>JASWHV010000015.1:68334226-69044041 GCA_030760725.1 Neostapfia colusana
TTTAGATTAACCCGATCAACAAGTGATCTGTCCATGAGAAAGCTTCTGTTCGAAAGGAATCGAAGAACAGATGCAAAGAAAACACAACGATGTTGTAAGGTGGTATTGGAGACCTACCTTACGTTCTTCTCGGTCTCGGGTCCTTCTCCGATCGTTGGGCTCTCTTCCGGCGATTTTCCTTGCTGAACTCCGGCGTTGGCTTTCTCGGCGAGTTAGGGGCTAGGGCTCTAAGTCGTCGGCTCAGGAGTTGGAAAAGAGTTCGTGGTTTTGCCTAGAGGTTCTAGGTTCTATTTATAATCGGGAAGAGAAGAGTCCAAATCTGATTGTATCCCGAATAAGAGTCCTATTCAGATAGTCGTTGAATCTTAACAACTTATCTCGAGTTGATTTGGTGCAGTATTATTGTGGAATTCAGGTCGGTTTCTTCTCCGTACCGATATTTCTACGCGTACAGAATCAAAAACCGCTCCAGAACTCGTTACCTTCTCGGTGATGAGCTCCGGAAGCTCCACGTGTCCATCGGGGCCTGGTCTCTCCTTTTCCGCAGAGATGAGCTCCGATGGTGCCGCGTGTCAAGCGGGTGAGACCTCCCTTCTTCTTTGGAGGTGAGCTCCGCGTGCACCACGTATCCTGGCGGTCGGGACCTCCTCTCTATTCGGAGGTGGCTCCGCACACGCCACGTGTCAGTGCCGGACCTTTCCTCTCTCCGGAGGTAGCTCCAGCGCCAGACTTCCCTTCTTCTCAGAGACGAGCTTCGAGGTTAACACGTGTCCAAAAGTGACGGACCTCCCGGAGATAAGCTCCGGTGATGACGCGTGTCCAATAGAATCGAACCTCTCGGAGGTGAGCTCCGAGATCGACACGTATCCCGCACGACTGGTCCTCTGATTCCCTCGGTGACTAGCTCTGAAGGTGACATGTGTCCTGCGGAAATGCCTTTGCTTCTTCCGCAGAGGCTAGCTCCAGGGGCAACACGTGTCCCACAGGGTTGGACCTCTCCCCCTTTGCGGAGATGAGCCCCGAGCCTGCCACGTAGCCAGTTTAGCGGCGGACCTCTCCCCACTTCACAGGGATGAGCTCCGAACACGCCACGTGGCCAGCGGGCCGCGGTAAGTTGTCTTGCGCTCTCGGTGGACTGGATTCGGCTCTTATTGGCTATCTTTTTGATATTTTTCTCTGTTCCTACTTTTCTTAAAATGTTTTCTCTTCATAAAACATGAATATATGCTGACACCAGAAATGAGGGTGTTACACAACTAAGCTCGGTCTAACCCCAAATTCTGATTGCTCATGCAACTAGCAGTCGAATGGGTTAGCAAGAAGATTCCTCATGTTCTAGCACCACTCCTCGAAGAAAAAGCAATGAAAACCATCGAGGAGCGGCTATGCGATAGCTATTTTCCTCACCGCCGGTGCAGAACTCTTCGGTTCACCGTCGAGAGTGGGTTTGCCGGCGTTTTCCAAACTCCTCCATTTCGTGTTCCCCGCGCTCCACTGGTGCTCTAGACCAAAGAACCGAGAGTTTGGAGGTGTGAGAATTCCTGACATCACCAGAACCCTAGACGCCGCTGTCGCCGTAGAGCGAGGGTTTCTAGCCATATCTGGTACAAACCGACCCCATGGGTGAGTTCCTTGTGGTCCAAAACCTAGGGGCGGCGATTTTCAGCTCAGGAGGTGACCAGGAACCCAGTTCCGGTGAACCTCGCCTCCGCGCGCCGCCGCCTAAGTGCTCTGGCGCGAGGAAGAAGAATCTTGTGGCGTGGGACCCACTATCAGCCGTTTAAACATTTCAGTTTCTTTTCAGAATTCCATTCAAACTTTGAAACCCCCCTAACTTTCAGTAGGAATGTCCCAAATTTGTGAAACAAATTTTGTTGGATTCATCTCAGTCAGTACTTTTCATCAACGCAAAGAAATTGGTCTGAAGGTCCCTGGAATTTTGCTCCAAAATTCCTCAAATTTAAATCTTTGGGAATTAATTACAGGAGCCCCCTGTTATGGAATTTTCTCAAATTTAGCCAGAAGATCCTTCATAACTCTAGTGATCTCCTGTAAAATTTTGAACTTCATTGGATTATATTTGATAGGCCAAACCCTGATCCAAAAAATTCAGCCTTCATTGGAAATTCCCAATTTTAAACAGAAACTTTTCAGCTTCCTACCAACATAAAAAAATCATTTCTTCCTGTATACAACTCGAAAAATTATGAAACAAATTTTGCTAGAACCAGGAAGACCTTTATTCAGATTTTTCGCTGTTAGCTATATCAAAGCTACAGAATGAGGATCAAAATTCAGAGGAGCTATGTACTTGTGGGGATTTTAGAACCTACAAGCTTCCATGAAACTTCCTCAAATTTTTCTCAGATCATTCTCATAGAATCTAGTCTCCCCTGTAAAAATTCTAAAGGCAATTAAGAACTCTTAATAGCATTAACTATTCGTAGAAGCTTGCTTCTTATAAATCATTATAACTTATACATATATTTCGTTACATCTCATATAGTGACCGAAGTCGAGGATGCTCCGGAGGCATTGGAGATCCTCCCACCAGAAGCTAACTTCCCGTTTGACTCACAATAAGGCAAGCCCTGGTTTGCATTTAATTACTTTTGCAGAGTTCTGCTTTCTATCACTTATGTCTAGGATGAAATGCTTGCATTAGAGTTAAGGTGATTGAAACCCCACTTGCATGACCTATAAATCCTATGGAGGGTTAGGTAGTCTACAACTCGATAAGTAGAAAATTCTATGCTAATGTTCCTAGGACCTCGGTAGAATTCAAGTAGTTGGAATCTACTCGCGAGATAAAATTTTATCACACGGACTAGGAGGAAGTGAAGAATGACTTAAGAATGGGAAATTGAGACCCAGCAAATAATAGGATGCAGTGAGCGGAGGTCTCACGTGTGTAGCCTTGTTGGTGTCGGTTGAGGACCGAGCCGTGTGCGGCCCTGCTGGACAAGTCTGAACAGTACCAGATGCATACTGCTCTATGGGAACTAGGGAACCGATGTAATTGGTTAACCTGGGTGCTGATGCTTACCCAACCGTTTTATAAGAGTGGGTTGAGGGTAGAAAGGTGTAAATAATCTGTCGGCGGGCATAGACACGCTCCGCGGGGGGGGGGGGGGGGGGACCTCCTGCCCGTTACGGATGGACCAGTTTGGCATTTGGGTTTCCTTTGAAAGGTTGCTGCATACAACAGAGTAGAAAGGTGTGAGGCACCACACTTCTGAAATGGGTATATGTGACGTGTTATCCGGGTGTCTATTGATTGCAATCATCGTCCCTCGCGGTTGTTTGAGTACCACTTATTCATTGCGTTGTAACGTAGTAAGAATTGAAAGAGGCCAGAAGAATATGATTTATTGAATTTTCACTATATTGCAACCATGTATGTTGTAGATGTAGAGCTCACTAAAGTTATATTCCACTCCGGGCATAACCACCTCGAAAGGAAGCATTTCTTGTCGATTGTGGAATTCCGATGTGAGGGCTGCTCAAGGCACATTACATTGCTGCTGGAAACTGGAAGTAAGGATTAACATGTAGGAGAGTTTTTATGGCAATATCATATTTCCTATATTAAGAATCCCTGCATGTAGAGTCTCATGTTTAGAGTGATGGATAAGTCTTGCTGAGCCATCGTGATCACGGTTGCTATAATTGAGTTGTTGCAGGTGACACTTATGAGGAAAGCTCCGAGGATGAGGCAATGCCCCCGTCGGGGTACACAGCCGAGTTAGAGCCCTGCACGCCGCCGTGATCTCCAGATGGTTGCTGTTAGTGTGTAGCGTCCCTGGGCTGGACGGCTGCACTTTTGCATAGCTAGGCTGAGAGTTTAGCTATGAATAAGACTTTCTCTATAAATAAGTTTGTAAAATACTTCCGTTGTTTATGTAAATAAAAGTTTGTATGTTTTTGTATTCTTTTTTTGTGTGTTGTTGGGTGCCGCATCGTACGACACCACCCTCTGCGATCCCGAACTGGGAGGACCACGAGGTGGCCCCCACATACAGGTGGGTATTTCTTGGTTGGAGGACCGTCCGGAAGCTTTCCGGGCCCTCTTTCGGCTGTGGGCCAGCGCGGCCTTTGTCACCAAGTCCAAGAGGGTCCGAGAGTGTATAGGGTCTACCAAAGGCCATGCGTATGGTCCTGATGGACATATATGTCTTCCTAAACGCATAGTTAGGAAAATATATACGAAAATATATTCATAGTATATTTATGCTACTAACTCGTACCCACAGGAAAACGAGCTTGGTGAAGGACCAATCGATGTTCAGATCTAGAAGAGAGGTCACAAGGCAAGTGACCCTTCACACCCTGGCTAGCTGTGCACCCCGGTGGCGACATCATGACTGGTGAGTTGTTGACATACTTTAAAATATTTGTAACTAATATTGCTATTGACATGGCTACACGGTTTGCTTATATTTCTAGGAGAACTATGGAGAGGAGGCGATGTATATTCACGACGAAGAAGTCCATGGACGGTGAGATGTCAATTGTTTTTTATTTTTGACAATTTGAGCTACATAATCTTACTTTTAATCTTTTTTATAGGTTTGCCATATTAGATAAAGTGGTTGACTGACCTTCGAGGGGCTTTTCGTCGCAGTCTTCATCCACCTAACCGATGGATGTCACAGAGGGACCTAGAGCTCCAGAGTGTACAGGAGGAGCTACCCCTGACACAGGAGAAGCTCCAGAAGCAAGAAGCTCTTGCCAAGGCCAGGGTGGAGTATCAATCTAGTTACTTAGCATAGATGCAAGCGGCGATACATGTAAGAATTTAAATTACTAAACATCTATAGCATTTTATTAATATGCATGTGCTAATGCTTTGCTATTACAGACCTTAGCCCAGCAGTATGGGCAACAGATTGTCATTCCCTCATGGTAGCCACCAATAGAGCCACAAGTTTCGGTGGAGCCACAGATGCATTCTTCAGCCACATGGGTAAGAAACAATTATTTAAATAAATTTAATTAGATAAATATAGCAAACTGAGCCAAAATTAGTCAAACTTAGCCAAACATAGCCAGACATAGACAAACTTAGCTAAATCTAGGCTACTTTAGCCAAACATAGCCAAACTTAGCCAGACTTGCTCAATTCTAGCTCGTCATAAGCGAATTTAGTGAAACATACACTTTTAAAGCTAAAACTTGTCTAACTACACTTGTACATCACAGGTATCGACGACGGAGGCTCGGACTCCAACGCCACACCTACCGGCACCTGGAGCACGACGCGAGGACGACTTTCTAGACTCCGGAGGTAGCGTACATAGAAGTGTCTAGTGTCGTGTGTAATATTTGATATTATTTATGTGAACTAATTGTGATATTTGTTATATTATCATATATCTGTCTATGAGCTGGTCATCATGCCAGGTTAGCAGTTTTCTATTTTTCTAAATAAAATCCCTTATTTATGACGGTCAATAGCACGGTCGTCGTAAATAATAATTGATTATTTACGATGGCCTGGACAAGACCGTCGTAAGTAGAGGAACCTTACTTACGATGGTCGGGTCCAGGTCATCGTAAATAAGGGAACGACATAGAGCTCGGCCATCGTAAATAAGGATCCCGAGGGTGCCACATGGCACAACCTCTTTATTTACGACGGGTTAGCCAAGCCATCGTAAATAAGTTATTTACGACGGTTTTCAACTGTCGTTAGTTATCGTGTTTCCTGTAGTGAATTGTCACAGCAACTATTCGAATTGATTAACACTCTGCAAAGGTTATACACTTTAGCCATGGGCTATATATGCACTCTTTGTAAGTAAGTAGCATAATGTTAAAATTTCTCCGAGTGACACCACAATTCCAGCCCAGAATGCACCTATGTGGAATTAATCTCCCAGTCACACAACGGGTAATTACATTTCCATATCTTTTTTCTGGTCTTCCATGCCACTATTAGCCATCAAATGGCTCATGTGTGGTAGTCACTAAAGAAGATAAAATGAATCATGCCTATAACATGGTTCGTGGTTGTAAAGAAAAGGCACTATGTTAAGATACAACGAATCGGTCCCTAGTTTGCCAGGTCGAGTTTCAATCACAATGCACGATAGGTGAACTACACCGAAGCACACAACTTCATTTTGACTGTACCTCACTCAGCGCCACGTACTTAAAGATCCCTCACATTCTTACTCACACCACCAAACATAATTTCACACCTTTTCACAAATCATGATGGTAGTATGTAGCAATACAACACATCGTGGGGTCCTAAGCATTTTAGTAGCAAGTGGTCTTTCCGGCACTACTATATTGTAGTTGTAGAGTTTTTAGGTAACCAAGGAGGCTAATATCAAAGTCAAGGAGGGAGTATGATAGCTAAGGTTAGTATCAAGTACAGACATTGATAATCAATCATTGTTCTTGATAGCAAGTAAGTAACATGAACATCGAGTAACTGTTCTCGATTAGCAAGTAACTCACATCAATATGATAACTAGCATCAACATCAAGTCACCGTTATCAAGAGCTAAGTAAATGACATAATTATCAAGTCACTGCCAATCGCAAGTAACTAGCGTTGATATCAAGTAAAAAATGTCAATATAACTACCATATATCAATAAGGGTGTAGCTACCACAAGCATTTAAATAGTCAAACAATCATGCATCATTTTCAAAACAGGCTAAGTAGGTGCGATGGCAAAACATGGATACAATACAATCAAGACAGTTAGAGCTTGTCTTTACACTCTTTATTGAGTTCTTATTCATAAACTGGATTCTCGTGCTCTTTTTCAAACTCTTCAGTTGCTACAATATGTAACTACGACTGATAAATACTATTGCAAAAAATCTTCATAAAATCCAAATAAAACTCCAAGATAAATAACTGAGAGTTTTTAGCGATTATTAGTGAAGAGGTTAATTAATTAATTTGGAGTTTATATGGGTAATTCAAATTTATGGGAAAATTATACTGCTACGAGAAGGCTGGATTTCATTTAGAAATTTATAGAATTTATTTGGGCCAAATAAATCTTTTAACATGTTCTAAAGACCATTTATTATTTTTAGAAATTTTCCTAGATTTTTTATATATCTAGGAATGGCTTTTATGCACTTCTTCATACACTATGCGGATGGCTCTAGGAGATTTACAGGTGTACAGTGTCTGATAGGTGGGTCTGGGGTGTAATTGGCTTTAGGGCCGCACTGTGTGCTGTGGACCAGTACAAGTTTGTGTGTTTTGAGTCTGTGCTCTACATGAACCAGGTTCTAAAAGAGGCAATTATGTGTGTGTGCTGAGGCCGTGGCGCTCACCAGGAGCCACACATGCGTGCCTGCTTGATTACCGCCACCTGGCAGCCACATGAGCCGGGGCAGCTGAGGTGGCAGCCGGCACGCAGCGGGGCATCACCATGCCTTTTTTTTCGAATGACCATGTAGCCTACGTGTGTGGCCTCTACTCCCTATGCAGGGGCGGATCTAACGGGGCGGAAAGGGGTGCTCAAGCCCCCTACTGTTCTTTGGATAGTGGAGCCCCTCCATCATCCCCTTCATAAATTTTTCAGCTATAGAAGAGATTGTTTTTCAGCCATGCAAGAGAGAGTGAGGGCTAGAGTTTGAAGAAGACTCTATTCACGTTTTGGGCTTGACTTGGACTTTATATACAGATTTGGGTTACAACCAGATAGCCCTGGTACTCTCCTCACAGTTGCTATTTAGAACTCAGTATCTTGTATTTAGATTCATTATATTATTTCTTGCCCTGAACCAATAAAGTCGTATTTATGTTTTTAATTTAAATGACCCCAGTCCCTATACATGCACCTTTTAATTGCTTCCAGCTGACATGGCTAAAACTTGTAAGATTATTGTTTGAGGTGGCTGTTATTTCTGAAAACATTTCTACTTTCTAGCATTACATAGCACTTTAGATGGTCTAGCATCATTGAGTCAATAATGCGAACTATGTTCTTCCATGTCAACTTTGATTCATCAACATCTTCTTTTCATAGGTGTTAAACAAACACCAGCAAGAAAATAACAAATTTATGTATTTTTTTAGAAAAGGCCATATGGTGATATATTAAGTAGAGGAAACAAGTTTTTAACAAATTTATGTATGAGAACATTTGAACGGACGTTTACTAAGTATGTGGTTCAGCCCCCCTATAGTTTTCGTCTAGATCCGCCACTGTCCCTATGGGATCTCATTTGTGCAGTAGTGGGGCTATGACAGGGGCTAGGTCGGCAGCGCGAGCACATTAGAGGTGAGATAGAACTCATTGGTTATAGCGACACTGATATGGCTGGAGATGTGGATGATTACAAAAGCACCACAGGTATCCTTTTTGTTTTGGGAATGCACCTGTGACATGGCGGTCCCAAAAACAATCTGTGGTAGCATTATCATCGTGTGGGACCGAATATATTGCAGCCTCAACAGCAGCTTGTCAAGGACTTTGGCTCCAGAGCTTACGTGGAAATCTTTATGGGAAAGCAGCAAGTGTGGCTGGGATATATATTGATAACCAGTCGGCAATTCAATTGTGCAAGAGTTCGGTATTTAATAGCGGAAGCAAGCACATTAAGACAAGATTTCATTTCATCAGAGAATGTGTTGAAGAAGGCGGGGTGATCATCAAGAAAGTCCACACTGATAATTAGCTGGCAGACATTCTCACCAAGCCACTTGGTCGTGTCAGGTTTCTGAATCTACGGTCCAAGATTGGAGTTATAAACGTTATCGAGGACTAGATTAGGGGGGAGTTGTTGAGTAATCTAGTCAGGTGTTTAGTGTTGTGTGTGTGTGTGTTGAAAACGCATCAACCGGTCCTGACATGCTGAGTCGTTGGAGGAACCGATCGCATGTATTGGCGCGTGAACTGGCGTGAGTGGGTGCATGCATGGCGGAGTGCATGCACCATGCAGGCGAGTTACGTGCGGATCAAAGTGGGTAGTGGTGCGGGACCTCGGCATACTGTGCATGGCCGGAATGGCCGGATCACGGTGGTTCATTTTCTGTACTTAAACTGATGGCGAGTGAATAACGAAAGAGGCTGTTACGTCGCCAACATTTGAGAGCTTTCTGTTCCACGTTCTCAGCTTCATCTCCTCCACGATCTTCATCCTTGAGCGAGCGAAAAACAACAAGATCCCGTTGCCAACAAGCGCTAGCTCATCGGAGGTGAGCACGATGGCGGTATTGTGCAAAAGTGCGTGTGTGTGTGCAAAGCTTCGGTTTGAGTGGCCAAACGGATGTGTGCGGTTGCGGGGAAGGTATTGGCACTGTCAGCTAGGCGGGGCATCCCATCACGGCGGCCTACGGTGCGCGCAGGGCAGCGCGTACGTAGTGGTGCTCTGGTGAGTGCAGCCTACAGTGTTTTTATCGCATGGACACTCGAGGAAAAGAAATGAGTATCGGTGGACGGTGGTGCTGTAGGAAGAAAGAAATGGAGATCTGGTGCTCACCGATGGTGAATTATGGCAGCCGCCGGAGATGGGAAGAAGAAGGAGGTCAAGAATCGAGGTGTTGTTGTCAGATTTGGTCTAATTGGGAAATTTAGAAGCTAGGGTATGCTAGGGTGAAGGAGTAGGAGGGGATGGCCGCCTGAAGCATCTACACCCTTATCTGGTGCTACAGTAATGAATAACGACGTATATTTTTGAACTAAAAAATTCTATTGAGATTATCTTAGCGTTAGTTGAAGTGATTAGAAAGATGAGCAAGAAAATATAATTGATGTAATACATATGAAGCTTATAATCACATGGATACATGGCTCAAGGTAAAGGTAATACTTATAGGATATTTTGTTTTACCGATCATATGGTGATTAGAGGAGAAAAATGACCAGATTGTTGGAATTGGTGACGTACTATCAAGATCATTTACTTGGAGCATCTACAGCTGCCACTTTTCTTTTAAGTTACTTTGTGTGCATGTTGTAAATTTAGTTTGAAAGCCTCATGAAAAATCAGTCCGCTTATTGCAAAAATATTAATTAGGGGCTGGTGGTTTGACCATTGGAGGTGCAGTCTGACTGCTAGAGCACAGCAGGAACATCTAACTACTGGATTGCGGTTTTGTTTTCTTGATATTGATCGATTATCTTTAGTTCCACATTTTATTTTAATAGAGTAGCAATTAAGTTTTAAACTGCCTATTCACCTCCTCTAATCGATATCCTAGATCCTATATCGCCCGTTTTACAGCCTGCAATTGTCGATTCACTGAAGAGAGGCGATGGCCGGTGATTTTTGTGCGGGAACGAATGTGATTAAGGCGGTGGCACGGGAAAATGGGTGCGCCAGCGATATGGTGAAAAGCGACGATGACTGTACAGGGTACAGTGCACACGTGGGAAAGAAAAGAGGAGGAAGAAAGGTGGCGTTTGAGGAGCGCTGGGCCGGTGAGAAAGGAAGGGAAGAGGGAAAATAGATTTAGTCCGGCCGCACCAGGGGAGGTGGAAAGGGAAGACGAGAGGGGAGAAAGGTCAGACGGAAAAACCAAAGAGAAATAGGTCGGGTCAAGGAAAGGTGAGGAAAAACAAAAAGGAAGTTTTTTCTTAATTCAATTTTTTGAATGGTGCTCGACTCTATAGAGGAATAAAGGTTTATTATTTTCACAAATCAATTTATTTCATGTTACTACTATATAACAATTTTTTTGGAAATAACTGTTTTAGGCAAAACAATTTAAAAAGTTTAAATTTGGGGGGTTAGGTAAATTCTAATTTGATTTCTTGGGTTTTTAAACCCACACCTCGCGCTCCCTCAAACCCTAGTTGCGCCATCGCCACCCTGACTAATGAACTATGTGACCATGGGAACGAATTGGATTCATTTTTAGATACATGAAATTAGAGATATAAACAAGTGACCTATGATGGATGGTGCACTTTGGCACATGTTTGTTGGTGGTATACTTACTTTAGATGTAAGGGCCGGTTCGTGGAGTGACAACTCTAGGACAAAAATGTAATTCTAGAAGATAAAAAATGGGTAAGGCTTGACCATCTATTATGTGTTTCCTTGCTTTTGTGCAATTGAATTGATGGAGCCGGGAATGAGAGTCAGAGAGACAGGCCTAGGATTTGAACGACACAAGAGGGAGCCACTACGATGATGAGCCGACTTGATGGGTTACCGCTTATGGACGGGGTGAAACCTTAGTAGGCTTGTACTTGCTAGGAAACCCTTTGTAAGCTTTATCATGATCTCTTGATCACACCCTAAAGGTAGCGTTCATTGGGAAAATGGAGATTTATCTTAGTCGCTTACTAGTGATGAAATCATGAAAGTCATGCTCACGGTTAGGTGCATCCATGAACCCTCACATGATTAGTTGGTTTATGGCCTTGTTCATGGTTTGGTTATGGTTATGCCTTGGTAATAATTGGATGATGGATTATGGATTCATGATAATTGTTATGATGACATTTAGTTATGAGATGAATGGCGGTTGGGGTGGAACCTCGTTATTGTTATTGAGTATTATTATGATATAGACCACACACTTAGAAATTAAGATGCTTTTAAAACTTGTGAACGGAAATATTGTTTAGCCAAACAACATTGTTTTGGCCTTCGTAGTTCTTTGCCTACATGTCATCTTCTCTCACACTCGCTAAGTATGACTAATACTTACTCCTACTATTCCCCACCTTGTCGCTCAACTACAGAAGAGACATGAGGGTATCATGATGAAGATGGAGTGGAGTACTCGGTAGGTATTCACTAATCGATTGTCTATCGAGTTATGAGGCACTCATAGTAGTTTCACTACAAGAAACAGGACCACTTACGATGGTCGTAACCGTCGTAATTAAGGTCTAAACCATCTTAAACAACTTAATTACAATGGTGATGGCTTATTTACGACAGTCGGCGGCCGTCACAAGTCTGGAGTCATAAATAACAAAATTTACGACATCCACCTTCGTAAATAACTTATTTACGACGATCTGGTCCCGCTGTCGTAAACTATGCAGATGTGCCAGGTGGCACCCTCGGGAATCTTATTTACGACGGCCTGGAAGTTATTTACGATAACCACATCCAGGCCGTCGTAAATAAGGGATTTCAATTTTTTTACAAAAACAGAAAATTGCTAACCTGGCACAATGGCCAGCTCACAGACAGATACTGAATGTAGCCTAGAGGGGATGAATAAGCTTTTGACGCTTGGTTAATCCCTAAAACACTTAGTAGGTTTATCAAATACAAAGAAATCGGACTAGTCCGGTAGAGTGCGGACTAGTCGATTTTCTACTCAGAGAAAAATCGGACTAGTCCGGTACTGTGCGGACTAGTCCGGTATGCGTGGACTAGAAAGATCAAGGTTGATCAATATGTTCACTTCTAGTACCCTATGCAGCGGAAATTAAAATTAAGAGCTTAGATGTATTACAACAGTGAAACAATGAATGATAGAGATCAACTTTGATTTTAATGCTTCATCGTGAATTTCACAAGATTAATTAAACACTAGAATATGATGAACAATAAATGAACAAGAGTGAGAGACAAGATTTTATCCCGAGGTTCGATTCTAAGAAGGAAATCTACGTCCCCGTTGAGGAGTCCAATAAGGACCGGGTCTTCACCAACCCTACCCTCGTCGAATCGCCACGGAGACCGATTCTCTTCCACTAACAACAAAAGGCAAATAAATCATTCAAGGGGCCTTCTAACAAGTTGAGGGCTCTCCAAGAATTACAATGAGTGAACACAACCAAACACACTCAAAAGATGAACAATAAACGAATAAGAGTGTGCTAGAGATCAAACCCAAGAGCTCAAGATGTGTAGAACAAGTCTCTCCTTTGATCAATTGCTAATCCCCAAAGATTCGATCCTTTTTGGGTTAGAATGTGTGGAGAGATGTGAATTTTTTTCGGGCTCTTGGGAGGTGTGAACGCGCAGGGGGTTAAAAAGTTATGGTGGTATGGTCGCACACCTCTTTTTATAATAGGGTTTCCAATGGTTACGTTAGGGTTTGCGATGTCCGAACAAGTCCGTGGTGGACTCCGGAGTAGTCCGGTGTGCGGCGTGCGGAAAGCCCTAAGTGTTGTGAGATACCGGACTAGTCCGTTGTATATCCAAAGACAAAATCGGACTAGTCCGGTCCATATCAGACTAGTCCGTTTTCTAGTCAGAAAAAAAATCGGACTAGTCCGGTTGATATCGGACTAGTCCGCACAGGCTGATTTTTGAGCAGTTAAAGTGATTTCTTTTACTTGAGCTCTTGGGGTGTGTTTCTCCAACACACTCTATACTAAGTAATCTAATCTTTTCAGCTCCTGAGCTCTTATCAATTTGGATCCTCCTTCTCCTCTCTTTTGCGCTTTCTTCCTAATTTCTTTAAGAACCTACGCTCATCTCAACAATTTTATTAGGGTATCATTTGTTTGTCATAAATCAACCAAAACCGACAAGGGATGCCTAGATGCACTTTCAGATACAAAATATAGAAAGCAGATCACACGCAGTTCGAATTACAATAATATGAAATATAAGACACAACACTACACACTGCAATGTACGCTACCTCCGTAGCCCGAAATCTCGTCCTATTGTCGTGCTCTAGGTCCCCGTAGCTGCGGCGATAGAGTCTGAGCCTCCGCCACCAATCTTGTGATGTACAACTGTAGTTAGACAAGTTGTAGCTTGAAAAGTGTATGTTTTGCTAACTTTACTTATCACGATGTAGAATTGAGCAATTGTGGCTATGTTTGGCTATATTTTGCTAAAATATCCTAGATGTAGCTATGTTTGCTGATGTTTGACTAATTTTGGCTATGTTTAAGCAACTATGGCTAAGTTTAGCTATGTTTGACTATTTTTGGCTCATTTTGCTATATTAATCTAATTTATGTTGATTTTAAGAAGTGTTTCTTACCTGTGCCCTAGAAGAAGGCATCTGTGGCTCCACCGGCATCTGTGGCTCCATCGGCGGTTGCCATGAGAAAATGACAACTTGTTGCCCATGCTGTTGGGCTAAGGTCTGTAATAGTAAAGCATTAGCACATGAATAGTAATGAAATTATATGATTGGTTTGTATTTTAAGTTATTACCTGTATCACCACTTGTATCTGTGCATTGTAGTCGACTTGATACTCCTCTTTGGCCTTCAATAGTGCTTCTTGCTTATGGAGCTTCTCCTGTGTCATGCGTAGCTCCTCCTAGCACTTTAGAGCTCCAGATCCCTCTGCTACATTCGTCGGCTGGGTCCAGCGGACAAAGACTGCGAGGAGAAGCCCCTCGAAGGTCTTGCCTCCCTAGAGTCAATCACTCCATCGAAAATGGCAAAACTACAAAAAAGATTAAGAGTAAGATTATGTAGCTCGAATTGACAGAAAAAATAGCTACCATCTCACCGTCCATGGGCTTTTCCGCCACTGCTCGCATACATGGCGTTGACGTCGATTGGTGTGTTCTTCCAATCGTACTCTTCACCGTGAATCTTCACCACCTCCTCCCCACACTTCTCCTACAAATACAAGCAATGCCTGAAAATGTGTCAATAGCAATATTAGTTACAAATCACTTAAAGTAACTCGAAGACTCGCCAGTCGACCCATTGCCACCGAAGTGCACAGCTAGCCGGGCTGTGAAGGGTCACTTGTCCTGTGACCTCTCTTCCACACCTTAACATCGCTCGGTCCTTCACCGAACTCATTTTCCTGTAAGTACGAGTTAGTAGAATAAATATACTATAAATATAGTTTCGTAGATATTTTCCTTATCATTTGTTTAGCCAGACGTATATGTCTATCCAGACCATACGTACGGCCTTCGGTAGACCCTCTGCACTATGGGGCCATCTTGGACTTGGCGATGAAGTCCGTGCTAGACCACAACCGATATAGGGCCCGGTAAGCCTCCGGACGGTCCTTCAAGCAAGAAATCCCTACCTGCATGCATTTAGTAATTGATTGAAATAATATTGACATTAAAAAATTAAGAGCCATATTTAAAATACTACTAGTTTACCTCCACGTATTGCTCCTCCATCAAGTACGTGTCGGAGCCATCTCTGAACACCGCTAGATTCTGCCTTTGATGCCTCTTCAAGTAGTCATTTCTTGCTTGCCTGGTAAGCCTCCGTACGTCCTCCAAGCAAGAAATCCCCACCTGCATGCATTTAGTAATTGATTAAAATAATATTGACATTAAAAACTAAGAGCCATATTTAAAACACTACTAGTTTACCTCCGCGTACTGCTCCTCCGTCAAGTACGTGTCGAAGCCATCTCTAAATGCCACTAGATTCTGCCTTTGATGCCTCTTCAAGTAGTCTTTGTTGCTTGAATCTGGGCATAAGAGATCGCTTGCATAACAAGCTTCCACGCGTTCTTGTTGAAGACGGCTCTTGCTGATTGGCATAAGAGTACGCAACTTAAAGGTTGAATTTCTGCTTCTTGTAACAGTCATACTGTGAGACCTATGTGTGCTGAATGCATTGGCTATGATGACAAAAGTTTTGAATTCTGCCAAAATACTCTTTTTATCAAGGTCCGACTCTAGGTCCGAGCTCCGACAAGATCCGACGTAAGTTCCGACTTGCTATGGCTAGATCCGACATGTGTTTGGTTAGCTCCGGCAGTAGGTTCGACTAGCTTTGATAAGTTTCGGTGCTAGGTTCTGCTAGCTTTGGTAAGCTCCGGCTCAAGTTCCGGTTAGCTTTGGCAAGGTCCGGAGCTAAATCGTAATGGTTCTGTTTTTACCATGCAAATATTTGAACTTGCTTTACATCTATGGAAAGTATACTTAGTATTCTTTTACTAAGTTTTTGAAATGTTATTGCTGTTTATGGTGGTTAACATTTTGCTATGGTTTGCAACATGCTTATGTGAGGTGTTCACGTAAGGTATTATGGTTTTCGGAACTAACGTGAGTCAAGTCGCGAACTTATGCTCGAAAGTATTGGTTGTTTATTTATGTGCAGGTGTTGTTTGATTTTAAGATATGGCTGGTGACGGGATCCAACAAACTAGTCTTAGGGAAAAGATGAGGTTTAACAACCAAGTTCGGGAGGAATTGTGGTTGAGTTGATCGGGAGGTCGCGCAGCATGTTTGGATCAAGAACAATGCATATGAAGGTATCGTGAACGTTGTTGAAAGGTGTTTGCACGTGTGCAAGGAGTGCATGGATGTGGTAACATGGTTACAAGGCGTGATGAAGAGATATGGACATAAAGAATTGGTAGGAAAGGTCCAACCGACTAGATTATGGACTCAGGTTGCGGCTGAGTCGGTTATGGATCAAATATGAAAAGATTTGAGTTGGTTATGATAGGATTTTGTGTGGGACACAAAGTTGAGTTGTTTTAGGAACGTGGGATACGTTCCTAAGGTGTTTGGAAGTCTTAAGATTGCTTCTATCTGCAAATAGAAGAGTCTTGAGCAGTTTTAGAAAGTTAGAGTTTGAATTCAAGTAGGAGTAGGAGTCCTAGTTTGAATTGGGTTGGCCTTAGACCTGGTTATATAAGCAAGGGAGGCCAAGACTCGTGGAGAGCACGACTTTTGGCTGCTTCTCTTGAGTTTTGATCAATAAACTTCGAAGTTTAGAGGAGATTTGGTGCCTTGTTCGTTCGACTTGTTTTTGTCAAGTCTTTCTTGTCGAGTTTCTGGACAGCACGACAGTGCTTCAGTGTTTTGATCATAACTCGAGTTTTACAGATCCAATTGATGTGATTCATTTTGGGTTGTCTTCACAACTCGATTATCCATCATATGTGAAAATTTCATTGTCATTGGATTTGTAGTTTCTGATCTAGACGAGTTTCTTTGCAGTGTTGCAGATCTGGTTTTTACTCGAGTAGAACAGATTGACCCTCGTTTGATCTTTCGATCATA
Source organism: Neostapfia colusana (assembly GCA_030760725.1). Lineage (NCBI taxonomy): Eukaryota > Viridiplantae > Streptophyta > Magnoliopsida > Poales > Poaceae > Neostapfia > Neostapfia colusana. Next base: position 68,351,082 of record JASWHV010000015.1, read on the forward strand.
ACTTGAGTGTTTTTGACGGATTTCCGTGATTCTTGTTGTCGTGTCTTCCAGACATGATTCTCTATAATCTATACCACTTTTGTCAAGGTTGAGCACGTTTGGATCAATCGCATACACGGTTTATTTAACAGATTGATTTTCTGCCGAAGGAGTTTTTGTTGCTTTCACTAAAAAGTTTAAATCTACCATTCACCCCTCCTGTGGTAGCTTTTCACGTACTCTTCGATCCTACAAATACACTTCGTAGCGGTTGCAACATCATGTTCAAGCGTGGAACAGGATGATCAGATCTAGGTAGAATGAGGCAAAGGAAGATGAACTCATATTTCATACAAAGAGCAGGCGGTAGGTTGTACGGAATAGCAAAAACGGGCCAACATGAGTGAGGTGTGGCATTTGTACTAAAAGGTGAGAAGTCATCTGTCGCTAACCTGATGTGAACATTTCTCGCATCACTGGCGAACTCTGCATCGAAGTTGTCTAGTGCCCTTCATGCCTCACCATCGGACGGGTGCACCATGACTCGATCGTTGTCACACACCTTTTTTTTGCCACCTCATGTGTCTAGCAGTTCTTTTAGAGTGGATGAACAATCGCTTCAACCGAGGTGTGATGGGCAAGTAACGAAGTTGCTTATACGTGCCTTTTGTAATCACCATGTCACCGTATTTGTTAACAACCTCGATTTACCACACTTTAAGCACTCTTTCTTAAAAAAACATGCAGTTGTCCAGGCACATGTCAATCTTCTCATATTTCATACCGAGAACAGAAAACCCTTTTTTTGACTGGTACATGTCTTTAGACACTTATGAGGCTTTGGAAGAATATTGCTAATCAATTTGACAAGTTCGTTGTAGCAGTTATTTGAGAAAAAAATAGTTAGACTTAATTGTCATAAGTAGTGCCATGAAAGAAAGGAGGGTCACTTTATGTGCTCATGTAACGGCTCTTCTTAGGCTCTAGGAAGCTTGAATAACGCATCAACATCTGTTGTAGGAGAATCGTCGTTGAAGTCTGGTTGTATAGATTCAAGCATCTCATCCATCCTATCAACCCAACTATAAACATCCTCTTCCTCTTCTTCTATGGATTTAGACGCTTATTCGTCGTGAAAGACCCACACCTCATAATGTGGCACGAGATCGTATTGGCACAGTCTATTGAAAGTGTTTTCTTATCCAAACATCTCATATTCTGGCATCCGCTACATGGACATCGGACCTTATTTATCTTGGACAAAGAAAAAGCACAGTCGACAAAAGTCGTAGTCTTGGTCACCCACTCATCTGAGTGAGTTCCCTTCTTGTCCCAACCAGTATACATCCAACTACGGTCTTCACCCATATTAGAGCCTACAAACTAAATGCAGACAAGTCAACATCAGCTATCATGCATCTACATCTATTAGGAAGAATGTGTCTTAAACCCACCCAAGAGTGACCGAGAGAGCTAGCTTACAACGAGATGTGAGGTCCAGATCCTCATGAAATTTCGACAGTATAAACCCGCAGTTCTCCAACTGCACGCCCCAAAATGGTGCAACATCAGGGTTACACAACCAAAATTTCAATCAGATCTGGATATCGTGTCTCATCATAATCAAGCTCTCTGAGACACTCCAAGGCTGTACAAAAAAGGACAATTCCGAACCTACACGCGTCACATGCGTAGTGTAAGTGGCATGTGCCGGTTCGAAACGGGTGACGCATAGATTACGTTACTCATTTTTTTGATTCGTTCAATACCATCGTAAAAAAGGTTATTTACAACGATTTTCATATGTTCCAATGAGAAAGAGAAGAAAGAAATAGAGTAAGAGAGGGAGCGGAACCAATAGGAGTCTTCCACTGCGTGCACGTTGCTGATTTTTAGTACGATCATTGATCGTGATATGTGTTCATGCATGAGACGGACAAAACTAACAGTGTTTAATTGATTCGTCCAGAGTGATTTTTCAGACGGCTCGGTAGCTTGCATTGGAAGGCATCCGTGTTTGCACGTGAGGATAGGGTCGTCGTCACACACCATCACCTCACGGAATAACAAATCGAGAGCTTTTCACTACTGATCTGAAATATAACGTTGTGTAGAAGCACAAAAGTTTTTTTTCTTAATCTGATAGGCTGATCAAGATCATTCAAATCATCGTCTTTGCGTTATCACGTGCCTTCTTTATTTGCAAATTGTTACCGTTAACTAAATAATGAACTAATTAAGGAAATATAATAATTAATTAACAATATAACAAATTTTTGTAAAAACTAGAAAATTAAACAACTAATCAAACACCTAAATTAATTATATAGCTAAACATAAAACTAAATACTAAAATAAACCAAATAATTAACAATTTTCATCTAATCTAATTTTCATCTAACATAATTTTTATCTAACCAAAAGTTATCTAACACATTTTTCATCTATCCTAATAATCAACTATTTACACAAATAAAAAATACTTGCTTTTGTCATGAGGCAGCGACGGCGGCGTCGGAGGCGGCGACGAGCCGCGGGAAGGCCGGAGGCGGCGGCGCCGGGAGATGGGGAGGCGGCAGCGGTCGGGGCCGAGCGCGGCGGGGGCCCGAGGGCGGGAGGAGCCAGGGCGATGGCGACGGCCGGGGCGGCGGCGCAGCGAGGGCGGCGGGGGGCGCGGCGGTCGCGGTTACGGTATCGAGCTCAGGGTCGGCGCGGGCAATAATGCCTTACTTACGACGGCCGAATCTAGCTGTCGTAAATAAGTCCTTATGTATGACGGCCGTAACTTGGCCATCGTAAAGAAGTCCTTACTTACGACGGCCGAATCTAGCCGTTGTAAACAACCTTAATTACGACGGTCAACCTTAAAACCATCATAATTAAGGTTGGCCATCGTAAATGTTACACATTCTTGTAGTGTTATTTTCCACTACACTTATGCAAATAGCCCCTAGACTTGTGGGTTTTTATTGCACACTACAGGAAAGCGCAAAATTTAAGACGGCTCATATTATTTATGACGATTTTAGGGTTGGCCGTCGTAAATAAAATAATTTATGATTGTTGACCCTAACCGCCATAAACAACCACTTATTTACTATGGCAGACTTGGTCGTCGTAAGTAACACCTTATTTATGATAACCAGTTCTCAGTCGTCGTAAGTTACGTTTATTTATGACGGCCCGAACTGGACTGTCATAAATTAGGACCCTATACACTCCCCCGCGCCACCCCTGGGCCCCTTATGTCGTCCCAGCTATCCCATCGTCGCCGTCGAGGTAAGTTTAGTTTTTTATTAGTTAGTTGATTTGTTTAATTATTTGATTAGTTGGTTTAGTTATTTTATTAGTTTAGTTATTTGATTATTTATTTTAATTAGTTGATTAATTAGTTTAGTTTATTAGTTTAATTAATTATTTAGTTTAACTGGTTGATTAACTAAGTGGTTAGTTGATTGATTGTTAATTTATTTGTTTAATTAATTATTTAGTTTAATTGATTGATTAACTAAGGAATTAGTTGATCGATTGTTAATTATTTACTTTACTGCGGTCAGCTATATACACCGTCGCACTGCCACCGACGGAGTGCAGATTTATCAGGGGCATGGGGGGAGGCATTGTGCATTTGGAGCGGGAGAATGTCTTGATGGGTGGATAGATGACTCAATAAAACAACTGCCACAGTACCTAATATTTAGTATTTTCTTCCACAGTTTGGAAAAGCATCCATGGCTGGGACCGTGAGAGAAAAGTTTACTTAGAACGGCTTGCAAGTGTCCCTGAGAGATACCAGTCGTTGTGTAGTATGTCCTGAGGGCATTAAAAGAGAAGGTGAAAAAAAGATGCATGCACCACATTCTTTGTTTCCTTCGTCGGGAAAGAAAGCCAACTAAACAGTTTGAAAATCTGAACTTCTCTCTCTCTCTTTCTCTCTCTTGAGAATGGCTCTGCTCATCGTTCTTTACCTCCGGTCAAGGATTCACGGCTAGCACAGGAATTGGACGCGTACAAGCCAATAACCACACAAACATTAGCTCAAATGGCACACGCCACCGCGAGCGGGGATTACTGATTGCAACCTCGGCCATCGTCTCGGTGAGTAAATACAGTTTTTCAAGATATGCATGATGCTGAGTGTAGCTAAGCTAGCTACCCACACTAGATGGATCGTCACTCTCTTCTTCGTCTTCTCTCTTTCATTGCATGTAGAGTTTTGTAGACGAAGCCCCAAACTATTTCACGTGCCTAGGGCGTAGACTTTTGGAGGATGGATGCTTCTAGCTTATCCACCGTCCATGCACCCAATCACGTTGCTCTCTCTCTCTCTCTCTCTCTCTCTCTCTCTCTCTCTCTAGCGTCCCAGTTGAGATGAGGGAGAGGGGAGGACAGAGTAATTGAGGTAGTAGTAGTAGTAGTGTGCCATTTGCTCATCTCCTCCATCGATCTCTTGTCTGGCACATCTCTGTCTCTTAAGTGTTAATACGTTGGTTATACATGTCATGTCATCTATAGGTCGGCTCTACGTACTAGACCGGTTTCAGCCTACAGTACAGGGCTCTTGTATGTACTGAACTAATGGTTGTCAGACAGCATGCTTTGAGATCGATGAGGCCACATGCAAGGATATTATGTCCAAGAATTCAAGAACATCATTTTGCCACGAGAACGAATATTTCATCTGCTTGCCAGCTCATTGTTTGACTTGGATATAGATTACTAGTTTCTTCTCTCTTCATGCAGTTCATCATGTTTGACATCACACTGCGTTGACTGACAAGATTTGTGATGTTAAGCTGGCTAGTTATATAACTGCAAAACATCCCAAACTTCTTCGAAGAACTGTACTGTTGTTCCAACATCACGGTTGACTTTGAGAAAAATGTAATTAAATGAAACTAGTTTGATAACACAATTTTAATTGCAGAACAATGTGATGATACATAAATTTTGGTTTTAATCATGAACTCACCTTGTCCTTCACATGATAAACTAACTAGCAATAACGAATGTAGAAGCCTCACTAGAAGAAAGAGAATATATAGTGTTCTTTATTTAACGTGAAGCAGATTCATTCTGTATTTAAGATTCTTCTATCTTGGATATACATTTGTTAGGGTGGGCTGGCAAGTTTTTCAACACGTCATTTTCCTATTATTCCATTTTCAGAAGCATGACGGTTACAATGAGTTAAACGTCTTTTTTGGAATGTTGACCATTCCCTAACAAATAGGAAATAAGTACGGCACGATGACGCTTTGCTGTATCCTGTTTATTTTTACAAGCTACTACGTACTTTGTCAACACTGCCGACATGACATATTAATTGATAAGTATAGCACAAATAAATCGAATTACAAAGTATTGGGATGATTAGTCTTTAGTCCTTACTTTCTGGAAGGCATTCTGAGTGATATTTATTTTTCATGAGCTACATTAAACAGGTGTTTTGAAATATACACAAGGCATATTGAGGACAACTTTCACAACTAGAAAACGGAGCTGTAGTGATGGCTGCATGGCACTGCAGTGATGGGTGTCCTGTCCGTCATCGCCACTAAAAATAGGTAAATGATAGTGGCGGACATAGATGCTCGCCACTACAAATCGAGTAAATAAAATATAAAAATAATAAAGGTAGGGGCTCGTTACAACCATTGGTGTTGCTTTTTAGTAATGAGTCTTAAATAGGACCCACCATCATACGACAGTGACGGGTTTTTTTATGCCTATCATTGTTGTTGTGAACATTGTCAATATTATGGAAAATTGTTTTGTGTAGTAGTGTTTGTTGAATGTTATCAAGATTTTAACTCAAGCAAATGTTACTGGAAAGTAGTAATTAAGTGAACCTAGGTAGGAATAGGATTCAGAGCCTTGGTCAGCTAATATAGGGTGTTAGTGTATGTTACGTCCATCCCTGCTAAACATGGCAATCCATGGCAGCAAAATAAATGCGTGCCTGCCTACTACTTTAAGTTCCTTGAAGCACATTTGTAGGGTCAAAGGACCATCCTCTGGACTATATATGTAGGGTTTGAAAGCCCTGTCATCTCCCCTTTAGGAACTGACAATATAGTACGTAACATGCATGCATGCGTGTTGCAGGTATATATTTAGGCGGTAAACATTGTAGCGAACGGCCATTTAGAATATTCTACTCCAAAATTGTTTTGTAATGAAACAGAAGTAGCACCGTTGTTATCCATAAGGACGAACTGAAATGCGTATGTTCATTCGTTTCTTAGGAAACGAGGCATATGCGAACTAATAATATGACTTTTAATGACAATGAGTAACAACAAGTGGTTGAACCGTTTGTTTTTGTCACATCACTAGCAAGATCCGCCCGTTGGAAGTTAAACTATGCTTGCATGTTGCAAATGCTGAGGAATCATATCCTAAAACTTTTACGAAAAGAGGGGCTGACTGGAATGTACACTTGATATACCCTCCAGTGTTTATTAGTTCATACAAGCCTCATATGGTCGGATCCACAGATTTTCAACACACCAACCTGACTCATCCTTCACCTTTCACATTTCTTTAGCCCGGGTCATCACAAGCTTTGAGCTCTACTGAATCTTAGGACTATCGACCTTAAGTTTTGCTCCAAGGTTTAATTTGGAAGCATAATACTAACTCTTACGGTGTTACTACGCTGATCCGTTGTACTCCATTTGAAAAGGAACTTGTCTCAAACTACCTATAGGTGGAAGAAGATGTGAAATGAATATATCCAGAAAGATCCCTCAAAATAATTGTTCTTGTATATATTTACAGAAACGTGAAATCAAATTCCGGGGGATAAAGTAGCACAAAGACACCACTGGCCTTTCTCAGCAACGATGACCTGGACATGACAGGGACGCCGCCGGATCATTCAAGCTGAAGGCCCCGGGACGAGTGCAACATATACATCATGCGCATTCAATCGTGCATACATATGATGCATACTTGACTGTGCCAGCAAGAAATGCATCGATCGTTCGAGTTTAATTTGATAGAGGCACCGGCTGATGCAATATATTATATGCTTATGCCTTATATCACGGCCGAAATTCTGATGCGCCGAATAATATAATGAAGCATGATATATCCTCATCGGAGGTTGCATTTGGTATGATCACCAACGCATTGCCATGTAGGAGCTCCTAGTTTTCAATGAATTGCAAAGGGTAATAGCCGCCACTTATCATGCATGCATGGCTCTGAAAGCACTAGATGTTAGACTTGAACGGCATGAGACGAAATAAAGCTAGGTATATGTATTTGGCCGGCCACCGCTTCTCTATTCCGCTTTGGATATGATCGTACTCGGTCATTCATGTAATAATAATACAGGAGTAGGGTACAATGAGAGATGGGACGGACTGCAGTTGCGGCTACAGATTCCACCCATAATCTAGATATTCAATGCTTGTTCTCTACATATCAATCTGAATCCATCTCGGTCATGGATGAAGAAATCATGAACATCTACGTAGTTTGCTAGTACCTGTTTTATAGGCCACCTGTGCTTATCCTTATGTGACTGATTGGTGAATCTTATCGCTTTCTCGTGTCGAACGCTGCTGCGGAACAAAAAGGAGTTCGCCATATTTGAATCTCATCGCTTTCTCGTGTCAAGCGCTATATGTTTCTGTGTAACATTGTCTTCCAAAATTATATTGTAGGAAAGGAAGTGAAATTGACTATTAGATGATTGCTTGTGACACACATGTCTTACTCAGCTTCAATCAAATATATGAATATTGAAGCCTTTCCTCTGGAATCTACCCAAAACTTGACCTTGAATTCCAGGGCATTCTGTCCATATGTATCCCAGCTGCTGCTGTGTGGGATGAGGTGACTTTTCAGAATTGGCAAGAGTCAATGATACCCAAGTACCAAAACGATGACTCACCGTTGTATGCTGCCTTTTCTAGCTACACTACCTGCCAACCTACCACCATAAGACCATATGACATGCATTGCCAAAAGGATAGCTTCGCATCCTAACAAACTGCATACATATGCTTCCTAGTGTACCACCCTATATAAGTCACCCCCATGGCCCTTGCTTACACCCTACCCTCCCGTACATCCTTCTCTTTTCTCCTAGCAAGAGTGAGAGATAGAGAGGGAGGGAGAGAATCTGAATAGAAAGACAAGTGAAATGAGTAACCACAAGCTAGCTCCTATCCCTTCGTCGTCTTCAAAGAACAGAAACAAACAAGAACAGCCACACCTCTCCGGTGCTTACATTAGAAGCCTTGTGAAGCAGCTTAGCTCTTCATCGACCGCCAGATCCAAAGACGACACCACCATGGGCAGCAAACCACAAGGCCGACCAGAAGAGCAGCCACAAACTCAAATACCACCACCACAGCAGCAGCCACACAAGAAGCAGGTGAGGAGGAGGCTGCACACGAGCAGGCCATACCAGGAGAGGCTGCTCAACATGGCGGAGGCCAGGAGAGAGATCGTCACAGCTCTCAAGATCCATAGGGCCTCCATGAGACAAGCCAAGGAGCAGCAGCAGCAACAACAAATGATGCAACCTCACCCGCGGCAACAAGAGATTCATGCAGTACAAGAGGCAAGCCAGCTGGCAGCAAATAGAGCTTCTGTGCCTATCACCTATTCTTCCTATTCAGATTACTTGCACAATTCATCATTTGCACATTTCAGTACCCCTAGTAGCTATTCATCACCACTGTCTTACCACACACCAGTTGAGACCATGGTCAATTCTCAGCATGACTTTGGTCACTTGGCCCCTCTCCCCGGGCAGACACTAGGACTAAACCTTAGCTTTCAGGGTTTCAATAATAGTGCCGATACCAAGAACAGTACTTGTTCGTTTGATTCTCCATCGCTCCAACCATCGCCTACGTCCTCCTATTCAGTCTACTCTTCTCCATCCGTGACCATGGCGAGCAACGACCTTTCAGCTGTCACCACGGAGAACACTTCATTGGCTGCAGGTGCATCACTGCACCGAGTGCTGGATGACGAGGAGATGGCCGCAATCTACTCGATCGGAGAGCGGCACGATATCGAGTGGAGTGACACCATGAACCTGGTCACGTCAGCATGGTGGAGCAATCTCCTTGAGAGCATCGAGGGGAAAGGTGATGGCACAGTCGAGCAGGAGGCCAAGGGATCTGCAAACACGAACACGACGACGGAGGATCCGTTGTTGGAGATGCCCGATTGGTTTAGCGACAGCCTTGGCCATCAGGCTAAAAAACAAAGCAGCTCTGACGTCATAGGGATGCATTTAAGCGACTATTACCATCACAAAGAAGATGCCACCTTGCCCCAGTAAGTAATGCAAAGTTGTTTTATTATTATATACTCTCTCCATCCTATTGAAGTTTCTTTCTGCAGCTGTTCAGAGTTAAACTAATTTAATTTTGACCAAGTTTATAGAAAAAAAGTATTAACATCTATAACACAAAATAAGTATATTATGAAAATAAAAGTCATGATAAATCTAATAATACTAATATGGTGTTACAACAATCAATAGTTTTTTTATAAACGTGATCAAAGTTGTATTAATTTGACTTTTACCAACTCTATAAATAAAATTACAGCGGGACGGAGTGAGTAGTGCATACTTATTATCTAGTGGCAAAACTCAGAATAAAGATTATGTTGTCTCTCATTTTTCACTTTTCAAAGTTTCTATTAACCTAAAATTTAATTTGAAGTTGTAGTGACCATGCAAGTAGTGATCATGCAAGCTTCTCCGCTTAGTAGAAGGAAAGTTTCTCTGCTTCATGAATTTGTTTTCAGCATCTAGCCAGCTACCTTGTCTTTTTTTGAAAACCCGACTTATGCCGGTTGCTTATATTAAGAAGAAGAGAAGATACACCGTAGTTACCAAATTCAGCTGGGCGTTAGCCAAGCGAAGCAACTGCGCTAGAACAAAAAACGATGCAGAATTACCTGTTTCTTATAGCAGACTGGTATACATCCGTGGTGTGGAACTTAACATTAGTATAGATTGACCGGTGCAGAAAGACCTATTGAAATTCAATGTTAGTTCATTAAATCTCTATCAAAAAATATAGAAGGTAATCTTTTCCCAAGGAATACAAATAGAAGTCCCTGATATTCTATTATGCACACAAGAGGGTACATACTATTAGAGGAGTAATTGTGGCTGTATTGGATGATAAGAATAATGAGGGTACATGGATGATTACATAGAGGGATTAGGTGAGGGGAAAATTTAATCTACCCCTAACCCTAATCCCTCACTAATGACCAATATACCTCTGTGGCACACACATAATTACAGTGTCTAACACCCCCCGCAGTCACAACATCTAGCCACTACAGATGTTGAGACTGGACCGAAACTCGGAGAACAGCGACGACGAGAGGCCCTTCGTGAAGATGTCGGCGAACTGCGTCGTCGTCGGGACATGGTGTACCCGAACCTAGCCACGTGCAACCCGCTCACAGACAAAGTGGAGGTCGATCTCCACATGCTTCGTGCGCTGATGCTGGACTGGGTTGGTGGAGAGGTACACGGCGCTAACGTTGTCGCAGTAAATCAGGGTTGCTCGTGGCGATGGGAGTGTGGAGCTCCTAAAGCAGCTGCTGAAGCCAGGAGGCCTCAGCCACGCCGTTAGCCACGGCGTGATACTCCGCCTCAGCACTCGAGCGCGACACCACGGTTTGCCGCTTCGAGGACCAGGAGACGAGGTTACCACCCAGAAAGATATCGTACCAAGAAGTAGAACGTCGTGTGTCTGGGCAGCCTGCCCAGTCAGCATCGGTGTACACGACCAGCTCGGAGGCCGCGTCACGTCGAAGGAGGAGGCCGTAGGCGAGGGTACCTCGTAGGTACTGAAGAATCCGCTTCACAGCGGTGAGGTGCGGCTCCCTCAGGTCATGCATGTGGAGGGACACTTGCTGAACCGCATACGAGATATCTGGCCTAGTGAAGGTGAGGTACTGAAGAGCACCTGCAAGACTCCTGTAAGCAGTGGGGTCAGAGACGGGTGTCCCGTCGGTAGCGGAGAGCTTTGCCTGAGTATCCACTGGAGTGGAGCACGGCTTGCACTCAGCCATGTCCGCTCGCTGGAGGATATCCAGACAGTATTGTCGCTGGTGAAGGAATAAGCCGCCTGGTCGGTCCTCGACCGCAATACCCAGGAAGTGGTGGAGACAGCCCAGATCCTTCATAGCAAACTCCTGCTGTAAAGCAGAAATGGTGCACTGAAGTAGAGCCGGATTAGACGTTGTCAGTACAATGTCATCAACGTACAGTAGAAGGTAAGCAGTGTCACTGCCACGTCGATAGACAAACAGCGAAGTATCTGACTTAGCTTCGATGAACCCCTGTGAGACCAAGAAGGAGGCAAACCGGCTATACCAGGCTCGTGGTGCCTGCTTCATTCCGTACAGGGATTTGTTCAGCTTACAGACCATGTCTGGGTGAGCTGAATCAACAAACCCTGCCGGCTGACTGGAGTACATCGTCTCGTTCAGTGTACCGTGGAGGAAGGCGTTCTTGACGTCCAAATGGTGGACAGGCCAAGAACACGAGAGAGCCAACGACAGAATGATACGATCGTCGCCAGCTTCACCACCCAAGCTGAAGGTCTTGTCGTAGTCGACTCCAGGGCGCTGAGTGAACCCCGGAGTACCCACCAAGCCTTGTACCTTTCCAAGGTACCGTACGCCTTCTTCTTATGCGTGAAAACCCACTTGCCCGTGACAACATTGCCACGACCGGGACGGAGAACCAGGTCCCAGGTCTGGTTGGCTAGCGGCGCCAGTGAGGGTCGGCGAGGGCGCTACGCACGTAAGTAGGTATGGGTGAGATCGAAGAAGAGTCGGTCGGTGGAGATGTCATCGACAAGAAAGCGGCCCCGTCGAACCGCTTAACTGGCCGAAGACTCCCGGACGCACGTCAAGTCACCATCGGGTGGACGCGACCAGGATCCCTGTGGAGAAGAGGGGGGTTGTACACCGGTCGCTCGGGTACAACTACCTCCTCTCGTCATGGGTAGACGAGAGTGGGTCTCGAGGCCGCGCGTGGCGCAGCTAGAACAGGAGCCCCCCCCCCCCCCCCCCCCCCCCCCGCGCGCTCGTCGATGGTAGACAAGTGCGGGGTCAGCAAAGCGAGAAGTCGTCGTCTGTGCCGCGCGTGGCACAGCTGGTGGCATCGTGCTCGCTGCAGGTGACGTCGAGGAGGCCGAGGCAACGCGTGGCGCAGCAGGTGACGTCGGAGGCATCGATGCCGCACGTGGTGCAGCTAGTGACGCCGGGGGCATGAGGTACAGCAGGTGACGTCGGGGAAGCCGTGACCGCGCGTGGCGCAGTGGGTCACGCCGGAGGCGTCGATGCCGCACGAGGGGCAGCAGTTGGTGCCAGGGGTACCTGAGGCACACCTTGTGTCGAATCTGCAGAAGAAAGAGACCAAGGCAGCTGGGAGGCAGCCTCGGGGTCAGCGGGAAAAAGAGAGTCCAGCTCTGTGGTGGAACCGGAAGAGGTGGTGGAGAAGGGAAAGGAGGACTCGTCGAAGACGACGTGCCGAGAGATCAAAAAACGGTGAGTAGTGAGATCTAAGCACCGGTACCCCTTATGATCAAGGGAATACCCGAGAAAAACACACCGTGTCGAGCGAGGCACAAGCTTATGTGGGGCAGTGGCGGAAAGGTTAGGGTAGCAAGCGCACCCAAAAACTCGAAGGTGATCGTAAAGAGGATCGGTGCCATATAGAGCAAAGTAGGGGGTGGAGGCACGAATCGCCTTGGTGGGAAGACGATTAATCAAAAGTGTGGCGGTATGGAGAGCCTCCACCTAGTATCGGGCTGGAATAGATGCCTGGAACATCAGGGAGCGCATGACATCATTGGTGGTGCGAATCATGCGCTCTGCCTTGCCGTTTTGAGGAGAGGTATACGAACAAGACATGCGTAGCTGTACCCCATGTGTGGAGAGAAAATTACGAAACACGGAGTTATCAAACTCGCGTCCGTTATCGCATTGGACAGCTCGGATGGTGCGCCCAAACTGAGTAGAAATCCAAACGAAAAAGTGAGAAAGGGTGACGAAAGTCTCAGACTTCAATCGTAATGGAAAAGTCCAGGAAAAGTGAGAAAAATCATCAATGATCACCAAGTAATAATTAAAGCCCGATACACTAGTAATGGGAGATGTCCATAAATCACAATGTATGAGATCAAACGTGTGCTCAACATGAGTCACAGAAGTGGGAAAAGGAAGCCGAACATGGCGACCAAGCTGACAAGCATGACATAGGGAGACATGTGTGCCCCTAGAACACGAGATAACAGAGCTACTGGACAACTTTGACATAGCATCTGCACCAGGGTGGCCAAGCCGGCAATGCCAAATGGTGGATGAAGCTGTCGTAGTCAAAGCAAACGACGGTGATGCAGCAGAAGTAGGAAGACGAAGTGTGTATAGGGGCCCCGAGCTATCACATCGAAAAAGAGGTCGCCGGGTGGAAAGATCCTTCATAGACAAACCAAAAGGATCAAACTCAATGGAAACATTGTTGCCAGTGGTAAAACGACGAACAGAAAGTAAGTTTTGAATGATATCCGGAACGACAAGAATGTTTTTAAGCTGAAAAGAACCCGGGAGACCGGAATAACCTACTGAGGTGACCAGAAGAACAGACCCATTCCCAACAACGATAGATGAAGGAAAAGAGGGATTGGGAGGATGGGTGGAAGAGAGTATACCAGGATTAGGAGTGGTATGGTATGATGCTCCGGAGTCGACTACCCAGTCGACACCTGGTGGAGTAAGGTGCATGGTGCTGAAGGAAGAAGCCAGCGACTATCGATCCCATGTCGACAGTGACTCCTAGAGAGGTGCTGACGGCTCTGAGTACCCAACAGGATAGTCGGTGCTTCTGTAGGTCGAGGTTGACTGTCCGCCAGAAGAGTATCCAGGCCCACCATAGGCCTGAGCTGGCAGCCCACCAGCACTGTAGGCTGGTCCACTATATCCCGGGGTGGCCACCAACGCCGGCTGGGGACGTGGTGGTCGTGGAGGCTGAGAACCCGGAGATGTCCCAAGCCACATGTAGATCTGGCCAGTCCACGGGTTGTAGGGTGTGGGCCAGGGTGCGCCTCCCCGGCCAGTACCACAGCTACCACCAGTAGTCGGAGCAGTGGGTGTGGGAGTGCCGCCTGCACTGCTACCACCACGGCCGCCGTTGTTGCCTCGGCGACGACGGTTTCCACCTCCAGTACTAGCAGGAGTGCCTGGAGTGGAAGGTGGTAAGGGTGGACGAGGGGACTGCCCAGAGCCATAAAAGGTTGTGGCAGATCCGGAGCCAGTGGAGCCTCCTGCAGTGATCTCCTCAAGTTCAAGATCAGACCATACCTTCTCGAAGGTAGGTAGTGGCTCCAGTCGGAGTAGCCACGTCCGTAGGTGACATTAGCGCTCATTCAGGCCCTGAAGGACCCGAAGAACAAGGGCGCTATCGGTGACCGGCTCACCAAGTTCACGTAGAGAATCCGCCATGCCCTTCATCTCCCGTCAGTAGGTGGAGATAGAATGGTCACCCTGGACGGTGTTCTAGAACCGAGTGCTGATGTGGAGGGCTCGAGTCGCGCGGTTCCCTAGAAACCACTGCTCAAGGACCAGCCAGGCCCGTCGAGCAATGTCGCCACCGCGCTGCCTGACGATGTACTGTAGCTCCTCCATCAAGGAGCCAAGGATCCAGGATAGTACCAGGCTATCCATGCTAATCCAGGACACCAGTACTGAAGAATCGTCCTGGAGGACGTGGTCGTCGAGGCAGTAACGCCTCAGCGTGAGGAGCACCAGATCACGCCACCGAGCATATGAGGTGGACTCGGAGCTGAGAACATCCGGCACGAGCGTCTGGATGTTCTGAATCCCTACGGCCTCAGCATGAAGAGCGGCCACAAGTGAAGCCGAGTACGTACCAGCGTCCGAGGGAGGCTCGTGGGCAGCACTCATCGATCAGTGAGCACTCTCCTCAAGCTGGTGGGATAGCGCTGCCACGGAGGCACGCTGCTACTCTAGGGCGAGAGCGAGTGCCCGCTCACGCGCACGAGAGGCAGCCAGTGCTGCGGCTATGTCGGAGGTATCCGTCATGTCAGTGTCGTAGGAAGAAGAGGATGCGTTAATAGCAGCGACACCGGCGACTGGAAACGAAATCGGCGGGACAGTAGTCGTGGTGCTCCCGTCGATGTCGAGGCTGGTGGCGGTCGAGTCCCGTAGCCCGGAGGTACCTGCCATGAAAATGACAGCGGTGGCAGGGTTGTCGGTGGTACCTACAAGGGGTCTGCCGGCAGCTGGACTGGTCTTCGGAGTCATAGGAGGGGCGGCAGCACCTCCATGGGCCGAAAACATGGGTGGCCGAGCGGTCAAGGGGGTGGTGGCATCTGTGGCGGCGCCTTCAACAGCAGCAGCGGCGGCGGGCCAAGGAGTTGCGAATCCGGGAGCGGAGGTGGCTGGCACCGCCGGCAGCTACGGGCCAGGGGGCAGCGGACCAAGGGGCAGCCGCAGCCACGCTGGTCAATCCCGAGGCGGCGGCAGCTCCCCTGTGCGCGCGCGGCCCGAATCCGGGCGGAGGCGGCGCAGATCCTGTCGGGGCCGCTCTGATCCAGGGCGCGGCGGCACCGGCTGGGGCGCTGGCGGCGGCGGCGCTAGCCCAGGTCGCGGCGTGAGGCGCTGTGGCCTTAGGCACGGCGGCATGGTTCGGGGTCGCGGCAGCGGAGGCGAACGGTGCGGCGGCGGCAGCCCCAGCGGGCGGCGCGGCTGCGCGGCGCCTCGACGGCGGCGGCTCCGGTGGGCGGCGCGCCGACGAAGGCGGCGGCGGCGCAGGGTCTGTGCGGCGGCGGCGGCGGCTGGGTCATTAGGGTTAGGGTTAAGCCCTAATCCTAATCAATTCCTAGCTGATACCATATTAGAGGAGTAATTGTGGCTGTATTGGATGATAAGAATAATGAGGGTACAGGGATGATTATATAGAGGGATTAGGTGAGGGGAAAAGACTAATCTACCCCTAACCCTAATCCCTCACTAATGATTAATATGCCCCTGTGGCACACACATAATTACAGTGTCTAATACATACAAGCAAAATTATATCTGTTGGAATGTGGGCGATCGAAGTACTTCAGATTAATGATGCATGCTATGTATTATGCCATTATTAGGCACATGATGAACTCTTATTTTCAGGATGGACATCGGAGAATTTGAAGGATGGGATGTGGAATGGTTCTCTTGACAGCCATCAATTTGTCATATACCTAGGGAAAGCAATTTATTGAAGTTTTGAGCAAAATTGCTCCCTTGCTGACATGCATTTCGCTGTACCTCGAATAAAAATAAATCAATGGACTAGTACTGATATGATGAAATGTCATAGATTTGATCCCGTGGATTGTATCTTTACTTAATGCTTAGTATCGTTGCTGCATAGTATCTGTATAATCCGAACACACTACGTGATCAGGATGGTAGGAATCTTTCATGAGATCTACTGTTTATCCACATTCATGTACTTGAGATGCTATCTATGCACTTTTTCTATAACAACTACAATATTTGTCGACTATCTCAAAAAACATTTTGGTTCCACATGTAGCTTGGATGGATAAGATTTATTTAAGTCTGCATTTTAAGTTGAAAATATGAATGTCTATATTTGAATTGTTATGAGTTATTGGTAGTATATTCATCTTGCTTACACAATCCTGAAGCAACTAGGCCTATTTAGAATTTTACCTAGAAACATTTTAAATGGTTTGTGGTATGATCTACCATCTCATTTAACATACTTTCGATTTCCTTCCTTAATTTGAGTGATCATTACATGTCTCACTTCATGTTTTGTTGGCAGTTATATAATGGAAAGAGAGTAAAATGCACCCGAGGTCCATGAACTTGTCCCAACTCTGTTATCGAGGTCCATGGACTTTTATTTTGCATTTCTACGTCCATTAACTTATCTATTTATGCCATTTAGGTCCATGAATCTTTTCTTTCTGTAGTTATAGGCGTATAAGTTTTTTAAGTAATACCTCTTTACCAATATGGTCTGAATCATTGAGGCCCTGATATATGCATCCCATGTGTCACTTTTCTGTATCTTTCTTTTAGCGCTACCAAGAGAAAATCACTTGGGTTATTGCTCTCTTTTAAGGCTAACGCTGCAGGCAGCATCGTGGAGCCACCTCTCCATATGGTATATTACCTTGACTGGTCGGTCCTATTGCAAAGAGCGCCGGTAGACTAAGGATCTTTTGAGGAAGCTCACATCCCCATGTTGATATTGGAAATAGTGAATGGAACCCCTTCTGCATGAACCCCAACACACAGCATAATCGGTTGCAGTCCGTGGCTCCTTTCCCGCAAGAACCGATGAGTCTTGACTTCGGATCTAAATGTCCAATGAAAGTGTATGGACCTGTAGTGCACCACTTAAAAAGTTTGTGTGCCTATAACTGCAAAGAAAAAAAAGTTTATGGATCTAATTGACATAGATAGATAAGTTCATGGAACTAGGAGTTCAAAACAAAATTTTATATACCTGGATGACACCGATGAATAAATTCGTGTACCTTTGTTGCATTTTACTCGTGAAGAAATTATCTCGTTCAGTAGTTTTTGTAATTTCAATCTTGTTGTGCATTACATATGTCTATATATTAATTATAATTACAAAATGAATTATCAAGCTATTTGTGATATTGGACAACACACAGATTTATATATACAAAATTAGAAAGAGTGGATGAACTAATTATCCAGTGTTCGGTAAGCAATATGTATTTCATTAGTACAGTGCATTTAAATTCCCACATCATTAAGAAACATATTTAACTTTTTATGTTTAATTGCATAAGCGGAACTAGTGCCATTATATTTATAAAATGGTTTCTTATTTTTTTTGCACAACACTAATTTGTGTTATAGCTAAAAAATGCTATTGGGCAAAAGCACTGACAGATGATTCTCAACTTCTGACTTTGCAACGAGGCAAGCAATACCAAATTATGGCACCCCCAGATAAAGTAAAATAAATATGTCCGCTTCTTTGGCAGAGATATTGTGATGCTGCAAGGGATAATATGTAAACAACGTTTGCCAAGCTACTTCAATTCATGTTGTTTGTGAAATGAAGAAAAAAGCACTTTTGATTCATGATACAAATTTTCAATTAGTCAGAGGAAATTAGATAAAAGGCATCTTCGAGGAATTCCAGAGGTGCACAAAAACGGTGCTTGGGACCGAAAGCAAAAGGGGAAAAGAGCTGCACTTAATTTTCCCTCGTCGTCAGACAACTTGGCCGGTTTTGCCGCGACATGATAGTATCTCGTCATCAGAGAGTTAGGTTAGCACACCGCATGCGGTACCCTCTTTCTGGTGACTTGCTGTTGTGCGTCTCAATGCAAATACTGCTTCTGTTGCTGTTCCATCATTGCTGACACTGCACGGAGAGGGAGAGAAGAGCAGCGCCGCTCATGCCTGCATTTGTGTTCCACAACGCTTGCACCATTACAGCTCATGACTTTTCAGTCTGGCAGTAACTTGCTAAACACTGTAAAGTACATAGAGCCTAGACGAACAGAGCCTGACAGCACAAATCACGATTTCATAGAGTTAAAAACAGGCAGGGAGAGGGGAGGCTCGAGGCAGGGGCAGACAGGCAGAAGAATCTGATTGGACGTAGCCTGACATGCATGATCAGAAATGTAAACATCGATGCGGCTGCGCGAGGCCTCAGTTAATAGGTACTTCTACTCCATAAAAGTTTGACTGAAACTGTTCTTGATTGGTGCCAAGGAATTGCCTTACAACTTTTGGGGTCTGACAAACAGCATTTGTTTTTCTTTTAAGCTTTAACTTTCCTTAAACGAGAGTTATGGATTCGACTCCTTTTCTTTCCGCATAGCTTGCATAAATCGGAGTGTATAGGTCTTCCTTTTGGCTTTGGCAAGTGTCAATGATTCTGTTTAGATTAACTTATTTACAATCCATGTGCGTGGCCATGAATTTAAATAAGAACTAAGCCTATTTCACTATCTCTTGTACCAAGATTTCCTCAAACTATGAAACTGGTATTTATCTCGAAAGAATTATTAACTAAATAACCACTGGGCTAGTTTTGAACCTGGTTCTGACAGTTTTAGGTCTATGGCACAAGCCTACCATATGCAAACATCTTCATCTCCCCTAAGGGATCTATGAGAAGGTTGCATCCCTCCCATAAAAACTTCTGAGAACTATCATCTCGTATGACAAGGGCCTGAATGAGAATATAAATAAATGGCTCGCATCGTACAAAAAAGACATGGTCTGCTCCTAAGGAGCAACCGAGCAAACTAACGAAGAAGATTGAGGTGGTAGAGTGTCGTAAACTTGTCATATATGATAACTAGGATTTCGATTATGACGATTTTCCAGAACTGTGCTATACGCAGGCCTCTACTACCATATCAGAAGCTCACGATTATGCCTTGGGAAATTCAAAAAATGGCAGCAATGGTACATGGAATCATGTAAAGGAGTCTCGTGCATGCATCACTACTAGGGTTCCTCAAGATCTTTTCAACTAAAAACTGTTTGTCCTAACATTGATGTTCAAGGAGTTTCACTCTATGTTCCGGCTTAAGATACTTACATCACTGCCATGTAACTCTGGTGTTTGTTGTCAGAAATATAGCAATATACTCAGCTCCCACTAGAACGTTGCGGAAGTCGAGGACGGCACCGGTGTGTGATTAGTTAGGTTTTTAGCAAACATGCAGGCTTGACCCTTGCAAACCGGATCAAGATCTGTTCAGGATCTGTTCTGTTGTATTCATGAATCATGTATCATTTTCATTATAAATAGAATAGGATCTCAACAGAGATCACTGTGCTTGGAATACCCCTATCTCTCAAACTCTTTATGGTCATCAGAGCCATGACCTAGCTGTTGTAAATCTTAATCGCTAATGGCCTGATCTAGTGGGTACTTATGATATAAATTGATTGGATCTTAGCCATATCTTTAGACTTGATGAAGATAATAATCGATGCAGTGATGGTTTGATGCGGATCAGCGACAACATTAGAAACTGAAAGTGCATCTAGGCTAAATCCCTATGGGTTTTGGTGATTAATGACAACACTTAAGAGACTAATAAGTATTACAAGTGTAAGTACAGAACATTAAGAAATCGAAGGAGATAGATGCACTCAAAAAAGGGAAAAAAGGCAAAAATACACGAAGAGTAGAATTTAGGGTTTAAATTCTCTTCCGTTGAGTTTAGCCTTTTAGTATGAGTGTGTTCATAAGGTCAAAGTGTTGAGAATCATCTAAAAGCTCTTAGTCCAAGTTTAGGTTAGATGGAGAGAAGAGTTGAGGCAGCGCTAAGAACAGGGCCGGACTTGTCCGGGCTGGAAGGCCGGACTAGTCCGGTCACACCGGACTAATCCGATGTTAGATGGACCAAGAGTTTCTGTGTGAGTTCGGACCTATCCATTTGGGGATGGACTAGTCCGTGGGGATGGACCGGGCTAGTCCACCCTTGGGGACCGGACTAGTCCGCTCTGTCAGACTAGTCCGTTTCTAACCGAAACAAGAGTTTTTGTGTGAGATCGGACTAGTCCTGTGTGAGACAGACTAGTCCGTTTGAGACATGGAAGTGGCTGCGGGGACTAAGTCCTGGATGGCCGGACTTGTCCGCCCTTTGAGACCGGACTAGTCCGGTGTACCAGCCTTGTCCGTTCTCAACTAGAATAGTTGTTTCTGTGTGAGATCGGACTAGTCTATTGTTGAACGGACTAGTCTGTGGTGTTGTGACCGTTTGAATTCAAAAGGAGGTGGGGGACCATTTTGGTGGTGAAGAGTGACATCACCGGTCCCCCACAGGCCGAACTAGCCTGGGGTTAAAGGCCGAACTAGTCCGGACTTTTTCTGGTGACAACGGCTAGTTACCGGAACCTCTATAAAAACGGGATCCCCGAGCCTCTAAGGCATCAACTCGAACCCTAGTGCCACCATAGCCTTCCTAGAGCTTTTCTAGCCCTTTCTATTAATTCTTTGAGCCCTAAGAGTGAATCTTGAGGGTTTGTGAGATTTTGGTAGAGGAGAAAGATAGGTGTGATCAGTGTTGAGCTCTTGGTTGACTCTCTGATAGTGACTAGGGTAGTTGATTGTTGAGGGTGCTGACTTGTAAGTTCTTTGAGCTGAAATCTTGTGGGAGCCTCAATTTGTGAGTCGCCACACAAATTGTTGTGAAGTCTTTGTGATCTAGGAAGAGCAAGCCAACCTTGGTGGTGGCTTGGTGAGGATAGGGTTGAGAGGAACCCAGTCCTTTGTGGACTCCTCAACATGGACGTAGGCTTCTTGGTGAAGATGAACCAAAGGATAAATCGTGTGCTTTGCTTTTTCGGTTTGCCTCTCATTTCTTGCTAGATCATTTTAAAGTTCTTCACATTTATATTTATGTCTTGCGATCCACCTAGTTCTAGTCAGTTACTTTCCCGATCAACCTCACCACTAAATTGTTGAGCTATAGTACTTTACTATTTATCAAATAGATCAGCAAAAAATTCTGAGGATCTCCACTTTTGGTTTAAATTTTCTTGTGACCGGACTAGTCCGCCCCAAGGGACTAGTCCGCACTCTGTGAACAAATTAGTTTTTATTAAACCAAATTTCAGGTATTCCGCCTATTCACCCCCCTCTAGGCAACTTTCAGAAACGACCTTGGTGCAGCAGCTGCATATAGGCCTATGAAGATCCGAGGCAAAGACCTTCCTCACACTTTTGTGCCCTGATTAATCGGATCAGGAGTGAATTTGGGGGTACCGGCTAAAAACCCTCTTTTAGACAGTTGGTCTGCCCCCTTTTAATGTAGGACAAGGTGAAAGGGGGCCATTTACCAGAACGTGGCAAGCGCTGTCGATTAAGGCACGATATGGGAAGAGTTGCACTTGGTTGTTCAAACCAAGTCCAACTTTAGAGATCAAATCCCAACACTAGCTACCGCCATGTCTGAGAATCCAAGCTCCACCACCTCCAATTCTTCTTCCTCCACTCAATCCAGCCTACTACCAACATTGACGTTCAACCAGCTAGTCAGCATCAAGCTCGCGCACAACAACTACTTGCTATGGACAACACAAGTCAAGTCATACATCAAGAGCCAAGGGCGCTCATAGTATTCATTGATGGCCCGATTTAATCTCCGAGTGAAACAATAGTCTTCCACCCAGCAAGGATGGTGGCAGCCGCTAGATCAATGTGAATTTCGAGTACACTTGTTAGTACAACCAAGACCAGCTCGTCTTGAGTGCGCTCCTCTCCTCCTTGACGGAGGAAACACTTGCACATGTTGTTGGTGCCATGTTGTCACGTGGGGTCTGGCACGTCCTTGAGAACAACTTTGCCTCTTCCTCACACGCGTGGATCATGTAGATCCGGATGCAGCTGACCATGATGTAACAAAAGGACCTTACTATCGCCGACTACTTCTGCATGATGAAGCGGCTCTCCAACATGCTCACCGCCATCAACAGGCCCCTGCAAGATGAGAAGTTCATCCCCTACTTAATATGTGGCCTTAGGCAAGAGTTTGATACACTGATGACAAGCATCACCACTCAGATCACACGCCGTATTCCATCAGCAATGTCTACGCACACATGCTCAGCTATGAGATGCGCCAATAACAGAACAACATCTTACTTCAGGTATTAATTAACAATTGAGGCAAAATCCATCCCGTGGCAATAGTAATGGATGGCACAGTGGCCACAGACGCGGCGGTCATGGCGGCAGCCGATCTCTAGGTGGTCATGGCAGTCAAGCTCAGAGAGGTCAACCCAAAGAAGGACGCAACATGCACTTCCAGGTCTGTGACAAGCTTAGCCATGACGCGTTACCCTTCTGGTACCGCTTCGACCATAGCTATCATGTAGACGGCACACCAAGGTTGCTGTTGCAGTCCCCAACGCCAGCTACACGGTCGAACCAAACTGGTAATGTTGACACTAGTGCCACGGACCACACCACGCATGAACTTGACCGCCTCACCATGAAGGATCATTACACGGAGCCGATAAGGTCCAAGTAGCAAATAGAACAGGTTTATCTATCACTCATATTGGGCATTTCTTAATTGCTGGTTTACCTAGGCTATTATACCTTAATCATATTCTGCATGCTCCTAAAATCAATAATCACTTGATTCCTATTAAAAAACTAGCCTCCGACAATGATGCAATTGTTGAATTTCGTCCTTTTTTGTCAAGGACCGAGCGACGAGGACAGTGCTTCTCACCGGCAAATGTAGAAATGGGCTCTACATGCTACCAAAGAATCGACGCAGCCAAGCCTTATTGTTGGATAGAATTCTCAAGAGTAATGGCATAGAATACTTGGGCCTCCAGCTTCTCTAGTTACACTTCAAATTTTGCAGAAAAATAATAGTTGTAGACCAAATATTCCTTGTCCTAGAATTTATGATGCTTGCCAAGCAAGGAAAATCCCACCAGCTCCCCTTCGGCCCCTCTTCTCATGTATCTACATCTCCTTAACAAATTGTCCACACCAATGTTTTGGGACCTGCTCTTTCATCAATAAACAGTTCCAAGTATTATGTTTCATTTGTTGATGATTCCAGCAAGTTTGTGTGGCTTTATTTTCTGAAATGCAAATCTGATGTACAGGTTGCATTCATTAGGTTCTAAAAACATGTTGACAACCTTCTAAACACCATAATTTGCTCGGTTCAATCCGATTGTGTGTGGGGGGGTGGGGGTGGGGGGGTAGGGGGTATCAATGTTTACAATATTACAAACTATCACGAATTGACCATCGTGTCTCTTGTCCTCACACTCACCAGCAAAACAATATTATCGAAAGAAAACACTGTCGCATAGTGAATAATGGCCTTGCTCTCCTTGCTCAGTCAAACATGCCATTGCGTTTTTAGGATGAAGCCTTTAACACTGGTTGCTACCTAATCAACAGAATTCCTAGTAGAACAATGATCAAGACACATCTATACACAAGCTTCTAGGAACCAATCCTGACTCTCTCTCTCTCTCTATTACGTGTTTTTTAGGTGTGCATGTTGGCTTAATCTACGAGCACATAACTTGAACAAGCTTAATTTCAAAACCAAACAATGCATCTTCTTGGGTTACAGTTCGTCTCATAAAGGATACAAGTGTTTTGATCGCAGAACAAGACGTGTTCATACCACACGATGCTGTTTTTGGTGAGACACTATTTCCATTTGCCACTCATTCACCTACAGCAACACCAGCACCAAAATCTTCACACCATCCCACCATTCTACCTATGCTAGCCAAGACCTACACGTACACAGAAAACTCCCTCATTAATCTTGAAAATATTACTGTAGTTGAACCAGCAGTAGAGGAAGCTCACATAAGTGGTAGTGAACCTAATCTTGATGTTAATGGTAACCACTCGAGTCATGTTTTGTCTCCTACAGATCAGCATACGGGGAACAGTGACAATGGACATGCAGAAAACTCTGCCTATCAATCAACATGACAGTGGTGAAGCAGCTCAAGAGCAAGTGGGCTCCGCAGCTAATCAGCACCTAATAAGAACAAGACTTCAAGATAACATAGTCCAACCCAAAGAATTCATAGATGGAACAGCCAGATATTCAGAGAAAAGGCGTGGTTTTTCTGCAGTTTCTGACGGAATTCCGGCAATAGCCCTCTGCAGTTTCAGAACCATCAAATTTTCAAGAGGCTCTAAAGAGTGTAGAATGGAAAATAGCTATGGATACTGAGTTCTCAGCTCTACTGAAGAATAAAACTTGGGACTTGGTACCACCAAAAAAGGAACCAATCTCATAGATAGCAGATGGGTTTATAAAGTGAAAAGAAAATTAGATGGATCAGTAGAGAGATATAAAGAAAGGCTAGTGGCCAAGGGGTTCAAACAAAGATATGGTGTTGATTATTTAGACACCCTATTGTCTTGCGATCAAGCCTTCAACCATCAGAATAGTTCTCCCTCTTCTTGTATCACAAGGATGGAGTATGAGGCAGATTGATATTCAGAATGCATTTTGTATGAAGTTCTTCAAGAAGAGGTCCACATGAGAGAACCTCCGGGGGATGAAGATGCAAGCAAACAATTAGATTACACATGTTGATTGAAGAATGCCCTCTATAGGCTTAACACTACAGGATTCCCGTCAGCATACGACGGCTAAAACCGTCGTATATAAAGCAGAAGCCGTCGTATATAGTTTATATACGATGGCAGTTGTTTATATACGACGGTTTGTGGCCGTCGTATATATTTTATCGTATATAAAGTTATATACGACGGCACCGTCGTATATAACAGTATATATACAACAGCCACTTATATACAGCGGCCCGTTTCGTAGACTTGGCCCAGTGGGCCAGGGCCTTTATATACGACGGCTGGGCCCTGACTGTCGTATATAAGGGCTTATATACGACAGCCGCTGGACCCTGGCTGTCGTATATAACATCTTATATATGACAGCCTGGCCCAACCGTCGTATATAATTTAGGCTTATTTACGACGGCCCTATATAGCGGCCGTTGTATATAAACTATACAGGTCGTCGTATATAAGCTTTTCCATTTTTTTAAAAAAAATAGAAAATGGCTAACCTGGCTCGATGGCCAGCTACACATCCAAATCCATAGACAACAACAAAACTGTTTGATATATAAATTCACAATAAAGTGCAATAGTACACATCGACAATCACGAAGTCTGACATCCACACAATCAAAAACAAAATCACAAATCTATTGATTACTAGCCCCTCCACTACCTCCGGGAGCGAAGAAGTCATCCTGCCGCGGCGAACCTGGCGCTCTTAGCTGTGGCGATGGAGTCTGAGCCTCCGTCCCTGATCCCTGCGAAACACAGTGGCATATGTACAAGTTTACAATTGTTTTTCTAGGTTCATTAGGATTCTTAGCGGTTGGGGCTTCCACTTAATGTAACTTCCTTTTTATACCTGTACTCCAGGAAACTGCTCCTGTGGTGGCGACGGCTCCAGCACGAACGGAGGTGGCTGCCACAACGGTATCTGGATTTGCTGCCCTTGCTGTCGAGCTAGCGCCTGTCATTTCAAACATTAAAATTTACAAAACTAATTGAAATGCAATGTAATTAAATTATAATTGTATGTTTCTTACTTCCATTGCCGCTTGCATCTGTGCCATATAGGACGCATGATATGCCATGGCAGCCCTGTTGTTCTCTCGCTCTCTCGCCAAGGCCTCCTCCTGCCGAGCCAAGCTCTCCCGAAGCGCCATGACTTTGAGATCTCTCTCGGTGACACGGCGGCTGGAGGAGCCTGCGCCAGCAGCCGAAGACTGCGAGGAGCTGCCTCTCGCAGGTCGTGCCTCCCTAGAGTTGACGACTCTAGAGAATATGGCAAGCCTAAAAAAATGAATCAATTCAAGGTAAAATTAAATAATCTTGAATTCAAAACAATGAAAGTAAATGAATTCACCTTCCGTGTGCTTTTCCACCTCCGCTTGCATACGCGGCTTGAGGGTCGATGTTCGGGGAGTTTTCCCAAACGAACCCTTCGCCGTGTATCCTCACAGCCTCTTGCCCATACCTAGTCTGAAAAACAATGAAATTGTGTAAGTCCAACAATATATATAGTGTCAAATAATTTCATAGGTCATGAAACTTACCAGGCGCTCTGCTGCGTACTGACTACACTGCTCCGGCTGAGAAGGGTCAGCGTGACCTCTCCTATAGACCGCAGTAGCACTCGGTCGCACGCCGGTCTCCTTTTCCTGTGAACATATGTTAGTACGAACAATACTACATTATGAATATAATAAAAACTACCAAGAAACTTACCATTCGTTTAGCCATTCGTACAAAACCTTGGACGCCCATACCGTGCTTCCCTGAGCTCCCTCTGGCATCTCGAGCCTTCTTTGACTTAGCGATGAACTCATCGCTAGCCCAATACCTGCAAAGGGATCGGTAATCTTCAGTTCGTCCCTGTAACCAAGGGACACTAACCTGCACACATGCGTAGTTTCTTAGATGTTACTTAGCAAAATTAATATGAACAATTTAAAGATTACGCAACTTACCTCTGCGTATTGCTCCTCCGTCAAGTACGTGTCGGAGGCGTCTCTGAACGACCCAACCTCGTGGTCGTGGATCTTTAAGTAGTCGTTAACTACTTGACTCCGAGCGTTCGAAAGCATTTGCATAATAAGCTTCCGAGCGTTCACTTCGAACACGGAGCAGGCGTGATCCATCTGCTCGGCCGGGTCCTCAAGGCGGTACCTGAGCTGTAGGAAGCCAACACAGTTCGACATATATGCATATTAATATTTGAAGGAACATAAAGAATTGAAACTTCAAATATTTATGAAAGTTACTTACCCAAAAATCTGCCCACACGACTCCCTGTAGGTTGTCGTTCTCCGGTGAGGAACGTGCGCGTAGTCGTCCCACGACGTAGCTGCACGTCCATCGATCGCACCGGGTAGTGCAGACGCACTAAGTTCCCGATGCAACCGTTCACCGTCCTGTGGTGTTTCTGCCCGCCGTACGAGAGGTCCTCCCAAGAACTAAAAAGACGTTTGTTAAGTCATTAAGTAAGATCATAGTCTTTGAGAACAAATAGAAATGAATACTTTATTAATATGTTACCTGTCTCCAACCAGACGAATAATTACCGGCTCTCTAGGAATAGGTGGAGGACCAACAAAGTTACTCCTCCTCGTACGTCTCCTCCATTGCGGCACCACGTCTGGTGACCCAGAAGGCTGGTCACCGGACGTGTCCTCAGGCTGGGTGCCCTCGGGCTCGCTGGGCAGACTACCCTGGGGGTGGCTGCCGGAGGGCTGGCTACCAGAGGGCTCGCTCCCCGAGGGCACGCTGCGTTGCGTACCCGTCTCCTGAGGTGCCGCTCTGGCCTCGGACTCATAGTCCGAATCAGACTACAATGGTAAAGTAAGTAAGTTAAATTGAAAAAGTGATTTTAATAATTTTGTGCATTGTAGAAAAATTTACCTCTGTACGCTGCAAACTGACAACCCTGTCCCGCAACTCTGGATACGCACTTTACAGCTGAGTGCGTCTGCTCCCGCTGTAAGTGGAACCGTAGAAGTAGTCGTCTCTCTCCTGCGAGGGGAGGAAACCCCTCACACTCGGCGCCTTCTTCCCCTTTGAACCCTTTGAACCCTTGCTTGACGACATCCTAATCAGTTTAAAAAGTAATTACTTCTAATCAGTTTCAAAAGTAATGTAAGCGATAATTAATGTCACTTTCATTTAAAAGAACATTACTCGTAATCAGTTTCAAAATTCATCAACATCATGATCATCAACATCACGATCATCAACATCGCGATCTGTCGTCTTGAGCTATTTACGTTTCCGCTTTCGCATCGTAGATGTCTCTACATCTGCAACGTCTCCTACTAAGTTATCGAGTCTTGCACCAGGCTCGACGATAAAAGAGTCTGGCAACTCTTCTTCTTTGTAAACTTCTTTAGTGTCTCCACTATCATGATAACCATCATCTCCAGGAGTATACAAGCGCTCATGAGGATTCACTTTATATACCACCCACCAAGTGCTAAACTTCTTACATAGATAAGGTAGATAATACACTTGTTCCACTTGATGTGCAAGAACGTATGTATCTAAACCTCGTAAGCGTTCGTTGTGATTCACTTCCACCATGCCAAATTGATTTTCTAGAGTTCCATGATTGTTATCAAACCAATCACAATCAAAGAACACCACTCGAAGTTCTTTATTGCCAGCGAAAGTAAATTCCAGAATTTTGTTAATGATTCCATAGTAATTGGTTTCTTTCCCTTGTGAGTCGATTGCTCTCGTCACAACTCCGCAATTTGATGTTGCTGCGAGAGGACGAAGAGTTTCGAATTGAGTTGTATGGAATCGGAAGCCATTTACGTCATATTGACCATAGCTTCTAACTTTCACTAATCCATAAGATAGTTGTAGTAAATCTTGATGGATGTCTGTGTTCGCTAATACATAAGCTCGAAACCAGGATAAGAAATTAGGCTCTCCATTAATTCCAGCCCATCGCATCGTTTCTACTTGCTTTCTCGTTGGTTGATGCTTATGTTTCCAGTTTTGATTGTGGAACTCACTGTACACACAAAACATATGTGATCGACATTAGCATACATGTATTGGTAAATACAATAATCATCATAAATGTAAAAGAAACACTTACTCGAAATATTTCTCCATGCCATCGATATTAGCATACATGTAGAGTAAAGCAGCAGTCCTTTCTCCTTCAGTAAAATCGTATGATGTGCTGCTGCCAATAGTAGTTCCCCTCGATTTAAAAATAGAGAGATCACTAACTGGTGGTTCGTCATCTACATTGTATCGCATTGCCGAAGTATTGACATTATTTTCCTCTGCAAAGTAGAAACTAGAAAAGTAACCTACTTCCTTTAGAGTATATGCTTCGGCAATGCACCCTTCAACCCTTGCTCTGTTGCCAACCATAGTTTTCAAATATCTCAATGCTCTTTCAATATGGTACATCCATCTATATTGCACAGGAAACCAATGTGGGGGGGGGGGTGGGAGAGGGGGAGCAGACTGACCTGCGTTCGTATGAGGTTGAGCGCCGGCAGATCCGCGGCAGCCGGTCAATGGAGGCCGATGAGTGCCGGCAGGTCGATAGTCCCGCGGCGGAGGAGGCCGAGCGCCGAAGGATTGGCAGTTCCGCGGCAGAGTGTCGGAGGCCGAGCGTTGGCTAAGCCGCGGGGGGGGGGGGGGGGAGGGGGATGGGGGATCGGAGGCCGAACGCCGCGGGGGGGGGGGGGGGGGGGGGAGGGGGTGGGGGGTAGGGCGAGGAGGCCTAGGTTGTTCACATCGTGCTTTTGTAGACGTATACGTTACCACTAAATGGGTCGTATCGGGCCCTAAGCCCATTTATGTACATATAGTACTTTTAAACACTCAAACAATCGAAACAATAATCAATTAAACTATTAACTCATATGCATTAATCATCTAAGCAATTAACAACTCATCTAAACAAACATAATTACCGTAGTTAACAAGCTTATCAATTCTAAGCAATTAAAAAAACACCTAGCTAGCAATTCAAATAAACCTGGGCAATAATTAAACCTAAGCATATCAATTCATCTAAATCTAAGAAATTTATCCACTAAACAATAAAAAACAAACAAACATAATCTAAACAATTGGTAATTAAAAAACCAAACTTTCTAGATGGGGAGGGAGGCGGGCGACTTACCTCACGGTGGAGGCGGCGCGGCGAGCGGCACACGGCGAGGCGGGCAGCTGACGGCGTGGAGGC
The DNA here is from genome assembly GCA_030760725.1 of Neostapfia colusana. Classification (NCBI taxonomy): domain Eukaryota; kingdom Viridiplantae; phylum Streptophyta; class Magnoliopsida; order Poales; family Poaceae; genus Neostapfia; species Neostapfia colusana. The sequence goes on from JASWHV010000015.1 coordinate 68,381,420, forward strand.
GGACCGGCACGGCACGGCGTCGCACAGCGCGACGGGCGCAGGTCCGGGCGGTGCGGCGACGTGGCAGCGCGGTGGGGGTGGTGCGGCGAGGCTGTGGCGGCCGGGGCGGGGTGTAGGCTGGGGCGGGGACCTCCGGGGCGGCGGCGGCTGGCGGCGGTGGCGGCCGGGCGGCGGAGGCGGCTGGCGTGCGGGTGGCGGCCGGGGCGCCGGCTGGCGGGGGCGGCCGGGGCGGCGGCGGGCGGGCGACGGCCGGGCGGCGGCTGGCTGGCGGGTGGCGGCAGGGGGCGCCGGCTAGCGGGTGGGGGCGGCGGCTGGCGGGCGGGTGGCGGCCGAAGCGCCGGCTGGCGGTGGCGGCCGAAGCGCCGGCTGGCGGGGGCGGCCGGGGCGGCGGCTGGCGGCGGCGGGCTGGCGGCGGCCGGGGCGTTTAGGGCTGCTCGGGCTCGGGTTGGCCGCGCCGACTCGGGCCCGCGGGTATATAAGCCTTATTTACGACGGCCACACCATGGGCCGTCGTAAATAAGGCTTATTTACGACAGCCTCGTTTTGGCTGTTGTATATAACTGCTATATACGACAGCCTAGGGTTGGCTGTCGTATATAACAATTATATACGACAGCCATATACTAAACGACGGCTGTACTGTCGTATATAAACTTATATACGACAGCCTCTGCTAACCGTCGTATGTAAGTTTATATACGACAGCTAGCAGTCGTATGTTATACAGGCTGGCGTATATTGCCCTATTTCCTATAGTGTAAACAAGCTCCACATGCTTGGCACTCTAGACTTACCAGCTAGCTTCAAGACCTTGGTTCAGTTCAGCAAAGGCTGATGCTTCTCTATTTATATTCAGGCATTACTTGGAACATGTAGTGGGTTATTTTATGCGGAAACCAGGGTTTTCTTTATTTAAAACCAAAACACCAGTTAAAAATGTTCACTGCTACTAGATCAATCCGAAGGCATTCAGAGGTGCTTTAGCTTAACACGGATCTTCCAGTAGAACAGATTCTGAAAGTTGTCACAACTACAAAGAGCGACAGACACTACAGGAAACTCGATCATTTGCGACGACTAGAATTATTTGCGACGGCGTCCTGTCGCAAATAAAGTAAATTTCGACGGCTAACCCTAGCCCGTCACAAATAACGGTGGCGTCACAAATAGTACCCGCTGTCCCGATCACTCACGGGGACGGGACACCTCGCCCGGGAATCGCATTGGGTGGTGCCGTGCGATGCGGCACCCAATAGCACACATAATAAAGCATCATATTACATAAAACAAGCGGACACTTACCAAGTATTGATTTTACAAATACTTCTCAAAATAAACTACAGCGGAAGACTATTACAACTCACGTCTCATATCTATGCTAAGCAACAGAAAAGGTGTCCAGCCCGTGGACCCTTCTCGCTAGCAACATTATCACAATAGCAGCGGCAAGGGTTGCCATGAGTTCACCACTCGGAGAGCTCCGAGTCTCATCAGGCACCCGTACATCTCAGCGTACAGTTATTTCCTTCAAAACAACTTGTGCAGTATCTGTGGGCACAAAGCTCAGCAAGACTGACCCGTCACCCTAATCATGAAACTCTACATGATGAAAATAGAGGGCCGAATATAGAAGTTTGCACAAACGGTGAATTTGAGCTAAAGGAGAGTCCTTACTTCAAATTTTAGGCAACTTTTATAGTCCTCACGCAATTTACATCGAGACTCCACAATCAAACAAGAAACGCTTCATCTCGATGTCACTTGCCCGAGGTGAAAGTAACTTTAGTGAGCTACCCTAGACTCTTATAGACCTTGCGCCATTACCGTCGAGACTCCACAATCAAACAAGAAACGCTTTGCCTCGACGCTACTAGCCCAAGGTGGAAAGTAAATTTAGTGAAGTATTGATCTTTCCTCATCTCCATTATGAGTATTACTTACGAAGCATATTAAACGTTTCCGAGTTTATTACTACGTCACGACTCAGTGTACAAGTATGCTCACTACTGCGAGCGACGATGATTACAATCAAAAACACCCGGCTGACACGACACGTACGCCCGTACTCGACGTTGCACACAGCAACCGTCACTGACGCCGTACGTGGCAACCTTTCACACGACACCCAAATGTCGAACCGGTCCCACCGACTGGGATTAAGTCTCTCTACGGCAAACCCTCGTAGAGCCGACTTCTCTATCCTTTCAGCATCGGCATCAGACGGTGAGGTATGCCTCGACACCCAGGTTAACATGTTACATCGGTTTCCTGGGTCCCATATTGCCAGTATGCATCCGGTACACATCTCAAACTTGTCTCACAGGGCCGCACACGAGTATGGGCCTTACTCGACTCAGACATAGACTAGGATCACAGGACACCACGTCCTTGACCTTCCATCCAGTGCCCGGTCTCCATTCCCAACTATGGGGATCAATTCCCAACTCTTCCGATTAGCCCCCCCTTAACCCCGTTTCACGAGTAGGAAACTGCCTACTCGAGTTTTGCTTCTTTTAATCCACTTTGTTAACTTGAGATCATCAGTTATAATCAATTTATAACCTATTCTACATTTAAACTCCATGGTTTTCTGGGTTATGCAATTGGAGCTTCATACCTCCTAGACTTAATGCAATAACAAATTACTAGACCAAGTAAAGTGAATACAAATAAAGCTTGTAAATTTGGATGCAAACCGGGGCTTGACTTAGTTTTGCAGGTGACTTATATATATATATGCAGTTAGTGGAGACCACTTGAATTGACCTCTTGCCCCCCTCCTTTGATCTCCACTCCAATGACTTGAAGTCCTTCACGTAGATGCTACACGTAATGCATATGCACAATTGTTTAATTGTAAAGACTTTCCTACAAGTACTAATAACAAGTTTTCAAAACTGGAACTCTGTTTAAGAATTTAAAATGACACTGGTGCTAGGAATTTAGGTTTGGATCTAAACACATGATTAAGTGCTAAGTGGTTTCTCCCCTTTTTTATATTGATCACCTTAAGTGGTTAAACAGAACAGGGGTGATCCAGAGCTCCAATGGAGCTGAGAATTTTCATGTGAGTTCCTTGTCACAAGAAAACACTCTGGACCAAAAATTAGCACTTTTCATTGAGTGGTTTGTTCAGAATAATTTTCTAAGCAATTAAGCAAAGAAGAATTAATTCTGAGATCACACTCATGTTCATGCAAAAATTAGTGAACTAAAATTTAAATTATAGCTCATAGAGTTTGCATGAATTTTCCTAGCATTTTTGGAGCTAAGATCTGCCTAGAACTGAATTTCCAAGTTTTGGAAATCCTCTGAAAATGTTTCTGTATTCAATTGAACACAGCATCTTCAAATCTAAATTTCCCTGATCAAGTGAAATCCAATTGAGCTGAAAGTGTTACAGGGGTTCACTAATACCCTCAAGACTATTCTGGCAAAATTTGAGGATTTTTGGATTAACCAAACTCCCTCAAAAATTCTTTTGCTAAAAAGCTTTAAAGAATTTTACAGAATTAAATAAAGGGTTTCATACCAATTGGGTTTCATATTTGGATAGTACTCTATCAGAGGAATCCAACAAAATTTGTTTCACAATTTTTGGATTCTCCTACCCAAAGTTGTGGCTGTTTAAACTTTGAACTGAAATCTGAAATTCCCCAAAATGTTCAAATGCTGTCAGTGGGTCCAGGGGACAGGTGTCACTCGCCGAGGCAAGCCACACGGGGCTACTGGTTATTTCCCGCGCCGCCACACCCGATCCCCGCGCCACAGCTGATCAGAGATTTGAAACACCGTCGCTGACAGGCGGGACCCACCGGGTCGTCTTCTACCTCCGGCCGAACAGAACCCGCGGCGGCGCCCTCCGACGACCGTCGCCGGAACGACCTTACCGGCCACCTCCCGTCCCCCTGCTCGCCGCCCCTCCATATTCTGACTTCTGAACACGTTGGGAGGCTCGCCGGCGGCCATAGATCGCCGGAAAACCTTGCGCACCGGGGTCAGCAACCCTTAGGGTTCCGGTGAACTCGGAAGTCTCCTACACGACATCAAAAGGGTCGGGAAAGGCTCGGAGAGTACCGTGGGAGCTTGAGGGTGTTGGAAATGGGCTCCAAACCTCGTGAAAAGGCCGTCAGCATAGAGCTCCACGGCAACCCGAGGCGATTTCTGCAGGGCGGCACGAAAAACAGCTATAACTCGGTCGATCCTAGGTCTTTTCGCTCGGTTCTTCTTCGAGGTGGACTGCTGCGAGGTATAGGGGCTGCGTGCAAGCTCGCCCGAGCTTGGGTGGCCTGTGCCGCTAGAATTTCAGGTTAGACCGACCCCTAACCCCAAGCACCGTTCTTCGGGAACTTTGGAAATTCTTTGAGCTCGGTCGAACAAACGCTACACGGTTTGCAGCTACACAAACTAGGGATCATAGCGCACCTTTTTCGTGTTGAAGCGGGATTGTGAGGAGAGTCGTAGCCCACTGTCCACGGTGACCCGAGTCGGCTTCCGCCGGTGAGCTCGGTTTCTTGGCGCCAGTTGCTGAATTGCGCACGCCACAGGCTAGGGTCTTTGGTGTCGTGGGGCTAGTGTGGTAGAGCACGCGCAGGCGCTGCTTTTCTGTACTGCCGGCGCGCACAACTGAGGCTTGGTTGGGGCTGGCGATCGGGGAGAAAGAGTGCGGCGGTGAGCGCCGGTTGCCGTTCGCGCGTGAGAAGAACAGCCAGCGCGCGATCAAAATGAAGACGGCAATGTGCCGCAGTTGGTTCTGAGGTAAAGATCAGGCCAGCGCGAAATGGGAGCAGGAGGTGGAGCCTTGGGCGAAGGGGGCGGCCGCTCGGTGTCGCCCCGGGGTTACACTTCGGTGGAGTGAGGAACAGAGAGAAAAACTTAAGTGTTAAGTCTATTCATCCCCATGACAGGTGGGCCCCACTCAATTTCCCTGCAAAAAGATCTCCATGGTTTGACACATATTCAACTCCAATTTATTTGAAAGTTGGAAACTGAGCTGCATTTGCATAGTTGAACAAATTTCATCCAAATTCAAATGTCTATTTGAATTCCTTGCACACTTAACTCCATTTGGAAAAAAGGGCAGCAGATCTTTTCAAAAATCAATGAAACTTTGCCTACCCACTTATTTGGACCTGAGGAAATCAAATATGCAATTTGATTCTTGTGTTAGCTGCTGCAAACATGAGTTTGAGCACAACAGTTTTGGAGTTCTCATTGTGTCCTTCCCTCACTTGAAGTTTGAATTTACATTTAGTTCATCTCTGATTTTTAAACCCTTCCATTGCACTTGAGCTACTCATTTCTGTGGTTTTAATCTACATGAGGTCCATCCATGCAGTAACCCTGAGTTTGTTTAGAAGAATCTCACCTATGTTACCATATGTGGGAAAAAGTTTCAACTAAGCCCCTTTTTCACACACATGACTCCAACATTTGTGCAACCTCATGTTTCTTTGTATTCACATTTTTGGGACCTTTACAATCCTCCCCCCTTAAAATAATCTCGTCCCGAGATTACAAAAAGAAAGATGAGACGGAAGGTAATTACAACAACTACGACCAAAGTTCCGGATAGTTCTTGTGGAGGTAATCTTCACTCTTCCAAGTCGCTTCTTCCGGTGTGTGATTACTCCACAGGACTTTGTAAAATTTAAAAGTCTGATTTCGAGTGATCCGGCTCTTCTCGTCGATAATCTTGATGGGCTTCTCGGCGTAGGTGAGATCCGGTTGCAATATTTCCATGTCTTCCGAAAGGATGTCCGTCGGCTTCTTCAAACACTTTCTGAAGTGCGAGACATGGAAGATGTCGTGAATGCCCGATAAGGATGGCGGCAGCTCCAAACGGTAGGCTACTGGTCCACACCGTTCTTTAATACGGAACGGACCCACAAAGCGGGGAGCTAGCTTTCCCTTGACCCCGAATCGATGAATTCCCTTCATCGGGGATACTCGGAGATAGACGTGATCTCCGACTTCAAAACACAAGGGTCGGCGTCGCTGGTCCGCATAGCTCTTCTGGCGAGATTGAGCGGCCCTGAGGTTTTCTTGAATCAGCTGGACTCGCTCTTCGGCATCTTTTACAAGCTCAATGCCGAAAATCACCCTTTCGCCAGATTCACACCAATTGAGTGGTGTGCGGCACTTCCTGCCATAAAGTGCTTCATATGGTGTCATTTTAATACTGGATTGGTAACCATTGTTGTAGGAGAACTCTGCTAATGGCAAATGGTTATCCCAGCTCTTTCCATGATCTATGGCACATGCCCTCAGCATATCTTCTAAAATTTGAGTCACCCTCTCTGTTTGACCGTCGGTCTGAGGATGGTATGCTGAGCTTCTGATTAGTTTTGTTCCCAGAGATTCATGTAGTTGCTCCTAGAAACGAGCAACAAATATTGAACCCCGATCAGATATGATGGTTTTGGGGACTCCATGTAAGCATACAATTCTGGAGAGATACAACTCTGCATATTGCTTAGTCTGGAATCCCGTATTCACTGGGATGAAGTGGGCTGATTTTGTTAAGCGGTCAACAATCACCCAAATGGAGTCATGCTTTCTAGATGTGAGAGGCAGTCCGACAATAAAGTCCATGCTGATGTCCTCCCACTTCCATGCCGGAATACTTAATGGTTGCAGCATTCCCGCTTTCTTAATATGGTCAGCTTTGACTCGCCGACATGTATCACACTCGGATACATATTTGGATATTTCTCGCTTCATCCGAGTCCACCAAAATTTTGTTTTCAGGTCTTGATACATCTTATTGCTCCCTGGATGTATCGAGTACTTGGACATATGAGCTTCGTCCAAGATCTTCTTTCTTAGCTTCAGGTTCCGGGGTACCACGATACGGTCGTTAAACCATAACACGCCTTGATCATCTTCCCGGAAATATTTCATCTTATCCTCTTTAATCCTTGCTCGTATATTCCACATCCCTCTATCTCTCTTCTGGGCTTGTACAATCTCCTCTCTAATGGTAGGCACAAGAGCAAGATTATACAATTCCCCATACGGAATCACCCGCAAGCTCGGTTCTTCCTCCTCCTCCGGAACAACTGACAAGTTATTGACGTGGGACTTACGACTGAGTGCATCAGCCACCATGTTAGCTTTGCCCGGATGGTAATGGATCTCGAGCTCATAGTCTTTAATTAATTCCAGCCATCTCCGCTGCCTCATATTAATATCCTTCTGAGTGAATATATATTTGAGGCTCTTGTGGTCGGTGTAGAGGTGCACTAAATTTCCAAGTAAATAGTGCCTCCATATCTTCAACGCAAACACCGCCGCAGCAAGCTCTAGGTCATGAGTGGGGTAGTGCTGCTCGTGGTTGCAGAGTTGACGAGACCCATAGGCGATCACGTGTCTATCTTGCATTAAGACGCAGCCAAGTCCAATGCCTAAGGCATCACAATAAACATCAAATGGCTTTGTTGTATCCGGTTGGGCTAACACCGGTGCCATTGTGAGATGTTTCTTTAGAGTTTGAAATGCCTCTTCACAGACCTCTGTCCACACATACTTGCTGCTCTTCTTTAATAACTCTGTCATTGGTTTAGCCACCTTCGAGAAGCTGGGAATAAATCTCCGGTAATAACCCGCTAGTCCTAGAAAACTGCGGATTTGATGAACTGATGTTGGAGACTCCCACTTCAAGACTTGCTCAATTTTGGTTGGATCCACGGCCACACCCTCCTTGTTTTAAGGCCAGAAACTCCTCGAGCTTCTGCTGAATTATTCCGGACGGAACATGATACGCGAGAAATGCCTTCCGGAATTCTGCCCATGTACAGTCATGTCCAGCTGGTAAGGAGGCGAGTTGATTTGCCCACCATGCACTGGCGGACCCGTGAAGTTGTTGCGCTGCATATAAAACCTTCTGATGTTCGGTGCATTGGAGCAAGCCGAACTTAGACTCAATGGTACGGATCCAGCTATCCGCCACCAGAGGATCCTCAGATTCAATGAAAACCGGTGGTTGAGTTGCCAAGAACTCAACATAGGAATTCCGTTGAGGTTGGCGCAAGTCTTCGTCTTGACATCCCCCTTGACGGGATGTATTCATCACCAGGGTGCGGAGCAAGTCGGTTCACTCATCGCTTGCACCCGTCATGGCAGCCAGAATGTCCGCCATTGTGACTGTGGGTGAAGGTCCTGGTGGCGGCTGCTGTTGCGGAGTTCGCTGCTCCAGCTGTGGAAAGTTATCACCACGACCATCACTGGAACCACCCACCTCACTCATGGAACGCGTTCGCACCATTCTGCAATTGCAAGAGTTCATTATCAGTTCAACACTATCACTTGATTTATTCCATAAACAAAGTAGTGCAACACTGATAATGAAACCTCAACCTGTAAGCAAAATGATTTAAGCGCAAACTGATGTATCTAACAGCAAGGATTTACAAGCCGACTGGTTGGTCCTCAAACAGATCAGATTCTGATCCAGTTAAAAGCACTTTCGTAACTCAAGTTGAATATCAAAGTTAAAGTTAACTTTAATATCTTTCCAACGAGTATCCAAATGCCTCCATATCACTTCTGGATCAAAAGTTATGAGTTCGCAGAGTTGACAGACTTTCTGGATAAAATTTGCCAGCATCTCCTTTGTATGTGGCTGACTTTATCACAGTTGTATATACAAATACAACAAGAATCTGAACAACCTTGGAACTACAACAAGTTTGCATATCTCATAACCTTTCCAACGGTGTATCACAGGCTCCCTAGGGATTTTTCTACAGGAAGTTATGGCTTAAAAACAGAAAGGTCCAGAGAGGTTTTGCTACTGTCCTGGTTCTGAACAGTTTTCCTTCAACTGGACTTTTTTACCAACTTAACATGTGATTTTGCTCTGGAGGCCTACAAGAAAGTTATAGAGAACTTGAAAATCTTTCCAGAACTGTATCCTACACCATAATTGGTTAAAGCTACTCAGAGTTATGCTCTGTTAAAATCCAGCAAAAATTCCTGCCAGAAACAGAGCACTCTGTTTTTGAAATCTTTCAAACCTAAACCTTCTCTCATTTGGATCTTAGTTCAAATTAAGAGTTCAGTAACTAATATTTGTTTCAAACTTCCAACTTTTTTGTTGAAAGTTAGCTCATGGATCATTTCTTCATAGGGAAGAGGTTATTATGTGTGGTACGGTATCGATGCACCGTAAGAACAATGTCGGTACTACGTTGCCTCTCCAAAAGAAAATCCTAAACCGGCTTATACCGGCATATACGTATTACCAGTGGCACTAAAACGGTCTCTCGCACACGTATACTACACGGGATACATACGTGGTTGGTACCTGCAGAAGAACACTCAATGATGGTGCACTCAAAGGTTGTTTCATTTCAGGCAGTTCCATATTTGAAAGTAAATACAAACGCCCGTATCATTGCCATACGGCCATCCTTGAGTTAAGTCACGTCTCAAGGTACGTGATCGTGTTTCAACACCACACGAAGGGGAACCCGAGTATATCATGAACGGGTCGTCACGGTTGGGAATGTTATCAACCCAACGGATACCACCTACTGCCCTGCAGGGCACACCGATGGCAAGCGCTGCGTATGTCCTCCTGGGCTATTTCCAGACGAACATACTCTCGCGTTACTGACCACGCGATGGGGTCTCCACTTACTTGCCTAATGCACGCTAGGGATCAGCATTTCATATGAACTCAGGAACATGAAGAGTTTAAGAGTTCCATATTAACATCTCACAACAAGCTGTGAGATCTAGCCCCGAATCACTTTCCTCGTCAGGGGAGCTAACCGAAATTGAACCGCTTTCGGTGGCGTTCCTTACCATGTTTACCTGAGCGTAGGTGCGTCGTTACATAATAAAAATTCAGAATTATAACAAATATGTTAGTGCTGCCACTTTAAGTAACTATACTACTATAGTCCTTATGTGGGCCTAATAACGTTTCCTCACTGTATCCTAAGTTTTCGTCGTAATACGATCCTTATTCAGTGCGCTATTACCAATGCAGCTCTGATACCACGCTGTGAGGGACCCGCCGTCCCGATCACTCAAGGGGACGGGACACCTCGCCCGGGAATCGCATTGGGTGGTGCCGTGCGATGCGGCACCCAATAGCACACATAATAAAGCATCATATTACATAAAACAAGCGGAAGCTTACCAAGTATTGATTTTACAAATACTTCTCAAAATAAACTACAGCGGAAGACTATTACAACTCACGTCTCATATCTATGCTAAGCAACAGAAAAGGTGTCCAGCCCGTGGACCCTTCTCGCTAGCAACATTATCACAATAGCAGCGGCAAGGGTTGCCATGAGTTCACCACTCGGAGAGCTCCGAGTCTCATCAGGCACCCGTACATCTCAGCGTACAGTTATTTCCTTCAAAACAACTTGTGCAGTATCTGTGGGCACAAAGCTCAGCAAGACTGACCCGTCACCCTAATCATGAAACTCTACATGATGAAAATAGAGGGCCGAATATAGAAGTTTGCACAAACGGTGAATTTGAGCTAAAGGAGAGTCCTTACTTCAAATTTTAGGTAACTTTTATAGTCCTCACGCAATTTACATCGAGACTCCACAATCAAACAAGAAACGCTTCATCTCGATGTCACTTGCCCGAGGTGAAAGTAACTTTAGTGAGCTACCCTAGACTCTTATAGACCTTGCGCCATTACCGTCGAGACTCCACAATCAAACAAGAAACGCTTTGCCTCGACGCTACTAGCCCAAGGTGGAAAGTAAATTTAGTGAAGTATTGATCTTTCCTCATCTCCATTATGAGTATTACTCACGAAGCATATTAAACGTTTCCGAGTTTATTACTACGTCACGACTCAGTGTACAAGTATGCTCACTACTGCGAGCGACGATGATTACAATCAAAAACACCCGGCTGACACGACACGTACGCCCGTACTCGACGTTGCACACAACAACCGTCACTGACGCCGTACGTGGCAACCTTTCCCACGACACCCAAATGTCGAACCGGTCCCACCGACTGGGATTAAGTCTCTCTACGGCAAACCCTCGTAGAGCCGACTTCTCTATCCTTTTAGCATCGGCATCAGACGTTGAGGTATGCCTCGACACCCAGGTTAACATGTTACATCGGTTTCCTCGGTCCCATATTGCCAGTATGCATCCGGTACACATCTCAAACTTGTCTCACAGGGCCGCACATGAGTACGGGCCTCACTCGACTCAGACATAGACTAGGCTCACAGGACCACGTCCTTGACCTTCCATCCAATGTCCGGTCTCCATTCCCAACTATGGGGATCAATTCCCAACTCTTCCGAATACCCCCCCTTAACCCCGTTTCACGAGTAGGAAACTGCCTACTCGAGTTTTGCTTCTTTTAATCCACTTTGTTAACTTGAGATCATCAGTTATAATCAATTGATAACCTATTCTACATTTAAACTCCATGGTTTTCTGGGTTATGCAATTGGAGCTTCATACCTCCTAGACTTAATGCAATAACAAATTACTAGACCAAGTAAAGTGAATACAAATAAAGCTTGTAAATTTGGATGCAAACCAGGGCTTGCCTTAGTTTTGCAGGTGACCTATATATATATGCAGTTAGTGGAGACCACTTGAATTGACCTCTTGCCCCCCTCCTTTGATCTCCACTCCAATGACTTGAAGTCCTTCACGTAGATGCTACACGTAATGCATATGCACAATTGTTTAATTGTAAAGACTTTGCTACAAGTCCTAATAACAAGTTTTCAAAACTGGAACTCTGTTTAAGAATTTAAAATGACACTGGTGCTAGGGATTTAGGTTTGGATCTAAACACATGATTAAGTGCTAAGTGGTTTCTCCCCTTTTTTATATTGATCACCTTAAGTGGTTAAACAGAACAGGGGTGATCCAGAGCTCCAATGGAGCTGAGAATTTTCATGTGAGTTTCTTGTCACAAGAAAAAACTCTGGACCAAAAATTAGCACTTTTCAGTGAGTGGTTTGTTCAGAATAATTTTCTAAGCAATTAAGCAAAGAAGAATTAATTCTGAGATCACACTCATGTTCATGCAAAAATTAATGAACTACAATTTAAATTATAGCTCATAGAGTTTGCATGAATTTTCCTAGCATTTTTGGAGCTAAGATCTGCCCAGAACTGAATTTCCGAGTTTTGGAAATTCTCTGAAAATGTTTCTGTATTCAATTGAGCATAGCATCTTCAAATCTAAATTTCCCTGATCAAATCAACTCCAATTGAGCTGAAACTTTTACAGGGGTTCACTAATATCCTCAAAACTATTCTGGTAAAAGTTGAGAATTTTTGGATTAACCAAACTCCCTCAAAAATTCTTTTTCTAAAAAGATTTAAAGAATTTTACAGAATTAAATAAAGGGTTTCATACCAATTGGGTTTCATATTTGGATAGTACTCTATCAGAGGAAGCCAACAAAATTTGTTTCACAATTTTTGGATTCTCCTATCCAAAGTTGTGGCTGTTTAAACTTTGAACTGAAATCTGAAATTCCCCAAAATGTTCAAATGCTGTCAGTGGGTCCATGGGACAGGTGTCACTCGCCGAGGCAAGCCACACGGGGCTACTGGTTATTTCCCGCACCGCCACACCCGATCCCCGTGCCACAGCTGATCAGAGATTTGAAACACCGTCGCTGACAGGCGGGACCCACCGGGTCGTCTTCTACCTCCGGCCGAACAGAACCCGCGGCGGCGCCCTCCGACGAGCGTCGCCGGAACGACCTTACCGGCCACCTCCCGCCCCCCTGCTCGCCGCCCCTCCATATTCTGACCTTCTGAACACGTTGGGAGGCTCGCCGGCGGCCATAGATCGCCGGAAAACCTTGCGCACCGGGGTCAGCAACCCTTAGGGTTCCGGTGAACTCGGAAGTCGCCTACACGGCATCAAAAGGGTCGGGAAAGGCTCGGAGAGTACCGTGGGAGCTTGAGGGTATTGGAAATGGGTGCCAAACCTCGTGAAAAGGCCGGCAGCATAGAGCTCCACGGCAACCCGAGGTGATTTCTGCAGGGCGGCACGAAAAACAGCTATAACACGGTCGATCCTAGGTCTTTTCGCTCGGTTCTTCTTCGAGGAGGACCGCTGCGAGGTATAGGGGCTGCGTGCAAGATCGCCCGAGCTTGGGTGGCCTGTGCCGCTAGAATTTCAGGTTAGACCGACCCCTAACCCCAAGCACCGTTCTTCGGGAACTTTGGAAATTCTTTGAGCTCGGTCGATCAAACGCTACACGGTTTGCAGCTACACGAACTAGGGATCATAGCGCACCTTTTTCGTGTTGAAGCGGGATTGTGAGGAGAGCCGTAGCCCACTGTCCACGGTGACCCGAGTCGGCTTCCGCCGGTGAGCTCGGTTTCTTGGCCGCCAGTTGCTGAATTGCGCACGCCACAGGCTAGGGTCTTTGGTGTCGTGGGGCTAGTGTGGTAGAGCACACGCAGGCGCTGCTTTTCTGTACTGCCGGCGCGCACAACTGAAGCTTGGTTGGGGCTGGCGATCGGGGAGAAAGAGTGCGGCGGTGAGCGCCGATTGTCGTTCGCGCGTGAGAAGAACAGCCAGCGCGTGATCAAAATGAAGACGGCAACGTGCCGCAGTTGGTTCCGAGGTAAAGATCAGGCCAGCACGAAATGGGAGCAGGAGGTGGAGCCTTGGGCGAAGGGGGCGGCTGCTCGGTGTCGCCCCGGGGTTACACTTCGGTGGAGTGAGGAACAGAGAGAAAAACTTAAGTGTTAAGTCTATTCATCCCATGACAGGTGGGCCCCACTCAATTTCCCTGCAAAAAGATCTCCATGGTTTGACACATATTCAACTCCAATTTATTTGAAAGTTGGAAACTGAGCTGCATTTGCATAGTTGAACAAATTTCATCCAAATTCAAATGTCTATTTGAATTCCTTGCACACTTAACTCCATTTGAAAAAATGGGCAGCAAATATTTTCAAAAATCAATGAAACTTTGCCTACCCACTTATTTGGACCTAAGGAAATCAAATATGCAATTTGATTCTTGTGTTAGCTGCTGCAAACATGAGTTTGAGCACAACAGTTTTCGAGTTCTCATTGTGTCCTTCCCTCACTTGAAGTTTGAATTTACATTTAGTTCATCTCTAATTTTTAAACCCTTCCATTGCACTTGAGCTCCTCATTCTGTGGTTTTAATCTACATGAGGTCCTTCCATGCAGTAACCCTGAGTTTGTTTAGAAGACTCTCACCTATGTTATCATATGTGGGAAAAAGTTTCAACTAAGCCCCTTTTTCACACACATGACTCCAACATTTGTGCAACCTCATGTTTCTTTGTATTCATATTTTTGGGACCTTTACATGACGGCTGCGAATGCAGCCGTCGCAAATAGCATTAAGTTGTGACGGACAGACCTGTGGCCGTCGCAAATTAAGCAGCCGTCGCAATTAAATGCTTGTTTGCGATGGCCGATGGAGATGTCGTCGCAATTAAAGGAGCAGTCGCAAATGACTCCGATATAGTCGACTGGGCACCTCACGGTTCAGACAATTCTCGCCGCCGCTGTGCCTCCGCCTCCTGCGCCGCGCCTCCGCCTCCCGCGCCGCTGCCGTGCAGCCACCGCGCCCCAGCGCCTCGGGGCCGGCTCCCTCGGCTTCCAGCGGTCGCCTCCCTCGCCACCGGCCCAAGCGCTCGGGTCCCTCACCGCCAGCAGCCTCCAGCCGGCCGCCGGCCGCACCCCAGCGTGTCGCCGCCCGCCGGCAGCCTCCAGCTGGTCGCCGGCCGCGCCCCAGCGTGCCGCCGCCTGCCTCCAGCCGACCGCCAGCACCTCCCTTCCCCGCGTGCGGCTCCCTGCCCGCCGTCTGCTCCTCGAGGTGAGAAACAAAGACTTCAACCTTATACTGCATGAATTACAACATATATTACTTGAAGATCACATTTGGTCAAAATTTGATAAAAAAAGTTTATGCTTTTTATCAGTTTTATGTTTATCATATGTGTTGTGGATATTAGTTAGCATGGTCTTTTGAATGTATGTGTTGAATGTTCATGTCTTCATGTTTTATGACTTGTAGCTATGAGTTGATTCATAGAAATTGAAATCTCAGGACATGGTTGTATTTTTCATTGCCAAACTATAGTTGTCACTTGCTGTTTTATTATTGGCAGAAAGCATTTTTTATTAATGATGATTGCTTGTTAGGGATGTTAAACATGATTTGCAGTTTTAGTAAGATTGATGCTATTCGTGTACTAGAAAGATGTACCTCCCGCCGTCGCGCCCCGCCACGTCGCCTCCCGCCGGACGCGCACCGCCTCCCACCACCATGCCCTGCCGCAGCCACCACCTCCCGCCGCCGCGCCCCGCCACGCGCCCCGCCGCGGCCGCCGCTTCCTGATTCCCGTCGCCTCCCGCTACCGCGCCGCATCCGCCGCCTCCCGTGTGTGCCTATTTTGTGTTGAACATGTTATTTTATGTAGTGGCTGTAGTCAGGAGCATATATACTAGGCCAATGCTCATATAAAGTCTTATTTGCGATGGCCAAAGAAAAAGCCGTCGCTAGTAAAATAAATAGCGACGGTTTCCTGTAGTGCCTGTCCCCTTCCTCCTCGCGCCCCCGCGCCTCCCCGTGGCTGCCCTCGCCGGAGAGCTCGCTAGAACGGTGTTCCCGTGTCCCCAACCTTCGCCAAACTCACCGTCGTTCATCGGCAGGATGTCGTTAGTTACGACAAGCTCCCGCGCGTGAAAGACGGGCCCCGACGGGTGGTTTTCTCCCGTTCATTCCCCCTCTTTCGTTATTTCCTCGTCTCCTCTCTTGTTGTTGGACAGTTGACCCCAAAGATTAAAGAACCGCACCATTTTTTAGGGGTGCAGTGTAAAAGAAGCAAGGTTATGCTGCCAAAATTTTGTTGGGTTTTAGATATTTTGTCTCGTCAGAAGCAGGATAAATCCTGCATATACACTACAGGAAACACGATGATTTGCGATGGCTAGGATTATTTGCGATGGCCGACCGTCGCGAATAAATTAAATTGCGACGGCTTACCCGAGGCCGTCGCAAAAAAGGAAGCCGTCATAAAGAGGCTTCAGTTTGCGACGGCTCCGACTTCAGCCATCGCAAATAGATGATGCAGTGTGGAAGGTTTTAGCCGAGCTCAGCTATTTCTATATACAGCGTTGTGCTAAAGAAATCAAGACAGGGATGATGGATAAGTTAGAGAAGGAGATACCCATACTTTTATGTAAAATGGAAAAAAAATTTCACCAGGTTTCTTCAATCCAATGCAACATCTACTTATCCATCTTCCAGTAGAAGCTAAAGTTAGTGGTCCTGTGCAATATAGGTGGATGTATGACATTGAAAGAGCGCTACGATATATGAAACCAATGGTTGGCAACAGGGCAAGGGTGGAAGGGTGCATCACTGAAGCATATGCTCTTAAGGAAGTAGGATACTTTTCAAGTGTCTACTTTGCAGAAGAACATAATGTCAATATTTTGGCTATGCGGTACAATGTGGACGAAGCCCCCCTTTAAGTGACCTCTCCATTTTTCAAACGAGAGGCACTACCGTTGGTAGCTACACGACCTACGTCCTACACGAACGTGACAGGACTACTGCTTTACTTTACATGTACGCAAATATAGAAGGCATGCAGGAATACTTCGAGTAAGTGTTTCTCCTACATTTATGCTAATCGACATATTTTGCTACACATGTATTCTAAAAACTGTTTTCTCACGTTCAGCGAGTTCCACAGACAATGTTGGCCACATAGGCATCAACCTACGGCCAAACAAGTTGAAGGAATGCGACAAGAAGGAATAAATAAAGGGTCGGGTTTCCTATCCTGGTTCCGAGATTATGTAATACTTTCTCGTCTTCTATATATTATAAGTTACTATTATTAAAGAAACTATTATTTTAACTTACGATCATGTTTGACAGTGCCGCACTCACAATGTCCATAAAGATTTGCGACAACTATCTTATGGATTGGTGAATGTTCGAAGCTATGGTCGATATGACGTAAATGGTTTTCGGTTCCGTACAACTCATTTTGAAGCTCTTCGTCCTCTCGCGGCAACATCAAATTCCGGTGTTGTGACGAGAGCAATTGACAGTCAAGGCAATGTAACCAATTATTATGGGATCATTAACAAAATCCTTGAATTTAGTTTTACCGGAAATAAGACACTTCAAGTTGTCTTCTTTGACTGTGACTGGTTTGATAGCACTCATGGAACTCGAGAGAACCAATTTGGAATGGTGGGAGTCAAACATAAGGACCGACTACGAGGTTACGATATATTTTTTCTTGCACACCAAGTGGAGCAAGTGTATTATCTACCTTATCCATGCACAAAGCTCAGTGCTTGGTGGGTGGTATATAAGGTGAATTCTCGTGAGCGATTATATACTCCTGGGGATGATGGTTACTATGATAGTGAAGACGTTGAAGAAGTGTACCAAGAAGAAGAGTTGCCAGACACTTTTATCGTCGAGCCTAGGGCAGGACTCGATCAATTAGTAGGAGATGTTGAAGATGTAGAGATAGATGATATTCGAAAACAAAAATTAAAACAGGTCACGATGGAAGATCGTTGGGCTAGTTTAAGGAGTAGGGCACATGATAATGATGTTGATGAATTTTGAAAGTGATTACAAGTAACGTTTTCTTTTAGATAGTAACATGAATTATGTATATCTTTTAGATGTTTAAGGAGTAGGACACTAATTATCTATTAAAACAGGATGGCGTCAAAGAAGAGTAAGAAGATGGAGGCGACGAGGGGGCTCTTCCCCTCTAGAGCTGAGGATGCTTTCGCTGGTGCCTCGTCGAAACTTTTTTAATGTACATCTCTTTCAATATTTATCACAGGAAAGGTATATTTTAGAGGACCCGGACGACCCTCGCATGTTGGAGGATGCGAGGAAAGTGTTTCACGTCAACGCTGCGAAGGTGGTTCGGTAAACTTTGTCAAACGCTCGTATTTAAGTTATCAACGAGCACTTGAAGGCAAACCAGCACCACGTGCTACACTTCCGGCAGGAGAGCGAGAAGCACCTGACGAAGGAAGAGTACGCGCAGGTACGTGGGGTGTAGTAAATATTTTTTTCTGAGCATGGAGCAAATACATCAATAATATTTTTAACGACCTACAACTATGTGCAGGGCCACGTGAGCTGGTTGCAGGGTCGGTCCGATGCATATCGAGCCCTTTGTCGGTACTGGGCTAGCGATGACTTCAAGGCCAAGTCCCAGAGGGCTCGAGGGTGCAGAGGGGTCGAGGGGAAGCACAAACACGGTCAAGATAACCACTTGCGTTTAGCTAAACGCATGGTAAGTGTATCTAACTTATGTTTATGTATTCATAATATATTGTTCGTACTAACACGTATTGATAAGAGCGCGAGACGGGGGTGTCGCCGACTCCTGCTGAGATCTGGAAGAGAGGTCACAGGGACCCTTCTCAGCCCCAGGGGTGTAGTCAGGCCGCAGCCGAGCGGTTGGCAAGTATAGAAATCATTCATAGTAAATATAACTATATGGATTGGTGAACTTACACGGTTTTCTTGTTTTTCAGGCTAGGTACGGGGAGGAGGCTAGGAGGATACACGGCGCAAATTTCGATTGGAAACATGAACCAATCGATCCTCAAGCCGTGTATGCAACCGGAGGTGGAAAAACCCACGGAAGGTGAGTTCATAAGTCATTTTATCGTCTTCAATTCAAAATATTAAAGATATTTCAATTCCATATTACTGATTCTGTTTTTATAGGCTCGCCATATTCGCTGGAGTTGTGGACTCAAGGGCGGCGAGACCTGCGAGAGGCAGCTCCACACAGTCTTCGTCAGCGGGCCCGAGTCGCCATGTCTCGCAGGTGGAGACTCTCGCCCGTCAGGTCCAGGAGAGTCGCGAGCAGTTTCAATCGGATCTGGAGGCGCAGAGGGCGGCGATGGAGGCGCAGAGGGCGGCGATGGAGGCCACCATATCCTACCAGCGAGCCTGCATGGAGCAGATGGGATAGATGATGGAGATGCAGCGACAGGTGATGACGTAAGCTAAAGTAATTTAAATTTAGCGCATTCTTAATAATATGTAATAACCTGCAACTTTTGCAACCACGGAGTTTCTTTAAAGGTTGCGATGTCCAGAGGTTGCACCTCCAGCTTCCTCCACTGCCACCGCCGATTCCACCGCCGGAACTGGAGCTACCGCCACCGGTGCACGTTTCTCCGGATGTAATCAAAAATGTTCTTACTTAGTCTTAATTCATAAAATATAGTCTTACTTTTATGCCAAATAAATTGTAGTCTTACTTAGGTATTGTAGTCTTACTTAGTCTTACATAATCAATCATATAGCAAATCTAACTCAAATTAAATAAACTAAGTTTAATATGATCAATTCTAGCTTGTTTAATCAATTCTAGTCAAAAACGAAGTTCTAAACAAATTAATATGTCCAA
This sequence comes from Neostapfia colusana, assembly GCA_030760725.1. NCBI lineage: Eukaryota > Viridiplantae > Streptophyta > Magnoliopsida > Poales > Poaceae > Neostapfia > Neostapfia colusana. The sequence goes on from JASWHV010000015.1 coordinate 68,400,859, forward strand.
CAACTTCTATGTGTTGCAGGGATCGGCGACGGAGGCTCAAACTCCGTCGCCGTCTATACCGGCGCCTAGACTGACGTGCGGCGAGGATGTTGGCGGCTCCGGAGGAAGTGGACGCTAGCGGAGAGCCTCTCTTCCTTATTTTTCTATTCTTGTGATGAGATGTGAGACTTTTGTGTTGTGATCGATGGAGATGTTGTATGTCTATTGTTACTGCTGCTGTTATGTCTATTGTTCTATGTCTTGTGTTTCTGGCCATCGAGCCGGGCAGAATGTTCGGTTTTTTTTAAAAAAACCTTATTTGCGACAGCTTTTTATACAGTGCCATCGCAAATAAGTGTGCAGCTGTCACAAATTAACCTACGTAATTTGCGACAACCACCGCCGGCCGTCGTAAATTAAGTACTTACTTGTAACGCCACCGTTGGCCGTCGCAAAATGTCGAGTCGGGCCCATCGGCTGGGCCCGGGCTCTTGTTTGCGACGGCCGGTCTAAGCCGTCGCAAACAAGTTTATTTACGATGGCGGCCGTCGTAAATAAAGTTAATTGCGACGAAAAAGCGACAGCCGAAAACCGTCGCAAATAAGTAAAGCCGTCGTAATTTAATTATTTACAATGGTTTTACACTTATTTGCGACGGCCAGGTCGGAATTCCTGTAGTGAGAAAGCTAATGTGGAAGCAGGAAAAATGAGCTGCGACGGTCATGTGAAACTTTGCACGTCAAATGGTCAAAGTACATGTGAACGGGTACATCACCCCTTGTTTGCTAAAGATCTAAAAGCACATATCTCATATTCCTTTTCCGAACATGACAGGCGATAAAATTGTTTAGTATACACCAACCTTGGGTTTTCAAGTATTTGTTCGTGTACTGAATCTCTGTATTTATGATAGCTGGGGACTTGTGTATTAACATTTTGATCGCAGATAAAGAATCACAAATGAAGTGCTGATCTGAACTCTATCACGATCCGTATCTCACATGCGTACACGAGACATTGCAGGGAATTGGCTCAGCCTTTTCAAATTACAAAGTTCCCTATTCGGGTGTTTTTCTTAGTAGATGGAGATTTAAATGTTACAGAAAACCTTTAACTCAAAAAATAAAAAATGTGTTTATAATTATGTAGCGTAAAGATGATTCTGTATATGGCAAAGCCCAAACTTGATTCATATGGCTAAGCAAGTGTATAAAAAATTGTCACGTGCATGTGGCCCACTTCACATGTCAACATGGCTAGTGGTGCGACAACTCACTAGGATCATCTTTGGGTAAGGGTTACTTCTTGCAGAACCGCCACAAGAACTGACTATATATAAAGCTGTCTCTGAGTAGTGTTAGCAAACTGAGGCTCCAACATTGATCCATACACACTCCCATGGCGAGTTCCACCAACAGCCTTAGCATTTCAGTTTCATTACTATGCTTCTTACTTCTCCCGCTTGCTCATGCAAGCAATGCAAAGGTTCTTGCAGAAGAAAAACATCTTGAATGACAGCAAGTCGTTCTCCATTAAAGGTGGCTCTGGAGAGGGAGGTGGTCGAGGTTTCGGTGTGAGCATGAGACATGGAGGGCATGACACATCAATAAGTATTGGCGGTGGGTTTGGCGGTGGAACTGGAACTAGCCATGGCGGTGGTGCAAGCTTAGGTGGCGGTGCAGGCGGTGGTGTTGGCATTGAAGTAGGGCATGGTGGCATTGACATCGGGGTTGGTGGAGGAGGAGGTGGTGCTATTAGCGGTGTTGGTGCGCATACCGGAGGCGGTGGTGGAGGTGGTGTTGGTGTTGGTGTTCATATAGGTCATGGTGGGGTGAGTGTGAGCACCGAGGGTGGTGGGGGTGGAGGCGCAAATGGAGGAAGTGTCAGTGATTATTCTGGAGGTGGTGATGGTATTGGTCATGCCAACAATGTATATGGAAGCGACGGAGGGTTTGGAGTTGCAAATGGCAATAGCGGAAGTGGAGCAGGCAGTGGAGTTGGGTTAGGAGGAGAAGTTGTGGGAAAAGTCTTTGGAGGTGGTGGTGGCCAAGGTTGATGCCGATTATACCCTAAATATTAGTACATATATAACAAGGACTAATCTAATAATTACTTATGGGATAAAATGAACATGAAGCCTAAGATACCAAGTTTGTGCTTTCAGTGCGTACGCAATTTGATGTTTGGTGCCAAATACTATCATTGCAATGCTTTGGATGCATTGCAAAGTTCTAGTTGTGGTGATACATTATGTGTAGTATAAAAATTAATCAATGAAACCAGTAGTGTTTGTTTTGTGTGATATGTTGATGCCTCCACATTGCCATACCTGTCGTTAAGAAACTTACAATAACATATTCTTCTTGACATAGATGCTATATATGGGTTAGAAAATAACGTGGAAGTCATTCTCAAAAGCGAAACACTCAGATAGCTCACAACCTCTCTTATCGATGCGAAAGAAGATTCGATCAACGTACACGGGGAACAATTTTTCAACGTGGATTGGTGTACCAAAAGGGACTTAACATCTGTGGTTATTCCTAAATGTTGCACCAAGCCCTCACAACAAAAGGATCAAGCTTTCAAGGTTGCATTCAACCCAACAACTCTCCGAATGAAGGAAGCCCCAGAGCACAAAGGGTATATATCACATGCATGCACGACTGAACATTGGTAGTCGTAAGTCACCAATTATCACCGGTCTGCATTTACAGGAAATATTGGTTGCAAATGCCTCATCGGCATAACAGCTGTTGCATCATCATCTAACAGCTGTTTTTTTTCGACACAACAGCTGCTTTTTTTACACCAACATCTGCGATTTAGGCCGATGAAACTTCGTGGTCCGCTCACTTTGTGCATTTTCACTGAACCCCCGAGACTGCAACAGATATTTTTGTGCAATATATACGCCAATACCTGGCTCTTCTGCCTTGGATGCAGCGGAGGGCCGCCGCCCTGTGACCATGGGAGCCGTATACTCCAGGCTTGTGTACCTGGCTGATCTCCAAAACGCCGGAATTGTGTCCGTGGAAGCCATTCTTTTTCCTGCCCACGTTCGAGTTCACCTGCGCTGCTGCTTCCATGCCAACCATGTTTGTGCATAAGACGGTAGGGATCGAGAAGGTCAGCTGAGATGCATAGGTTCATATGCCTTAAGATGCCCACGTTCGCGTTCACCTGTTGACCGTGGCTTTAAAATTTGCTGCCTGGTTCTGATTTGTTGATTCAATTGATGTCCGTTTGTTTATGGATTCAGCCAAAGTTATAAAATCCAATTTTCATTCATATCACGATATTCTTTTCGAGAGGTTTGTCTACCTCACGCTCGAGTGTTTTTGACCCTTCAGGGAACTCGAGTGTTCAGAATGCAAAAAAAAACATCCGGTTTTGAACAAAGATAAAATTGAGTGTTTCTGACCAGTCTGACACGATTTTCTGACCATCGGATTTTGTACCAAAGAAAGGCCAGATACAGCAAAGTAGAAGCCCAGTAGAAAGAAAGGGCCGACAGGATAGAGCAAAAAGGGCCAAGAGGCTAATGCACCAACGTGGGGGCAAAGATGGAAAGGAAAAAATTTCTTCACCCGCAAGAATCTCAGGTAGATCCAGATCGAAAACAGAAAGAGAATGGCGAACAGGCCGATCCAGAACCCTAAGGAATCAGGTTGATCTACCAGAAAGAAACAAGCAAGACGAAGGCAAAAGAAAGAGCTCAGCCAGAAAATGGAAGTGCAGGTACGTACCACACTGAACATGGTTGACATTATACTCCTCTCAATCTTGTTCTTGAAGTGAGTTCTACCCTGATGATCCACACAATCGTACGGCAAATCTCAATGTACATCATAAATTAATTGTTTTATCTGACAAAAATAACCCTAGTCTCCTTTGCATCTTCTTCCTACATATTTGACCAAACAGATTGAACTTCCTACATCATGAAGCATATTTGAACAATAGATTGCGTTATCTGAAAGAAATAACCCTGGTCTCCTTTAAATCTTCTTCCTACATCATGAATCAAACAGAGCTGTTTTTTTCAAATATGCAGGGAGAAGATGCAGACTAAAGATGATGGCAAGCAAAAACAACAGATTGCAAGAAGAGACAATATGGCTGGATTTTCTGGAAAACCTACAAATGAGTTCCAACAGCATACTGAATCCATGTACGACAATAGTCAGGTACCAAAAAAATTATAGCAAAAATATTTGTTTTTTCAGTAAAAACAGAACGCGGCCGGCATTAATATATAAGAAGGATTTGAATTACATGTACCAGAGGTACATAAGCAGGATCGACCAATATACTGACCAAGAAACCGAAAACCAAAATCGGGTTTGTCCCCCCGATTTCTTCCTTCTTCGTGACTCTCCTCGAGACTTATGGTCTCCAGCTCCACCACCTTTCCCCGAACTCTTTCGCTTTGGCTGTTGTCTTCATGCACCTCTGCGAGATGTTCGTGGGGGTCCGCGCTTCAGTGACACTTTTTCGTCACTTCTTCTTGCTGTGGGCGACCGGGCGCGACTCGAAGAACCACCACAACAAGGATCCGAAGGTCTCCAAGTACCTTCAACCCCTCAGTGCCTCGAGCTGGGAGAGCTGGAGGGATGACTGGGTGATCGTGAAGACTGATGAGCACGGTAGTCTTCAGCTGCCGACCGAGGCCCCATCCACCGGGCGCAGCTTCTGGGAGGAGTGCCCGGAGCTGGAGCCGGAGTACACGCCAGTCCTGGAGCGGATCCAGTTCATGGCGGAGCAGGGGCTGACGTCCCTGATGGTGTTGGTGGACTTCCTGTCGTGCCGTCTTGCGCCTCTGCAGCAGCGCAGCCGCCCGGCGTGTTACTTTACCGGCGTGCATGACTGCACCAGGCTGGAGACGGGCATTGACTCCGACCCATCCGTCAAGATGCTGAAGGAGATGGTGATGAGGGTAAGCAGCGACATCCTCGATGACCGCTCTCTAACAATTCCTGCTTCCTGCCTTCCCCTCTTCATGGAGCCAACGGTGAGGTCAAAGCTGCTCCGGGAGATGCCAACCTTGGACGATATCGGCGTCGCCGTGCGCCAGATCGGTGATGCTTCCCGGGGGATCTCGATCACTGAAAGTTGCCTAGAGGGGGTGAATAGGCTAATAAAACCTGTAACTATTGCAAACGGCGGATTAAACTTGAAGGAGGACGGACTAGTCCGGTCTGAGGGCGGACTAGTCTGGTCTAAGTATAAAATTGTGTTTTAGGTTTTCTTTTTAAGTTTGTTTGAGCGGAAGATATATAGTAGTCAAACAATTTTACTAATTAATTATGAATGATTAGATTGCAAGATAGTGGAACAATTCACAAGTGTTAACAAAATGAAAGCTTAACAAGTAATTCTAGTGAGCGAGCAAGAAGTTAAAGGAACCAAGAGACATGATTTATCCCGAGTTTCGATTCCACACAGGAATCTACATCCTCATTGAGGAGTCCACCAAGGACCAGGTCTTTTCCAACCCTTCCCTCACCGAGCGATCACCAAGATCAAGCCCGGGCTCTTTCATTATCAATCAAATGTGAATACAATGCTCTTAGGGGCTACTCACAACTTGAGGCTCCATATAACCACCTAGCAGTTCTAGGAATCAAAGTACAACTATCAAGAACTCAAATTAACAGTTAGAGTGCAAGAGAATCAAACCGAGAGCTCAAACGTCAGTCACCAAGTCTTTCCTCTCACAAAACCACAAAGTCCTAAAGATCCAATCTTAGGGGTCTAGAAGGTGAGGAAAGAGGCTTAGAAGAGCTCTAGGAATGAGTTTTCAGCGCTTAGTTTGTTGTGCATCCAATTCTCAGTCGGGGGGTCTCCTTTTATAGAAATCCCGGCATCTAGCCGTTACCAACTAAAGTCCGGACTATTCCGGTCCCAACCCCGGACTAGTCCGTTCTTGAGGGACCACTCACGTCACAAGGCTACCAACTAAAGTCTAGTGATCGTTGGACTCAAACGGTCATAAAACTACGGACTAGTCCGGCCAAGAGCGGACTAGTCCGATCTCAGTCAGGAACTTTGTTCCGTACGAGAACGGACTAGTCTGGTAGGGGCGGACTAGTCTGGCCCCAAGGGCGGACTAGTCCGGCCTTACCAGACTTAGTCTAGAAAAAAATCTATAATCTAGGATTGCGGGCTAGTCCTCCCAACTCCAAACTAGTCCGAGCTCACACAGAAACCTTTGTTCCGTCCTAAACCATACTAGTCTGAAGGGACCGGACTAGTCCGGCCTATGGAGTGGACTAGTTCGAAGTCACTCAGAGACTCCTTCTCCGGACCCAAACGGCTTAGTCCGCTTGGCGGACTAGTCCGGCCCTCTGAGACTTAGTCTCATAACAGTTCAGACTCACACGACAACGGACTAGTCCGGCCTAGAACGGACAAGTCCGAACTCACTCAAAGACTTCTTGTCTGATCTAAAACGGAGTAGTCCGGGTCGGATCGGACTAGTCCGGCCCATAGTCCGAACAAGTCCGGTCTTCCTTTTTCAGCCATACCTATGACTACTTCCTCTCACGATTCTAACTTTCTAACTTTAGTTTGATCTCTCTAATGATTCTCATGCACTCTAAAAGAGAAGGTCATGTATACAACTAGACAATGTGAAACTCAATAGAAAAATTCTATTTTCTATTTTTTTAAGTCTTCTTTTCCTTTTTGCTTCTTGAGAGACTCCACATCCATTCCTTTTGCTAAGCACCTGTGCTCATACTCAGTAGAACTCATTATTATCTTAATTGTCGTCATCAATCATCCAAAACCCACGGAGATTACCTAGATGCACTTTCAATCTCCCCCTTTTTGGTGATTGATGACAACACATTAGGATTCTCGATAAATAGATATGATAGAGTATTTTCATAACGCATGTGTGTATGGTTCACTCCCCCTAAATGTGTGCATAAAAGATTGTCAAGGAAAAACTATGCACAAGAGTGAGTTCTTTGGGGCTTCATGGAGGCTCTGCCCCGCCTCGCAAGCCAGGGCTTCATGTCCGCTGGAATGTCCGTGCCTCTCGGTAAGTTTGTACTTATCGAGTCTTAGTACTTGCGTACTCTAGTTCTTCTTTTACTCTTGTCTTGAGTGTTCTCTGTGCTTGCACAGTCTCGTCGGCTGACAGGGACGCGTCATTCCCTCAGCCAACTTCGGCTGGTAGAAGCCCAGTGCTGCGGCGTTCGGACACCACAACAGCTTCACCGGCCCCTGTGTGGGTCCAGGCTTCCTCTCCTTCTAGTCCTGCAGGATCGGCCTCTGTGGCGACGGCGGCGCCTGTTCCTCCTCCTTCGCCAGCTCGGGAGCTGGCTGCTGGTGAAGACTCAGTGGAGCAGGCTGGCGGCGACCAACCTTCGGATGCTGACGCAGGTCCCTTGGTGGGCGGAGAACTGGAGCGCATCGGGACTGGCCCTACCTCAGCGCCGTCTTCTCCTGATCGGCACATCGTCGTGGCTCCCCCGGGTTTTGTGGCGTCGGCGTCTCCTCCGTCGGATGCTGACGCCATGGAGGAGGTTCGCGCCGCAGCCCCAGCCTCTGCTGCTCCACTGTCCCTGTCGGACGCCATGGAACTTGCCCAGTCTAGTGTACGGCAGGTTCAGGCTGCGCTCGAGCGCGAGCGGGAGGACTTGGCAGACGAGAGGGACCGCCTCCGCGGCTGGGAGCGACTCTTGAAGCTGCGAACCAGGGAGGTCGAGGAGGAGCTCGACGCTAAGAGGACGAGGCTCAACGTTGAGGAGGAACTCCTCATTGCGCAGAAGAGCGTCGTCGACCGCCTGGACACCGAGACCCGGAGGATCATGCAGGAGGCCCGCAAGGCCTATGACGGTGTTCGGGTCCGCATCGCCGCCAACGAGGAGCTCCGGCTGTAGCTGGCGTGGCGCGAGTGCGCCGTCGCTGAACGGGAGTGCGCCGTGGCGGAGAAGGAGGTCGCCGAGCAGCTGCAGGCGGGAGAAGGCGACCTGAGGGCCAGGGCCAGAGAGCTGGAACTCCGGGAGGCAGCCTTGGCCGAAAGGGAGGAGCAGGTCGCCAAGGACCGCCAGGCAGTGCTGAACCGGGAGCTTGCTGCTAACTTCCGGGCGTCAAAATTGGAGTGCCTTACCCGGGACCTCCAGCTCCGGGAGAACGACTTGGCGGCCAAGGAGACGAGGTTCACCGAGGACGGGCCCGGCGCCCTGCTGACGGCTCGTCAGGAGGTGGAGCGGCTCCGGCTTCGCGGGCCGTCGAGGCCTAGGGAGTCTAGGACTTTGTTTGCTAGGCGGAGTCTGCTCTGGTGCCTCTCGGCTTCAGCCCCGTGAGGACGGGGGCTCCGGCGCAAGAGATAGCCCAGGCGCTCCCGGCACTCGAGTCCCTCGGCGCTAAGCTGGAGAGGCTGGAAGCCGTGATCGCCGACGAGCTCGAGGTCGAGGGGAGGGGCTTGGCGAAGGAGGTCGCCGCGCACGTGCTTACGTGCTTCCGGAGCTGGGACTCCTCCATCTCTTTGGAGCCGGTGGTGCAGGGCCCCGTCGCCGAGCGGGAGAGGAGGTCGCCAGGGTCGGAGTCGGAGACGTTGCCAGGGCCGGAGTCGGAGACGTCGCCGCCCTCGTCGCGTCTCGGTTCGAGCGGGAGGCCGGGGACTCTTAGGCGCCTGTCCTTGTAGCTGGAGGGCTTTTGTATTTTTTCTTTTGTCTTTTGTCTGTAGACCAGCTCAAGGAGCTCTCCAATGGATAAACTTGTTGTCTGTGCTTTTTGCTTCCTTTTCTTGGCTTGCCCTGCCCAGGACCTTAGCTCCATAAGGACCCCGAGAGGTCTCCACTGATCCTGAAGCTTTCTTAGCACAAACACCTCCCTTGGGCCCTTATTCTCATAAGGACCCAAGGGGTCTTGAGTTGGAGTCTGGAGCTCCGGTCTTGAGAAGTCTTGGGACTTCAATACCACCGGATGCTCCGGCCTTCCCTTGTGTAGTCCCCGTAGTGGCCCCCTAGTAGGTGTGGCCAATGCATTGGGCACACCTACCACATTCCTGCGGGGGAGCCAAGGCCAGGGCCCCCTGACCGTCCGGAGCACGTTGGTGTTGGAGCTCTAGCGCCGGAGGTCCGGGAGGCCTCTCAGGAGGTTCTGCGCACGAGTAGGGAAACGACAATTCTGTTCGGAGGTCCTCCCTTCCCTGTATCTTAGTCTTATTTGGCTTACAGTCCTGGGCTGGTATACAGAGCTTGGGTAATTCAGTGCGCTCGATACCGGAGGTTCGTCTCCCTCCTTGGTCAGGCTGTAACCGTCCGGATCCTAGTACTTAACCGTAGCGCTGGGGAGGCAGAGCGCACATGCTTTGGGTGCAGGACCAGGCAAAGCAGGCTGCACACCCTGGACCTCCCGGGAGGCAGAGTGCACACGCTTTGGGTAAAGACCAGGCAAAGCAGGCTGCACACGGCGTAGGTCTTTCCTGGAGTAGACCAACTGGCGTCACAGTACCTTACAGGGGGAGGTCTGAGAGGCCCCCGGGCCTTTGGCAGGTACCTCAAGCACAACCGCCTTCAACAGGATGGCAAATGCCGACTAGGCATGAGAGTGGGAAAGGAGAGCCGAATATACGATGAGCGTACACTGTCTTGAGCATGGGGAGGTGATCATAAAATTTAATGCATAATTTAAGTGAACACATAAGTAAGAGCGTGGTAGGACAGGGTTCTTTTCATTCATATACGTCCATAGGAGGAAAACAGGTTGTACATGGAGGCAACGACCCACCCCATTGTGAAGGGGGGCAGGGCCTATGCGCTTAGGGTACAGGACCAAGCTAAGCCGGACGTAGTCCTGGACCACCCCCTGGGGCTTAGTTGCTCCGAGCGCTGCTCCTGGGATCTGTTACAGAAAAAAGAAAAAACTTGTCCTACCACTGCTCTAAGGGTAGAACTTACGGAGGTGCTCTATGTTCCAAGGGTTGGGGAGCGGGTCCCCGTCCTCCGTAGCAAGGCGCACGCACCCGAGGCGGCAAACTTTCGTGACTCGGAAGGGGCCTTCCTAGCTGGGGGAGAGTTTGTTGGCCACTTCTCGAGAAAGTATGCGCTTCAGCACCAGGTCGCCTTTCTTGAGCTCCTGAGCGTGCACGCCCCTCTGGTGGTAGCGCCGGAGCGCCTGCCGGTACCATGCGTTTTGGAGCGTTGCTCGCCATCTTGCCTCATCGAAGAGGTCAATGTCCTCACGCCGGAGCTGGTCCTGCGTGGCTTCGTCGTAAGCTCGGACACGGGGGGACCCCATGGTGACCTCCGGGGGAAGCACGGCTTCGGCCCCGTATACCATGAAGAAGGGTGTTTCCTCTGTGGCCCGGCTCTGGGATGTCTGGCTGGCCCACAGTGCGCATGGAAGCTCGTCCACCCACTTGGCACCATGCTTCTCCAAGCTGGCATAGGTGCGAGTCTTGAGGCCCCGAAGGATCTCGGCGGTTGCTCTCTCGACTTGCCCGTTGCTCTTTGGATGAGCAACGGATGCATAGCACACCTGGATGCTAAGGTCTTCACAGTACTCTTGGAACGTTGCACTGGTGAACTGGGTCCCTTTATCGGTGATGATCCTGTTCGGGACCCCGAACCTGCAGACGATTGACTTGATGAACTTGACTGTGGATTGATTGTTGATGGTGATGACTGATGCAGCTTCCGGCCACTTGGTGAACTTGTCGATGGTGACGTAGAGGAACCGGTATCCTCCGACGGCTCTGGGGAAGGGCCCCAGGGTGTACAACCCCCATACGGCGAACAACCACGAGGGTGGGATCATCTGCAGCGTCTGCGCCGGTGTGTGGATCTGCTTGGCATGGAACTGGCACGCCTTGCATCTCTTGACCAGCTTGACGGCATCCAGGAGGGCTATCGGCCAGTAGAAGCCATGCCGGAAGGCTTTACCGACCAGCGTGCGGGAAGATGCGTGGTTCCCGCACTCGCCTCCGTGGATTTCTGCGAGCAGGTCGCAGCCTTCCTCCTAGGTTATGCACCGCAATAAGATGTCGTTGGCGCCATGCCGGTAGAGATCCCCTTCTACCAGCGTGTATCTCTTAGCCATCCGCACAATCCGTTCAGCAGATGCATGTTCATCAGGACGGATGTTGTCTTTCAAGTAGTCCCGGACCTCCGTGATCCACGCATCGAGGCTTACTTGAGCTTCTGGATCTTGGGTGCTGGGTAGCACGGAGTCTACAGTGGCGCATACCATTCTTGGCGGGCACCATGGCTGCAGGGCCGCCGGGACCACCAGCTTCGAGGTGCTGGTCTCACCCCCTTGGCCCAGTTTGGCAGGACGTGTTGTGGGTCGCGGCAACGTCCCTTTGAAGGCTCCTTCGGGCATCGGGGCTCTGGTGGAGGCCTTCGTTGACAGGTCGTCGGCGACGGTGTTGTCGGCGTGTGGTACATGGCACAGGTCCAAGGCTTCAAATTCCTTCTCCAACATCTGCATGTAGAGCAGATAGGCAGCTAATTGTGGGTCGTTGCAGGAGCATTCACCCTTTCGGTTGTGTTGTTGGTTGCCTTGAAGTTGAGGCGCACCATGTACTTGAACTGCTCCCCCGTCGGCGTGAGGAGCAGTACGCCAGCTCCGGCCCCCTGCTTCCGCGAGGAGCCGTTGAAGTAGAGCGTCCAGTGAGGCTCGGTGAAGACCGGTGCCTGGGGCTCCGGTTCTCCACCTTCAGGGCCCCCTGTGTTGCTTGGTGATGGCGTCCACTGACCACGAAGTCATCCAGTGCTTGGCTCTTGACTGCATGACGTGGTAGGAAGTCCAGCTCGAACTCCGCCAGCTCCGCTGCCCACTTGGCGACGTTGCCAGTCGCGTTAGGGCTGTGGAGGATGGTCCTCAGTGGGTAGGAGGTGACCACCGAGATCCTGTGGGCTTGGAAGTAGTGTCGGAGCTTCCTGGACGCCACGAGCACTGCATACAACAGTTTATGTACCTCCAGGTACCTAGTCTTGGCGTCGTGGAGGACTTCACTGATGTAGTAGACGGGCCTTTGGACGGTCTGGACCCTCCCTGGGGGATCCGGGACCTCTTCCTCCGTTGGCACCGGGCCCTAGGACCTCCTGCCCTCTAGGTCCGGGGCAACCTCCGGGGACTGGGACCTGGGGTGTTCTCGGTCGTCTTGGATCTCCGGGAGGTCGACTGTGGTCTTCGGGGGCTGGCCCTCAGAGATCTCCTGGCTTTCGGGGCCCCCCATGGGGTCTGGACAACCTTGGTGCTTGACTCCTGCAGCAGGAGCAGGTTGTAGTGGCGAGGGGTCCGGTCGCTCTGCGACTAGGACCATGCTCACCACTTCTGTCGTCGCTACGATGTAGAGCAGTAGATGCTCACCGGGCTCACGGGCAACCATGATGGGCAGCGTCGATAGGTGCTGCTTCAACCCTTGGAATGCTTCTTTTGCTTCTTCGGTCCAAACAAATGGACCGGCTTTGCGCAGGAGCTTGAAGAAGGGGAGAGCCCGCTCAGCTAGCCTAGGTATAAACCGACTGAGCGCAGCTAGACATCCCGTGAGCTTCTGGACATCCTTGATGCGAGCCGGGGGCCGCATCAGCTCGATGGCCTTGATCTTCTATAGGTTGGCCTCGATCCCTCGGTGTGAGTCCAGGAATCCAAGGAGCTTTCCAGAGGAGACACCGAACACACATTTATCCTGGTTTAGCTTGGTGCGCGTGGAGCGCAATTTGTCAAAGACTAGAGCTAAGTTATCTAACAAGGACATGCTCTTTCTGACTTTGACAACGATGTCATCGACATACACCTCTACTAAGTCTCGGATTGGCTCTCTAAACGTTTTATGCATAGCATGTACAAAGGTAGGAAGAGCATTTTTCAAACCATAAGGCATGGAGATATAACAATACAGGCCATCTACTGTTATGAAAGCAGTGTGTTCTTCATCTTCTCTAGATATTGGTATTTGGTGGAAGCATGAGTAGGCGTCTAGGAAGCATAACAAATCAAAGCATGATGTAGAGTCTACAATTTGATCTATTCTAGGGAGAGGGAATGGATCCTTAGGGCATGCCTTATTGAGACTGGTGTAGTCGATTCACATCCGGAGCTTCCCGCCGGCCTTTGGGGCGACAACAGGATTTGACAACCACCGGTGGTGGTGAACCTCCCGTATGAAGCGAGCATCGAGCAACTTCTTTATCTCTTCACGGATGAAGTTCTGCCGCTCGATGGACTGCTTCCGGGGCTTCTGTTGGATCGGCCAAGCGTCGGGGTAGATCTTCAGATGGTGCTCAATCACCTCCCTAGGGATCTCGGGCATCTGTGACGGTTGCCATGCAAACACATCGACGTTGTCCCGGAGGAAGGTGATGAGCGCGCATTCCTATTTGCTGTCCAGGCCCCCGGCTATGCGGGTGGTCTGGGCAGCCTCGGAGCCGACTTGGACGACCTTCAAGGGGACGTCGTCTTTGTCGGGGGGTTGCACTCAGGATGCAGAGGTCGAGACACGATGGCGTGCACTCGGGTGGACCCGGCCTGGTTCTGCATCGCCAGGGGCTGGTGTTCGGGCCGCCGCAAGTGCTTGGAGCTTCTCCAAGGCTGACACTGCGACGGTGCAGTCTCCACGGATTTTGAGGACATCGGTGGGTGTAGGCATCTTCAGGACCAGGTAGCCGTAGTGGGCTACCGCCATAAACCGGTACAAGGCCGGTCTGCCGATGATGGCATTGAAGGGGAGGTCGACCTCCGCGATGTCGAATAGAACATATCTTGTCCGGTAGTTGTCTGGAGCTCTGAAGGTCACCGGAAGACTTATGTTCCCATATGGGATGACCTGTCCCGACCCTACCCCTGAGAACGGCTGAACGGGGTGAGCTTGGCCATGGGAATCTACAGCTTCTGGAAAGCTGCACCGCTGATGACGTTGAGGACGTCCCCGTCATCCACCTGTACGTGGTACATCTTCACGTTGGCTATGGTTGGGGCTACCAAGAGAGGTAGCTGTCCAGCCCTAGCCATGCTCTTGGGGCAGTCGGATGCGTCGAAGCTGATGGGGGTCCCTACCCACTTGAGGTGTGGCACTGCACTTGGGGTAGGAGCCACCGACGCCACTGCTCGGCGCAGGGTCTTGATCGCGTTACGGGACGAGGGGTCCGAGGACCCTCCGTAGATGACATGGAGTGCCTTCCGGTGCTCGTCTTCACCGGAGATGGAGTCCCCATGGTTGTGGACCGCCTTCACGGTGCGCTGAGGCTCCTGGTACCCCATTTCTTGGTCGCCATTGTCCTGGGGGTCGACCTTCTGCTTGCCCTCCCTCTGGTAGAAGGGAGCTCCATCTGTGCGTGGTTGCTTCCCCTCGCGGAAGCGCTCCGCGAGCTTCTTGATCTCCCGGCACTCACCAGCAGTGTGGCCCGTGGTGTTGTGTACCGGGCACAGCTCACTACGGTTACCACCGTCCGGTGACTATCGTGGTCTCTTGTCGGGGCGCGGCCCTCGAGCTCCGCCGGGTGCTGCAGTTGCAGCAACGGGAGCTCCGGTCGGTGGCTTGACCTTGCCACCGCCTTTCTTCTTGTTTTTCTTGCTGCTCCCTTGGGGCGCAACACTAGCTCCGGGCTGCCCTCCTGCTTCGGAGGCTGGCTGTGAGTGCCAGTTATGCCCTTCTGCTGCTCTGGCGCACTTGTCCGCCAGACTAAAGAGCTCCGAGACGTATCGCACCTCACTGGTGGCCAACTTCTCGAGCATCTTCTTGTCCCTAACACCCTGTCAGAATGCAACCACAACTGATGCATTCTGGATGTGAGGGATGATTTTCCGTACTTGGGAGAATCGCTGGATGAAGGAGCGCAATGATTCCCCCGGTTGCTGTCGCACGGCGTGGCGGTCCAGCTCCGTGCCGGGACGCGTGTAGGAGCTGCCGATGTTCGCCGTGAACTGTCAGCATAGCTCCCCCAAGGAAGTTATGGAACCCTGGGGCAGGTTCATGAGCCATGACCGTGCCGGGCCGGTCAAGGCGACGGGGAAGTAGTTGGACATGATGGCCTCATCCCCTCCTGCCGCGAGGATGGCACTAGAGTAGATCTACAGGAACTCTGCAGGGTTGATGCTTCCATCGTACTTCTCCGATAGGTGTGGCCGGAACTTGCGTGGCCACACTGCGAAGCGGAGGTGGGACGCCAGGGCCGCATACCCCGTCCCTGCTGCTGCAGATCCTGGTGCCGCAAACCCTTGGTCCGCTACTGGCACGGAGTACCCCGGCATGGACAATGGTGCACCATATATCGGGGGCGCCGACTGCAAGGCACATGGCTGCTGCATATGCTGCGTGGCGTAGGCCTGGGGCAGAGGTCGCATGGCGAACGTCTGAGGCCCAGGCTGAGTCGAGGCAGTCGACATGCTGTAGTCGACCTCGTGGTTGCGACGCCATTCCCGACGCCGCTCGATGGTCACGCGAGCATCTTCCCCTAAGTGGCGTCGCTCTAGCTCTGACCTCAGGTCCGCCGTTGAGAGCCTGGTAGAGTGGGAGTCTGCCGTCTGCATGTCAACCGTTGGTGTGCGCAACAGCGACACATCTGGTTGAACGGGGTGTCGTCCCCGCCGCAGCGGAGGGTTGATGGCAGCAGCGACGAGGTGGTTGACGTCGCGGATCCACTGCTGGGCGGCCCCCTGGGGAGCGTCCACAGCAGGCGGATGGCAGCTAGTGCACTTGCTTGAGTAGCACTCTGTGTCGCAGCAGATCTTGAGGTTGTAGGAGTCCGCGTTGTTGGAGTCTGATGTGGGCTCCCAGCATGTCCTGACACACTCCTCCCTGAGCGTGCCGAGACATGATCCTCACTGGTCATCGTTCGTCGGGAATGAGGGCACGAAGAGCTTGCCTTTGAAGGAAGCTTGGTCATCTTCGTTGGCGCAGACCTGTCTCGAGAGAGAAAAGCCCCCTACCTCGCGCGCCAAATGTCAAAGTGTGCCGTCGACACTTCCCCCGGACCTGCTTCAGGAGCAGCCCGCGGCGGTTCTTTTTCGGAGGGGCTAGTCCTCTCGAGAGGTCGCGTTGGTTGTGAAAGGATTGACACAGGGATTTTTACATGGTTCGGGCCGCCGGAGCGTAATACCCTACGTCCACGGGAGCTGTATTGCTCGGAGCTTAGAACCGGAGATCTAAGCTTGGTGTTCTGTATGAGCTGAGTTTCCCTAGGCGCTAGAGGGAGCCAACCCTAGAATGGTCGAACCCTTTGCAACGTTGCCTACCCGAGCCTTTTATACTTCAAGGCTCGAGCGGCTTACAAGGTGGGCCCCGAGGCCCGACAGGTGGCCCCGAGGTGATTTCCTGCCGTCTACCATATCTTGCAGTGAATGCTGGTAGTTGTCTCTGGCAATGGCTTCTTGGTCGTCGACCTGTCGTCCTGCCCGTGCCGCAAGCTAGGCGTAGTGATTGATGATGGCAGGGACGGCAGGGAGTGTCTTGTCTTTACTGTGACGCGACTGGTCACTGTGCCACCTGACAGGGGCGTGTGCCGCGTCTCCGTGTCTTGGAAAGGCGCGGGTCTTGAATGTCTTGATTGGACAAGGCATGGCGTGCCTTTACTCCTGCTGCCTACCGCGTCGGGGTGGCCAGCACGGCACATGGCCACGTGACAGGCCCGGGGCTCGCCTCTGAGGAGAGGGGAGGCCTGACCCCGCTGGACACGTGGCGCCTTCGGAGCTCACCCCTGCGGAGGGGGTGAGGTCCGACACTGCTGGCCACGTGGCAGACCCGGGGCTCGCCTCTGAGGAGAGGGGAGGCAGCTCACACCTACAGAGGGGGTGAGGTCCGGCACCGCTGGCCATGTGGCAGGCCCGGGGCTCGCCTCTGAGGAGAGGGGAGGTCCGGCCCTGCTGGACACGTGGCGCCTCCAGAGCTCACCCCTGCGGAGGGGGTGAGGTCCGGCACCGCTGGCCACGTGGCAGGCTCGGGGCTCGCCTCTGAGGAGAGGGGAGGCTCGGCTTTGCTGGACACGTGCCGCCCTCGGAGCTCACCCCTGCGGAGGGGGCGAGGTCCGGCTCTGCTGGCCACGTGGCAGGCCCGGGGCTCGCATCTGAGGAGAGGGGAGGCCCGACCCTGCTAGACACGTGGCGCCTTCGGAGCTCACCCGTGCGGAGGGGGCGAGGTCCGGCTCTGCTGGCCACGTGGCATGCCCGGGGCTTGCCACAGAGGGGAGGCCCGGCCCTGCTGGACACGTGGCGCCTTCGGAGCTTACCCCTGCGGAGGGGGCGAGGTCCGGCTCTGTTGGCCACGTGGCAGGCCCGAGGCTCGCCTCTGAGGAGAGTGGAGGCCCGGCCCTGCTGGACACGTGGCGCCTTCGGAGCCCACCCCTGCGGAGGGGGCGAGGTCCGGCTTTGCTGGCCACATGGCAGGCCCGGGGCTCGCCTTTGAGGAGAGGGGAGTCCCGGCCCTGCTGGACGCGTGGCACCCTCGGAGCTCACCCCTGCGGAGGGGGCGAATGTGAACAGAGTACAAATGTCAGAACGAGTGACACCAAAATAGACTAGACTCCCTACAATATGACGATAACGAGTAGGATCATCAAGCGGCTCACCATCAGTGGGTCGAAGGTGAACGTTGAGCTTCATAGGAGTCTGAACAGTGCAGCGATCAGTAAGAGAAGCCGATCAAAAAGGCACTGAATGTACTTTTCTTGAGACAAATAAATTCCCTCAAAGGTAGAGGAAACCTCAATCTCAAAAAAGTAGCAAAGAGGATCAAGATCTGACATAAGAAACTGATCACTGAGACGAGCCTTCACAAAGGCTATGTACTCAGGGTCATCTCTAGTGATGATCACATCATCAACATAGAGAAGAAGAGTATGACCACGAGACAAGGTATACACAAAGAGCGCAGGAACATGAGCACTGACAGAATAACCAGGACTCACATAAAAGATACAAAGCGGAAGCAAAATTTTATTACATAAACCAGCTTATAAATATTTTTACAACAAAATAGTTTGGTCTACAGTCACGGGTGTAGACTACGCATTGAGTTCAAGTTTAGCCCGTGAACGTGTTCCCGTTAGCATGCACACGCACTAACACGGCGGCGTGCACGACTCCCACTCAACAGGGTTTCCCTCTTGGAGTTTTTTCTCTTCCTCGGGAGTACCTTCCTCATAAACCCCTGCAAAAGCTTCAAACAGAAGCAGTGAGCATGATGGCTCAGCAAGTCCTACCCGTCTCTCCTATACATGAAACTTCTACATGAAGGATTTAGGGTACGTGAGGTAAATAGTTTGCAAAGGACTCGCCTAATTATTTGAACCTTACTTTCAAGTTTTAGCAGCAGGTTGTGGAGAACCTCACGCTAAGGCACATGAGAGAGCCGCAATCAAACAAGAAACACATTTCTCTCATGTACTTTGCCCAAGGTCGAAAAAACTTTAATTAGCTCTAAACTACAGCAAGTCATTAACAAGCAATGTATAGCTTTCAAATCAGCAAATTTTTAACATGTAGCTAGCCTGTTCTTTCTATGTCATGGTACAGTGAACAAGTGGTACTCACTGACCGCGAGGGACAGCGATTATAATCGATTTACACCTGCAGGGTTACCCGAATAACCCGTCACGTACGCCCATACTCGATGTTGCCTACAGCAACCATCACGGACGTTGTACGCAACCACCTTTCACCCGTCAGCCAAATGTTGAACCGGTCCAATCGTCCCGAGCAAGAGGCCTCTGCGTGCGCATCCACAGTGCCGCCAGCCGATTTACACCTCGAGCTCTCAACCTACCCTCTGAACGACCAGCTATGCCTCAACACCTAGCTACCCGAGTTACATTGGTTTCCCAGTTCCCATATAGCCGGTAGGTCTTCGGTACTGTTCTAGTTTGTTCAACAGGCCCGCACACGACTCGGTCCTCAATCGACATAAGCGGAGCTATGGCACCCAGGCCCCAAAGTCCTGCTGCCCTTACTCTCCGCTCGGTCTAATTTTTATTGCCATATGTTTCATTTGCTATTTTTACCCGAGCAATGTGCCTCTAGCCTATCCTCGCGACTAGTTCCAACTACTCGACTTGTACCGAATCCTACACTATCTTAGTTTTGCAGTAGCTAACGAGGTTTTCCAACCTAATCCCAACCCATGGTTTTCTTGGCTATGCATTTGGGTTTCAAACAAGACTCTAATGCAAAGATTAAGTGGGTGCTCAAAGTAAGTTCTCAAAACAGTAAAATTTGTAGAAATGGTTAATGCAAACCGGAGCTTGCCTTGCTGCTCTTGGTCGTAGGCTAGCTGTTCTTCTAGAGTGATGAAGTCTAAGACTTTGGGTTCCTCCTCAACCTTAGCGACTACCGACTACATATGATAAATAGAAATATGTATCAATTTAAATACATTTGTATTGAAGTTAAACTTGTGAGAGTTATAAGTCTTGCTAGACAGACCCAATGACTCTGAAATTTATACTATGGCTTGGATACAACCTAAACAGAGACTTGGCCAAATTTCATTTGCAGCAATGCTCATTTGAGCTCTCCACAAATAATTATGTACTTGGCTTTAATTGGAGCTCCTAGAGTGTTCTAAGGATTTTCATGGAGCAAGCCATGACTTTCTGAAAACTAGATTTTCAGAGGGTTCTAATAGAGTTGGTATCACTTATTTTAAAGGTTCCTAGCTAAAGATATAAGCTAAACAATTTCAGAGAATTTCTGAAAAATGTTTCTGGGCATTTTTTATTTTCTCTGGAACAGTTTTATTAATCACACCATTAGATGGATCAAATGAGCTCAAATGGATCTGCAATTTCTATGGTAGCTCAGGGATATTTTGATGAACATCCTAGCAAAATTTCAGAATTTTCCTCCAAAGGGTTCTTCTTAAAATTCTAAACAGTTTAAACTTTGAAGATTTAATTCTTGAGAAATAAGGATTTCCATAGAGTCAAACTTGATTTGTTGGAAAGTAATCAGAGAGATGAATCCAATAAAATTTGGTTCACTCGATTTGGAGTTTCCTAGCCAAAGTTATGTGGGTTTGAATTTTTAGCTAAATGTGAAAATCGGGGAAATGTTTAAATTGCTGCGCGTGGGACCGGGCTACGTGTCAACTTCTCAGCGGTCGACAGACAGGGCTACAGAGTCTTTCACGCGCAGCCACACCCGATCTGGTGCCACGGCTAATCCCAGGTTTTAAAATATCGGCCGCTGACACGTGGGACCGGGGGCTTCGTCTACCTCCGGCAACCCGCGCTCGGCCGCCGCGAACCCTCGTCGGTGGCCTCTGCCGTGTGCAAAACTCCATGATCTTGGCCGCCTCTACTAATTCCACCCGAGGAACACGATGTTGGGCTCAGCTCGTCGTGATAATCACCGGAACAAGGCCGGCGACGAGCGGCGGCTTCGGAGGAACTTCGGCCGCATCGACCGGGCTTCTAAGCCTCTTAAACTATCGAGCAAAAGGCCGTAGAGCATCAGTGCACCCTAGGGAAGCTCGGCATGGGCTCAAGGCAGCTCGGGAGAGGTACTAAGTAAGCTCTCACCGTGCGCCCGATGCTTCCCGAATAAGCCGCCGTTGGCAAGCTTGGCAAAACGCCATGTACAGGGGTTTTCATGCTAGATGTTGTGAAGCCAACTTGTGCGCCACTGAGTCTAGTTCCTATGTGTGAAGTTTTGTGGACTTTAAACGAGAACCAAACGGGAACTTCAAAGTTTCTTAACCGAAGGTGACTCTGCACCGGCTGGAAGCAAACTGCAAAATTCACCGTCGACACTCAACCTCTTAGCTCAAGCTTTGGAGGTGAGTTGTAGGAGGTACTTGCGCGTCCGGAAACAGCTTGGCTTGGCCGTGACAAGCCTGGGGTAAGGCTGCCCACGAGAGCACCTCCTCTCGGCTTTGTAGCAGCCGCTGTGGAACGGTGTGGTTCTCGGTGTATGGAGCACGAGCTCACTTGGTGACGGTGTGAGAGGGTTGTGGGGAATCCTATAGTGCCGTTTTGCAGCTCAGCCGAGGCTCTCAAGCGAGTTTGGCGGATGGCCGAGGATCGTAGGAGCAGCGGCTCCTCTGATCAATTTCATGCGCGAGGGAACAAAGATGGAGTGGTTCTGCCTTCGACCGGCTCGGCTGCGGAGATAAGAGGGAGGGGCGACGTCGGTTGAAGCAGCTCAGACCGAGCAGGAGCTGTCCCGGCGATCAGCTCGGTGGTGCTCTCGGAGGAAGCCCGAGAAACCGAGTGCCCTGCCTTCAGTCGGTTGAATTTGATAGTGAGGCTGACATGTGGGTCCCACCCAAGTTTTAACCTCTGAAATTAACTCTCCTCTACTGCTCCAAACAGTAATCCCTCTTATACCCTCTAGAATTTGAATTATCTACCAAACGCCCATTTGGAGTTGATAGAATTCAAATTTTGAAGTGTTTGAATTAATTTTCAGCACATATGCAGTTTGAAATTCAAATGGAGTTTGAATTTGCTAAACTTAGCTCATGTCAAGATCAACTCCAAATGGAGTGAAAATTGGTGTGTGAGCTCACAAAAATGTGCTGATTAAGAATATGCCTCCCACTTTTGAACTTATGGGATGGAAGTGGTTTGAATTTGAATTTGGGTTCAAACTAACCCCTTTCTAGTTATACCCAAAAATACCTCAAAAAGGTTTTGGATTTGGGTGAATTATGGCATGAGCATTCCTAGCAAGGTGTTGGAGTTTTTCATATGCTCAGCCCCTAGATGATGCATGTGAGAAATGCCACTTTTGCATTTTGTGAGTTTATTCTCTAATGACCATGTTGATGGTGTTTACTTGCACTTCAAATGTATTCATAAAGTTTCCTTAAATGAGGGGTGTGTGGTGTGATGAACACTTTGAATGTGTGCAAAAACTTAGGACCTTACAAGTACCTTTCTCAAAAAGAACCTAACGAAGAGCATCAGAGAGATACTCACAAGTTGAATCAGTATGAAAAACACGAATAGACGTGTCAAACTGAGTGTGAATCATAGCCGAGAAAGTTTTATAGAATATAAAGCCTCACTATGATGTTTCATAAAGTAAATCCATGTGTGGCGAGCAAAACTATCTATAAAAATGATATAATATCGATATCCTTCTTTGGAAACAAAAGGAGCAGGACCTATACATCCGAGTGAAACTGACTCACTGGAACGATAAGGGAGCTGAGTCTGCTTTCCTAATAGACAACCGTGACACTGAGATAGAGACTCAGAACCTGAAACCGATCCTAAAAGACCTCGTCGAACTAAGAAAGATAGATGAGAGTCACAAAGATGACCTAAACAATGATTCCACTGAGCAAATGACAAAGTGGATGAAGTAGCAAGGATGGAGTCGTCAAGACTAGCAGGCGCAGCGGAAGGAAGACAGAGCTAGTCAAGTTCTCAGAGGCGCTAGGAATCATGACTGATGAGCGCCAGTACCAACAAGGCGACCTGTGCGATGATCCTGAACATAACAAAGATCAGAATCAAGAATCATGCGACATTTATAATCAGTGAGCTGGCCAGCGGATATAAGCTGCATGGGTAGACCAGAAACATTGGAAACATCGGAAACATTAAAAGAGTCAGATAAAAGAGTGTTGTGTCCAACAACAAAAATATGAGAACTATAGGCAATATGAACAGTGGGAGAACGAGAGGAAGGACTCAAAGAAGATAAATCAGTACGATAAGGACTCATATGGAACGAAGTGCTAGAATCAAGAATCCATGGACAAGTACTTGGAGCAGAAGTGGAAGGTGGTCCCTTAGTGGAAGACTGAGAATCAGGAGCACTATCCGAAGGTGCAGAAGACTAAGTCACAGAACCAACATCTCCTGAAGGTGTAGAGACAGCTAGGCGATGAAGAAGCATGAGCAACTGGTCATCTGTAGTAGCAGAACTCCTCTGAGAACCTCTAGTACCAGCACTACCACTACCAGCACCTTATGAAGAACGGCGAGCATGGGACTTTCTCTTCTTGAAGCAATATGCCTCCACATGCCCATCTTTATCGTAGTAGTTACAGTGAAGACTTCCACTCCCTCCAAGTGCAGAAGGAGGGACAACCGAAGAAGGTACAGTAAGTGGAGGAGCAATTTGTTGAGAAGTCGAAGAACGAGTAGCCAAAACTTATGGAGAGTCCAACAAACCAGCGGCATGAAGGTGAATCTCCTCATTACGAACACTAGCAAGAGCCTCCATCAGAGAGACACAGGGGTGATGAGCAAGCAGCTGAGCACGAAGAGGCTCAAACTCATCACGAAGCTGTCAGAAAACCATAAGTACGTCGAAGCTCAAGTGCATTCCTCTGACTCTGACAAGACTAACAAGTGTCTGGTGATAGTTGAGGACCAAGAGTGTCAAGATGACGTCAAATTGCAAACGAACTCATCAACTGTAGCATCTCCCTGTCGTAACAGCTACTCCTGACGAATAACAGTAAGATAAGTGGGTTGGCCAACAGGCCCATAACGATGACATAGAAAAGCCCACATCTGATGTGCATATTCAAACTCAACTATATCAGTAGCCAGATGATCCTTCGTATTAGCAGCAAGAATAGCACCAGCCCGAGCATCCTCATCCAACCATGTCCTGTATATATTAAACTCAGACTCGTACGTACACAGGCGAGCCTCTGCAAATAACTTATGCTTCTCATCATCAGTAGTCTTATCTTGAATCACAAGTTGTGCAGGAGCAGTAGGACGAGGCGGGTATTTGAGATCACCCGTGAGAAAATCTCAGAGACGTAGACCACTCATATGTAGACACATATAGATAATTCAATTACGGTAGGTGGTGCCATTGAAAAGCATAAGACACCGCAAAACTGAAACACCACCAAGAATGCATCCTAACATGACAACAGGTGACGGAGAGAGGACAAAAAAATAAGCAGCACACGACGACGAGCGCAGAAAAGAAAATGGCATAAGATGCAATTTTTTCTCAATTCTTTTTTCTTTTTTTACCTAGACTGAAACTTTGAGGCAATACTCGCTAGAGGGCGCGATTCCAACTGGCAGGGTGGGCGAGCACCAAATCCAGGGCAGGTGAGCGGTGGGCAGGCACCAAGCGCGCATGTCGGCACCAGACTGGAGCCACGGTGGGTGGTGGTCACCAAATTTCAGCGGGTCCCATAGGCGCTTCGGGTCTGGAAAAGCAGGCGCCGATCAATCCACCGCCCCTGAGGCCGCAGCAGCTGGGCACATGAGACGAGGCGGCGCGCAGATGGAGCAACACCGGAAGGGCGCGCGCCAGGCGATGGAGACAGGGCTGAAGTCGATGCCTATCGGGCACAAGAATCGGAGAAAAGTCTCTGCAAGCAAGGTTGCACAACACCAGAGGAAAGGGCGGCAAGCTATGTGGATCGGCGGCAGAGCAAGCCAAGAAAACTTCAGACGGCGTCGAAAAAAATGTAAGGCGTAGGTTTTGAACGAAGATCTGGTTTTGGAATAGCAATTTTATATTGATATAAGAATAAAAAGTTTAAATATATAGAGTGCAGAGAAAATATAATTATAGAAATATATAATATCTTTCTATCTCTGATAATAGAAGTATATGATATGCTTCTATCTCTAACAGTTCTATATCTGCAAAAATATTTATTGAATGTATATCATGAACCAGTCTTCTGAAATTCAGATGTCATAATTTGATTCATCATTGCTTCAGAACTTCTGCAAGAACTCGCCCACAGAAAAACACCATTGAATTTCAGGGAGGCTACACTGGATTGCTAATGGAACAAATTAGGAACTCCTAAGAAGAACCATACTGGAGCAACATTTACAAGGTAAAGAAATGTTTTTTCATAAGCCCAAAGCACAATTACCAAGGCTATAACCAGATTATTACTTTGGCAAAGTCAAACCTCAAAAGGATACTAACATGTTCAAAAACATTTGAAAGGCGAGGGTACTTTTGCAGTTACCGCTTGGTGGGAACACAGTTAGAGGTATACAGTGAACTCTCACGAAATTGAGGTGCTAATCACTCAACGGAATTACAGAATTTAAGATTGCAGGAAACTATAGAAAATGGGAAATCAAGTTTAAGAAATGTATTCACATTTACATATTAACTGGTGTATAGAAAAAGGGAAAAAGGTATCTTACAATGATTATACCGACAGTTGCAATGCCCTCTTTGATCAAAATACAGATCAACACATGGATTCTTCAAGAAAATTAACGTGCGAGAGACTACAATGCATATTGCACTGCGAACCCTGAGGTTAGATGACAATAATTAGTTTTATTGTCATAGGAACACAAATGCTATATCATTTTGATGTGTGCCAACTACAGGATTTTCCAATGGAGGACATTGAAGGAATAGAGAGACATTGAAAATAACCGGTGACAGGGTGACGTACCCCCGGTACCCAAAGGACACCCAACCAACCAACTAGGTCAAGACGTGTGTTTCCACGAGACATAAGTCAAGGCGCAGACGTGGGACGACGTCACCACAAAGTCCAAGCCCCCCGACAGTGGGAGCAGTGGCCGACTTCCAAGCTCGGACGACGAGACCAGAAGAGGGAGGCAATCTGGGCTCAAAGCTCGAACCTGAGGCAGGCGGAAGACTTAAATAGCGACGTGACGGAACAGCAGAAGGGAATTAAGACGGAGTGGGAGGCCACGTGTGACGGGACAAGCACGACGTAGGGTCATCACCACCATCCGTCCCATCTCGCTCGATGAGGGTGTACAGGGATGGAAAGTAGATGTAGACTGTAGACTAGACGGGGGCAGGTGTACTCATCGCTCATGTATCGCTCCGGACCGCCTTAGGCGCTGACACACCATGTAAACCTCTGCCCCATTTATGAGGAGCCGGTGGACGAGTAAAGACGACTGGGCTATAAAAGGGGAGGCCCAGAACCTCCCCTAAGCATGGCGAAAACGACTCACAAACACACTACACTAAGACTTTATCCTCGTTCTCGCATGAGAGGAAGTCTCTCTTGTAACTGCGGTTCCTTAAACTGCCCGATCTAATAAAAGAGTGACGAACACCTCAGAATGGCCATAGGACACGTTGTCCGAACCAGGATAAATCCTTGCCTTTGTTAGCTAGCCATCCAGATATAAAACGTGAATCATTCAGTTACTAGTCGGTGGTAAAAACACCGACAGTTGGCGTGCTAGGTAGGGGGGCCACTTCGTGTTTTTTTGCTTTTTGCTGTGATGGCTTTCATGAGTTTGAGCTTCCGCGCCAGCGAGAAGTTTTGTTTCGGCAGCCTCGAGTTCATCATCGCCCCCAACTACTAGTTCGAGGTCGATGTCGCCTTCGCGCCCTGTCGGGCTTTCCGTTTCGGAAGCCTAGAGTTTATCGCTGACGATGACAACATTCTACATCTGATGGACGACGTGGCCAGCGACGCCATCAGCCACGTCCCTGAAGGAAACTTCATGGGCATGATCGACGAGGCACCGTTATCTCCTTCCTATCCTGGAGGACCTCACCTACTATGATTATAGCACTGATGTCGAATCCGACAGGGACACCAGTTCCCTTCTTGAGCAGAGCGGTCCGGGGACTAGTCATGGTTCCCCAACTGCCCCTCCCGCTTATAGTGCGCCTTCACCAGTCTTGAGGCGGTGGGAGGTTCCACACCCAAGTCACAGTGGGAAGCCAACGACCACGTCAGAATGGTCCACAGACTAATCAAGACTTACCGTGACGTGACCGTGAAAGAGGGGACAGACCTTGGTTATGGCAAGGAAACGTTCAAGGCGACGCGCAACCGTCGCTCACGCGGAGGCGGCACGCGAACACACAACCGCCGAGTTCGGAGGAACGCCACCTCAGACGTGTATGATCTCTCCCGGCTCGAGCAGCTAAGACGGGGTGTGGCTAAAGCAGCCGCCATGGCGCGTAGTCTTCTGGAGCCCACCGAGCTGGGGGCACGACAAACGTACCGAAGCCTCTGTGCCTTCCTGGGGGAGGTCGCGCCGCGGTCCACCAAAGGGTCGCCCTCTCAACTACAGGGGACATCTTCCCATGTCGTCCCATGTGAGCGCAACGAAGACACTACGGCGACACCACAGTCTCGCGTCCTGTGGCACGCACAAGGACCCGCCTTCCTTACCCCACTGCGCATTCAGGTACCCGAGTGTGTACAGGCGCCTGGTCTATGCGGGGTTCTCAAAGCCCGCCGAGAGGCCGGGGAGGGGCCCGCGGGACTGTCCCGAGCGACGGTGACAGACGCGTCGAGGAGAGCGCTACAACGACGACGAGGATCAGTGCCCGGCTCCTAGCTCGGCACGTCCCCATGCGCTGGAAAAAGGTTGTGCAAGTCCCTGGCGCACGAGTTCGAACACATGAGGCCAGAGACCCCCGAAGGCCCGACCGACGCCGTCACAAGAGACCCAAGAGACCCCCCGGAGCATCAGACTACCGGACGGCGGTGAAGAATCCCGACCCAAGGGAAGTCGCGACGCTTCAGCAAGGGAACAAGGGGAGAAAGGAGGCCAACATCGACGAGCGGCGACGGCGAGCCGAGAGGGACTCGGTCTCGGACGCAACGGTCGGGCAGCACGAAGGGCGGCCCGCATGCAGACCGATCACTTCGAAAAGCTATTAGAGAAGCCATGCACCAACCACGCTCTCCCTGCGAAGTATGCCCTCAAAGATTGCGTCCTCCTGAAGCGATTCCTGGGGAAGGAGGTGGCCACCCCGGGTCGCAAGGGAAGAAATCCTGCACAGACGGCCCCAGGGGAGCGAAGGAGGGTCGCCCATCCCGGGCCGACCGGCTGCCTCAAGATTATGGGCGGAACCCACGCCCAGGAGAACCGCCGAAAACAGAAGCTGACAGCTCGGGAGGTCAACATTGTCGAGCCCATGGCCGTGACCTATTGCGATGGTCTCAGATCGCCGTCACATTCGATAGATCGGACCATCCCGACTATGTCCCGCAGCCGAGGCGATTCTTATTAGTCGTGGATCCCATTGTCAGCCCAAAGCGCTTGACAAAGGTGATTTTGGACTGAGGGAGCGACCTCAACATCTTGTACGCCGGGACGCTCGACACCATGGGGACCGCCCGGACCGATCTACGGCCAACCCGGGCACCCTACCATGGGGTCGTCCTAGGGAAGCAAGTGACCCCTCAGGGTCAGATTGACCTCCCTATCATGTTTGGGGACATGACCAACTTCCGCACCGAAACGCTCATGTTCGAGGTGGCGACCTCCATGGCGCCTACCACACCATCCTGGGGCGACCCTGCTATGCGAAGTTTATGGCCATCCCCAACTATAACTACCTCAAGCTGAAGATGTCGGGTCCACGCAGTGTTATCACCATAAGCGCCAAGTTTAGGCACGCCCTCATGTGCGAGCAGTACAGTTGTGAACAAGCAACCGCGATAGTAGTGGCAGCCAAGCTCGCTGAGCTAGCGCGAGCGATCGGAGACGACCGTCCTAACTTCAATAGAGCTTCAGATTCCAGAGCCTTCATGCCCGCAGAAGACACAAAGGTCATCCAAGTCGACCCGGAGGATGCAGCCAAGACGGTGCGGATTGGCGCCACCCTCAGTGCCAAATAGGAAAATGCGCTCGCAGACTTCCTGGGCACGAACCAGGATGTTTTAGCCTGGCAACCCTCCGACATGCGAGGCATCCTGAGGGAAGTCGTCGAGCATACACTCAACGTCGGACAAGGCTCCAATCCAGTGAAGTAGAAGCTCTAACATTTCGACGAAGAGAAGCGTCGGGCCATTGGGGAAGAAATCGCCAAGCTTCTGGCGGTCGGCTTCATCGGGGAGGTACAACGCCTCGAGTGGCTGGCCAACCCCATCCTCGTAAGGAAGAAGACTGAAAAGTGGAGGATGTCCGTGGACTATACTGGCCTTAACAAGGCGTGCCCCAAGGATCTGTTCCCGCTGCCCAGGATCGATCTGACCTTGGGAGCGAGTCCCTGAGCTTTCTGGATGCGTACTCAGGCTACCACCAGATCGCCCTCAATGATGAGGAACAGCTGGCAACAGCATTCATCACCCCTTTCGGCTCCTACTGCAACGTGAGGATGTCGTTTGGATTCAAATATGCAGAGGCCAGGTACCAACGCAGCATGCAAAAATGCTTACAGTCATAGATCAAGCGGAACCTCGAGATCTATGTGGACGACATCATGGTGAAATCCAAACGGGTGGCCAGCCTCGTTGCCGACCTCAAAGAAACCTTTGTGAACCTTAAGAGGTGCAACATCAAGTTAAACCCGGAAAAATGTGTTTTTGACGTACCAAGAAGCAAGATGCTCGGGTTCATCATATCGGAGCGAGGAATCGAAGCCAACCCCGAAAAGATCACCTCGATCACTAGCATGGAGGACATCCACAACGTCAAAGGGGTACAAAAACTGATGGGATGCCTCGTGGCTTGAAGCTGTTTTTTCTCTCGGCTTGGCGAGCGAGGCCTTCCGTTTTACCGACTCTTGCAGAAGACAGAGCCTTTCAGATGGATGGAGGAGGCGCAAGCGGCTCTAGACAAACTGAAGGCCTTTCTCAGCAGTCTCGCGGTGTTGGCTTCACCCATGTAAGGCGAGCCCCTCCTTCTCTACATAGAATCTACCGATCAAGTAGTCAGCAGTACACTAGTAGTAGAGAGGGAAGAGCCCGGTCGCACCCAGTCGGTCCAGAGGCCGGTCTACTTTGTAAGCAAAGCCCTGGCTGACTACAAGGTCCGCAATCCCCATATACAAAAGCTCATGTACGCAGTCTTGATAACGAAGCGCAAGTTACTCCACTACTTTGAATGTCATCCGATAAAAGTAGTGACGGCGCACGAGCTTGGGACGATCATCAATAGCCGTGAAGCTACGAGTAGAACCGCTAAGTGGGCCCTCGAGATCATGGGGCTCGACATATTGTACGTGCCACGCACAGCGATCAAGTCAGAGGTCTTGGCGGACTTTGTCGCCGAGTGGACGGAGACACAAGTCACTGCCGAACTGACCATGCCGAGACACTGGACAATGTATTTTGATAGGTCATTAACCCTCAACGGAGCAGGGTCCCGCGAGGTAGTCATATCCCTCGAAGGGAACCGACTACGATACGCGTGGAGACTCCACATCAAAGCGACCAATAACGTCACAGAGTACGAGGCCCTACTCAACGGGCTCAAGGTAGCCATCGGGCTCGACGCTCAGCGACTTCGAGCTCGTCGACAACCAAGTCATGAACGAATCCAGCTGCCGCGACCCACGCATGACCGCATATTGTCGCGAGGTTCAGAAGTTGGGGAATCGGTTTGAGGGACTCGAGCTCTCCCATGTTCCTAGGAGAGAGAATAAGACGGGCTACCTACTGGCCAAGATGGCCTAAAGACGGTACGCCCCGCCCCTCCATGCCTTCATCGAAGATATCCATCAGCCATCAGTCCGAACCAGAGAGGACGACCCGGAAACCCAGATAGAGGATAGGCCCCGGGTCGGGGAGGGCGAGCCTGCGACCGACCACTCTCCCGATCCCACAGTCCTAACGGCCGAGCAAGGTTGGGAGGCACCCTTCATCAGATACCTAAAGCGTGGTGAACTCCTGACCTAAGAAGCTGAAGCTCGTTGGCTCGCCTGGAGAGCGAAGTCATTTGTCATTATCGGTGACGAACTCTTCCGGTGCAGCATCTTGGGGGTCCTCCAACGATGCATCCCAACCGACCAGGGACGGGCTCTCCTCCTCGACATTCATGAAGGCATCTGCAGCCACCACGCGGCACCCCGCTCCTTGGTCAGAACGGTATACCATCAAGGTTTCTTCTGGCCGACCGTAGTCAACAAATCATATGCACTTGCAAGGGTCGCCAGTATTTCGCTCGAAAAACTAATGCACCGACGCAAGACCTTCAGACCATCCCCTTCACGTCGCCTTTCCCGGTATGGGGGCTCGACCTGCTCGAACCCTTCAAGAAGGCACCTGGGGGCTTCATCGTCCTCCTCGTGGCAATCGACAAATTCACAAAGTGTATAGAGGCGAAGCCCTTCATCTCGCTAAAATCCAAGAAGGCGGCAAGTTTCTTCCGAGACATTGTGTATTGCTTTGGGGTACCTACCTCCATCATCGTCGATAAAAGAACACAATTTCCCCGGAAAAGATTTCTGGAGTTCTGCGATGAGTTCAACATTTGGGTCGACTAGGCCTCAATAGCCCACCCTCGAACCAACGGGTAGGTCGAACGAGCCAACGGCATGATCCTGCAAGGTCTCAAGCCTCGCATTTACGACCGACTCAACAAATCTGTCGGTTGGTGGGTCATCGAGCTATCGTCTGTCCTCTAGAGCCTACACACCACGCCCAACTAGACGACTGGCTTCACGCCCTTCTTCATGACGCACGGATCGGAAGTTGTCCTCCCGACCGAACTTGAGTACGACTCTCCCTGAATGAAAGCCTACGACGAAGCCCGGTCCGATGATGCGAACAGGATTCCGTCGATAAGTTGGACGAGGCTCGCGACATCGCCCTCCTACGAACGGAAAAATACCAACAGGCACTTCGTCGTTACCACTCACAACAGGTACAACCCTGAGCCTTTTAGGTAGGCGATCTGGTTCTCCAACGGATCCAAACGAACAAGGGTAAGCACAAGGTATCCTCCCCCTGGGAGGGTCCATACTTAGTGGTGAATGTCTTGAGGCCCGGCGCCTACCGGCTGAAAGACGTCGACGGGAACATCTTCCCCAATGCTTGAAACATCGAGCACCTAAGACGGTTTTACCGGTAGCCACTCCGACCCCTAAGCAAAAGGAGACGAGTCAGAAGACGACAGATAAGTACCCTCGCCCCCCTTCTCTACTTCCATGCAAAGTACAGCTCTGCCTCACGGGCCTAAGCCTGGGCAAGCTCACGCGACTCAAGCGCCACGAGGCACACAAACCATATTGGTCACCACGTGTCGCTCGGGGGCTACTACCCTTAAGGCGCACACAAAAGTTCTTTTTAAAGTACTCACTTCACGTTTCGCAACCTACAGCTAGAATTGCGAAGGTTCTCGGAGCTACGGTTTGAGCGAAGCAAAGGGACGACAGTGACGCGTTGTTTCTTCTGACCTAGTGCTTGCCATCCTTAAATAGAACTACAAGAAGTACTCAGGACCACGGGTCCAAAACGCAACGCAAGAAGAAAAAACTTCATGTGTACAGAAAACTTTTCCTGCTTTTCTTCATTAGAAGATCCACGAAGGGCTAAATACATTTGCATTACAAGGAAGTGCCCCGCTTTTCTTCATTAGAAAAGCCATGAATGGTTAGTACATCAGCAAAGCAAGGCAGGAAAGAGGAGCATATAAACCGAACAAAGGATTACAAGAGAATGGTTGATGTCAATAGGAAAACTGACTACAAGCAACATCCGTAATTGATCGGCCTTGCAAGTTCACTTGCCTGTAGGCAACGACCTCACGAGATTCGCACGCTTCGGTCATCCTTTCTGCTTGCAGCGACTCGACATCCACCTGAACTACGACAACTCACCGTCTGCACGCCTCCTCGGTGTTCCCAACACCGTCAGTCTCGAAGAGCAAGCGTTCGGCTTATGGAAGATAAAGCGTCGAACTCCTGTCATAGAAATAGGGCCTACATTGACGACAGTTCTTCACGGACTTCGGTAGCGACGGGACGAAGCGCCACGGCTGCGCCCGCTGAGGGCAGGCACATGCGCCGTCAATCTCTAGGATCAAGAGGCTGACAAAGGGGAAGCTACGCACACTGCCTTTCGATCCCTTCTAACCTACACTACTGAAACTTGCAGGGAGGCGGTAGCGCGAGAGAGCTAGAACGGAAGAGGAAGCGCGGGCATAAAGACCTACACTCCAAGGGCTGCTTATATAGCCAGTGCACGACAGCAACGAGTAAAAGCACCGGGGCCCATGAACGCACACGTCCCGCTGTAACGCCTCTCGCCTGCAAAACATTTGCACAACTACCGAGACGTCGGTACCCGACGCATGTCATAATTATGGTCAGACAAATCTGCCCTTTTGATATCCGCAACAATTTGAAAAATTGTGTGTTACCTTTTTCCTCTTCCTGAAACCGTCTCTCTCCCGCATGCCCCTAGTCC
Organism: Neostapfia colusana; assembly: GCA_030760725.1. Taxonomy (NCBI): domain Eukaryota; kingdom Viridiplantae; phylum Streptophyta; class Magnoliopsida; order Poales; family Poaceae; genus Neostapfia; species Neostapfia colusana. The sequence goes on from JASWHV010000015.1 coordinate 68,433,845, forward strand.
TACCCTTGACGCGACATCGATGGGCTGTACGAATCAAAGGCCAAGGTAAGTTGGTAAGTCCTTTACGGCCCACTTTTAGGGAGCGATCGAAGTTCCGGGTTCTAAGGTATACTTACCATGTAGGTCGAAAGGACTGCCTAGAACAAACCCGAGTGAGGGATAGGCGATACGAGATGGTCATCAATGGTGCACTCGGGAGCCCCGAAGCTCCCGACATCTCTAAGTTTGATATCCGAGTCCCGACTTGGCGACTCTCCGGTACCCCCCCCCCTCCCTCCGAGGGGCCAGCATCGAGCTGCTCGGGCCTGGGATCCGCGCGAGTGTACCAAGAGGGATTTATGGAACACAGGCACAGAGCTTTTGTCAGGTCATCCTGATTCCCCAGTCCTTGGGAAGGCAGCGGGGTTCTACTCGGGTTTTACCCGTTAGGCAGCTCACCGAGCCCGAGAATTCATCCATCGCGGAAACTTCCCCATTAGCTCAACCCCTCCAAACCCACGGACGGTTTGTGGACTGGGAGCGAAGCGGATTCTCTAATTAAATCGAGCCCGATCCGTGGAGGGGGGCTCAGGGCTATTTGATGACTCAAAGTCACAAAAGGCTCGGTGCCTGAGGCTTTGATCTCAGACTTAGCCACGAATCGAGACAAAATAGCGATCTCACACAACTTTCATTTTTTCTATCCTTTCAGGTCCTCCACCATACGAAGAAGGATGCCTCCGACCGATTCTAAAGAAGCTTGGTCAAAGGCCACGGGGCTACTGACGGGGTGACGTACCCCGGGTACCCAAAGGACAGCCAACCAACCAACTAGGTCAAGATGTGTGTTTCCACGAGACATAAGTCAAGGCGTAGACGCGCGACAACGTCACCATGAAGTATGACCCCCCGACAGGGGGAGCAGTGGCCGACCTCCAAGCCCAAACGACGAGACCGGAAGAGGGAGGCAATCCGGGCTCAAAGCCCGAACCTGAGGCAGGCGGAAGACTTAGATATCGACGTGACGGAACGACAGAAGGGAATTAAGATGGGTGGGAGGCCACGTGCGACGGGACAAGCACGACGTTGATCCATCATCACCATCCGTCCCATCCCGCTCGACGCGGGCGTATAGGGACGAGAAGTAGACGTAGACCGTAGACTAGATGGGGGCAGGTGTACTCAACGCTCCTGTATCGCTTTGAGCCACCTAAGGCGCTGACACACCATGTAAGTCTCTGCCCCATTTATGAGGAGCCGGTGGGCGAGTACAGGCGATCGGGCTATCAAAGGGGAGGTCCAGAATCTTCCTATTGCACGGCGAAAAGGACTCACACACACGCGACACTTAGACCTTCTCATTTTTGCACGCGAGGAAGTATCGCTTGTAACTGCAGTTCCTAGAACTGCCTTAGCTAATACAAGGCCGACAAACACCCCAGGCTGAACGTAGGACACATTGTCCAAACCAAAATATATCCTTGCCTTTGTTAGCTAGCCATACAGATATAAAACGTGAAGCATTCGATTACTAGTCGGTGGTAAAAAAACACCGACAACTGGAATCTTGATATATTCAGAATCTTCAAAGTTGCACCGTTGTAACTACGATAATAATTATATATTGTATCACTAGGAAGCACACTGCAATTACACATTATAACTAACAAACAAATGTAACGTGATGCACCTGCAGAAGGAAACAAACAGATTTCATGGACAACAATCAACATCAGAAGTACGAGGATAACCTCCAACTAGGAGTAACATAAGCAATACAAAAACGATTACACATGCAACAAGTGTGAGTTAAATTAATTTCTCTCAACATCAGGCCGCACTCAGCAGCAATCATCATTGCTGAGCAAGGAAAAGTTGTTAGAAGTAGGAGTAGAAGTTAGCAAGGAGTTAGTGCTAGAATCTTGGCACTGTATCAAAGGTGGCACTACTGCTCTAGCGGGCAGAACATCCCTATGTGTACCCAGCCCAATGGTTTATCAAGAGTAAGGAGGTGCTCCTTCTCAAATCAGCTTAGTTGGGCCCAATACAAATACAATTGAGCTCGGTTTCATTATAGAGAGGGAGAGGAAAACACCAAAGTGTTAAATAGAAAAAAACACGGAGGCGGAGCAGGGGAGAGCGGGTGAGGTTTACTTAGAAATTAAAAATCCATACAAGTTAATTGTGATCGTTTATTCTGGACAATATCTAGTATCAGAGAAAGATTATGCAAACCTCTGAAGAAGAAACGGAGTCGCCTAATCGCGTATGTCGTGCACATCGTGGTCATCGTCAGAGGCTCTATTCATCTCCTCTGAGGACCTGGAAATGCGGCAGCCAAAGCAGACAAATTATGGTGAACAATACTATATGGAAGATAATTGGCACGACTACCTTCCCGATTCTCATGCCCACTAACTACATAGAGAAGGCATTGATGATGGAGGTGATGCTCCAATCACGTGGGTTGTGGGTCGTGGTTGAGTCAGGTACTGACGACGAAGTAGAAGATTGTTTGGCGATGTAGGTCATCCTTCAAGTCGTCATACTGGATCTCATCTCCACTCTGATGACGGAGCGTGCGACCAAGGAGGTGTGAGACAAACTCCAATCCATGCAGATTGGGTATGACCGCAGGTGCAAGGTCAAGGCGCAACAGTTGTGAAAGGAGTTTTAGAACATTCAGTTCCGCGTCGGAGAATCCGTGGAGGATTTTAGGTTGCGCCTAAGCTATTTGGTATTAGAGTTGTCAAGCCTCGAAGAAGAGGAGATAGATGAGTATCGCCCCGTCGACTTTGAATCAACAAGACATGCCAACGATTTAGCAAATTTATTAGAGACATAATACTTGAAGGGGAGCTCTATCGCAGTGATAAAGTTGTTGCCTTATGACCATGAGGTCACGGTTTGAAGTACTGGGATAGGCTCTTGTAGAAATGCAAGTAAAAGTTGCGTACAAAAGATCCAAATGGGTCGGAACCCTCCCTGAACCCTGAGCAACCGAGAGCTATATGCACCGGGTTGCCCTCTTTTTGTTAGAGACATAATACTTCTCAAATTGCAGCAAAGAACTGAAGTCATAATCAGTTATAACCTTCTTGTGGCTTGAACTAAGAGAATTGATCAGATTTGAGAAAGTAGTAACATGTAATTGAGTAAAAGCATCTTTGTTCTTGTCCTGAAACCTAGGCATGCTTTACTAAAAAAGAAAGATTAAATAAAACATATCAATTAAAAGAATGCAACTAATAGAAAAGGCAAGCACTAAAGTAGACATCACCAAAATTTCATAATTACCTTATGCTGCAATGACCTTGATGATTTCCTCTTCATCTTCTTAAGCTTCTCATACTGCATCAAATTAAAAATAACCATGAGTGATAAGCAACATATAAACCATAATTGATTAACATGAAGGGTATAGATGCTTAAGCGATAAAAGAATAACCTCATTCACACATTGTTGGTACAAAACATTATTCACATTTTCATGATCACTGGAATCTATATCCTATAAAAAGAAACATAGATAAACATTAATACAGGGTGCTCATTTTGACATAAAAAATACTAAGTGGTAATTACTTAAACAATTAAAAAATCAAATATACTTATATCGTCATACCCATTAGAATATTCTCAGAAGCTGAGTGATGTAAGGGACGCTTTTGCCAGCGAGAACGATACCTGTCAAATATTTCACAATCTGAATCATCACTACCATCACTGCTACTAATTTCAGCCAATAAGTGTTGCCTTTTCCGAGGCATCGAAATAACAGCTAAAAATATGTAAATATATTGAATGAAATAGATTATAGTACTGGATAAGTGCCATAACAAAACAGTTAGTTTCAATTGAAAATTAGTCTATGATAAAAAAAGGTTAGACCACCAGGAAAGCGCCGCTAGAGATAATGATACCATTACGGATGCAAAATCTTGAACAATTGAATAAAAAAACTGGACTTTTTTTGCAAAATGCATCCAATAGAACGGCCTAATCGAAGGCATAGGTACCAAGTACACAGGATTTCAAATCTGTAGGTACAGATCCATCAGACCATTGAAATCCAAAATTAACTCAAACCGACACAGGCAACAACATCACCAGTGCGTCATCTAGAATGGCCAGCACGTCAGCTTCCAATCAGAGAGCAAGATCAAATGGGGAGAAATGAAATGAAGCCAACAAAAGAGTTCTCGACGTGAGCATCTCAATAAGTGAACTGGACCAATTAACCAAATAATTAAGGGATAATTATGTTTATACCCTTAATTACAAGTCCAATTATAATTTTATCTTGAAAAATAGGGTTTGTGATTATACCCCTATTTTTTGATTTGAAATGAACCTATCGTATACTCCTTTTTCTAACACCGTTGGCCTGGCCGGGTTAAATGTTAGAAAATAGATAAAATAATAAACTACCCTTCCTCCTCCAGTGAGACTTTTATTAAACTTATTATGTGATTCTGTTGAATTTGCACAATGTGGCTATGTGCTATTTATATTTCTATGTATGTTACCAAAATATTATTGTTGAAATGTTGTGTATATGCCATTAAAATGTTATCAAAATGCTAATGAAATGTTGTCAAATCCTGTTGAAATATTGTCAAAATGTTGATGAAATATTGTCCAAATTAAAAAATATCACGATAAGATTGATAAATTTTAAATTTCAATAATATTTCATATACGTATAAAATATCTTGTTCAAATGTAACTCATACATCATCAATCTGTTAACATGACTATATTAAAATAGGAGTAAAATTATAAATATAAATTAAAAGTAGGGTAAAATCACAAGGGTATTCAATAATGGAATGGGGGCACTATGGTTGAGTTGGATGACACCTTTGATGACTCCAACAGGCGGTTCATGCAGAGGATACAAGATTTTGAGGTTAAGGAGGCCTTAAAAAGGATGAAAGGAGGAAAGGCCCTCGACCCTGATGATGTCCCTATTGAAGTATTGAGATGCCTTGGGGACGTGGTAATAGTATGGCTCACAAAGCTATTACCCCATTTTTCAGTTAAACAAGATGCATGAAGAATGGAGGAAAAGCATATTAGTACCTATCTTCAAAAATAAAGGAGATATTCAAAGTTGTACTAATTATCAAGGGATTAAGCTTATGAGTAATACTATGAAGCTTTGGGAGAGAGTGATTGAACACCGCCTGAGGAAACTGACAAATGTCACTAAAAACCAGTTTAGTTTTATGCCCGTGAGGTCTACTATGGAGACGATTTTTTTTGCTTCGTCAGCTTATGGAGAGATATAGGGAGCAGAAGAAGGACCTACATATGGTGTTCATTGACTTGGAGAAGGCGTACGATAAGATACCAAGGTCAGTCATGTGGTGGGCACTAGAGAAACATAAAGTGTCAACAAAGTACATTACCCTTATCAAGGATATGTACAATAATGTTAAGACAAGTGCGTGCGTAAGTGATAGTGAGACTGATGCATTTTCTATCACGGTAGGACTACATCAAGGATCAGCTGTGAGCCCATACATCTTTTCCTTAGTGATGGATGAGGTGTCAAAGGATATACAAGGGGATATCCCTTGGTGTATGCTCTTTATCGATGATGTAGTGCTGGTAGATGAAACTAGGGATGGTGTTGATAAGAAATTAGAGTTATGGAGATAAACCTTAGAGTCTAAGGGGTTTAGACTTAGTAGGACTAAGACCGAGTATATAAGATGTGACTTTAGTGGTGTTGGTTGTGAAGTGGGAAATGTTAGTCAACAAGGACAAATAGTACCTAGAAGGGACTCTTTCCGATACTTAGGATCAATGTTACAAAGCAATGGCAATATTTGATGAGGATGTTTGCCACAGGATCAAGGTAGGGTGGATGAAATAGCGACAAGCCTCTGGAATCCTATGTGAAAGGAAGGTCCCACAAAAGCTAAAAGAGAAGTTCTATAGGACGGTGATCAGACCCGCGATCCTATATGGGGTGGAATGTTGGCCAACTAAACGACAACATGTCCAATAAATGAGAGTCGCAGAGATGCGCATGCTACGGTGGATGTGCGGGCACATGAGAAGAGACCGAATAAGGAATGAGGCGATTTGTGATAGGGTAGGGATGACGCTGATTGAAGAGAATTAGTCCAACATCGACTAAGGTGGTTTGGACATATCCAGTGGAGACCTCAAGAAGCACCGATTATCAGTGAGATTTTAAGAGGTAGAAAAAATATTGGGAGGGGTAGAGGACGACCAAGGTTGACCTGGAAGGAGGCTGTAAAACGAGATTTGAGAGATTGGAATGTATCCAGAGACTTAGCTCTGATAGGACCACATGGAAAGTAGCAATTCATGTGCCAAAATCTTAGTCTTTTTTATTTTCTTTTTTCTTGTTACTCTTATATCTCTTCCTCTTTTTTACTTCATTGAAATATAAATATATATATAATCATTGGGTTTCATGTCTAGCCGACCCCAACATGCTTGGGATAAAGGATTGGTTATTGTTGTTGTATTTTTGTCTTTTTCCCTGATATTTAACACCGTTAACAACCCATAACGGAGCAGGGGTATAATTTGGCTTTATTCCAAAAAATAGGGGTAAAATCATAAAACCAAATTTTAAGGGTAAAATTAAAAGTGGACATGCAACCAATGTATAAACACAAGAGCCCCAATAATCTATCAGTCAATACCTACATCTATCTACAGAAAAATCCCTACTAAAAGTTACATGTACATGTACACAGGATAGGAGTCAAATTTAAGGAAATTAGAAGGAATTTGAAGACTAGGGCCATGAGAAGAGGCGGGAGAATCAAACCCGTGGAAGATGATAAGGGAGGAACATGAACATTGTGGAGCTTCACTAAAATAGTGTTTTTAATATTAATACACAGTAAAAATATTATTATAGCCTAATTATTTATTTTATTTTATTTTATTTCTATTTTCATCCAAGAAAAAGGATGGAATTGCCTATCACCTTTGCTAACAAATCAGTTCATCTTTCTCCCGTTCGCACCCTTCATGACTGCTAGCGGACGAGCAGCAGGGTGCTGGCTGCCCCTCCATCTGCTGCCCCCATTTGTGCTGCCTGCCCGCCATCCTCCTCTATATGCGTCATGCACGCCTGCCCCTCCCTCTGGCCATTGCATCATGCGCACCCGTCCCTCCCTCCGGTCAAATTGAAAAGGTGAGTCTATTTGGATCGAAATCTCAAGTTGTAAGATTTATCTGATCAACGATTTGTTGAGATTTTTAGATTTCTGCTGAAACCCTAGGTGGGGTTGTAAATGGTTGTGTGGGAGCAATCTTTGAGGAAGACTCTCAGGTAGTGGCATGACTGTCAAAAAAGAAACAAAATAAGCCTTAAGGATATTATTGTCTTTATATGTGACATGATTGTTAAAAAAAGAAAAGAAAACAAGCTAAAAGTGGTCATAATCTTATTTTAACTGTGGAACAATGTTACACGTAATATTTTAGCGAAGCCCATCCATGAGTATTATTTCATCAAATCCACATATTAGTTGTTCTAGTTACTCTGGAGTGTTTTCCAATATACAAAAGTTATTGGACTACTGGACCCGATCACAATAGATCCAGATAGTGGGGTCAAAATGTTGGACCAACCCATGATCCAAAACGAATCAGAATAACACGTGTAAAATGCAAAACAGATCAGAAACACATGGTCAATGCCCAACAAAATTGAGCCTGACAGAGGGTCACACTTGAGCGTTGTATAGCAAATTCTTTTTTATTTAAAAAATGTCTATTTTAGCACCCTCATATATCTGTGTTGTTCACTTAACCCACTAAAGAAAAATTTTAGTTCAATTTAACCCCACAAAATATTTAGATTGGTTCAATTCACCCCTAGTGATGTTTTTATCTTTTGTTTCTCTTTGTAAACATTATGTTTGAGGCTAAAATTATGTGAGATTATGTGTTACAACATCAATATATTAGAAAATTACTTTACACTTTTTTGTGTTTTTTGTACTTTTAAAGCACATAAACAGATTTAACATGAGAATGAAATAATGCAAAAAATATGAAGAATTATATAAGTATTTTTCTAGCATGGTGTATGTTGTCATCTAACATCATACAAAAGGGACGTTACTGGATGGTGGGGCGAACCACAACTCTCGAATGCATTTGCACCCAATATTTCTCCCTTGCATTTGCACCCATTATCTTTCTGTAAGCAGACGAAACACCCAACATGGAATTCAAACGGCGGATTTGTAAGTTACTAATACAACGATACAACATACAATTGCAGAGCCTGTGTGCTTCACGTAAAAAAACCAAACAGGCAGTATGGTCTGAAATGCCTGTGAAAAGCACGGTATCTGTTGGGAAACGGCTTCACTCAAAACTACTGCCACCATTAAAATTCCTATTTGACAAATACAATAGGCATCTGGAGCAAAATCAAATGGGCCGGATGGCATACGGAATACTGGAACACCTTCCCTTGTATATATCTTTGCCTCTCTATTAAGAATGAACCCGACTGCTATATTTCATCAGCTGCGTGATGATATATTCCAGTAAGATTGGATTTCTTCGTAACTTGCAGTACATGATATGTTGCTGAGCCTGGCCTTTGTGGGCCATTCCATATAGTGTACCAACCTCAGAAAGCAAACCACCAAAAGTAATCACTTGAAGGGTGAAAACAAAATCGACGAATTGTGGCCACCGAATCCGAATGAGTTTGATAGTGCCACTTTCACGTCACATTTCTCCTTTTGTGGGCCCACTAACATGCTGACATCCTAAGTCAAGACAGAAAAAAGGCATATTTGATATTGATTTGAATGAGATGAATAACAGAATAGAACAGTTATGTCAAAAATAATTGCCCTGGTATACAGTAGGCTACAAATTTAGCATTGGCCTAGTATATGCCAAGGTTCAAAATAAACAAAAAACTTGTGACCAAAGCTACACAACTGAAAAAAATGCTTTCTGACGTTGACTACAAGTAAAGAAAATATGGTCCATTTGACCCAATAAACGATGCAGATTAAAGAAGAAAATTACCACATTTTTCTCTGGGTTATCCAGATTGATATTCGGATGGATCCAACCTGTTCTTATAGCCTGCGTCAATAGATGAAGATAACATCATGAAATTAACCATATGCATCAAGACTTCTTATATATATCCAGCACCCTAGCATTTCTTCTCACTAAAGTTGGCCCTTAGTGAATCCTTATAATACAACTGCACAAGTAATATAAAAAACAGCCTAACAATGCTATCAATAACCATGTCGCCATGCTAGCAGTTAGCAGAGTACTGGTTTTGGCCATCACATAACTATATCTGAAAAGCACATGTTGCAGTGGTGGTAGAGTCGTGGGTTCATGACTACATCCATAGGATTAGATGACACTAAGATTCATGTATGGTCATCACAAGGCAACGCCATGCTAGCCTACAGAAACAGCAAACACACAGGTAGAAAGGAAGAAAACAGGGGGGGGGGGGGGGTCCAGTGAAGGGTCCGACCCACCAGGTCACAAGACAGCTTTACTGCTGCACCAGAGCAAGAAAAAAAAGAGGGGAACGGAGGAAATGAGAAGGGGTATTCGCCAGCCCACAAAAAGGCCATCCCACCTCCCTCTCTCCCTCTACGTTGCACCACCAGCCACCCCTCTTTCTCTCCAACGCTTCCCTGCCCTACTGTGCAGCCATCATAGATGATACCTGCCACTGCCCCCTTCCATCAAACTCCACGCACCTGACTAGAAGTCCTCACCGGCCACCACAGCCGCAGGTGGCGGGAGTGGGGACAAGGGATACTGTTCTTGCTGGCCAGGTCACTTATCGTATTTCCCTCGACCCCCAGCCCCACTCTCCCAGCTTTTAGCTATCCGATGAGGATGCCAGGCATCCCCGAGTGCCTTGTCACCTAGGCAACAATTAGACAACGCCTTAAAAACTACGGTGTGCATTCCTAGTTGGTGCAGAGACTAGAAGTTACATTTTGATCTAAAAAACCTGGAGCCTGGAGTTTTGAGGAATTGCTAAATTACTTTCGGATGAAAATCTCATCATGTCAGCGCAACATTTCTAGCGGCTTCCCAATTGGGACTGAACATCAGTCACACAGGAAGTATCTAATAACTGCAAGAGATATACCAATTTCCTTAAATGATAAGGAAACTGTATGATGATACTCCAGAATCAGATTCATGAAGGGAAGTTGACCCATAAGAGTACAAAGGGCGTACCCAGTGTTGAAAGCTCCCACCCAATGTGGGGTCTAGGGAAGGTGATTTCTAAGCAGCCTTCCCCTTGCTTAATTTGCAAGGAGGCTGATTTGAACCCAGGACCTTCAGGACAAAGGGCGTACCGATAAGAGTACATGTAAATGAGATGCCTAGCTAGCATCTTTTTACGACATGTATGACATGTCTTACCTACTTAACATGTTGCCTACTTGACTCTGACACTTAGCGTTATCTATCAGACTCGTTTCTAGTACAAATAAATTGCTGTCTTACAATCTTAGTCATCTTCCATGTGTGTTGCATACTAGTCACTGTTTTTAAGTCATCCGACTAATCGCGATTAGTCGCGATTAGTTGTCCTTATCGGTCACTGACGCACGATCAGGGCGACTGACGCGATCAAGGCAACTAGAAAACTAGTCGTCCGATCAGGGCGACTAGTCGGGCGACTAGTGGTCTGGGCAACTAGGACGACTCAAAATTCTGTACTGAACTGTTGCTGGACATGTTTGAATTCTCCATCTTGTTTTGTTTATTATGATATCTAAAGCCTCAATTTGGTAGACAGAAATTTTATAAATCTAGAGCCTCAATCTGATATGCAATCTGTTTTTAAGCTAATTCTGCACTGAACTGTTGTTACAGTTGCTGATATGAAGTTTTGTTCGCTAATTGCAATGCTCAATCTCTATTACTGCTAAAAACTGCTAAAAATTGTTGCTGATCTGTGTGTGTCTATATATATATATATATATATATATATATATATATATATATATATATATATATATATATATATCATCGACTAGAAATTGCTAAAAAAACAGGACGACTTGGAGGTCGACTAGTCGTCCTACTAGGGTCGATTAGGCGACTTAAAAACATTTACCAGTAGCACACATTCATGCCTCCTAGGCTTTAGTGCAGGCATAATACTTCTAAATATTTTCTTTATCTAAACTTGACTTCGAAGGGCAGGCCTGGCGCAGTGGTAGTCTCTCCACTTGTGTCCTGGAGGTCCTGGGTTCGAATCAGCCTCCTTGCAAAATAAGCAAGGGGAAGGCTGCCTAGAAATTCCCTTCTCCAGACCCCACAACGTGTGGAGCTTTCAGCACTGGGTATTTTTTATCTAAACTTGACTTCACTACACAGTACAGAAATGATAAATAAGATAACTACAAGCAGTGTAGTTTGAATATCTTGCACCAACTGCCCTAGATAAATTGCATACTCGAGAAGTAGCTCAGCAGATAGCACACTAACACATTTAAATTTTGGAACCCATAAAGATACTTTACTACAGTGTCTATCCAAAACAGTAAATTTATAACAAAATGGCAAGAGCAAGCAATGAACCATGATAGACTCCTTACTTGTATAGAAGCAACAGCTTCTATTCCACCTGCAGCCCCAAGCAAATGGCCTGTCATTGATTTTGTTGAATTTACTCTTAACTGCAATATGTATTACCAAATCATTTAATCGACTAAGTTCAGGACAATAAAGAAGATTTCATGTCTGGAAATAATAGAAGATTTCTGAAAACAGGAAATTGCCTGAGTGTTCTGGCCAAAACAGTGGTTTAGTGCTTCAAATTCTTTTAAATCACCCATCTGCGTAGATGTTGCATGGGCATTTATATAGTTAACGTCTTCCATTGTTACTCCTGCATCTTCTAATGCTTTCTCAATGCAAAGAATAACCCCCTTCCCTGACAGTGCATTGCATAAATGTAATACAAGCGTCAAAGCAATCCAAAAATATTAGGAGAATTAATAACAAATACACCAGATCAAAGAGATTTTTTTACCTTCAGGGTGCGGCTCTGTCATGTGGTATGCATCACAGGTGAAACTTCCTCCAAGAAATTCAGCATATATTTCAGCGCCCCTTTGCTGCAGAAATTGAAGTCACAAACTCATAATGATATAAAAATATCAGTATAAACTAACTCGATAAACAGGTAACAGAATTGCAAGAATGGCACCTTTGCATGCTCAAGTTCTTCTAAAACAAGCACACCAGCCCCTTCTCCCATGACAAATCCATCACGATCCTGTGGAAGAAGAGGAAAAAGAACATAAGATTTTCTGTTGATCCATACATTCAGCAACCAAAGAAATACATGGACCAAGTGCTGTGAATCGAGGGTGGGGGAGGCCCTCCTGCTGCGCCTAGGGCTGCGCAGGCGAGGAACCAGCAGCGAGGAGGTGTAGGAGGAGTTGCGCAGCGCGTATCGCGGAGGAAGAGAGGGGTGATCACGGCGGCTAGGGTTAGGGTTCGTAGCCACGGTGACCCAAGGAGAAGAACAACCCAATGGGGTAATTCTGAATTTTCCTGGATGACTCACAATGAGGGGAGGGGGGCAGTATTTATTGGGGTCCAGAACCCCTGGCCACCGCCCTCTCCTAGGCCGCCGCCCCTACCTGGGCCGCGCGCCCCTGGTCAGTTGGGACAGCCCCCTAACTGACCGGATCTTTATTCCCTAACTAAACTCACACTTCCTATTTTAAACACACCCGTCCTAATATATTTATTCTCTTCATAATATAAAGCTAGGTTTTCTTTATTGATTTAGGCGTCACCCTCCACCTGAGCCGCCGCCTTGCTGGCGCCTTTGTGGGCCCTGCGCGCATAATGCCGGCGCACAAAGGCGTCCACAGCATTTCCCCCCTTCCCCACAAAGAGCTCGTCCTTGAGCTGGAAGGTGAGGTACTTCATCTTGAAATCTTCTAGCTGGACCCATGTAGAATCTGCATCAGAATGACCAATCCACTTGACTAGCAGCTCCCAGACTCCTCTATTCAGCTGTGCCCGCTGAATCTTCTCTGGTTATGGTATGACTCGACCATGGAAGAGAGGTGGCAGAGGCGCCACTTCAGTTGGTGCAGGACCTTCAAACTTCTTCAAGAGGGACACATGGAAGACGTCATGTATCCGAGCTTGAGGAGGTAGCTGCAGCTTATATGAGACCGCACCAATGCGCTGTATGATCTGATATGGTCCAAAATACATAGGACCAATCTTTGATGGTGGTGCCACTATCACGCCTACTTTAGTGCACTGATGAAGACGTAGCCAAACCCAGTCTCCAGTATTAAACTCCACCTCACGCCGAGTCTTGTCTTCATAGCTCTTCATGGCAATCTAAGCATGCACCAACCTGTCTTTAATTTCAGCTAAGAACTCATCTTTGTTCCTTAGTTGTTGGTCAACTGCTGCTACCTTGGAGACTCCCTAATGATAAGAGATAAGTGTTGGAGCATCTCTACCATAGACCACTAAGGGTGAGTACTTGAGGGCTGTCTGGTACGATTTTTTGTAACAGTACTCAGCCTAGGAAAGCCACTGCAGCCATGACTTTGGTTGATCACCAGCCAGGCAACGGAGATACATGGTGATGACGTTATTGACGACCTTAGACTGGTCGTCAGACTGTGGGTGGAAGGTCGAGCTGAGCTGCAGACGAACATCTAGCTAGCTGAAACAGGTCTGACCAGAACAGACTAGTGAAGACGGTGTCGCGGTCGCTGACGATGGAGCAGGGGAAGCCGTGTAGACATACAATGTCGTTGAAGAACGCCCTTGCCACGGATGCAGCACTGTATGGGTGGCTCAATGGAATGAAGTGGGTGTTAGATATAATCCCGTTTTTCTAATAATTGGTGTTAGAGATAGAGTCCTAGTCCAATAAGAGTAGGAGTTAGTATTAGATAAGGACTCTGTACTTTGGGGCTATATATACAGCCCCCCTTTGAGAATAGATTAAGAGAAGAGTTTAGAGGAAATTAACCCCGGATTTCCAACAATTGGCATCAGAGCTAGGGTTTAGGATCTAACCCTGTGCTGCCCCGGGAGAACATGCTCCAGGGGCGGCCAACCCCTAGGCGCGCGGAGGAGGCGGCGCAGGTGGCCGGGCGGGCAACAGCAAGGGGCGGCGCGGCCAAACTGACCGAGTGGATCCCGGCTCAGATCCGGCGGGCGGGCGACGGCCAGCAGCGCGAGGGCGGCGGCCGCGCGCAGCAACGGGCAGCGCGCGACGCGCGGCCAGCGCGCGGGCGCGAGGAGCGCGGCCAGGGCACAAGCTGCAAGGGCGGCGGGTTGCAGGCAGCGCGACGCGCGGCCAACGCGCGGGCGTGAGGAGCGCGGGCCAGGCACTAGCGGCGCGCGCGGCAAAGGCGGCGCGAGCGCCGCTAGGGCGGGCGCTAGCGGCGCGCGCGGCAAGGGCAGCACGAGCGCAGCCAGGATCGGGCCCGCGCGGCGGTCGAGCCGGATCCAGAAGGAGGGTGAGGCGGGCGCGAGCGTGGAAGCTCGTTGGTGGCGCGAGGAGGAGACTGGTGTCGGCGGCTGCTGCCAGAGAAAGGAGGCTGAAGGTAGCAGAGAAGAGGCGGCGGCTGCTGTTCTGTGAGAGTGAAGGCTGCTAGGGTTTCTCAAAGAAGAGAGAGGCTGCTAGGGTTTGGAGGCAGTTGGGCCAGCTTGGTTACGTGGGCTTGTTGGGCCAGGTGGTGAGAAAGAAGCAGGCCACATGGGCTGGGCCCTGGAAGGTGGCCACGTGGGAGTAACTATTCTTTGCTAAGGACACCAAAGAAGTATAGTTGTTGGTGTTATTTGCCACCCGAAGTGGACCAAAGGAAGTCAAGTGCTAGCCCACAACCAAGGAGGTGTCTGCAGAATATGGCACATGGTTCGAAGTTCAAGCCAACGGAGGACGAGCTGATGCTTCACTTTCTTCGACCACAGCTGCGTGGTTTTACACCGCGTGAGGCGGGCATTGTGATAGAAGCAGACTTCTATGATGTGACGCCGTGGGACCTCTTGGCGAACTACGACCTGCATGACTTGGGATACTTCTTCACGTTACGCAGGCGGAGCAAGCCTCGAGTACAGCGGTCCGGTGGCGGTGGCATCTGGAAGCATAGCGCGACCAAGTGTGCACAGTCAATTTCCAACATGGGAGTTGTGGTGCAATGGCGTATGGTCAAGTTTTGCTTCTACATGCGCGGAGAACTCGGGAAGCGTCGTAGCATGGGATGGATCTTGGAGGAGTACGAGATCACTGACCCAAGGTGCTATCGCCACGACGATGAAGGTGAAGAAGTAGAATATTGGGTGCTCTGTCGCGTGAGGAAGAGCAGACCAATGCAAGGTGTGCTCGAGATGAAGATGTGACCATCTCGAGTATGTGGTCGGAATGAAGATGTGTCCATTCCGAGATCAAATGCAGGATGAAGATGAGTCCATCCTAGGGTTGAAGATGCGACCAACCTAAATGCGTGTGCAGGATGAAGATGAGCCCATCCTGGGGTTGAAGATGTGACCAACCCGAATTTGTGTGCAGGATGAAGATGCGGCAATCCTGGGGATGAAGACGTGCCCATCCCAAAATTGAGTTGTGCAGGGTGTAGATGTGACCATCCTGGGGGTGTAGTTGTGTCCATCCCGAAAGTGTGTTTAGGGTGGAAGTGTGTCTCCATCCTAATTAGTGTGAGTGTGATCTAGAAAAACGAGATTAGGGGGTGATTGTTAGATATAATCCCGTTTTTCTAATAATTGGTGTTAGAGATAGAGTCCTAGTCCAATAAGAGTAGGAGTTAGTATTAGATAAGGACTCTGTACTTTGGGGCTATATATACAGCCCCCCCTTTGAGAATAGATTAAGAGAAGAGTTTAGAGGAAATTAACCCCGGATTTCCAACAGTGGGCGTACATCGAAAAGCGATCCACCACCGTCAGGATCAACATCTTACTTCCAACCTTCGGAAAACCCTCGATGAAACCCATGAAGATATCACTCCAGATCTCTAAGGGTACAAGAAGAGGTTGTAGCAGGTCGGCTGGATGTAGATGGTTCGTCTTGATGCGCTGGCGTGTGGTGCAACTGCAGATGTACTCGCGCACTCGTCACAAGAGTGACAGGTTGTAGAAAGAGTCGCAGCCGGTGTGTTGTTTTCTGGACGCCCTCGTAGTCCCCATCCTGCACCTCAGCTAGAAGAGAGGGCCACAAGGAGGACGTGTCAGGGACGAAGAGCTTCCCCTTGTGCAGGAGGAGATCGTCACGTTCGGCCCAGTCAACAGGTGCGGCTCCCTCCTGGAGCTGGGCGCGCAACTGTTGTGCCTGCTGGTCCGTGGAGATCTCCGCACGAAGCGAGTCGAAGAGGTGGAAGATTGGCGCTGATATGGCGTGAATAGCCATGTCTTCCTCGTCGCGGCGGGATAGGGCGTCAGCTGCCCCGTTTAGACGTCCCGGCTTGTACTCAACCTGCAGATCATAGCAAAAGAGCTTGCTCACCCAAGCATGTTGGGGAATTGTTGTGAGGTGTTGATAAAGGGCATACCCAGTGCTGAAAGCTCCCACACTTTGTGGGGTCTGGGGAAGGGGATTTCTAGGCAGCCTTCCCCTTGCTTATTTTGCAAGGAGGCTGATTCGAACCCAGGACCTCCAGGACACAAGTGGAGAGACTCTACCACTGCGCCAGGCATGCCCTTCCCCTTGCTTGTTGTGAGGTGTTGATCCAGGATGTATTTCAGATTGAAGTGATCAGTCCTAACGGTGAAGGGGCGGCCCCATAAGTAAGGCCGCCAGTGGTGCACGGCCTTCACAAAGCCGACCAGCTCACGCTCATACGACGGTAGCTTGTGGTGGTGAGGAGCTACGACGCAACTGAAGAAGGCGATGGCACCATCGCCCTAGTGCCAAACCACCCCAAAGTCAGCGCCCGACGCGTCGCAGTCGACGACGAAACACTTGTTGAAGTCTGGCATTTGGAGAAGAGGCGTTGTCATCAGCGCTTGCTTGAGATGGGAGAAGGCATCATGTGCATCGTCGGTCCAGCGGAACGCTTCCCGCTTGAGGAGGGCAGTGAGGGGCGCGGCTACTGCGCCATACCCCGCAATGAACTTGCGATAGTAGCCAGTGAGTCCAAGGAAGCCTCGCAAGGCCCGTAAGGACTGAGGTGTAGGCCAACGCTCCACGGCCTCCACCTTGGTCGGATCCATCGCCACTCCCTAGGAGGAGATGATGTGTTCTAGGTAGGACACGATCTCCTGGCCGAAGTACTTGGACTTCTTCAGGAATAGCTTGTGCGTCCGGAGTGTCTGGAACACCTGCTTGACATGTTGGAGGTGTTCGACCACCAAGATGTCATCAAAGAAGAGAAGCACGAATTTCCTGATGTACGGGTCGAGGACGTTGTTCATCAACAAATGGAATGTGGACGGCGCATTGGTGAGGCCAAACAGCATCACCAAGAACTCATAGTGGCCTCGATGAGTTCGAAATGTCGTCTTGTTGATGTCGTCCGGGTGCATGCGCACCTGGAAGTAGCCGCTGTGGAGGTCAAGTTTGGTGAAGAACCTCGCGGAGCTCGACCAACAGTTCATCGACTATCGGGATAGAGAACTTGTCTTTCAAAGTTTGGGCGTTGAGCTCGCGGTAGTCGATGCAGAAGCGCCACGTGCCATCGGCTTTTCGGACCAACAATACTGGCGAGGAGAATGCAGAGGTGCACTCCGGGATGATGCCCTGGCGAAGCATCTCGGCGCACTGCTTCTCAATCTCGTCTTTGAGAAGCTGGGGGTAGCGGTACGACCGGACCGCTCCTGGAGTTGTGCCCTGCAGGAGCCTGATGCGGTGGTCGTGGCACCGTGGAGGAGGAAGACCGCGTGGCTCGTCGAAGAGGTCCTGGAAGCTATCCAGAAGGGCGTCCATCATGTCGGTAGGAGACGCCAGAGAAGAGCACACAGAGGCTGAGTTGCGCAGCCCCGTCTAGACCACCTCACGTTTCTCACGCCACAGCTTCACCATGAGGTCCTCGAGGTTCCAGGGGATGGGTCCCAAGGACCTCAACCACTGTACTCCCAGAACGAGGTCGGAGCCGTCGAGTGGCAGCGCGTAGCACGTGACGTCGAAGCGATCTCCTACAATCATCATTGGTACACGTGGACAGATGCCTATGCAGGAGATGGAGTCGCCATTGGCGACCCGAACACTGACGCCTAGCTGCGGCAACATCATCAGGCCGGGATGAGGGGCTCCCTAATGAAGGTGTGAGTGGAGCCCGTGTCAATCAATGCAGTCAACAGCTTGCCACGGATGTAGACTTGGAGCAACTTGCCACGGATGTAAACTTGGAGCTTCATTGTGTTGGCGAGGTCGATGCCGGTTAGGGCATGTAGGGAGATGCCCATGTCGGCAACGGCCGTGTCAACGTCGATGTCGTCGTCGTCGAGTTCCAGGAGGAAGATTCCCTTGTCGACGCACTTATGGTCCGGCGTGTACCGCTCCGAGCAGTGATAGCACTCGCCGCTCACTCGTTTGGCAGTCAACTCATCAGTCGTGAGACGCTTGAAGCGCGGGCGGGAGGATGCCGTCGCCGAAGATATCAGAGCAGGTGCGGCAGAACCACCATTAGAAGTCGAGGTGGTAGCGCGTGACACAGGAGAAGGGTGCGTACAGCGTTGAGAGGCGGCGCCCTTTTGTGTCCCGCTGTCTGTTGTTGCCGCGAGTCGATGTTCGAAGGCCCTAGCCAGGCTCGTGGTGATCTGCAGATTTGTGGAAAACTGCAACTCCACATCGGTACGAAGTGGCTGTCCAAGGCCAGTTGTGAAGAGATTGATTTGCTAACGTTGACTGAGATCCTCACAGCGGCAGAGAAGGATCAGGAACTGACGTTGGTACTCCTCAACCGTACCAGTACGACGAGGATCTTTAATCTCAGCCAGGTCGTTGGAGCGGAGTGGAGGTCCGAAGCGCATGTTGACGAAGTCCGCGAACCGCTCCCAAGACACGATGCCGCATTCGCATTCCAGAGCGGTGTACAACTTGGCCGCGACTCCCTCTAAGTGAGAGACGTGAGCCACACCTCTTCAGGCATCATACGTGTCCCGCGGAAGTATGTCTCACACTTGGTGAGCCAGGGCAGCGGATCGGTTTCCCGTCGAACTTCGGGAAACTAATCTTGTGACGGCGCAGCCCGCCATCGTCGAATGTATGACGCCCGTGGGAACGTCGGCATAGTTACGCGGGCTGAAGTCGTCACCGTTGTCGCTGCCGCCGCCGCTGCCACCACGGCCACCGCGCCCTCGACCAGTGTCGCGCGCCCGGTCGCCGCTGCTGTCGGCGTCCATGTTGAACAGATTTTCATTGCCCGTGGTGGTGTCCTGTGGTTGCTGCTGTGCTGAGAAGGCCGAATCAGGCTATTTCTCAATACGGGCAAGACGGACGTCGTGCCGATCAAGGCGAGTACGTCCAATTGCCACCTCTGCTGAGAGGCGATCAATGGAAGCCAGGATGTCGGAGTGCATGTTCTTCATGAGAGCAGCAAGGTCCCCCACGGACATATGCCCAGAATCAGCCCCGGAGACAGACATGGTCGATTCTCCGTTGGATCGTGATACCAATTGTTGTGAATCGAGGGTGAGGGAGGCCCTCTTGCTGCACCTAGGGCTGCGCAGGGGAGGAACCAGCAGCGAGGAGGCGTAGGAGGAGTTGCATAGCGTGTATCGCGGGGGAAGAGGGGTGATCACGGCGGCTAGGGGTCCGTAGCCACGGTGACCAAGGAGAAGAACAACCCAATGGGGTAATTCTGGATTTTCCTGGATGACTCACAATGAGGGGAGGGGTGGGTATTTATTGGGGTCCAGGACCCCTGGCCGCCGCCCCCTCCTGGGCCGCGCGCCCCTGGTCAGTTGGGACAGCCCCAACTGACCGGGATCTTTATTCCCTAATTAAACTCACACTTCCTATTTTAAACACACCCGTCCTAATATATTCATTCTCTTCCTAATATAAAGCTAGGCTTCCTTTATTGATTTAGGCGTCGCCCTCCACCTAAGCCGCCGCCTTGCTGGCGCCTTTGTGGGCCCGGCGCGCATAATGCCGGCCCACGAAGGCGTCCACAGCACCAAGCGAGGAATTTCTGGTAATGTAATGATATGCATAAACCAAAGTGCTTGGCAAAGAAGGAGATTATGTGCAAAACTTTTTCAGCTACTAACCATGTCCCAAGGCCGAGAAGCTTTTGTAGGATCACTGTTTCTCTGCGAAAGAGCTCTACAAGCCACAAAACCTCCCAAACCTGCATAATAAAACAAAAATTATCAAAACCGTAGACTCCATATTCATGAGAAAATTAGGACCCAGTAAAAAGGAACAATAACAACTGAGAGAGAAGGTATCTCAGATAATCCGAATCTTACCAATTGGGATGATTGAAGCATCAGAACCACCACAGAGCATCACATCCTGTTTATTTACAATAAAATTGCAGTCAGTACAATCCTAATATTGCAGAGGAGATCACAAGAAAATGAAGTTACTTACAGCTTCCCCTTTTCTGATATGATTAGCTGCATTCAGGATGCAGAAGTTACTGGTAGCACAAGCAGTAGAGATAGAGTAGTTCGGACCCATCCAGCCCTGCATATAAAAAACAATTTCAGTGGTTAGGAAATAAATTATATATTAACACAAAAAGCGTAATGAAACAATATGAAATGTAAAATCATATAATAAAGCACCAGATCCATAGCAAGTATTGCAGAACCCATGTTTGTGGTAGCAAAAGGTACACAAAATGGGTTCATCTTCTTGTAGGAGACTCTCAATGCTTCAATAGCATCACTAAAAACCTGCTCAAATTGCAAAAGGAGGTGAGTTTTAAAAAATAAAGAAACGGGCCTCGAAATTCTGCTCGTGCCTGTTATTAGTAAAAGGTGGAAGGAAGAACCATACCTTCATGCCGCCCATAGCAGATCCGATGAGAACTCCACATCTTGATTTTTCCAACTCATTCATGATGTCTTCAGTGATTCCAGCATTTTCTAATGCCTTCTTTCCAGCAGTAATCAAATATTGCATGAACTTGTCCATTCTTTTAGCTAGCTTTGGTGCAACCCAACCATCTGTCGAAAATGATTTGATTTCTCCGGCGATTCTCTACATGAAAAATAATATGTACTGTGAATATTTCTTCATTACATTGCGAAATGAACCCCAAAATGTCATCCTTAAGAAAATAAATACCGTAGGATAGTTGGAGCAGTCAAATGACTCTATCTCGCTTATTCCACTGAGACCTTGTAGAAGGTTATTGTAGAATTCATTGGGATCATGGCCTAATGGTGTCACTACACCCATGCCAGTGACAACCACCCTCCTTTGTTTCACATCAGTTCTCTTGTTTTCCACTGCACCCCTTTCAGGATGCAAAGCAACAGCCATGGCCATACCTACAATTCACAAGAATTTTATTCATACCACATACAACCAACACAACTCAACATGTATATGTAAGAAAAATATACAGGGAAACGTATAGATGAAATCTTTCCTCAGTTTGGTCCTTCTCCAAGAACCAATATATCGGTCATCTCAGTGATGTAAGATCTCAAGAAAATTGGGAATAAAATGCCAAAATTGATAAACAATATCAGTTAGTTTGTTTGCCCAATCCACCTAGTAATGGTACCGTAGACAAAGCCAGGCATGGCTGCAGAAATGTCTGAAAGTTAACGAACGCAAGCTGGTGAAGCACCAGAATGGACAGTTTTCTCAACATGATTTCAGCTTTCTTTGCTTTGCCACCAACACCAGATTTTCCAATTGGTTGTGAAACTCCCTTTTAGTATAATTTCAGAGAAGCATAGGCAACCAAACCTAGCTATTGCAAAGTTACTTAGCAAGTAATTGTGAATGACCAATGGGGACGTCAAACCCAAAACTATACAAAATACTAGACCAGGATACCAACATCAAGCATGGTATAATCCTCGCCCCCCCCCCTTACATCACAGGTGCGCACACGGCTGATTTGACACCGGAAAATATATTAAATCTCGCACCTTTTACGCCTCAAGCCATTGCATCGGTGCGGTAAAAGAAACATGGCAATGTTTACAGTTTATCACAGTGGAGCAGGCAAGAAGGAAACTTGACAAGAGGAAACCGAAAATGGACTCACCAGAGCGCGCCCCGCCGCGGCGCCAGGCACCAAGGCAGCGGCGGGGGCCAAACAGCCCCCCGACGCCTCGCGTTCGCTGCTTCTCCTTCTCGCCATCGCCACAGGCCGCGGACAAGCAGGCGGCGACGAGCCAGGTGCACAACGGTGGCGCCACCGCAGCCGCCATTGCTCACGGACTGGATCCTGACAGCCTGGATTCGCGGCGGGGGGAGGGGCGGCGGTGCATCCACCGGCCAAGGAAATGGCGGCGCGGGTAAAGCAGGATCGCAAGATGCGCGCGGCGCGAGAGAGTTGATGGCAGGCAGGCAGAATTAGCGGTAGCAGGGGACGCGGCGGCGGGCAACCTCTAGCAGGAAAGGAGGCGGCTTGGGCGCATCTGGAAGGTGGCGGACGGAGCAGAAGCCGCCATTGCCAGGTGCTCGACCAGAGAGGTGTGGTGGTGGTGGGAGGACAAGTGGAGTTTTATAATACAGAGGAGGAAATCCAAGTATCCGGCACTGGGATTTTATCCCTTTGTGGGCCTTTCTGCAAATATTTTAGTTGAAATTGCTCACTAACATAATTCAATGTTGGTATTTGTTGGTTGATACTTTAACTTTAGTTTTGCAAAAAAAACATTATTGAATTGTGATAATTAGCTTTAGACACTAAAATAATTAGAATATTGATTCTATTGTATGTAAGAGAGATGCAAATGACTGACTTGCCCTTGCAACTAGTTTTAGCATATTAAATGTATTTCTTAACATATAATTAATCATAATTATATAATAATAGTTAATAAATGTTTTCCGAGAACTATTTCTCGTTGGGAGAGGATGGCAGCCCGCATGCGTCTTCCCCGTCGCCCGCCTACTTGGTTGTTGGCGTTCGGAGTTATCTAAAATTTTGGGTTCGATAATCCAGGTTTTCTAGTTCAGGTTTCCAATATCGCTATTTGCAATTATACTTAAAATTTCGAGTATCTAAAAATTTAGCTTCGAGTCTCAGGTTACTTATATTACCTAAGTTGTTTGCACTTTGACAGAGTGCTCACCTAGATATCAAGTGATGTGGATGCGGTCCTTGACTGAGGCGAAGCTTGATTGGGGTGGGCGTGACGGGGCGTGGTGCTGGTGACTAGCGGAGGCTAGGGGATGCGAGCGTAGAGGTGCATACGCTGGCGGCGAGCCGAGGACAAATGACAGTGGTTGAAGGATAGAGAGTGAGGCAGTGGCGGCCGGCGACTCACGACTGGCCAAGGGTGGAGGTCGAAGGTTTGAAGCAAGACAGGCCAAGGGTGGAGGTTGAAGGTTGGAGGCAAGAGTTAGTGCACGATTGCGGTGTGTGAGCGGTTATGCCTAGACGTGACTAGAGTTACCAGTTGAGGGCTTACGACTAGGGCAAGGGAGGTTGCAACATCGCGTGGGCCATAGGTGCGCCCGTTGTGGGCTACTGGGCTAGACGATGGCTTATTTGTTCAGGTAATTCGAGTACTACGGGTTGTATGTCGAATAATTCCAAATATGTTCAGATTTTGACAATTTCTACTTCAAAAGATAATTTCGGGTTCCGAGATTTGGATTTTTTTTAGTTTTTCGGTTTTGGTTTTCAAGTTCAGATTTTATGCCCTAGGCCTACTGGCTGTATCCAGCGCAGAAAGCATATGCCGCTAAGTTGCCTTTCGTACTCCTGTACAATAAGATCAAGAATCTATAAAATACTAGCGAGAAAGACCTGCCCCCCCAACAAACGCACACACTACTGTCCAGCTGCGTTTCAGAAACATGAAATGCAAGTTTATGCTCTTTTTTATGCGCCTTAGAATATGTGGTGGGGAATAGGTACACAAATGGATGATTACATATTGGAGTTTGGATATGACGTCCTAATCCGTTTCCCCACTACTACAGAAAGTATTTACTCAGATGCCTCCCATTATTTTTACAGATGGTCCGTTAAAAAAAGTATGTGATGTCCAATCCAAATCACCTGTGCATCCATTGCTTTGGGATAAAAGCAGTAGAGAAAGAAAAGGGTACATTCAGAGGAAAGAAAAGGACTGATCAAATCCAACCAAGAACATGGGGGATCAATAATATTAGGTTATGCACAAGTTTGGGAAATCTGATAGGCACTCCAAAAACGTTATGCACAAGGTAAAAAGAAGGATATCTTTTGAAAGTTGAACAAAAATGTACTAGAAATGTTATGGTAGGTACCGGTGCTATTCAAAAAGAAGCCACAAAAGCTATAAGATGACCGATTTATTTATTTTGATTTTCTAGGGTCATTATGAGCTGGCAGCTGAACAACCGGTGAAAGGAACTAAAATTCGATACGCAGGTGACCTGTACAATACAACAAAGGAATAAAATTAGGACGTCTTACTACTAGCAAAGTAACTCAATAAGGAGGTCAGCCGTATATATAAGCCGAACGACCCGGAAAGCACTACAACGTTAGCATAGTGTCCGTTTGTTACAATGATACGTCTCAATTTATTACAAGTGGTGCCCAGAATTCTTTGTCATACTTTTGATGTATAGCACGCCCAAAGAATTAAAATGAATTTTGGAAAAAAAAAGTCTACAGATGTCACATAAACAAAAAAAAATGAATGCTTGTGTAGGTTCCAAAAATATATAGTTACGCCCTTTTTTCCTGGGTCATCTACATTCTCGTACTATCCAGGTGTTGGTGTGGAGACTGAAATTGAATCGATCTTTGATAAACCAATGTTGATGAAATTCAAATAATATAATTGTGTGCATGGCTTTCTGAGCTATCACATCTTTATGTTTATTTTGCTTAACACAAGAAAAGATTGGAGCTGTAGTCATCACTTCTTTAGTGTGGAAAAATGAACATTGCATTTGATATCCACTATCCAGCCATTACTTTTCTTCTTTATCCACATCTGTGATTCTTGCAATTGTCTTGGAGACCCGGATCTTCTTTCTTGAAAATGAATGCAACAACAATTGCAACCAAGTTCGCTCACTCTTAGACTGAAAATAATTTGATACCAAACTCTATTAAATGAGTGGTAAAAGCTGCTGGTGGTGCTTTGGTGCTTACTGTAGGTGAAGTCCTAGTATATGGTGCTTAGGAACATCCAAAACTTTAAGGCGATTCCTAGAATTAGGTGAAAGTTGTGGTACCTGTTCGATGTCTTAGCTGAAGCTTAAACTGAAAAGAATAAAATGCATACTGGACTTAACAAATATCCATTGAAACATGCTATTTCAATATGAATATTGGCAACGGAATACCGTGTTGTAGTAGCATCCACGAGAAAAATGTGTTCACGCCAACGCTAAACGCATGCGTAAGGTTAGAAGTCCAATTTGGACTTAACGTTTCATGCAAACAATATGCACGTACAATCTAGAAACATCACTAATCCTTTTCAACATTGAAATCCAGCAGAATTTCTGGTCTGAAACTGCTTGTTCAGGCATAGTGTAAGTAAAATTAATCTAACAGGTAAGCAGATACTATAGTTTTTCAAATATTCATAGTTGAGTTTAATCATATTGGACAAGGAGCTGAAAGAACGGTGATGGCAAAATAAATCACGTTCACCATGAACATGGCCTTCCATACCTTAAGACATGATTAACTTTGATATTTAGATTTGCAGGCCAAAGAGCATCTCCCCATGTCCATGTTCGAAAGGGGAAAATCTCATGGGCTTTAGGAGAGATAAGGTTACGCAGCTAATGTTTCCCTCCCCTGTTCAGTGGCAGCACGGCAACACGAAACCGATATGACGTGTGTAACCTGTTCAAGTCGAACTTCAATGGTCGTAAGAACAAATGGCCTGGAAAGATTTCCCTGGATTAAACATTGGAGACCACAGTCGCATAATTGACTAGATTCATTTAAAAATTTATTTACTGGTTGTTCAAAATTGATCCTTGATTTTCGACGCCAGTAGACCTCATATCAGATGCTTTAGCTGAGACTTTTCGCCCTCCAAGCAAGAAACAAAGGAAAGGCAACGAATGCTTGACTTATTATGCTGGAAATGCTGAAATTTGTTGCTTAAGCAATGCTGAAACCTCGCAGCATTCCTAGGTTCATGCACTTTCATTGGCACTGAGCAATTTTGGTTCGGCACCTATCCGTCTTCCCAAAGACCCAAACCATGCTGCATTGCAACCTTTTGGTTATTGCAACTTCAATTCATCACCCAAACGGAACCGGTTTAGTCCAGCCACAGGCGCAACAATCCTGCATTTAATTGTAGTCATTCTAACAGCCTGTATCACCTAGCTAATATCTTATGCTCAAGATCTTTCTTGGTCACTATATTGATCCTCTCAAGCAGATTCATAATGTGCACAAAGTTTCATCACGAGTTTATATTAGCCTTTAGAAGTTTAATTGGATCCCATCAGGTGGTGTTTGGGTGATGGTAATTGTTGTTGCTGAAGAAAAAAAATCACAGAGGACAAGCACCAATACCATCAACCAATCACCAAAAATATGGCGAACAAGGCACTAGACTACCCAGCATCAACTTGTGCGATCAAGTAGCAAAGAAAATGATAAATCTGCCAGATGAGGTGGTCACCCATAATTAATGAGTGGGAAAAAGCAGTTCAGACTTCAAAAAGCCAGCTGCATTCGGCAGCTATTGCCGTCAAGGCACGAGGACTCGAGCTAGTGAAAGAGGAGCCAAACGGAGGAAGCTTTTGTGAGATAAAGGCCGCAATGCAGCATGCATTAACATAGCTGATCCAGAAACCAGTGGCACGAACATTACTAAGAGTCACGCACCAGTTTCAGACGCAGACTCTTTTAATTTTCAAAGACATGCGTGAGATCAGATTAACCTACACCAGATCATCGTCTCCAGCTCTTCCATAACCTCAACATGAGAATGGAAAGAACAGGCAACTATGTCAGCCTTCAAAACTTATTTCCATTTGACATTACACAATAATGTAACTTAGCTACTTAAAATAGATCTACCACGCACGTAAAGTTCAGTAACCAGGCTGTTCTCCTGTTGATGAATGAAGATCCATGCATAAACCGCTTACTGCCAACCAGTTGGGGCCGGAGCACTGCCTTCTTCCCAACCAGTGGCAACAGCAGGAGCAGGAGGAATAGCAGCTGGATCCCACCCTTCAGCAGCCACAGGAGCTGCAAACGTTCAATGAACAATGAACTCAAGACCCTGTGACAAATCTAATGAGCATTTTTTCCGCTTCGGTCTTCTTCTACTTCTATAAAGCTTTTGTCTCAAGCATGTTTAGGTAGGCTAGATATGAAACCCATTTTAATGCTGGCAACCCTCCTCCTTTACATAATCAATTAGAAAGTATGGACAAGGAAAACCTAGCTACATGCTAAATTGCTTTATTTAACCATAGCATCCATTCTCATTTTTTAGCTATTATAACTATATGAATTAAGAATGTCGTTAGCTCTGGAAGACAACATAAAAGAAGTTTCGCAATAAAGAAAATGCAAATGTGGTCCTAATTGTTCAACCTGAGACATTCTGCCATGATTCAACTCTGAGTGAAACTATTTTCTTAGTGTGGAGAAGTGAAAGAATGGCACACACGTTTATTCATTCTGTAGGTATACATATATAGTTACATGCAAGCAGTAGCGAGCGCACGTTCTGCGGGAGCAAGTGGTTGCGTGCGAGCCATGCAGACGTGGGTGCGAGCGCTAGACCAGATACTGGGCGTCGGTTGAGCGAGCAGCGCGTACGCATCACGTGCATGGATCTGCAGCAGTCGTTGGAGAAAATAGTGACGGCCGTTCCAGAGACTGTTCCGGTAACCTTCGAACACTGACGCTGATAATCCCTTGGTCATCACGTCGGCGATTTGTTGATCATTTGGCACATGAAGGACTCGTAGATCTCCGACTGAAACCTTTTCTCGGGCGAAGTGGATATCAATTTCTATATGCTTGGTCCGCCGGTGGTTAACTGGGTTATGAGCCATATAGACAGCAGAAATATTATCACAATAGATGATTGTTGCTTTTGAATTGGAGCAGCAAAGTTCACCGAGTAACTGATGGAGCCAAATGCATTCTGTTGCAGCGTTGGCGACTGCGCGGTATTCTGCTTCTGCACTAGACCGTGATCGGTTGCCGTTTGCTTGACCAAGAGACGAGAGAATCACCAAGATAGATGCAGTAACCTGAGGTAGATCTCCTGGTGTCTGGACAGCCGGCCCAGTCGGCGTCCGTGTATGCTGTTATCTGCATAGATGCCGAAGCGTGAAGGTGTAGTCCCAAGGTGATTGATCCCCTGATATAGCGCAGAATTCTTTTGAGCAGAGCCCAATGACAATCATGTGGATCATGCATGTGTAAACAGACTTATTGAACTGCATAAGCAATGTCTGGGCGTGTGATAGTGAGATATTGAAAAGCTCCAGCTATTTGTCTGTACTCAACAGGATTACTGATACGAGTACCCCTTGAAGAAGGTAACTTAGATTTTGTGTCAATTGGAGTTGTGACTGTCTTACAGTTGATCATGCCGGCGCGCTGGAGAATCTCTTGTGCATAGTTCTCCTGTGTGAGAAAGAAACCCGAGTTGGATCGCTGAATATCGACCCCAAGGAAGTATTTGATAGCCCCCATATCTTTCACCGCAAATTCAGATTGTAGGAGTTGTATCGTCTTGTGTAATAGTGTTGTGGACGAAGCCGTAAGAATCATATCGTCAACATAAAGAAGTAGGTATGCGATTTATTGTCCTCGTTGATAAACAAACAAAGAGGAATCCAACCTTGCTTGAACAAAATTGATTGACTTTGCGAACTGTGCAAATCTTTTGAACCAAGCCCGTGGTGCTTGTTTGAGGCCATACAGTGATTTTGAGAGGAGACAGACAGCATCAGACATGTTGTGATCAATAAAGCCAGTTGGTTGAGTGCAGAATACCTGCTCTTGAAGATGACCATGTAGGAATGCATTTGAGACGTCCAATTGACTGATTGGCCAGCGGCGACTTGCTGCAATCGTTAGCACAGTACGAATAGTAGCAGGCTTGATCACTGGTGCAAAAGTCTCACCAAAGTCGACGCCCGGTCGTTGATGAAAACCTCAAACAACCCAACGTGCTTTGTACTTGTCAAATGTGCCGTCTGGCTTGAACTTGTGCTTAAATATCCATTTCCCAGTTACAATATTTGCTCCTGGTGGTCGAGGTACAAGGCGCCGTGTATTGTTGGCCTGAAGTGCCTAGAATTCCTGTTGCATAGCAGCTAGCCAATTTTTGTCTTTGAGAGCTGATCGAACAGATTTTGGAATGGGAGATAAGTTTGTGGATGAATTTGTTGCTGTCATGGCATATTTGGGGTTTGGACGAAAGATACCGGCCTTTGATCTGGTAATCATCGTATGTGGGACTCGTTGTGGTTGTTGAGTGGCATGCCTTGATGGGGTTTGATCATATATGGGTGGCTCGGGTATGGGAAGGTTTCTGGGGTTGCTTGTCATTGATTGTGGAGATGGGACAGGTTCATGCACCGTGTCGCAGAGTGGTGGATGTACACTCGTTGAGGCCGTCGGGTCTTGTGTGCTGACGTTGTCGGGTGGTGGTACTGCTGACTGAACATCGGCACGATGTTGAGGAGTATTGTCACGTTGAGGAATCTCACGACGTCGAGGAAGAGGAGGCCGTCGAGCTGGTGTAACATCATTGTTGAGGTCGTGGTCGGATGTACATGGAGCTGACGCCGACGTTGAACTGACTGCAAACGGGAATTGAAGTTCATCGAACACCACATGTCTGGAGATGATCACTTTACGAGTAGCCAGGTCGAAGCAGCGATATCCCTTATGATCGGCAGGGTACCCGAGGAATGCACACGCTGTGGACCGTGGACTGAGTTTATGTGCTGCCGTGGCCGCCATGTTTGGAAAGCATAGGCAACCGAACACTCGTAGATGATCATATGATGGAGGCACACCGAACAGCAGCTCATGAGGGGTGATAGTACCTGTAGCTCGACATGGACGACGGTTAATCAAGTAAGTTGTTGTGTTGAGTGCCTCGGCCCAAAATGTTTGTGGAGCATGAGAGTGTAACAACATTGTGCGTACGGTGTCATTGATAGTTCGGAAAATCCGTTCAGCCTTCCCATTTTGCGGTGACGTATAAGGGCAAGAAAGACGAGATGAATGCCGTGAGTTTGAAAGAAAGATCTTAGGGCTGTATTGTCAAACTCCTTTCCATTATCGGTTTGTAATGCGAGAATAGGGAGGCGAAATTGTGTCGTAACATAAGAGTGAAAAGCAAGGAGTGTTGGAAGGACTTCGTTCTTGTGATGCAATGGAAAAGTCCAAATGTAATGAGAGTAATCATCCAATAGAACAAGATAGAATTGAAATCCAGAAACACTTAAAACTGGAGAAGTCCACACATCAGCATGGAGCAATTGAAAAAGAAAATAGCTAATGGAATCTGAGGAAGAAAAGGATAGGCACACATGCTTCCCTAATTGACATGCATGGCAGATATCTGGTGAGGTTTATTACACGTGAATGGAAAATGATGCAAAGCTTGCATTAGACAATCTTTTCCTGGATGGCCTAGGCGTGCATGCCACAAGTCGATGGAGTTTGAGGGGGCATGAAGAGCTTGTGATGGCTTGAGATGGAGTGGATATAGATCACCGTCGCTGTCACATCGGAGTATCTCCTGTTTGGTTCGTAGATCCTTAATAGAGAAACCAAAGGGGTCAAACTCAACTGAAACCAGTCGTGTGTCAATTTACGAACAGAAATCAAGTTTTGTACTAAGTCCGGTGAAAGAAGGATGTTATTTAAATGGAGAGAGTTATGTTGTGTGGGAATACTAGAGGAGGCAATATGTGTGACAGGCAACTTTGAACCATTGTAGCCAGGTGCGTGGTCGTTGGAGCCACGACCTTGGTGTCGAACACCGCCACGTCCATTTCCACAGTCGCGGCCACCGCCACGACCACCTCGGCCAGAGTTGGTGTTTGGAGTAGATGAGTCAGCATGAGATGCAGCGAGTTCATGGTTTGCAGCCGTCGTTTCACGTTGATTGTCAAATAATTTTTCCATGATAAGATGAGATCTTGCACTGAGAAAGGTGTGCGGCGGCTGTCTGGCGGTGATAGCCGATATGGCGTGACGATACTTAGGATTCAAGCCGCACAAAAGATTCAAGACTTGACTTTGTTCAGAGACCCGGCTGGCCAACATCATGAAGATTATGTGCCAGCGTCTTGAGTTTAGCACAATAATCTGAAATGCTCATATCACCTTGGCACATGTTGCGGAATTCAGCTTCGTAGAAGACTGCTCGTTGAAGATGATTGTCGTGGAAGAGCTCATCAATGGCGTTCCAGAGGGAGAGTACATCAGTTTTCCATCGGCGAACGATTTCCCACACTTCGGGAGCACAGGTGGTGTAGATCCAGTTGACAAGGCATTGATATATGCGGCACCATTCGACATCTTGATGAATCAGCGGGGTAGGAGATTCAATGTGTGAAGCAAGGCCAAACTTGCCAATGGCCGAATCAAAAAACATGCGCCAGTCAGCATGATTTGGATTTGTGAGTTCAAGTACCACTGGAGCGTGTGCACGTATATTCACAGATTGAAGAATGTCAGCATTTGTTGAGGAAGAGGAAAGGTGCTTGTCGCCGGAGGTAGGATCTGCAGCAGCGGAAGAATGTGAGAAAGAAAATGACGAGGGACGAGAGGTAGGAGAGTACACTGGATTGAACTCCATGGATGCAAGTTTTTCAGGATCTTTGGATTACTAATCTACTGATACCATGTGGAGAAGTGGAAGAATGGCACACACGTTTATTCATTCTGTAGGTATACATATATAGTTACATGCAAACAGTAGCGAGCGCACGTTCTGCGGGAGCAAGTGGTTGCGTGCGAGCCATGCAGACGTGGGCGCGAGCGCTAGACCAGATACTGGGCGTCGGTTGAGCGAGCAGCGCGTACGTCGCGCGTACGCATCATGTGCATGGATCTGCAGCAGTCGTTGGAGAAAATAGTGACGGCCGTTTCGGACTTGATGAGTTTGTTGCAGCTAACACTTAGAACATGCTACTACATCTTACATGACAAAGAAAGTATGCCAACACGCAAAAATAATTTTGAGAGATAACTACTCACTTAAATTTCAGTAAAATTGAATTAATATAATCTACATACTCCATACAAGCTTACCTGAAACTGTTCCCCACTCACCACCAACTGATGCAGCAGGAAGGGCATTAGGTGCAACCTCTGCAGCGCCCCATTGCCCATTGCCCCAAGTATCAGTTGTGGGAGCACCATAATCAGCCACTGCAGCATATTCAGGAGCTACAAGAGCCTCCTCCCCGTCCAGTTCCTTTGCTTCTTCTGGATCCCTATAGACGAAAAGATCAAACTGGACAAAGGAGAACCACTCCAAAGCATTAGAACATGAAGAAAAAAGTCAGGTGAAATGAAAGCAATCAAGAAGCTACTTAATAAGATCATATTTTTGTGAGTAACCCTCGTATTTTTTCAGGTGTTAGTTTCTGAATAAACCCTGTCACTGTCGACAGAGGTGTTGAAGTCTTCCATTTTCAGTTAGCAGTAGACTGTTAGACCTGATCCCTAGGGGAATCAGTTTCAGTCAAATTAGTTAAGTCAGTTCCTAGATTAGAGGGGAGACTCAGTCTCTAGTCAGCTGTGTAACAGCCAATTAGCAAGTATAAATAAAGCCTTGCGGCACACTTAACAGTTGCATCACTGCAGCTCACTTCTTTGCCTACTGTTCCATTCAGTTCAGAATAGAGATCAGGGAGAGGAGAGAAGAGAGGGAGAGCTCAGACCAGCCAACAATTGTTACTCAGAGCCCCAGGCTCTGATCCCCGGAGATGTCGACAGCCCAGCGTGCTTCTCAGTCTCCATCCAGGCGCCGACCGCAGACGCCATCGCCTACCCGCCGCCGTGGACGGCAGGGCCGTCAATTGAGCCCGGCTCCGGCCCGGATTGTGCGCGAAGTGAGTTGGCAATTCCTGCTGCTCACGAAGACCAATTATTCAGACTGGTCGTCGATGATGCGGGTGATGCTCCGTGCGCGCGGGCTGTGGACGACCATCAACGTCGGCACCAACGAGATGGAAGATTAGATGGCCATGGAAGCGCTGCTTCGCGGTGTTCCATTGGAGATGGCGTTGACGTTGGCAGCCAAGTCCTCCGCCAAGGCGGCCTGGGATCATCTGGAGATGTCCTGGCTCAGTTGCGACCGTGCGAGGACGGCGGCGGCGCAGCGTGTTCAGCAACAATATGAGAATGCGTCGTTTCTCGATGGAGAGTCGCTCGACGACTTTGCGCTGCGCCTCGGGAAGATGGTCCAGGAGTTAGAAATTCTCGGTGATCCGGAGGATCCCAAGAAGGTCGCCGCCAAGTACCTCCGGGTTGCCGAAGAGATACACTCACGTCGCCGTGGCAATCGAGTCCGTCCTTGACATCTCGGCGATGTCAATTGAAGAAATCATCGGCCGCCTGCGAGCTGCCGATGGTCGCGGCGATGAGGAGGAAGCGACGCCTGGCGGCAAGCTTTTGCTCACCGAGGAGCAATGGCAGGCGAGATTCAAGGAGAGGCAGAGTCAAGACGGCTCAAAGTCGGGATCCGGTAAAACCGGATTGAAGAAACGGAAGCCTGGATCAAAGAAGAAGTCCGCCAACGATATCTGCCATAATTGCAGGAAGAAGGGGCACTAGGCCCACGATTGCCGGGCTCCACGGAAGGAGCAGGCCAATCTCACCAAGAAGGAGGAAGAAGAGACCCTGTTGATGGCGCGAGTCACCAAATTCGACTCCAATTCCTCACCGGCAGATGCATAGGGAGGGCTGCATCTTCATGAGCCCGATGCTCATGTGTTCCTCAGCTCCGGCGAAAATGGCGATCAGCTGGAAGGATGGTACCTCGACACCGGAGCTACAAGCCACATGACCGAGAGGTCTGAGGTATTCTCTGAGCTTGACCATGGGGTGCAAGGGACCGTGTGCTTCGGCGACGAGTCACTTGTACAAATTCGAGGCCGTAGTGTCATAGCCTTCATCGGCAAAACAGGGGAGATGATCAAACTCGGTGGAGTTCTCTACATCCCCAATCTCAAGAATAGCATAATCTCCCTGGGTCAATTGGATCAAAATGGGAGCAAGGTGCAGATTGAGAATGGCATTCTCCGGATTTGGGATCGACGTCGTCAACTCCTTGCCAGAATTGAGCGGGGTGTGAATAGGTTGTATGTCTTGCACGTCAACGTGGCTCAGGGCATGAGCCTTGGCGCGCGACACCAAGAAGACGGGGGAGCTCTGGCATGCTCGCTATGTCCACATGGGCTATGACGCGTTGCAACAATTGAGCAAAGGAGAAATGGTCATCGACCTGCCAGAGATAGAGAAGAAGGTCTGCGACTTGTACGTCGTCAGCAAGCAGCGGCGAGCCTTGTTCCTGTAAGGGCCTCAGTTTTGGCACACATTTGAAGTGTTCATCACCACACCACACCAATTTTCACTCTATTCGGAGTTGATCTTGACATGAGCTAAGTGGGACGAATTCAAACTTTATTTGAATTCAAAAAACTGAACTTATGCTGAAATTCACTCAAACCCAACCCAATTTGAATTTTATTCAATTCAAATGGCTCAGGGGTGAACAATTTGAATCACCAGGGGTATTATGGGGCTCACTGTTTGCAACAGTGATTAGGAATAAATTTCAGAGGTTAAAACCCCGGGTGGGGCCCACAGGTCATAGAGGGGAGAAGGAGAAACTTGCACCCAAAGTCAGAGTCTCGGTGGGAAATTTCACCGAGCAGCTGTCGGCTGTGCCACCGAGCAGCTACCGGCGCCACCAGCTGCTTCCCTCTCCGCGCGCTGGCGCCCAGGGCGGCTGGCTCGCGCCCCCACGCGACCGGCACCGCCTCATCCGAGCAGGAGTCGGCCGGCTTTATCTTCTCGCGGGCAAACCCGAGCAGCGGCATTGTTTCTCGCCGCGGCTCTCTGCTCAATCGGGAAAACCAGCAAAACCATCTCCTCCTTCGTCCCTGAGCTGCTAGACAGCCACCTGAGCCTGCACTTCACCTCCCCAACGCCAGAAACCCCGAGCTCCGACCTCCTTGGCCCAAAGACGATCGCCACCGCGGCGACCTAGCCTCAGCCGAGAGTCAGGCGCCCGTGGGCAGCGTTCCACAGGCGTTTTCACGGTCCAGCGAGAGAGGCAACAGGAGCGCGCGACCACCGTGCGGCTCTCCTCCAAGTTTGGAAGCCAACCGTGAAGAATCCGCAGAAATTTTCTAGTTTTTGCTCCGGCGACCGGAAACCAAGCTTCCGGTACGGTTTCCTTAAATTCTCGCTCTATGATCTTTCGGGGGTCATCAAATCTTGCATGTAGACGCTGGACTAGCCGGCGATCAAGTTCTTTTCTGGATCCGTAGCGTGAAACTGTCTAGGAGTGACGAATTTCGAGCTCGATCGAGGGCGGTCATGGCGGGCACGATCGGTCACACGGTGCCGACCGACTTGCCGCCATCACTGAACCCTTTTGACACCTTGTCGAGCTTTCTAGAGGTACACTGATGCTATAGGGCCATTTGTTCGAGGTGTTGGCGGGTTTAGAAACCACGGTCGACGGTGTCGAACCTCAACCGAGGCCGCGGCACGTCGCCGAGCTACTTTCGGTCACCCCCAGCCCGACCTGTCACCCCCGACGTGTTCCTCGACGTCGACAACCCCCTGGCGGCGAGTTTCAGACCATGGGAGGTCCGGCAGCGGCGAGCCGGCGAGCCCCGAGTCTGCTCCGGCGAGGTCGGCAGCGCGGGCGCGAGAGAACGGCGGGAGGAAGACGAAGCCGGCTGACCCACGTGTCAGCGGCTGGAGAATTTAAATCGGGATCGGGTGTGGCCAGGGATCGGTTGTGCTGGCGCGCAAATACCCTGTGAGCTCCGGTGTGTCGGACATCTCCACGCTCGACATGTGTGGTATCTCCGGTGTGCCGGACACCTCCGCGCCCGACACGTGTCCCCGCGAGCCCCGAGAGTTTAAACTTTTCCCCCGATTTTCAGAGTTTTTCCCAACTTCAAATCCTCATATCTTTGGCTAGAAAGCTCTAAATCGGGTGAACCAAATTTTGTTGGATTCAGCTCTCTGGGTATTTTCCAGCAATACCAAATTCAGCTCATAAAAGGGAATAGTTTTCTAGAATTAAATCCCTAAAGTTTAAACTGTTGGGAATTTTATCTGGAGAACTACTTTATGAAAAAATCTGAAATTTGGCTGAAAGGTTCATTGAATCCCAGTAACATTTTCGGACTCATCCAAGTTCATTTAGTTGCCCTAATCGGGTGATTAATTGGCTGAAAGAGGCTTTTATTTGTACAAGGTTCAATTGAATTTTGTTTCAAATAAAACTTGGTCACAACTCTGGTTAGGACCCTACCAATCCACCATAAAAATTTCAGAACCAAAGGGGAGGGCTAGCTAGAGTTATTAGCAATTATGTAGTATTTCATTAACGTGTAGCCGTTGAAGAAGAGACTCCGGAAGTGCTGGACTTCCTTCTTCCGGACGAAGACTTAACCCCTGACCAGCAGCAACAAGGCAAGCCCCGGTTTGCATTAACCCTTTTACAAGTCTTACTTTGTTTACATGTGTCATATGAAGTATGTATGTGCATTAGGTATAGGATGAATGAAACCCCACTTGCATAACCAAAAGTTCCTAAAAGAGTGAGGGTAGTGTCAAGGACCTCGAGTAGACAGACTATGCTTAATGAGTCATAGGACTTCGGTACAAGTCGAGTAGTTGGAATCTACTCGCGAGATAGGCATTGGGACACACGAGTTCGGTTGAGTGAGGTGAGATCACTATAATAATAAAAATGAGACTAGGCAGGGGCTAGGGCGCAGCAAGAAGAAGTCTTGTGTGCGAACCCTGCCCGTGTCGATTGAGGACCGATCCGTGTGCGGCCCTGCTGAACAAGTATTGAACGTACCGAAGGCATATCGGATATATGGGCCCCGATAAACCGATGTAGCCTAAACCTCCGGGCGTCGAGGCATAGCATACCGATTTATAGGTGTAGGTTGAGGGCAGCAAGGCGGAAATCTGCCAACGGGCATAGAGAGATGCTCCGTGTGGGGAACCTCCTGCTCGTTTCGGTGCGACCGGTTCGACGTTTGGGCTGTTGGGTGAAAGGTTGTCCCGTACGACATCGAGTGAGCGTGCTGTGCAGCTCCACGGGTGGGCGTACGTGACGTGCTCTTTGGGTTTTCCCTGCAAGTGTATATCGAGTCGATTCGCCGTCCCTCGCGGTGACGAGTACCGCTTGTTCACCGCGTCGTAACGTAGACTAATGGATGAAATATGTTGATTCAATGATGCTGATTGATATAATTGTATTGCTACATGTGTGCCACCAAATACTACTTACTAAATTTCAGATTTCATGAACTGTTAACTTGTTGCTAAAAAATGAACTAAGGATGGACTTGTAGGCGTGTCGTTTTGCTGAAATGCTACTAACCTATGTCTTGGTATACCTCATGTAGAGTTTCATGCTTAGGTGAGTCGGTTAAGCCTTGCTGAGCCTTCGTGCTCATGGTTGCTGCTTAAGTGTTTTTCAGGTGAGGAGCCACCCACGGACTCGGAGTACGAGTACACCGGCGAGGGTTACCCTCCGTCGGGGACCACGGCTGAGTGGGAGCCGTACACGCCGCGCTGAGCTGAGGAGTGCAGCTAGTGTGGGTTGCCCTAGGGCTGGGCAACCAACTTTTGCTAGATAGGCGGGCGTGAGTTGTGTAGTGCAGACTTCCGCTGTGTAACATAAACAATAGTTGTAACTGAAGTTTGTACCTGTTTGTACAGTTTCAGTTGTTTTTCCCATGTAATATATTATGTTCTTATGACGTGTGCTGTCAGGTGTCGCATCGCGCGGCACCATCCTCTGCGATCCTGGATGAGCGGATCCCGGTCCGCCACAGTTCCATGCAAAATCAAGCTACAAGGCTGCAGCTCCACTGGAATTGGCCCACGGTGATCTGTGCAAACCGATCACTCCGGCAACACCAGGCGGTCGCCGTTTTTTCTTGCTGCTCGTCGACGATGCCACACGCTACATGTGGATCAAGCTAATCACCGCAAAGAGTGACGCGACATCGGAGATAAAGAAGATCAAAGCTGTGGTCGAGCTAGAAGTGGGATGCCCGCTGCGGGTGTTACACACGGATAATGGCGGCGAGTTCACGGCGAAGGAATTCGCCGATTACTGTGCCAATGAGGGGGTTCAGCGGCATTTTTCTGCGCCGTATACCCCTCAGCAGGACAGCGTTGTTGAACGCCAGAACCAATCCATATTGGCCATGGCGCGAGCTCTGCTGAAGGAGAGGGAAATGCCGACACGCTACTGAGGAAGAAAACGGTTGTGACTCCAATAGATGACGACGAGGATCGCCTTAACGCCTACCATGATGAGTCACCAATTCGGTACAGAAAAATGGACAACATCATCGGAGATGATGGTCCAGCTCCGGGGCAGGCGTTGAGGAATCTTCCGAGACGAGGAAGACCTATGTAAATTCATCAAGCACTTCAGCTGGTTGTCGAGGGAGCAGAGCCAGCGACATTCGCCGACGCTGAGGCCGAACCAACTTGGCGTGCAGCGATGAGGGAGGAAATTGGCGCAATTCAGAAGAATCAGACATGGGAGTTGGTTGATTTGCCGCCTGGACATCGGAGAATCGGGCTGAAATGGGTCTTCAAGATCAAGAGAGATGAATTGGCGCTGCAATCAAACACAAGGCACGGCTCGTCGCGAAAGGGTACGTACAGCAAGCCAGAATTGATTTCGAAGAAGTATTTGCACCGGTGGCGTGAATGGAATCAATCTGGCTTGTCTTAGGCCGCGGATGAAGGATGGGAGGTCCATCACATGGACGTGAAGACCGCATTCCTCAAGGGCGGGCTCTTGGAAGAAGTGTACGTGCGCCAACCGGAAGGATTCATCGTCATGAGAGAAGAAGACAAGGTCTTGCGACTCCGGCAAGCCCTCTACGGCTTGCGACAAGCTCCGAGAACCTGATACGCAAAGCTCGACGGGATATTGCGTAAGGTCGGTTTCCGCCAAAGCAATCACGAGCCTGCTGTCTACAGCAGAGGTGGAAATCAAGGCCGGCTCATCGTCGAAGTTTATGTAGATGATCTAATCATCATAGAGGTGTCTTCGATTGAGATATCAAGGTTCAAGAAGGAAATGCAGTTACAATTCAAGATGGCTGATCTTGGATTGCTCTCATTCTACCTCGGTTTGGAGGTAGAACGGAGCTCTGCAGGAATAAAATTGCGGCAAGCTCATTATGCGGCGAAGATCTTGGAGGCGGGAGTCATGAATGGCTGCAATTCTGTGCAGATGCCAATGGAGCAGCGGTTCAAATTGAGTCGTGACAGTGAGACAGAAGAGGAAGATGCTACACTGTACCGAAGCCTAATAGGGAGTCTGCGCTATCTGGTTCACACTCGTCCCGATTTGGTGTTCGTCGTCAGCTACTTCAGTCGCTTCATGCAGCGGCCGACGGTGGAGCATATGGCGGCACTCAAGCGCGTCCTCCGCTACATTGCTGGGACGCTGGACTTTGGATGTTTCTACCGAAGAGGCTCGGGCGGAGCAAAACTAGTGGGCTACTACGATAATGACTATGCTGGTGATGTCGGCAGTAGTCACAGCACCTCCGGTGTGATGTTCTTCCTCGGTGGGAGCCTCATCAGCTGGCACTCACTCAAACAGAAAGTGGTGGCCATGTTGTCTTGTGAGGCAGAGTACATCTCAGCCACCTCTGCTGCAACCCAAGGTGTTTGGCTAAGATGGTTGCTGTAAGACTTGAAGCAAGAACAAGAAGCAGAGGGCGTCAAGCTGAGAGTGGACAACAAATCTGTCACACCCCATGGCCGCCGGCTCGCCGGACCGACAACATGAGCATGGACAGTGGAGGCTGCCGGAGCAGATTGGCGATTTCCAGAGGAGGAAGGCGAGCGCGAGCTGTGTTCTATTTCTGTTCCTTCTTTTCCCATCGGTATCGTCGTCCAGTATTAACTGGTACATGAGCCATGCCCACACACTCGATCCATACCCGACTGACACACCCATCGGTCATGACATCTCCCGTCTCGCCAAATTGTGCTTGTCCTCAAGCACCCATCTCTTGTTAAACGGTAGATAGCTCCTCTGGCTGAGTAGTGTGATTGTATCTCTGCGAATTTCACTTCCCACTCCTCGGGCGAGATGGCAAACGGGAAGCGGATGCGGAACTCATCGGCGACGGCAACCCACGCCTTCAATGCAAATAAGGATTTCCTCTTCTCCTCTATGTTCTTAACCAGTTTTGGCTTCCTTCGATTGTGAAACATCATCCAACAGTGCAGCCTGCCTGGATCATACACATATAGAACTGTGAATGGTGAACATCGAAGAGAAGGTTGGTAGAGAGAATTATACCAAGCATCTGCTAGAGTAAACCAACAGTCCCTCCAAATGTCATTGATCAGTAGCATGGGGAACCTGCAGGGTCTGAACTCAACATGTACTACCCCAACATTTGCCATGACAGGATAAAAAATGGCCATCATTCCTCTCTCTTCTGAACCATACAAAGTTTGTACTGGCAGTTGGTAACCAATGGCCTTTTTTGTGTCTCCCTCATCTTCACCGAGCTCCATGAACACCATTGAGCTCTGCACACTATGGGTTTGAAACCTCTCAAAACATGGCATAGCATAAGAGATCCACCAGGCCCACACACTCATACCAGCCTGGAAAGTCCGATTATCCCACCCCCATTCTATTGTAGTTACCCTTGCATCACTCACTATTCCCATGTCATTGGCTCCTCTATCTCCATGTCTCATCACAACCATAGCTTCATTCTCTTCTGTCTCAAGCTGCAAAACATAATCAGCATCATAATTGCATCTGCTGGTAAGCCGCTGTCTAATGTCACCGAACTTAACCACATACTGGACAGACTCATATACTGCAAATGATCGAGTTCCATGCTACTATCACCATGTACTGTTTCCGCAAGTTCTTCCATTGTCTTCTCTTGAGCCTGAATCCCTTCCTTTCTGGTAATTTCCATCAATCTCTTGCCCATTTGTTGCTTGGTTGGTTTTCTGAAGTTGAGCAACAAGCAGTAATGCACAAGGCTCTTCCATTTCTGGCTATAACGGTCATTACAACTGCAGATTATAGGAATCTTGGATATCTTGATGCTAGCAAAAGGATCAACAACACCACATCTATCTTCCGCAGACATACCATCAACTTCGTCCATAATTAGTACAGCTTTAGGATATTTTGACCGGCTATCACTACAACTCAGTGTCGCATTGCTGATAAGTTCTTTCCTAGAATTTGATTTGTTCCCTCCAACACCTTTCTCAATCTTGAAGTCTGCTTTACCATGGCTATCGCTTGCATCAACCTCAATGGCCTGCAATCCAAGTATCTAATTTACAACTTCCGCGGTTGTAGTTTTACCAATATCCGGAGGTCCACTCAACAACACAGCCTTTTTAGCTCCACTAGCAACCAGCTTCTTTCTGAATTCCCAGGTCTCTTTATACTCGGTGTCACTGTCATTTTCCCTTTCAATAGTAGCGCAAAAGAAATATCCCATAGTATCTTCAATATCAGATTCATCCCTATTGATTGTTTTTGTATTCTCCTCCTCTTCATCAGCTACTGCCTGAACTTCATCCTCAACTTTTGCAACCAGTGCATGGGTCCACAATTCAGCATCATTGTCCCTCTTTGAATCTTCTTCTTCAGTATCCCAAACAGGGAGCAATTCATCCCTCCTCTGAAAATTTGGCCTGTTCAAATCCATCTCCCCACCACTTCCAACTTCAGGACCAACAACATCAGCACCAAAATTACAAGATGCATCTATATTGACTCCATCAGTCTCATGGACCCTCTTTAATTTCTCAGCCACCAATTCAGTACAACAACCCGGAATGGCTTCCAACACTAGTTGCTGTAAGATATCGTCCATTTCTCCTTCCCCCGCTGAAGCAGGACTATCATCAAGTGCTAAATCCTTTTCCTCTTCCTCCTCTGTGTAGGTGTCGTAGATCGAGGCGTCCATCGGCACCAGCAGGGCGTTGGGGAGATAGGCAGTTGATCCAAATCTGAAGGTGCCCGAGGTGGTCACCGCAGTGGAGGATGAACCGGAGAGGGACAGAGCTGATGCAGTTGAGGAAGTGGGCGTGGCATGGAGCACGCTGTCGAGGAAGTCCACCATGTAGGGCCGCGAAGGATAAGGCGATGCCGTCCAACGGATCAGAGGCGGTGAGGGTGGGGTGGACAGCAATGCCATGGGTGTCGAGGAGGAGACCGCGCGACGAACGCACTCTACTTCTCCTTCTGCAGGCGCAGGATCATGGCCATAGCCTCCTCGGTCACGGAGACCGACGCGCTCTGCTCCTTCTCCAAATCCCGCCGAAGCTCCCTCCACCGCATCTAGGGTTAGGGTTCTCACCTTCACCTTCTCCATCTTCAGCCGTCTCTCCTCTGGAGTTGTCACGGACGCCGAGGAAGAAGGGGTGCTCCGCCGCACCAGCTTTGTTATAGACTGATATGAAGCTGCCTGGGCAATTCGTCAAACACCCTGATGGCTCGTGTTGGTGAGGTGGTCGAGGTAGGCGCCAAGGGTAGTTAGTGGTCTGGTCAATGGACCTCGTCGATCTCCTCCTTGGTCAGCGCGACGCGGAAGCCTCTCTTCAGCGGTGGCTGGGGCGCGCCTGCAGTGCCGTAGGGCTTCTCCTTTTGCAGCGACGAAGTCTGCGGATGCGGCAGCAGGAAGTCGCACGCGGCCGAGGAGCGCCGGGCTCTGATACCAAATGCCACGCCCCATGGCCGCCAGCTCGCCGGACCGACGACGTGAGCACGGACGGTGGAGGCTACCGGAGATCGGCGATTTCCAGAGGAGGAAGACGAGCGTGAGCTATGTTCTGTTTCTGTTCCTTCTTTTCCCGTCGGTACCATCGTCCGGTATTAACTGGTACATGGGCCAGGCCCACACACTCGACCCATACCCGACTCACACACCCATCGGTCATGACAAAATCCACCCTAGCACTCATGAGAAACCCTGTGTTCCATGAGAGGAGTAAGCACATAAGCGTGTGCTATCACTATGTGCGCCAGTGCATTGAAGATGGAAGCATCATCCCTGAGTTCATCAGCACTGCAGATCAGCTGGCAGATATTGAAATCAAAGCACTTGGAAAAGTGAAGTTTCAAGAGTTGAGATCAAGGATTGGGATGGTGCAGTTGAAGTCCAAGCTGAAAGAACACAAGGCTTAGGGGGTGAAATGTGAGTAACCCTCTGTGTTTTTTCAGGTGTTAGTTTCTGAATAAACCGTGTCACTGTCGACAGAGGTGTTGAAGTCTTCCATTTTCAGTTAGCAGTAGACTGTTAGACCTGATCCCTAGGGGAATCAGTTTCAGTCAAATTAGTTAGTCAGTTCCTAGATTAGAGTGGAGACTCAGTCTCTAGTCAGCTGTGTAACAGCCAATTAGCAAGTATAAATAAAGTCTTGCGGCACACTTAACAGCTGCATCACTGCAGCTCACTTCTTTGCCTACTGTTCCATTCAGTTCAGAATAGAGAACAGGGAGAGGAGAGAAGAGAGGGAGAGCTCAGACCAGCCAACAAATTTGTTACCATGACATCCCACTTATGCCCTGGGAGAATTGTGCCATGCATCTGAAGAACCATTCTTGCAAGCAGCCAAAAGAGGCAACCAATGCTCTGCTTCCCCTTGTTAGCAGGAATGCTGATATCAACATAGCGCATTGGCTAATCAGTGTCACAGAAGGCAATGGTGCCAAGTGCAGACTCCTTGATGGGCTGCATGCAGTTATACGGTTACATGATGGCCCATTTCTACCCCATCATCGCATAACATCCAAGGAAAAGAATAGTACCTGATGATCAGTTCTGGGGTCTGTCAGGATGAGAAGACGTGGCTCACTGAATGAGGTTTGCAGCTGGTTGGTGAATGTACCAGGAGTGTGCCTGCCAGCAATGGCATGAGCACCAGTGTACTGTGCAAACTTGAGGACAGCTCTCTGACCATAAGGCCTAGCAGACTGAACAATGATGTCCTGAGGGTTATCAATGGCAACAATGACTCTGGCAGCCAGCTGAAGCTTCTCCCATGTCTTGCCAAGTTGATAATATAAATACCTGGTTAAAATACAAACATAGCTATTTAAAACACTGGTCAATCGAGAAA
The DNA here is from genome assembly GCA_030760725.1 of Neostapfia colusana. Taxonomy (NCBI): domain Eukaryota; kingdom Viridiplantae; phylum Streptophyta; class Magnoliopsida; order Poales; family Poaceae; genus Neostapfia; species Neostapfia colusana. Next base: position 68,478,331 of record JASWHV010000015.1, read on the forward strand.
ATGGGGACTGTATCACTTGCAAAATGGGATAGGTATAGAACATCTATCCAAACAGTTTTTTCACTAACAGGCAACGATGAACACATAGAACGAGAGGTGCCCTGCAGATGACCTGTTGTGCTGTTGAATTTAGGGAAAAATATTTACATTGAAACCATCTATGCGCCCCCTTTTTCCAAATGGATGTTGCTGCAGCTAGGATTTGTTCAGTTACAAACAACTAGCGAGGATCAGGAGAGCAGTGACAGCTGACAGAAAACTGTGGGAATATATGACGTTTCTGACAGGAGGCTTGCACTATCAGCAAGCCAATGGCCATGGTTGGGATGTTAAATATTGACGACTATAGGGAGTACATGCATACCATCTCTGCTGGACTCAAACCATCAAATCCCTAATCCTCAAGGGCAGGATGCACATTGTAAAATTCAACAGTCACATTGTTGTCTCGTGTGAGAGCATGAACGGAAATCAATTTTTTGACCAATGTAGGAGAGATCAAGACATTATTAAGATGCAGGGATGGGAAAGATGGCATTGCTGGTGCATTGTACTGGCATTGAGGTGTCATTGCCAACAACAATGCGAAGTGGAGACGAAAGAGATGAGCGAGGGGAGAGAATACAAGGATCATTCGCCATGTGAGACGAAGCCCCAGTGTCGATGTACCAATCGCTGCCATTGTATGGTGTGTTAGTCAGCATGCCGTGGAGTGTCGAAAACAGTGACGGCAAGGCCGACTGCTGGGTCATGGCACCTGGTGCCATCGGCTGCATCAAGCTGTGGGAGAAGCTTGGTGGAGGGGCCATGGCAGCTAGTGCATGATGCAGTTGTACCTGTGGTGGAGGCCCGTCGAAGCTCATGGCCGGTGAGATCCACTGCGGTAGTTGCCAACCTGAACAACGCCCCTCCATGGTTTGTGCCCGGGGTCCAAGTGGATGGAATGGATGTTGCATGTTGCTATTGCAATGGAGTACTGGGTCTGTCATTTCAGCCATTGCCCTTTTTTCGCTTTCTGTGGCGATCACCGCCATTAGCAGGAGGTTGAGAGGGCGACGGGAAACTCGGACGTGCAGGTGCAGAAGGTGACGCTGCATTGCCTGAGGAGCCTGCCGCCATCAGAGCAGTGGCAGCTTCCATCTTTGCCGTCTCGGTGGGACGAACCTCTTCGTGCACCAGGTAATTCCTCGTGTAAAGGAAGTCGGGCAGCTGCACTCTGGATGTCAGGTTGGAGATCGCATGACTGAATTTGTAATTCACCCCGGGAAGAGTGTTGCTGACGAGTGCCGGTTCAGAGACTGGGGAACCGACGTCACAAAGCGTATCAGCGAGCTTCTTGAGCCAGTTGCCGAATCTACTATACCTCGCATACGAACATAACGATCACAACGTCCACACGACGACACACACTAACATCATCAGCACAGCTGGATCTACCTAAAAGCACAGGTCAGGCAAGATCGCTCTTCCGACTCGCACAAGAAGAAACTAAGATCACAAAGATAAAAGGGACGTGTGATCCGTAATCATACCGTCGGATCGGCGCTTGAAGACGTAGCGCTCCATCTGGAAGTCATAGTTCTTGGTGCCCAGCTGCACGTCCGCTGAAAGCATCATCTGTATGTCCTGCTTCTCCTGGGAGAGCACCTGCAGGGCGCTGCCTGCCGCCGCCATCGTCGCCGCGGGGAGGGGTGGGGAGGGTTTTTTTATCCCTATGTAAATAAACTGAAAATAAAATTTCACATCGTAAATTTCTTATCTATTAGAAAAGGTCGGTTTCAGTTAGTAATTTGCATTAGAATTTTCTCCTAGAGGCCCACTAGGGAACCAAGATCCTCAGCTAATGGATTGGTGTCCTTACCATACAATATTGATGAATGGAATGGTAGTGATGATGACTATCAACACATACACACTTGTATTTGTAAATATAATATACTCATCATTGAGAAACTAGATAGATAAATCTTAATTGATAAAGTCAATACATTCCCTGAACATCATTAAATTGTAATACAGTGGAGTTAAATGTGGTCATCCATATTGAGGATTTTAACAAACATTTCATCTCTACACCTAAAACTATAGTTTATAGTTCGTTGATGATTTTTTCTCACAGTTTATAGTTCATACTCGTAAATAAAGTTTATAGTTGATATTTTTCACATTATTTTGATTTTGTGTTAGATGTATCATAAAATTGTATATTTTATAAACCATGAGTCATGAAAACTACGGAATGTAAATAGCTTAAATATGAAATTTTAGGATATTGACACATCATAGTCTTTATCACCAAATCTTTATCAAATATTTAGTTTCAAGACACATCGAATTTTTAGCCCTTTTATAGAAATTTACCCGCTGATCAACAATTTGATGAAACATGTATTTTTAGGGACACCAACTTTGATAATATTGTGAATATTTATACAAGAATAGTTTGAAAATTACTCTCTATTGTTATGAATTATTTATTTATATAGATGTCCATAACCCTTACCCTATTAAGGCGGAATATCAAGAGAGACGTTACCTATCCCATAACAAATATTGTAATTCTCCATCTGTCTTAAACGACTGTATATGTGAGGGATTTGTATGTACAGATTGACAAGGAGAATAAAGAGTATATTTCTCTCTCTCATTATGTTCTCTATATTCATACAACACTTTACAATAGTCAATAATCAGTTTATATTTAACACTAACACGTTATCAACACGATAATGTGTTAGTGTTATATTAGACTTTGTCAAAGTGTTTTCCTGCGACACTTCTCCCGGTCTGCTCTGGGGCAGCCCGCGGAGGTTCTTTTTTAGGAGGGGCTTAGTGGTTTCGAGCGTCGTAGCACGATGGCGAGGATGAACACGAGGATTTACGTGGTTCGGGCCGCTGGAGCGTAGTACCCTACGTCCACGGTGAGGTTGTTGTATTGCTTGCACGTATGAGTGTGTGAGTGAGTTGGCTGGGTTGCGAACCTGAGTTGCGAACCCTTTGTCCAGAGGTTGCCCCGATCCTTTTATAGTCTAAGGTCAGGGCAGTTACAATGCGACCCGGGGCTCGACAAGTGGCCCCGCGGCTGTCCGTACCCTATACATGAGCTAAGGCATTTACAGCTATACGCCACGTCATTGTCGGAGGAGTTAAGGCGCATCGCCTAGCACACCGAGCGCCTCTAACCGGGTGGTTGGTGATGATGAAGTCCCCCTCTCGTCGTTGCGTCTCCTCGCTCTGCTGGGCAGCTCTGCGCCGTTGGGCGGCACTGTTCCGCCGTCACGCTTTGTCGCCCTGTCTCGTCACCGTAATGGTGAACGGGACGAGGACGGAGGCGTGCGTCGTGTGCCATGCTTCTGGGGAAGGCGCGAGCCTTGAATGCACGACCTGATAGCGCACCCTCCTCTTTACTCCTTGGCTATCTGCTCGTTGCTTGTTAGCGCCGCATCCGGGTGGCTGGCCCCTAGGACATGCGTCGTCACCGGAGCAGTCTTGTGGAAAGCAAGGGGTCCGGAGTCTTTGGATACGTGGCAGTGCCGGAGCCCTCCCATGTTGGAGGTCGGGCCCGTAGGACACATGGCACCTCCAGAGATACCCTTGGCGGGAGTTGTGACTCGGAGGTTCCGGACACGTGGTAGCGCCGGAGCCGTCCCTAGCGGAAGGTCGGGTCCGTTGTCATCGGACACGTGGCGGCTCCGAAGCCATCCTCGGCCGGTAGTGAGACTTAGAGCCTGTAGACACGTGGAAGCTCCGAACCTCACCTCAGGGGGGGGGCTTAGGCCGGAGCCCAGTGCACGTGCCAGCCCGGTAGCCCAAGCACACATGGTAGCCCCAGGATTGTCCATGGGACCTAGGGCACGTGGCTTATGCTAGGGCCTGCCTCAGCAGGAAGGCGGAGCCGAGGCTGTCTTTTACCCACTACGCCGGGGTACCCGGTCTGCAGGGTACCGATAGTGACCCCCGGGCCCATCTCGGGAGAGGCATTGAGCCCGCAGGTGGATCCTCCATCTCTCCCGCGTAATGGTTTTGAACCTGCGATGTGGAAACTGAAGCGGTGGCGCGATTTTTGCATAGTGGACGAGTGGCTGTACCTGGTAGACGAAAAGGTTGCTTATCTTCGGCATTGTGGGTGCACTCAGTCAATGCAGTAGCACATCATCACGTCCACTCCTGATCTGACCGGTCACGACGATGCACTTGAGGGGTTGCCTCGGAATAATTACTGTGGCCGCCTGTTGACCGTAGAAATACTGCGCTGCTTTCCTCGGGAACCGCCAGACGTTCCCGAGTTTTTACTCACCTGTCCCGCCGGTGTCTGACTGGTGGACCTAGGCCCTACCTGTCATTGGCGTGGTCGAGTGCTAAGGCGGCGTGCTCGAGGGGTTGCCTCGGGTCATTTACTGCGGCAACCGATGAGTTGGTCGTACCGCTCTCCTCGGGAACAACCGGACGTTCCCGAGAGGTTATCCTCCCGGCTCCCAGTGTCTGACGGGTGGACCTGGATCCAGCCCATCATCAGGGGAGGCGAATAACCCACGACATGCAGTGGTGGAAACCCAATCGCCACACCTGTTGCCGGCCGTGGTTGGGTATAAAAGGAGGCCTTGTGGTGTAGGATGGCACCCCCTCACCATGTGGCATTTCTCCTCCTGCGTGTTGGAAGTCTCTGCTTCTAGGCACTTTCGTCCACCAGATGCTTTCTCACTTGTAGCCGTCTTCGTCCACTTCTACGACATGTTCGTGTGTGTGCGGCCTTCAATGAGGCTCTCTAGGGCATCCCTCTCCTTGACGGCCTCGGATAGAGGCACAAGCCATCCTTATGGTGTGCCGGTGGTCGGGTAGGCCGTCGGGGACAGGGTCCTCGACTTGCAGTGAGTCCCTACGCTAGTGTCGAGTGAGGCATGTCCTCTAGGTGCCTTGCGGAAAGAGGGCTACCTGCCGGTACCGGAGGAAGGTTAGGTCCAGAGTGAGCAAGCCTTCCTCTAGGTACCGTTGTGGACAGTAAAGTCTGTCATAGGTGGCATTTGGCCCACGCAACACTGGATGTCACTGTTGCCTTGGTCCAGCATGCGTTGCTGCCGTCCTCGGTCTAATAGCAGGTGACCGTCTCACTACGCAGAGATCGGCTCGAGGGACAACCAAGCAGGCCACGCAGCAGGGGACTACTCGACTTGTAGCTGCTGAGTTCCTTAGTTGTCTTGTATCCCCTTTTGTATGCCAGAACTCCGTTATTAATGAATGTATCTTTGTTTCAAGTCTTTCATTGTCCTGTGTTTTCGATATACACTTCGGACCCTTAGCAGCGCAAGGGTTCGGGATAACTTAGCCAACGTGGGTAGCTCTTTGCTGATGCCTCGAGCTTGTTCCTCCGGGTCCTTAGCGGCGTAAGGACCCAGGGCACCCCGGCAGTGTGGCTACCGTTCCTTCTGGATCCTCAACAGCGCAAGGATTTGAAGGAAGTTCGACCCTTGTCTCCAGCTCCTTCCAGGGGGACACATGGCAGCTCTGGACTTCTCCTTAGAAGGGAGACTTCGGGCCGTAGCCCAGGGCCTACATCAGCTGCGAGGGAGGCGACAGCTTAGTATGAGGTCGAAGACTTAGGATCCCTCGTTGCCGAGCGATTTAGGCATGGTGCCGACGAGTCCTAGGTGGGCCCCATCCTTTGTATGTTTCCTTTGTCTTTTGCGTGTTGCAGGGGTCCGCCCGTCCCGTTTGCCTTGACCAGTCTTGATGGCCCCCTGGTAGGTGTGCCCAAGTGTTTGGGGACGCTTGCCAAAAAAGGCGCAAGATGCCAGCTCCGAACCCTTCGGTAGACGCTAGCCTTTCATGTCTGAGAGTGGCCCCCTAGGAAAGCTGGGGTTCCAGAACCAACCCCACGGACCGGAGCCCTATGACCTGCACAAACACTAGAGGAATGGGGGTAACCGTGCCGTGTAGTTGTATTTTCCCTATTCTCTAGCCCCATTATGGCTTATGGTCCTCTGCTAAGCTACGGGACCTGGGCAATTCGGTGTAGTAGTGTCCGGACCATGGTTACCATCCTTCCAAGGGCGGTGTGCCATCCGGGCTCCCAGCACTTGGGTGCTACGCTGAAGAGGCAGAGTGTGCACGCTTAGTGTATAGGACCAGGCTAAGCAAGCTACACACCCTGGACCTCTCGCTGGCAAGGCACTTTGAAGGGGGGAGGCGACCTTCTGGCGCCACGGGACCCGTGCAGGAAGGTAACCAAGGATTCTAGAGACAACACAGGTGCCTCAGGCATTTCTGCCTTATAGCTAGACAACATAATTTTGGCCAAAAGCGAGACAGAGAAATACAACTATGTACACGTCTAGAGGTACGCATAAATATACACGATCTCAAAAGGAAAGCTACAAAAATATAGACATGCATAACGTAGGGCAAGAGAGCGCAAAGGTCCAGAACGATTTAGCTGACGTGGGTAGCTCTCGACCCTTGTCTTCAGCTTTTCGTAGCTGGCGCTCCGAGTCTTCTGCTCGCTGCGGCAGTAATCTGACGTCCTGCCTATGGGGTCCACTGTGACAGCCCCTTGGTAGGTGTGGCACCTGTGTTGGGGTGCACCTACCACTGGATGAGGCAGGACGTCAACATCGAGCCCCTTGGGAGGTCCGACATGCCAAGGACCTGTGCGGACCTACAGACATGGCAGAAAGAGGGAGTAGTCGTGTTCTCTGGTCACTCTTCCTTGTTTGGTAGCTTTATTGTGGCTTGCGGTCCTCAGCTTAGCTATGGGGCTTGGGTAATTTGATGTGGGTCGTCCAGGATATGGTTAAAGCCTTGCTCAGGGGTATGAGCCGTCCGGTTCCCCGGTACTAAGCTGTAGCGCTAGAGAGGCAGGATGTGCATGCTAAGGGTACGAAACCAAGCATAGCAGGCTACACACCTTGGATCTCCCGCTGGCGTAAGCCTTTCAGTGGAGGGCCATTCGGTGCCATAGGGCCCATGAGCAATGAGACAACCACGGGACCCCAGGTACGCCACAGGTACCTCAAGCAGACCCGCCTGTAGAAGGATAGCACAACTCTTGCTACGGTTGAACACAGGAAAATTGAGTGGCCACACGGCCGGAGCAGTATGGAAAGAAAACACAAAATAGGTATAGGGGCAATGTCCTGGACTCGTTTACTTCTCTTGTCCGTAAGCATGTTCTTTGTGGCTCCCAAGTACTAAGTTGTAGCGCTGGGGAGGCAGGATGTGCACGTTAAGGGTATGGAACCAGGCATAGCAGGCTACACACCCTGGACCTCCCACGGGCGTTAACCTTTCAGCGAGGAGACCTTTCAGTGGCACAGGACCTAGGACAAGTGTGTAGGACGGGTTCTGGACATGCTGTTTATAGTTGATATACACGAGCTAGCACATGTTGTACATAAAGTGCGCAGGGTAGCATACACTTTTCATATTTCTGGCTTCCTTCGGGCAATAGGAGGTAACAGGCCGTGTAAGGAGGCAGCGACTCGCCCCGGATAACAAGAGTACCTGGACCCCTCCAGGACTTTAGCTGTTCTAAGCGCTATTCCTAGATACTATGACACCCTTACAAGAAAGAGAAAAAGAAAAAATATCCTACCACTGCACTAAGGGTAGAGCTTACAGATGTGTTCGATGTCTTGTCGTCTAGGTAGAGATACCCATCCCCTGCAGCCACGCGGGCGCACCTGGAGTGGCATACTTGTACTGGTCGGGGGGACCCTCCCAGCTAGGGGAAGGGTTTTTGAAAGTGCATCTAGGTAATGCCCGTGGGTTTTGGTTGATTGATGACGACAATTAAGATACTAATAAGTTTTTACTGAGTATGAGCACACATGCTTATCAAAGGAATGGATGTGGAGTCTCTCAAGAAGCAAAAAGGAAAAGAAGAAGACTTGGAAGGGTAGAAAATAGAATTTTTCTATTGAGTTTCACATTTTCTAGTTGTGTACAGGGTCTTCTCTTTTAGAGTGCTTGAGAATCAATAGAGAGCTCAAACTAAAGTTAGAAAGTTAGAATCGTGAGAGGAAGTAGTCATGGGTATGGCTGAAAAAGGAAGACCGGACTTGTCCGGACTACGAGCCGGACTAGTCCATTCTAATCTGGGCTACTCCGTTATAAACCGGACAAGAAGTCTCTGAGTGATTTCGGACTTGTTCGTTTTAGGCCGAACTAGTCCTTTGTCGAGTTAGTCTGAGCCTTTATGAGACTAAGTCTCGGAAGGCCGGACTAGTCCGCCTAGTTGGCCGGACTAGTCCGCTAAGCGGACTAAGCCGTTTGGGTCCGGAGAAGGAGTCTCTAAGTGACTTCGGACTAGTCCGCTCCATAGGCCGGACTAGTCTGGTCCCTTCAGACTAGTCAGGTTTAGGACGGAACAAAGGTTCCTGTGTGAGCTCGGACTAGTCCGAAGTTGGCTGGACTAGTCCGTAGCCCTAGATTAGAGAGTTTTTAGACTAAGTCTGGTAAGACCGGACTAGTCCGCCCTTACCAGACTAGTCCGTTCTCATACGGAACAAAGGTTCCCGACTGAGATCGAACTAGTCCGCTCTTGGCCGGACTAGTCCGGGGTTTTATGACCATTTGAATCCAACGGTCACTAGACTTTAGTTGGTAGCCTTGTGACGTGGGTGGTCCCTTAAGAAAGGACTAGTCCGGGGTTTGGACCGGACTAGTCCGGACTCTAGTAGGTAATGGCTACATGCCGGGATTTCTATAAAAAGGAGATCCTCCGGCTGAGAAGGAGGGGGACAACAAACCTAGCACTGAATACTCATTCCTAGAGCTCTTCTAATCCTCTTTCCTCACCTTCTTGACCCCTAAGATTGGATCTTAAGGGGCTTGTGGATTTGTGAGAGGAGAGACGTGGTGATCGATGTTTGAGCTCTCGGTTTGACTCTCTTGCACTCTGATTGTTAATTTGAGTTCTTGATTGTTGCATTTTGATTCCTAGAACTGCTAGGTTGTTGTAGGGAGCCTCAAGTTGTGAGTAGCCCCTAAGAGCATTGTATTCACATTTGATTGATGGTGAAAGAGCCTGGGCTTGATCTTGGTGATCGCTTGGTGAGGAAAGGGTTGGAAAAGACCCGGTCCTTTGTAGACTCCTCAACGAGGACGTAGATTCCTGTGTGGAATCGAACCTCGGGATAAATCGTGTCTCTTACCTCCTTTACCCTTTTGCTCGCTCACTTAAATTACACATTAAGCTTTCGTCTTGTTAACACTTGTGAATTGTTCCACTATCTTGCAATCTAAGCATTCACAACTAACAGGTGAGATTGCTTGGCTACTATACATATTACGTTTAAACGAACTTAAAAGGAAAACCTAAAACACAATTTTATACCTAGGCCAGACTAGTCTGCCCTCAGACCGGACTAGTCCGGCATTCTTCAAGTTTAATCCGTTGTTTGCAATAGTTTCAGGTTTTATTAGCCTATTCACCCCCCTCTAGGCAACTTTCAATTGATATCAGAGCCTAACTCTCCATAAAAGCTTAACCGCTTGGAGAGGAGATGGGGGACAAGGCCGGTAGCCAAATTGATCTCATGAAGGGAAAAGGAGCAAGTACGAGCAACTTTGAAGAACAAGGTTCTAACCCGCCTCCAGCGATTACTCCTCCACAAGACGTTTCAAGCTCAGAAGAAGATGAAGAAGTTCTTCGTCTCATGGCACTCCTCAAAAAGAAGGAGGAAGCTAAGAAGAAAAAGAAGGAGAAGTTGGAGAAGAAGCTCAAGAGTAGTCAACAAGACTACTCGCGATATCCTTTTAATTATGAACGTCTAAATTCTCACTCTAGTTATTTATCAATTCCTCTAGGCAAACCACCTCACTTTGATGGAACTAACTACACAATGTGGAAACACAACATGAAGTTGCATCTAATTTCCTTGAACCCAAGTCTTTGGTATGTGGTGTGTACAGGTATAGATATCCCCGAAGACGAGGATGAACTCACCCAAGAACAAGAAAAACAAATCCATCGCAATGCACAAGCGGCGGCCGTGCTCAACTCATCTCTGAGCATTGAAGAATTCAATAAGGTAGATGGGTTGGAGCTTGCCAAAGATATGTGGGACACCCTCAAGATCGCACATGAAGGAAATCGATCCGTGTGGGAAGCCAAGATTGAGATCATAGAAGGAGAGCTTGGAAGGTTCGCCATGGAAGAAGGCAAAACACCTCAAGAAATGTACAACCGACTCAGAACTCTCATCAACAAGAGTCGAGCGTACGGATGCAAGAAATGGAATGACCATGAGGTGGTCAAGAGAATGATAAGAGCTTTTATGCCTCGCAATGTGACCCTATGCACCTTAATCCGGAAAAGTCCAAACTTTCACTTGATGACTCCGGATGAAGTGCTAGGGAAGATCATTAACCACGAGATGATAGACAAGGAAGCGCAACATGTTAATGACCTAGCAAAGATCACTTCATCCAAGAAGAAGGGCATTGCTCTCAAGGCCACATCCAAGTCCAAGGCAAAAGAAACACAACTCACAAGTGAAGATGAAGAAAGTGATGATGAGAGCTCGGACATGGATGATGAAGAAATGGCATTCTTCATCAAAAGATTCAAAAGGTTGATGAGGAGAAGGAGAAGCCATCACTATGAGAACAAGAGCAAAGACAAGGGCAAGTCAAGAACAAAGAAGACTTGCTACAACTGTAGCGAACATGGGCATTTCATTGTGAACTGCCCCCATAGCAAGGAAGATGACAAGAGAAAGAAGAAGGATGGGAAGCCTCAAGACAAGAAAATCTTCACAAAGAAGAAGGCTTATGGACAAGCTCACATTGGAGAAAAATGGGACTCAAACGAAGAATCCTCCTCCGAAGATGAAAAAAAGGTGGCAACCGTCGCCATCAAGAGGCCAACCATGAAGAAATCACTCTTGCCAAACAAGGGTGATTGGAAGAGCCCAAGCCACACATGCCTCATGGCAAAGGAAGGAAAGTGCAAGGTAATGTCTATACCTTCCAAGTTTCATATTGTAGATGATAGTGACTTTGATAGTAGTAGTGAAAATGAATTCATGTTTAAAGGATTAAACAAAAAGGCTATAGCTAAAATAAAAATGTTATCAGACGAAATATTTGAACAAGAAGAGCTTATCAATCAACAAGAAGAATTGCTTATCCTTGAAAAGGAAAGAAACCTTGAGATTGAGAAGCTTCTTGAACTTGAGAGAGAGAAGAGTAGAGCACTCGAAAGCGAACTTGCCATGAGCAAGGAGACTTGTGTTGAGCTTAAGGGTAAGAGTTTAGTACTTCAAGATGAACTTCTGAGTTTAACCAAAACTCACAAGAATCTTGAAGCACAACTTAACTCGCTTAAATCAAGTGTCTCAACTAATTCATCCTCCAAAAACTCTCTCTCAATAAATATAGAATCCAACACTAAAACTTGTAAATGTGCTAACATTGTCTTAAACTTAAAAAGTGAGCTCAAAGAGGCACAAAGCAAGAATGCACACAAGAGTGGGATCTTTTATAAGGAAAAGATCAAATATGCACGTAGTGCATACTCAATCACAAGAGTCCCTTCATCAAAGATGGACTTGGTTATACTAGGGGAGAAAAGCAAAACGCTAGAATCCTTAAAAATAATAGCAAATGCATAGCCTTTGTGAAAGAAAACTCAAGTCAAGTCAAGAGTGACAACCTTGCATCTACCTCACATGAAATTGCCAAAAATGTAAAATCTATCGTATTTCATAATTTTGATGCATCTTATGTTCTTATGAAAAGCAAGTATGGTAGTATATGCAAAATATGTTGGGCCACTCCACAAGAGTCCAAAAACTTGTGTGTGCGTGCGTGCCCAAATGCCTTATAACTAACCTTAAAGGACCCAACCAAGTTTGGATACCTAAGAGCAAAGTTTAAATTGTTTTGCAGCCCTACTCCTCCGGTGGCACTAAATGGGTGCTAGATAGTGGGTGCACTAACCATATGACCGGAGAGAGAAAGATGTTCGTTAAGTATGAAGAAAATGATGATCCAAGTGAAGGCATCTACTTCGGCGACAACAGCCAAGGAAGGGTGCTCGGTATTGGTAAAATTGCAATCTCTTCTCAACACTTTATTTCACATGTTCTACATGTTGAATCACTAGATTATAACCTATTGTCCATATCTCAACTATGTGAGAAAGGTTATAATTGCTTGTTTACTAACGAGGGTGTGACCATCTCTAGAAGAAGTGAGAACTCAATTGCCTTTAAGAGTGTGTTAAAGGGAAAGCTTTACTTAGTGGACTTTTCCACAGATAAAGTTCAACTTGACACATGCTTAATAGCAAAAACCAACATGGGATGGTTGTGGCATAGAAGACTAGCCCATGTTGGAATGAGGAATTTACAAAAAACTTCTAAAGGGGGATCACATCCGCGGACTAAAAGATGTTGTCTTTGAAAAAGATAGGTCATGTAGCGCGTGTCAAGAAGGAAAACAAATTGGAGCAGCTCATCCCGCCAAGAATGTGATGACGACAACAAGACGATTGGAGATGCTCCACATGGACCTCTTCGGCCCTGTCACCTACACAAGCATTGGCGGTAACAAATATGGTCTAGTAATTGTTGATGACTATTCTCGTTTCACTTGGGTGTTCTTCTACATGATAAAGGAGAAACTCAAGGTGTCCTCAAGAAGTTCTTGTGGAGAGCTCAAAACAAATTTTCCTCAAAAATCAATAAGATAAGGAGCGACAACGACTCCAAATTCAAGAACACTCAAGTAGAAGAATATTTGGATGAAGAGGGCATCAAGCATGAGTTTTCGGCCCCCTATTCTCCCGAACAAAATGGGATGGCTGAAAGGAAGAACTGAACACTCATAGAGATGGAAAGGACCATGCTCAATGAATACAAGACCTCAGATCAATTTTGGGCGGAGGCGGTCAACACCGCTTTCATGCTACAAACCGCCTCTACCTCCATCGACTTTTGAAGAAAACCCCATACGAGCTCCTTACCGGTAACAAACCCAACATCTCTTACTTTCAAGTTTATGGAAGTAAATGCTACATTCTCAACAAGAAACCTAGGACTTCGAAGTTCGCTTCGAAATCCGATGAAGGTTTCCTACTTGGTTATGACTCAAACACCTACACCTATCGTGTTTTCAACAATACCTCCGGTTTTGTTGAAATTGCACGTGACGTGGTGTTTGATGAAACTAATGGCTCCCAAGTGAAGCAAGTTGATCAATGTGTGCTAGATGAAGAAGAAGCACCATGTGAAACACTAAGAAGAATGGGGCTTGGGGAAGTCCGTCCCCAAGAAAATGTAGGACAAGATGCTACAAGCTCATCACAATCGGCACCTCTCATTCAAGATCAAACTCAAGAACACCAAGATCAAGACGGTCAATTTCAAGAAGGAGAAAATCGAAACCATGATGTTGATCAAGGGGGAGAAGAAGAAGAAGAAAACCACTCAAGAAATCAAGTGCCTCACCCAAGGGTTCATCATTCAACGGGATCACCCCGTTGACAACATCCTTGGAGATATCACAAAAGGGGTAACAACACGTTCTAGAATAGCAAACTTTTGTGCACATTACTCTTTTGTGTCGTCCTTGGAACCATTTAGGGTGGAAGATGCACTCAAGGATCCGGATTTGGTGGTGGCCATGCAGGAAGAGTTGAACAACTTCACAAGAAACCAAGTATGGGAGCTAGTGAAAAGACCAAATGCAAATGTGGTAGGCACCAAGTGGGTGTTCCGCAACAAGCAAGATGAACACGGAGTGGTAACAAGAAACAAGGCCCGACTTGTGGCAAAGGGATATGCTCAAGTCGAAGGTTTGGATTTCGATGAAACCTTTGCTCCCGTAGCTAGGATTGAGTCCACTCGAATTCTACTAGCCTATGCTACTCAACATGATTTTAAACTCTATCAAATGGATGTGAAAAGTGCCTTCCTAAATGATCCAATCAAGGAGGAGGTGTACGTGGAGCAATCACCCGGCTTTGAAGATCAAGAATATCCTAACTATGTGTTTAAATTGCATAAAGCTCTCTATGGTCTCAAACAAGCTCCTAGAGCTTGGTATGAGTGCCTTAGAGACTTTCTCATTGATAATGGTTTTAAGATAGGCAAGGACATTATACACTCTTCACAAAGAATGTAGATAAAGATCTCTTTGTGTGCCAAATATATGTTGATGACATTATATTTGGTTCTACTAACAAATCATTTTGTAATGAGTTTAGTAAGATAATGACGGATAGGTTTGAGATGTCCATGATGGGAGAGTTGAAGTTCTTCCTAGGATTTCAAGTCAAGCAACTTAAGGAAGGCACGTTCATCAGTCAAACAAAGTACACACAAGACATACTCAAGAAGTTTGACATGGACAAGGCCAAACCCATCAAGACACCAATGGCAACAAACGAGCACCTTGACCTCAATGAAGATGGACCAAGCATGGATCAAAAGGTATATCGCTCTATGATTGGTTTATTGCTTTATCTTTGTGCATCTAGGCCCGATATCATACTTAGTGTATGTTTGTATGCAAGATTTCAAGCATCACCTAAAGAATGTCATTTAACAGCCGTTAAAAGGATCCTAAGATATCTAGTTCACACACCTAATCTAGGATTATGGTATCCAAAGGGATCTAAGTTTAATCTCATCGGATACTCCGATGCGGATTACGCCGGATGTAAAATAGATAGAAAAAGTACCTCAGGGACTTATCAATTTTTAGGTAGGTCCCTAGTATCATGGTCATCCAAGAAACAAAACTCCATTGCCCTCTCCACAGCCGAGGCGGAGTATGTTGCAGCCGGAAGTTGTTGTGCTCAACTTCTTTGGATGCGACAAACTCTAAGGGATTATGGTTACAATATGAACCACATTCCACTCCTATGTGACAATGAGAGTGTCATTAAGATAGTCCATAATCCTGTTGATCACTCTAGGACCAAACATATAGCTATCCGACATTACTTTTTGAGAAATCATTCTATAAAGGGGGACATAGCTATCTCACATGTAAGAACCGAAAACAACTAGCCGATATTTTCACCAAGCCACTAGATGAAAAACGATTTTGTGAACTTCGAAATAAGCTAAATATCCTAGACTCTAGGAATGTGAGTTGAAAAGTTGTGCATCTGAATGCTAACAATTAGAAGTCTTCAAAATTTTTCACAAATTTCAAAAATGTGCATGATTGTGAAAAACTTGTTCCCTCTCTAATTCTTCTCTCATATTATTTTTGGCTATATTGTGGTCATCATGTAATTGTGTGGTTATATATATATATATATATATATATATATATATATATATATATATATGGACCATAGCTACCTGATAGAAGCTGCAAGTAAATTCATCACAATCACGGGCAAAATCCTAATATATAAGAATTTCTCAGCCTCTAAGAGTCGTACTAGTCCGCCCTGGAGGACGGAAAAGTCCGGGTATCTTGAATAGTCCAGGATGCAGCAGACAAGTCCACAACGGACTAGTCCGGACTGCATCCGAACAAGTCCGGACTGCATCCGGACAAGTTCGGACAGCAGACTAGTCCGGACCTAGTTCAGACCGAGCACCGAACTAGTCCGGCCCCTGGAGACTTAACCTCCAAGGGTCGGGCTGACCCCCTTCTCTCTCTCTCATTCACCTCCACTCCTCTCCTCCAAAACTCGCCCCCATTGGCGATTTTGGAGTTCTCCCTCAAATCCCTCGAAGGAATCCTTGATTCAAAGCTTGTGGAGTGCGGGGAATCCTTCTCCGACCATCTCCGCTCCTTCGATCCGTGGATTTCATCAATCTTCTTCAGTCTAAGGTACTTTTTGACCTAACCTTGATTTTTCACAAAACTCTCGCTTCTAGGTCATACCTTTAGTGCCTTAGACCTTCCCTGATGCTCCTACGCCATATTATTGCAATTCCTCGTAGTATTGCGTCTACTTTGCTGAATTAGTGATCAAATCATCTAAGTTAGGGTTTAAAACTGTAGAGTCCGGACTAGTCCGGACGCCAACCGGACAAGTCCAGCCAGGGCGGACTAGTCCGCCCGTTGCCTGGACAAATCCGGCTGATACAGTTTCAGCCCCTAACTTTGGGGATGTAAACTATTTCAAACGCAATACTCTAGCATCTAAGCCTTTCTTTTAATTTATCACCAGATCATGTCAGAATCAGGAGACAATCCTCTTCCAAATCCCGAGGCCGAAGCGGCTCGCCAAGCCGCTTATCGTGCGGCAGCCGAGGCAGAGGCAGGAGAGGCTGCAGCAAGGGAGGCTCGGACAAAGAAATGGGCTGATAGGGAAGCACAAGCCTCTCAGTCCGTTGATCCTCCAAGGAGGAAGAGGCTAGTGACCCTGAAGGAGAAACAACATGCTGAGTCCCAAAGATCAACCCAAGACAAAGGAAAAGGCAAAGCAGCTGATCCTCCCATAAAAAAGGCCTTGGCCAACAAGGGACTCGTCATTCGTGAGAAGCCTAGACGGGGAAGGTAGAATCCCCCACAAGGACCTATTGGGCCCCTTGAGAGGGCACCTTTTATGCACAACCCAAACCGCCAACCCAATTTGGCGAGTGCAACCTTCAAAGGGAAAGGAGTTGACAAAGCTAGAAGGTTCAGAGAAGAGGAGGTTTACAAGTATGAGAAGTCCACACCAGACCCTCGTTTCTGGTGCGACTTCCATTGTGACTACTACCGGCTCGTCTATCTCCCAATGAAGACACCGGTAGTTGATGCTCAGTGGGTGGATTGGCCATACATGGCAAACAAAAAGCATCAAGCTTTTGATGCAATAATTGAAGCAACAGAACGCCATGGGATCAAGGATTTAATGGCTTTTCAGTATGATTGGAACATCGAGGTGATAGTCCAATTCTACACCACCTGCTACTTCCACACCTATGGAAATAGGAAAATCACTTGGATGACAAATGGTGTGGTCTACTCGGTGTTGTATGATGAATTTGCTAGGATCCTTGGACTTGAGGAGCATTTGAACTATGAGATCATAGTTCACAATGAGAGGACCTTGGGAAAGGATGACTTGGATTTCATGTATCCCTCATATCTCACCTAAAGAATGTCATTTAACAGCCGTTAAAAGGATCCTAAGATATCTAGTTCACACACCTAATCTAGGATTATGGTATCCAAAGGGATCTAAGTTTAATATCATTGGATACTCCGATGCGGATTACGCCGGATGTAAAATAGATAGAAAAAGTACCTCAGGGACTTATCAATTTTTAGGTAGGTCCCTAGTATCATGGTCATCCAAGAAACAAAACTCCATTGCCCTCTCCACAGCCGAGGCGGAGTATGTTGCAGCCGGAAGTTGTTGTGCTCAACTTCTTTGGATGCGACAAACTCTAAGGGATTATGGTTACAATATGAACCACATTCCACTCCTATGTGACAATGAGAGTGTCATTAAGATAGTCCATAATCCTGTTGATCACTCTAGGACCAAACATATAGATATCCGACATTACTTTTTGAGAAATCATTCTATAAAGGGGGACATAGCTATCTCACATGTAAGAACCGAAAAACAACTAGCCGATATTTTCACCAAGCCACTAGATGAAAAACGATTTTGTGAACTTTGAAATGAGCTAAATATCCTAGACTTTAGGAATGTGAGTTGAAAAGTTGTGCATCTGAATGCTAACAATTAGAAGTCTTAAATTTTTTCACAAATTTCAAAAATGTGCACGATTGTGAAAAACTTGTTCCCTCTCTAATTCTTCTCTCATATTATTTTTGGCTATAGTGTGGTCATCATGTAATTGGCTACCTGATAGAAGGTGCAAGTAAATTCACCGCAATCATGGGCAAAATCCTAATATATAAGAATTTCTCAGCCTCTAAGAGTCAGACTAGTCCGCCCTGGAGGATTGAAAAGTCCGGTTATCTTGAATAGTCCGGGATGCAGCAGACAAGTCCACAACGGACTAGTCCGGACTACATCCTGACAAGTCCGGACTGCATACGGACAAGTCCGGACAACAGACTAGTTCGGACCGAGCACCGGACTAGTCCGGCCCCTGGAGACTTAACCTCCAAGGGTCGGGCTGACCCCCTTCTCTCTCTCTCATTCACCTCCACTCCTCTCCTCCAAAACTCGCACCCATTGGCGATTTTGGAGTTCTCCCTCAAATCCCTCGAAGGAATCCTTGATTCAAAGCTTGTGGAGTGTGGGGAATCCTTCTCCGACCATCTCCGCTCCTTTGATCCGCGGATTTCATCAATCTTCTTCACTCTAAGGTACTTTTTGACCTAACCTTGTTTTTTCACAAAACTCTCGCTTCTAGGTCATTACCTTTAGTGCCTTAGACCTTCCCTGATGCTCCTACGACATATTGTTGCATTTCCTCGTAGTATTGCGTCTACTTTGCTGAATTAGTGATCAAATCATCTAAGTTAGGGTTTAAAACTGTAGAGTCCGGACTAGTCCGGACGCCAACCGGACAAGTCCAGCCAGGGCGGACTAGTCCGCCCGTTGCCCGGACAAGTCCGGCTGATACAGTTTCAGCCCCTAACTTTGGGGATGTAAACTATTTCAAACACAATACTCTAGCATCTAAGCTTTTCTTTTCATTTATCACTAGATCATGTCAGGATCAGGTGACAATCCTCTTCCAAATCCGAAGGCCGAAGCGGGTCGCCAAGCCGCTTATCGTGCGGCAGCTGAGGCAGAGGCAGGAGAGGCTGCAGCAAGGGAGGCTCAGACAAAGAAACGGGATGACAGGGAAGCACAAGCCTCTCAGTCCGTTGATCCTCCAAGGAGGAAGAGGCTAGTGACCCTGAAGGATAAACAACATGCTGAGTCCCAAAGATCAACCCAAGACAAAGGAAAAGGCAAAGCAGCTGATCCTCCCAGAAAAAAGGCCTTGGCCAACAGGGGACTCGTCATTCGTGACAAGCCTAGACGGGGAAGGGAGAATCCCCCACAAGGACCTATTGGGCCCCTTGAGAGGGCACCTTTTATGCACAACCCAAACCGCCAACCCAATTTGGCGAGTGCAACCTTCAAAGGGAAAGGAGTTGACAAAGCCAGAAGGTTCAGAGAAGAGGAGGTTTACAAGTATGAGAAGTCCACACCAAACCCTCGTTTCTGGTGCGACTTCCATTATGACTACTACCGGCTTGTCTATCTCCCAATGAAGACACCGGTAGTTGATGCTCAGTGGGTGGATTGGCCATACATGGCAAACAAAAAGCATCAAGCTTTTGATGCAGTAATTGAAGCAACAGAACGCCATGGGATCAAGGATTTAATGGCTTTTCAGTATGATTGGAACATCGAGGTGATAGCCCAATTCTACACCACCTGCTACTTCCACACCTATGGAAACAGGAAAATCACTTGGATGACAAATGGTGTGGTCTACTCTTTGTTGT
The DNA here is from genome assembly GCA_030760725.1 of Neostapfia colusana. Lineage (NCBI taxonomy): Eukaryota > Viridiplantae > Streptophyta > Magnoliopsida > Poales > Poaceae > Neostapfia > Neostapfia colusana. The sequence goes on from JASWHV010000015.1 coordinate 68,497,714, forward strand.
ATGATGAATTTGCTAGGATCCTTGGACTTGAGGAGCATTTGAACTATGAGATCATAGTTTACAATGAGAGGACCTTGGGAAAGGATGACTTGGATTTCATGTATCCCTCATATCTCACCTATGAGCCATCCTCAACCCACAACATCAAACCCTTCTTTAGAGTGCTAAACAAAATTCTGATGAAGACTGTAGCTCCAAAAGATGGGGATGCGGGGATGATACAAGGGTAACTTAGGAACTTGTTGAAGCTACTCAATGAAGAAGAACGATTCAACGTCTTCGACTACATATACAATGATATCTTCAACATCTCCTACACCCCGAACAGGTCCTGTGGATATGTGCCGTACATCATGTGCATGATAGAGAAAGTCACATGCCTGGAATTTGCAAAGGATGTGAAGCACAGGAAGCTACGTCCTCAGATGCCGATTCCCCTTCGTCGCCCTCCTACATCTTTGGGTAGGAGCTCCTCTGCAGCTCCATCCTCCTCAGTTGGGCCATCTGTCCCTCCATCATCGAGTGGCTCCTCTAGTGGGCTGCTCAAAATATTCAAAGCCATGTTCTCCTCGTGCCAGAAAGTGGAAGTTCGAACGTAGAAAATGAAGCAACGTCAAGAGAAGTATCTCAAGGCCATGTGCGACAAGATGGATATACCTATGTCTCCACCGTCATCGGATGATGACGAAGTGACAGAGTTTCCCACTCTCACCCAGGATGAGCTTGCCTACTTTGGCTCCTCCTACCTCCCACGCTCATCAAGATGATGACAATGAAGATGAAGATGAATATGAGGACGAGGAAACTCAGAGTGACCAAGACAAAGATCAAGATGGAGATGATAGCGATTAGGTCTTTCTCTCTTTTCTTTTCCTTTTTGGTGCTTTGATGCCAAAGGGGGAGATAATAAGGGGGAGTAGTCTAGTCTAGCTCCTTAGTCTTTAGTCTTGCTCTTTAACACTTCACTTTATGTTGGGCTGTAATAACTATGCCACATTCTGCCACGTTATGTTATTTTGTAATGACTATGCTGTTTTATGTCTTCATATTATGCCATATTGAGATGAGTTTGTTCGTAAATGTTATATCTTCCTTAATGCCATTAATGTTCACTTCAAAACATCACACTTATCCACCCTACCATAACACGTGTATGTATGAAATCCCCAAAGAACTCACTCTTGCGCATATTTTTTTCTTGACAATCTCTTGTGCACACATTTAGGGGGAGTGAACCATACACACATGTGTTATGAAAGCAATCTATTATATTTATTTATTGAGAATCTTAATATGTTGTCATCAATCACCAAAAAGAGGGAGATTGAAAGTGCATCTAGGTAATCCCCGTGGGTTTTGGTTGATTGATGACGACAATTAAGATACTAATAAGTTTTTACTGAGTATGAGCACATGTGCTTATCAAAGGAATGGATGTGGAGTCTCTCAAGAAGCAAAAAGGAAAAGAAGAAAACTTGGAAGAGTAGAAAATAGAATTTTTCCATTGAGTTTCACATTTTCTAGTTGTGTACAGGGTCTTCTCTTTTAGAGTGCTTGAGAATCAATAGAGAGCTCAAACTAAAGTTAGAAAGTTAGAATCGTGAGAGGAAGTAGTCATAGGTATGGCTTAAAAAGGAAGACCGGACTTGTCCGGACTACGAGCCGGACTAGTCCGTTCTTATCCGGAATACTCCGTTATAAACTGGACAAGAAGTCTCTGAGTGAGTTCGGACTTGTCCGTTTTAGGCCAGACTAGTCCGTTGTTGAGTGTGTCTGATCCTTTATGAGACTAAGTCTAGGAAGGCCGGACTAGTCTGCCTTGTTGGCCAGACTAGTCCGCTAAGCGGACTAAGCCGTTTGGGTCCGGAGAAGGAGTCTCTGAGTGACTTCGGACTAGTACGCTCCATAGGCCGGACTAGTCCGATCCCTTCAGACTAGTCCGGTTTAGGACGGAACAAAGGTTCCTGTGCGAGCTTGGACTAGTTCGAAGTTGGCTGGACTAGTACACAATCCTATATTAGAGAGTTTTTTAGACTAAGTCTGGTAAGACCGGACTAGTCCACCCTTGGGGCTGGATAGTCCGCCCTTACCCGACTAGTCCGTTCTCATACGGAACAAAGGTTCCTGACTGAGATCGGACTAGTCTGCTCTTGGCCGGACTAGTCCTGGGTTTTATGACCGTTTGAATCCAACGGTCACTAGACTTTAGTTGGTAGCCTTATGACGTGGGTGGTCCCTTAAGAAAGGACTAGTCCGGGGTTTGGACCGGACTAGTCCGGGCTTTAGTAGGTAACGGCTACATGCCGAGATTTCTATAAAAAGGAGACCCCCCGACTGAGTAGGAGGGAGACAACAAACCTAGCACTGAAAACTCATTCCTAGAGCTCTTCTAAGCCTCTTTCCTCACCTTCTTGACCCCTAAGATTATATCTTAAGGGTTTGTGGATTTGTGAGAGGAGAGACGTGGTGATCGACGTTTGAGCTCTCGGTTTGACTCTCTTGCACTCTGATTGTTAATTTGAGTTCTTGATTGTTGCATTTTGATTTCTAGAACTGCTAGGTTGTTGTAGGGAGCCTCTAGTTGTAAGTAGCCCCTAAGAGCATTGTATTCACATTTGATTGATAGTGAAAGAGCCTAGGCTTGATCTTGGTGATCGCTCGGTGAGGAAAGGGTTGGAAAAGACCCGGTCCTTTATGGACTCCTCAACGAGGACGTAGATTCCTGTGTGGAATCGAACCTCGGGATAAATTGTGTCTCTTACCTCCTTTACCCTCTTGCTCTCTCACTTAAATTACACATTAAGCTTTCGTCTTGTTAACACTTGTGAATTGTTCCACTATCTTGCAATCTAAGCATTCACAACTAACAGGTGAGATTGTTTGACTACTATACATCTTACGCTTAAACGAACTTAAAATGAAAACCTAAAACACAATTTTATACCTAGACCGGACTAGTCCACCCTCACACCGGACTAGTCCGGCCTTCTTCAAGTTTAATCCGCTGTTTGCAATAGTTTCAGGTTTTATTAGCCTATTCACCCCCCTCTAGGCAACTTTCAGTTTGTCACCCCTCCTCAAGAAAGCATTGGCCGAGGCACCAGGTAGCCCTACCTTGGGCTGCCTACTCTTCACGCAGAAGCTGATCCTGTGCGGCTTCGCCGTATGTCTGGACGTCGGGTGAGCCCTTGGTGTGTTCTAAGAGGAGAGCGGCCTCGACCCCCTATACCAATGTAAGAGGACGTTTTCCCTTATCGCACGACGGAGGGGGGGGACGCCTGGTTGGGCATAGAGCGTCTTGCGTCGCTCGCTATGGTCGCTGGAGTCGGAGTGGCCGTAGACGACTTTCAACGCCCTCTCGGCATCTTGATACTCCATACCCTGCTTAGTGTCAGCCTCAGGTTTGGCCTTTTGTTTGCCCTCCCGCTGACGGAAGGGTGTGCCTTCCTAGCACTATTGTTGGAGCTCTCGGAAGCGCTCCGCTAGCTTCTTGATCTCCCGGCACTCGCTTGCACTGTGCCGTTTATTGTAGTGGACCGGGCACCTCTGGTCGCCGTCATCACTGTCGGACGGCTGTCGCGGGCGCTTATCGGTGCGTGGCCCCTGGCCCCCTGCAGCTGCTACTGCTGCTACAGTGTGGGCTCCGTCCAGCGGCTTGTCCTTGCCGCTGGTCTTCTTCTTCTTGCCGCCAGAGCCCTCCCTGGTGGACTCACTCCCCTTGCAAGGCGGTGTGTGCCAGTTGCGGCCCTCCACGGCCCTAACACACTTGTCCGCCAAGCCAAAGAGCTCGGAGACGTCCTACACATCATGCATGGCCAACTTCTCGAGCATCTTCTTGTTGCGGACACCCTGTCGAAAGGCGACGATGACGGAGGCGTTGGAGATGCAGGGGATGGTGTTCCTAACTTGGGAGAAACGCTGGATGAAGGAGCACAACGACTCTCCTGATTGCTGTTGCAGGGCGTGGAGGTCGGCCTCCGTGCCCGGTCGGGTGTAGGAACTCCCGAAGTTGGTCGTGAACTGACGGCACAACTCTTCCGAGGAGATTATAGACTCCTGGGGAAAGTTCATGAGCCATGACCGGGTTAACCCGATCAAGGCCACGGGGAAGTAGTTGGCCATGATGGCCTCATCCCCTCCTGCAGTTAGGATGGCCATGTAGTAGATCTGCAGGAACTCGACGGGGTTGACTGTCATATCAAACTTCTCCGGCAAATGCAGCTGGAACTTGCTCGGCCACACTGCCATACGAAGGTGTGGGGCCAGAGCCATGTAGCCTCCCACAGAGCCTGGGGAGACGGGGTTCTAGCCCGCGTAGATGGGGCGCATGGCACCCGGGGTACCATACTCCTCCTCGAGGTTGTGACGCCGCTCACGCTGTCGCTCGATGGTGATGCGACCATATTCTTTCTAACTGCAGCGGCAATCCATCTTGGCTCTGAGATCTGCAGTGGGGAGCCTGGACATCGCCGCCGAGTGGGTTGCTGTCGTCATGTAATCCCTTGTTAGGGTACAGGCCGGCAGCTGCACCGTCTCTGGTCGCTGTCTCCGGTGGCACAGCGAGTTGAGCGCAGTGACAACCAGGTAGTCGACATCGTTGCACCACTGCTCTGCAGCGGACGGAGAAGCTCCTGCGCTCGGGGGGGGGGGGGGGGGTTGTGCAGGAGCACGCGCGCCGCTAGCAGCGCACTATCCGGGTTGACTTTGGTCGGCGCTTGCGACGCCGTCGCAACCGAAGGTTGCCGGGTGGCAACGGGCACCATCGTTGTAGGGGCTGCCACCGGCGTAGTTGGTCCCGCTCTAGAACAGGATGAGGCTTCCTGCTCCCTCTGCTGCTGGCAGCGAGAGGGGCGGGAAGAACCTCCGAGGGACTGGATGTTGACCACCGTGGACTTCACGAACAGCTTCAAAATCCAAGAAGCCCCCTTCCTAGCGTGCCAAATGTCAAAGTGTTTTCCTGCGACATTTCCCCTGGTCTGCTCTGGGGCAGCCCGCGGAGATTCTTTTTTAGGAGGGGCTTAGTAGTTTCAAGCGTCGTAGCACGATGGCGAGGATGAACATGAGGATTTACATGGTTCGGACCACCGGAGCGTAATACCCTACGTCCACGGTGAGGTTGTTGTATTTCTTGCGCGTATGAGTGTGTGAGAGAGTGAGTTGGCTGGGTTACGAACCTGAGCTGCGAACCCTTTGCCCGAAGGCTTCCCCGATCCTTTTATAGTCCAAGGTCAGGGCAGTTACAATGCGGCCCGGGGCCCAACAGGTGGCCCCGTGGCTGTCCGTACCCTATACATGAGCTAGGGCTTTTACAGCTATATGTCACGTCGCTGTCAGAGGAGTTAAGGCGCGCCACGTGGCATGCCAGGCGCCTCTGACCGGGTAGTCGGTGATGATGAAGTTCCCGTCTTGTTGCCGCGTCTCCTCGCTCTGCTGGGCAGCTCTGTGCCATTGGGCAGCACTGTTCCGCCGTCACGCCTCGCTGCCCTGCACTGCAATGGTGAACAGGCGGAGGACAAAGGCATGTGCCGTGTGCCATGCTTCTGGGGAAGGCACGATCCTTGAATGCACGACCTGACAGCGCACCCTCCTCTTTACTCCTTGGCTATCTGCCCGTTGCTTGTTAGCGCAGCGTCCAGGTGGCTAGCCCCCGGGACATGCGTCGTCACCTGAGCAGTCTTGCGGAATAGCAAGGGGTCCGGAGTCGTTGGACACGTGGCAGTGCCGGAGCCCTCCCATGCTGGAGGTCGGGCCCGGGGCCGTAGGACACGTGGCACCTCCGGAGCTACCCTTGGCGGGAGTCGTGGCTCGGAGGTTCCGGACATGTGGCAGCGCCGGAGCCCTCCTTGGCGGAAGGTCGGGTCCGGAGTCATCGAACACATGGCGGCTCCAAAGCCATCCTCGACCGGTAGTGAGAATCAGAGCATGTTGTAAGGATCGAAACGCCCAAGAGGGGGGGTGAATTGGACTTTTTCAAATTTTAGAGCAATTTAAAACTTAATGGTTGAAGCCCAATTCCCTATGCGAACTAACTACGCAAGCAAGAGTGTTAAGTGCGGAATAGTAAATGCGTAATAGTAAGGGGGTGAGGAGAGAAATGCAAACTCCCGCGGAGACTCGAAGACACGGCGATTTTTCCCGTGGTTCGGTAAGATCACAAAAATCTACCTACGTCCATGTTGTGGCACCCACCAAAGGGTATAGCCACTCCCAAGTCACCAAGACAAGGGAATCCACTATCTTTCTCCGTTCGCCTTCTCCGGCAAGGTGGAGCTCAAGCCTTGTACAATGGTGATCTTCCGGGCTTCCACAAACGTCTTGGTAAGCTCCGGAGCGATCTCTTCTTCCTCCAACTTTTACAAGGTGAGAGAAGTCACCAAGACACTCTCTCTCACTAGCCTAGAGATTCCAATCACCAAGAATGGACGCACACAAGCTTCTCTCTAGCTAGATATAACCTATAGTTAGAGTACAAGAGGTTTTGAAGTGTAGAAGTGGTAGCTCTTGGTCTTGAATGCTTGAGGATGTGTAGTGAGGCTCTGGTGATCAAGACTTGACGAAATGGCCGGTTGGAGGGGTATTTATAGCCAGCCCACACGAGATAGCCGTTGGAAAAGTAGGCAGACTTTTTCAGTGAACATTGGATCCTCCGATGCACCCCTTTATATGAGCATCGGTCGAATTCCAAATTAGCTGATGTCATGTGTCAGATGTGACCGTTGGATATAACAGTTGGATCTTTTAATCAACCGATGTTGCTTCAACTTCATCATCGGATGATCCGGTGAGTTGATCTTCAGAATTGGTTCAGAAATAATGTCTCGGTTGAAGTTGACCGACGTACACTTCATCATCGGATGATCCGATGTGTACTTCTTCAGAATAACTCAGAAATTATCCTTCTGTTGAAGTCAACCGATGTGCCACTTCCTTCACATCGGATGATCCGGTGTGTACTGGGCTCTGAGGTCTTCTTCTTCTGCCAACTCAAACTCGACCGATGTAGTCATTTTGCAAGACATCGGATGATCCGGTGAGTGCAACTTGTTTGCTTCGAGTTGTTTTGAGTTGATCTTTTGGAATCTTCTTGAGTGACCTCTTTGACACTTGTTTGAAATGATATTATGATGAAGTGTAAGCTTCTTGTGTTGCCAATTTTGATAGAATAGAGTCGTTGTATGAGTTCTTTATTTAGTCTTCATGAGTATCGAATAACCCCTTAAAATAGATCGTTGAGGGGTCTCCATTTGTATCCAATGAGCAGTAGATGGTGTGAATAGATAGTTCATTGACGTTTGATGTGATATGCGTGAAAACTTGCATCCACAAACTCATTAGTAATAACGAACGGTTGTCATTAATCACCGAAATCATACCTCACGGGGGCCTAGATGCTTTCAATCTCCCCGTTTTTGGTGATTGATGACAACACAACGAGTAGAGCGTAGAATTAATGGAATTAGAACGCAATGCTCAAAAAAGGAATATAACAAGTACAAATTGCAACACAAGTGGCTCGAAGACTCAAATAATAAACAATAAAGCGTAAGAGCACAAAGTGGCACCCGAAGTACAATAATAGCAAATAACAATAACAGGCAATCTCAAAGATAACAATAAGTAGCAAAGGGATAGACACTCCCCCTAAAACCAAGAACTCCCCCTAGAACTGAGCTAACCTCCCCCTGACTCTAACTCTTCTCCCCCTTTGGCATCAAGACACCAAAAAGGGAAGTCGAGTCCCTACGACTCAGGCACGCTCCTGGCGATGGTGAAGCGGTCGGCGTCGACGGTGCTGTCGCCGGAGCTGCTGGAGGTGGAGGTCGCTGGCGCTGGAGCTGGAGCGGGGGGAGCTGGAGCTGGAGCTGCTGGGGGATCCGCTGAGACTGCTGGCGCCGGTGGAGAAGGTACTGCCGGAAGAGGTGAGGACTGGAACGACGTCGGCGGCTGTACTGGAGCTGGTGCCAGTGGGGGTGCACCTGGAGCCTGACTGAGTCCCGAGTGCTGAGGTGGAAGGGCGACTCCCGTCTGCTGGTAGAGATTGGTGACCAACCCCAGGATGCCCAACAACATCTGCTGAGTCTGCTGCTGCTGGTCCAGAGTGCGTCGTGTCATCTGGTCGACAAGTTTGGTGAACCTGTCGGTGTCCTCTCGCCTCTGACGGGCGATCTCCAGCTGCATCTCCTGCTGCTGCCTCTGAAGCTGCTCCTGTCGAGCTGCCTGCTGCTCCTGCTGCTGAGCCATCCGCTGAAGTAAGGCAGTGAGCTCTGACGGCTGAGTCACCTGAGCCTCTGACACTGGAGGAGGTGTAGGTGGTGGAGCTGCTGAGCCTCCTGCCTCTGCGTCGTGCTGCCTTGGTGAGGGAGGAGCAGGAGGGAAGTACTCATCGACACTGTCGCTAGTGTCGCTGTCCGACCATATGTGCTGTAGGTCTCCTCCCTGAGCCTCTGCCTGTGCCAGCTCTGCGTCCTCCTGAGTCAGCTCTGCCCAGTCCTCCTCTGACAGTCTGGCTTGAACCTCACGCTCGACGGGACGGCCAAGGCGGCGGTCTCCCGGAGTGGGGACTCGGTAGTGGCTGAACCGGGTCACGTGCATCTCCGTCAGCTGAGAAACTCCTGGAGTGTCCTCTGGAACCAGCTGGTGAAGAAGGTGACAGATCCAGTGACCGAAGACCAACTGTCGAAGCATCCCAACTCCGTCGGTGATCACGTCCTCCATCTCGCAGATCAGAATATCTACGATGTCGAACTCCATCCCGTTCATCACATAGAACAAGATGGTCTGCTGAAGGCTCGTGAAGCCCTCCAAGTAGCCAGACCTTAGTAGGGTACGCCTGAGGACGTGGTGAACTGTCCGAGCTGCTGGGGTGAGAAGCGCTGGCACCCTCGGCTGGTCAGGAGTGAACGGCTGAGTGAACAGACCTCTGATCTCCTCGAAAGGCGGTGCCGCTCCTATAGTCAGTGGCCTCCTCGGCGGGTCTGCGTCTCCGTAGACTATCTGGTGCAGGCACGTAGTAGAGAGCTCCACACCAAGCAGTCTGCCCAACAAGTCTCGAGACACGTCGTGGATCCGCCCCATGAACATGAAGTGAATCGAGCGACGGCCCTCAGAGACGTAGAGTGTCGCGTAGAACACCCTGACCCACTCCTTGACGTAGGCACTCCTCTGGTGCGAGAGCAAGTCCACAAGTCCTCTGTATCTCTCAAAAAGTGGCCTGATCCGGTGTCCCGCTGCCACTGCAAGCTGATCCCAGTCGATGCTGTTATGCTGGAAGAGCTTGTGGCCCCGACGCCTGTAAGTCTCGTACAGGGACGCCTGTGTCAGGGTCCAGAAGCGGGAGTCTACTCGAGCGTCCCTAGGCCGTGGGAACCATTCCTCAAGCAACGCTGACCATCTGAGCTTCTTCAGTTGCCTTGCCTTCATCTTCCTGTAGTCGGTGAGTCTGACATCTTCGGCAACTCGGACTGCTGTGTCCATCAGGTGGATGGCCCTTTCGGCCTCTCTGTCCTCGGCGCGGTCAGCCGCAGAGGGGCGCCGACTCGCCGTAGGAGTCTGTCCACCCCCACGAGTCCTCGGGGTGCGCCGGTGGATGAGAGGCGGCACCTCGGTCTCCTCCTCGTCGGAGCCCTCGGGAGGCACCGGCTGGACCGGAGGCTGCTCCTGCCTCTGCCGGGACTCGCGGATCCGTAAGGAACCACGATGGCCGCGCTCACGCTCCTCGGCGGTGCGAGCGGCCAACTCCGCACGACGAGCGTCCTTGGACATCTTGCGCTTCTTCGCGGCGGGCTCCTCAATAGCCTTGCCCTTTCCTTTGCGATCGCGACCCATCTTAGTGACGAACGGCGAAGCTCGGCGAAATCCTAGCGGAGAGGGTGATGCGCGGTGGTGGAGGGGAGACGGCGAGGGAGGCGCGGCGGAGGAGGGAACTGCGGCGGCGCGGTGGAACGGCGGCGGCACTCGCGGGAGAGGCGGTGGCGCGGGCACGGGCGGCGCCTAGGAGGCGGCGGCGGCGCCTGGGAGGCGGCGCGCGCGGGAGAGGCGGCGGCGGCGACTGGGAGGCGGCGCGCGGCGACTGGAGGTGGCGTGCGGGGGAGAGGCGGCGGCGGCTGCGCCTTGGAGGCGGCGGCGGCGGCTGCCGAAGGGCGGCGGCGGCGGCTGGGAGGCGGCCGGAGGGCGCGAGGACGGCGAGAGAAGCGGGCGGCGGCGAGAGAAGCGGGGAAGAAGAAAACACGGGCGGCCGAACCGCTATTGAAACCGTACGGGCAAACCCTAGCCGCGCATAAAACACCGGATGGACCGATGATCATCGGAAGATGCATCGGTCGAGTTCAACAGAGAGTTGTTCCAAAAACTCTCTTTGATCATCGGATGGACCGACGTTGAGGTGGCGATCATCGGTCGATTTCTGCAGGGCACCAGAAAACTGAACACCGGATGCTCCGATGTCTTCTGAAATGAACTCATCGGTTGATTTGTGACATCTGAATTGATCTGAGCACTGAACTGAAGCACCAATTGATCCGATGATCTGCTGGCCCTAGCATCGGATAATCCGATGACTACAGAAAACCTAAGACTGCCCATATGTGTCCTTGGACTTAAACACACAAAGATAAGGATGGGTCGTAGGACCTTTTGGGCAACTCCTAACCTCTAAATAGAAGGCTTCAAATATAGTGCCACATATTGGCTAAGCCCTTAAGCAAAGAGAACACACAAGGTTAGGAGGGAAACCACAAAAGTGTAAGGCCCATGCTTTGTGAGGTAGAGTATGGAAAACTTCTATCTCTTTAAAGCATATACCTTTAGAATTTTGCTCTATCCACATCATATGAGTTGAGATATTGCATTTTGAACAAGTCTCCTTCTCATGATGTGGGTTCTCCTTTGTGACAATCTACCGTATGCAATGCCAAACAAAATAATGCAAGGTGTTAAATGAGTGCAAGTCTATATGGCAGGAATCATGCAAAGCATAATGTAAATCTATCTTGCCAAGTTTAAACCTTCCAAAGGCTTCCTCAGGGAAAACTATTTCTAGCTCGCCCCTATCCTTTGGGAGTTAGACAAGACCTATTTGATATGCAACCTTACATGAACACGGCAACTTACATGACGTTAGATGCATCTAGCACATTTAATTCACTTCTAAGTCTAGAAAAAGTTTTCTCATCAAGTGGTTTAGTGAAGATATCCGCCAATTGTTCTTCGGACCTAACACCTTGCAAAGAGATGTCTCCTTTAGCCTCATGGTCCCGCAAGAAGTGATGGCGAATATCAATGTGCTTAGTGCGGGAGTGTTGAACGGGGTTTCTAGCTATCTTAACCGCACTTTCATTGCACAAAGGAGAGGCACACAACCAAATTTAATTCCAAAGTCTAAAAGGGTTTGCTTCATATATAGAATTTGGGCACAACATGCACCGGCCGCTATATATTCTGCCTCCGCGGTGGACAAAGCCACGGAGTTTTGCTTTTTGCTCGACCAAGATACTAGGGAACGCCCAAGTAAGTGGCACCCACCGGAGGTACTCTTGCGATCCACACGGCATCCGGCAAAGTCCGAATCCGAGTAACCCAAGAGATGGAAACTAGCGTTCTTGGGGTACCACAAACCTACACTTGGGGTATGCTTGAGATATCTAAGTATCCTAAAGACCGCCTTACGATGCGATTCTTTAGGTGCCGCTTGAAAGCGAGCACACAAGCATACACTAAACATGATATCGGGCCTAGATGCGGTAAGATATAACAATGAACCAATCATGGAACGGTAATGAGATTGATCAATAGGTTTACCGTCCATGTCCGCGTCGAGATGACAATTTGTCGCCATTGGAGTACTTCTTGAGCTACAATCTTCCATTTCAAACTTCTTCAAGAGGTCCTTGGTGTACTTCTCTTGGTAGATGAAAGTCCCCTCTTGAAGTTGCTTGATTTGAAATCCTAGGAAGAAATTGAGTTCTCCAATCATTGACATCTCGAACTCCCTAGACATCATGGTGCCAAACTCAAGGCTAAGAGATTTGTTAGTTGAGCCAAAAATAATGTCATCAACGTAAATTTGACAAAGAAATAAATCCCCGTTGATGTCCTTGGTGAAAAGTGTGGTATCCACCCTCCCGATCTTGAATCCTTGCATGACTAGGAAATCCCTTAGACGTTCATACCATGCCCTAGGTGCTTGCTTGAGCCCGTAGAGCGCTTTATGTAACCTATACACATGGTTAGGATTCCTCGGATCTTCAAACCTGGGAGGTTGCTCAACGAAAACAAGTTCGTTAATATAACCATTGAGGAAGGCACTTTTAACATCCATTTGATAAAGCATAATATTGTGATGCGAAGCAAAAGCAAGGAGTATACGAATAGCTTCTAACCGTGCGACCGGGGCGAATGTCTCTCCAAAATATAGTCCTTCAACTTGTGAAAAACCCTTGGCCACAAGCCTTGCCTTGTTGCGGACTACCACGCCATTCTCGTCTTGCTTGTTGCGGTACACCCACTTCGTTCCGATGACGTTCTTGTCCTTAGGTCGCTCCTCCAATACCCAAACTTCATTGCGGGTGAAGTTGTTGAGTTCTTCTTGCGTAGCCATCACCCAATTGGGATCTTGGAGTGCTTCCTCAATATTTGTGGGTTATACACATGAAACAAAAGAGTAGTGCTCACAAAATGAAGCAACATGGCGAGAACGAGTACTTACTCCCCGTGACGGACTTCCGATGATTTGATCCATCGGATGTGCCTTGGAGATGCGCCCATGCCTCATAAGAGGTTGTGAGGCACTTGGCGGTGGTGAGGCATCTCGCTCGTCTTGTGGTTGGACTTGACCTTGGACTTCTTCTTCTTCTTGGTGTTGTGTGGCATGTGAATCTTGCATTGGCAATGGATCATCTTTCTCTTCTTCTTCATCAATTTGAGGCGCCATGGAGGTGTTGATGTTGGAACTTGAGGCTCCCCCTTGATCATGGCTCTCCTCAACTTCGGGCTTGATGTCTCCTATGGTCATGTTCTTCATAGCTTCTCGTAGTGGCTCATCATCTATATCATCATGACCAAAACTCTCCTCTTGGGAGCCATTAGTCTCATCAAACTCAACATCACAACTTTCTTCAACTAACCCGGAGGTTTGGTTGAATACTCGATATGCTTTTGAGTTTGACGCATAACCAAGAAAGATACCAACATCACACCTTCTTTCAAACTTACCGAGCCTTTTCTTGCGGTAGATGTAGCACTTGCACCTGAAGACTCGGAAGTAGGAGATGTTGGGCTTTCTCCCAATGAGGAGCTCATATGGGGTCTTTTGAAGTAGTCGATGAAGATAGACCCTATTTGCGGCATGGCACGCCGTGTTGATTGCTTCGGCCCAAAACTTCTCCGACGTGCCATAGTCATCAAGCATTGCTCTTGCAAGGGTGATGAGAGTCTTGTTCTTCCTTTCAACGACACCATTTTATTGAGGGGTGTATGTGGCCGAAAACTCGTGCTTCACGCCTTCACGATCACACCACTCCCCAATGTTGTAGTTCTTGAACTCGGTTCCGTTGTCACTCCGGACCTTGATGATGGGAAGTTGAAATTCCCTTTGAGCTCGTTTAGCGAAGGTCTTGAAGATTTCCGGAGTTTCACCCTTGTCACCTAGAAACAATGTCCAAGCATAGCGAGAGTAGTCATCAACAATGACAAGACAATAGAGGTTACCGCCAAGGCTTTGGTATGTGGATGGTCCGAAGAGGTCCATGTGAAGTAGTTCAAGTGGCTTGGAGGTTGACACCATTGTCTTCATCGGATGGTGTGAGGCAACTTGCTTCCCGGCTTGACACGCGCTACAAAGCTTGTTCTTCTCAAATGTGACATCCTTCACGCCGGTCACCATCCCAAGCTTGAATGACTTCTTGAGCTTGCTCATCCCAATGTGAGCAATGCGCCGATGCCATAGCCATCCCAAACTTGTCTTGGTGAAAAGACAAGTGGTCAAGCTAGCATCCTTGTTGGAGAAGTCCACCAAGTAAAGATGTCCATGCCGAAAACCTTTGAATATTAGTTCTTTGTTTGATTCACTAGTCACCACAACACCATTCTTGTCAAATGTGCACGTTAGTCCAAGATCACATAATTGTGCAATAGAAAGTAAATTGAAACTAAGAGACTTAACGTAAAACACATTAGAGATAGACAAATCATGAGAAATAGCAATTTTACCCAAACCAATTACCTTCCCCTTTGAGTTATCACCAAAGGTGACTTGTTCATGATTGCCGAGGTTCTCTATGGAGGTGAACATACCATCATTGCCGGTCATATGTTGAGTGCACCCACTATCGAGTACCCAATGCTTTCCTCCGGCTTTGTAGTTCACCTACACACACGAAGTTAGTTTTTGAGTTTAGGAACCCAAGCCAACTTAGGTCCTTGTATGTGTGATACAAGTGATTTTGGAACCCAAAGTTGCTTGGGGAGCTTCCCCTTCATGCCCTTGATGTCTTTGCCGATGAACCTTGCCTTCACCTTTCCACCTACTTTGCTCAATAGATAGTGATAATCCTTGAAGGTAGATTTGTAGTTAGGAGGCAATTTGGGAGGAGGACGGTTGGGAAGAGGACACTCCCTCGTGTGATGTCCGTGACCTCACAATGTTGGCAATAGGAACCAACTTCCGTGATGAAGCTTGTCCTAAGCTCCGGTGAGGGCACCTTTCCTTTGTTGGGCACCGGGAAGGATCCAAGTCCCCTCTTGTTGAAGCTTTTAGCTTGTTGGTAGAGGATTTCCTTGTGCTTGTCCTCCCCCTTAGAGAGTCTTGCCACACTAGTGCGAAGACTTTCAATTTCGTCCATTAGGCACATAGGGGGTGGACGAAGAGGTGAGTCATCCTTGTTGACGATGGCGAGGCCCGCCAAGTTTTCTTCATCTTCACTATCTTCGTCGCTTGACTCTTCATCCGTGATCCACTCATTGGCTTCACACATGAAGACCTTTTGAGGCCCTCTTCTCTTCTTTGGAAAGAGCTTGGTTTTCTTGCCTTTGTCAAATTTCTTCTTTCCAAAAGAGCGCTTGGGCTTGACCTCCTCTTCATCATTACTTTCTTCTAGCTTGTGATGCTTGCCATTTTCCTTCCTTTTGTCCGGTCTTGGACAATCATATGATATGTGGCCTAGATCACTACAATTGTAGCACGTCTTGTTTTCATCTTTTCTTGGCAAGAAGGCTTTCTTTTTGGGATCATAAGAGTATCCCTTCTTTGCAATCTTGGAGTTGAGGCGTGAGAATTTCCTCATCATCAAAGCAAGCTCATCATCATCATCTTCGCTTGTTTCTTGCTCTTCTTCACTTGAGCTAGGCTCAACCACTTTCTTCTTCTTGGGAGTTGTCTTCTTGGTTGAAGCCTTGAGAGCAATGGTTTTTGATGATGACTCCTCCATCATTCCAAGTACGCTCATCTCATGAGCATGGATTTCTCCAATGAGCTCCGAAACTTCAATGTTGTCTAGTGACTCTTTTTGGAGCATTGAATTGATAATGTTGTACTTGGGCTTGGGTAGAAGCATGAGGATCTTGCGATTGATAAGTCCCTTGCCAAGAGAAGCAATGTCAAGTGCGTTAATTTCCTCAATGAGCACATTTAAACGAGAAAACATTTGGTTAACATTCTCATGAGGAAACATCTTAAATTCATCATATTTTGATTTAAGCATGTGATATTTGAGTTCTTTAACACGAGATGAGCCCTCATGTATTTCAATTAGACATGCCCAAATTTCACATGCTTTTTCCTTACTAGCAATCCTAGCAAAAACATCTTGACTAATGCATTCATATATGGCATTTCTAGCCTTAGCATCCCATTTTAATTGGTCTCCAACATAGTCAAGATTTCCAAACCCCGCATGGGTCGCTTCCCACACTTCGGGAGCAATTTCCTCAAGGTAAGCGCGCATGCGTGCTTTCTAATAAGCAAAATTCTTGCCCTCGAAGGTAGGAACCGAACCCCCATTCTTGGCCATTTTCGCTCTCTAGCGGTGAAGCTAGAACGATCCAATGAGCAACCTTGCTCTGATACCAATTGTAAGGATCGAAACGCCCAAGAGGGGGGGTGAATTGGGCTTTTTCAAATTTTAGAGCAATTTAAAACTTAATGGTTGAAGCCCAATTCCCTATGCGAACTAACTACGCAAGCAAGAGTGTTAAGTGCGGAATAGTAAATGCGTAGTAGTAAGGGGGTGAGGAGAGAAATGCAAACTCCCTCGGAGACTCGGAGACACGGCGATTTTTCCCGTGGTTCGGTAAGATCACAAAAATCTACCTACGTCCACGTTGTGGCACCCACCAAAGGGTATAGCCACTCCCAAGTCACCAAGACAAGGGAATCCACTATCTTTCTCCGTTCGCCTTCTCCGGCAAGGTGGAGCTCAAGCCTTGTACAATGGTGATCCTCCGGGCTTCCACAAACGTCTTGGTAAGCTCCGGAGCGATCTCTTCTTCCTCCAACTTTTACAAGGTGAGAGAAGTCACCAAGACACTCTCTCTCACTAGCCTAGAGATTCCAATCACCAAGAATGGACACACACAAGCTTCTCTCTAGCTAGATATAACCTATAGTTGGAGTACAAGAGGTTTTGAAGTGTGGAAGTGGTAGCTCTTGGTCTTGAATGCTTGAGGATGTGTAGTGAGGCTCTGGTGATCAAGACTTGACGAAATGGCCGGTTGGAGGGGTATTTATAGCCAGCCCACACGAGATAGCCGTTGGAAAAGTAGGCAGACTTTTTCAGTGAACATCGGATCCTCCGATGCACCCCTTTATATGAGCATCGGTCGAATTCCAAATTAGCTGATGTCATGTGTCAGATGTGACCGTTGGATATAACCGTTGGATCTTTTAATCGACCGATGTTGCTTCAACTTCATCACCGGATGATCCGGTGAGTTGATCTTCAGAATTGGTTCAGAAATAATGTCTCGGTTGAAGTTGACCGACGTACACTTACTTCATCATCGGATGATCCGGTGTGTACTTCTTCAGAATAACTCAGAAATTATCCTTCTGTTGAAGTCAACCGATGTGCCACTTCCTTCACATCGGATGATCCAGTGTGTACTGGGCTCTGAGGTCTTCTTCTTCTGCCAACTCAAACTCGACCGATGTAGTCATTTTGCAAGACATCGGATGATCCGGTGAGTGCAACTTGTTTGCTTCGAGTTGTTTTGAGTTGATCTTTTGGAATCTTCTTGAGTGACCTCTTTGACACTTGTTTGAAATGATATTATGATGAAGTGTAAGCTTCTTGTGTTGCCAATTTTGATAGAATAGAGTCGTTGTATGAGTTCTTTATTTAGTCTTCATGAGTATCGAATAACCCCTTAAAATAGATCGTTGAGGGGTCTCCATTTGTATCCAATGAGCAGTAGATGGTGTGAATAGATAGTTCATTGACGTTTGATGTGATATGCGTGAAAACTTGCATCCACAAACTCATTAGTAATAACGAACGGTTGTCATTAATCACCGAAACCATACCTCACGGGGGCCTAGATGCTTTCACATGTAGACACATGGAAGCTCTGGACCTCACCTCAAGGGGGGGCTTAGGCCGGAGCCCAGTGCACGTGCCAGCCCCGGAGCCCAAACACACGTGGTAGCCCCAGGACTGTCCATGGAACCTAGGGCACATGGCTTATGCTGGGGCCCGCCTCAGTAGGAAGGCGGGGCCCAGGATGTCTTTTACCCACTATGCGGAGGTACCCGGTCTACAGGGTACCAGCAGTGGTCCCCGGGCCCATCTCGGGGGAGGCATTGAGCCCGCAGGTGAGGCCCCCATCTATCCATGCTGCCCAGTCTCCATTCCCCCATTAAGTGGATCAATTGCCAAATCTTCCGATTGATCCCCCTTAATCCCTGTTCACGAATAGGAAACTGTCTACTCGAGTTATGCTTCTTTAATCCATTTTTCATAACATGATCATTAGCAACTACACTTAAGTGAAACCTAATCTAAACAAAACTACAGGGATTTATTGGGTCATGCATGTGGAGTGTCATACAAACCTAGCCATAATGCAAAAATAATAATCTAGACACCATAAAGTGTATACAAAGATAAACTTGTAAATTTTGATGCAAACCGGAGCTTGCCTTATTATTGATCCCGGCTAATGTTTTCTATCAATAGAAGCAAGTCAGTGGCCTCCGAAGTCTTCTTGAGAATTCCCTCTACCGAAATGATCAATAAACACATGCGTCACATTATGAATTAATGTGATGTATAAAACTACAGAAGCAAATTATACGAAGACATAGGATTCTGGGGTTGAAACTTTTACAGGAGCTTTCTAATCTCATGATAGGGTTATGATAAAATTTCATAGGTTTTTGATGAAGCAGTTGGCCACCATAATTCTTGGAAGCTTTAACCTGCAATGGTTTATATAAAATTAATCAAACTTTCTCATATGAAAGAATCTGATATTCTAAGAGCTCTGGACCTAAGGGTTCTAGTAAAATTTGTTTCAAAATTTTCTAAGTCTTCTGCTGGCCGGAATTTTTTGTTGAAGCCTTATTTTATTTTCTGGAATTTGATTCTGCCGTTTTCAAGCCTGAGATAACCTACCAATTAAGCCACCTTAATCAGCTCCAAAAATCCTAATATTTTGATTGGAGATCTGGAACTAGGAGAAGAATTTTCTAACTAAAATCGGGAATATTTCAAAAAGGATTATTCCTGGAATTAATCCCTAAATATTTATTAAAAAGAATTCCACAGAAAATTCTGGACATTTTCATAGCTAGCACTTTGCTCCTCTGCAAAGTACTCCTAATGAGGATTCCAAAAAAATTGGTCTCACCCTTTTTGGAGTTTCCTACCCAGAGTTATGGGCTTGCAAAGGCTGCACAGTTTCTGGATTTATTTGGATAAAGAAAATCCTTTCACACGCTGACAGTGGGGCCCCTGGTTCAGTTCTATCTTCAACCTCCCGCCAGATCTCACGTGCGCTGGAACAGAGGGGTGGTGCACCCCGTTCTTCCCCATTTCTCGATCATTTTTGCTCCGTTTTCGCCCTACACGACCCTTGGAACCTCGCACAGCAGCCAGGCAAGGTCGTGCAACTTGAAAACGGCCGGAAACAGGTCGGCACCGGCGGGGGCGGTCGGCGGAGCGGCGCCGACGCGGAACAGTGTGTCCCAAGCCTAATCCGACGAGCTACGTTGCCGGAAAGCATCCCTAGGGTTCAGAGAACATGACCCTACACTCCATTCGGGCAGGAAACGGCCGGAATATGGTCGTCACTGGTGGACCGAAGTGTTTTGGCCACCGGCGGTGAATTCTCGTTGCCCCGAGCATAGGATGGACGGTTTGCTGCGGGCTTTGGTCTGGGGGGTCACTAGGGTCTGTAGTTGCTGTGATTTGAACCGAAGGAAGGATGATCAAGCATGTTGGGTGAATTTCCTAATTCTAATTCGGTTGGTTCCTCACGTGTACCGGCGCTAAACGTCAAATTCTGGGTCACCGGCGTGGGGGAAGAGAAAGGGGGTGTTTGGAGGAGAAACTAGACTTCATGGCGAACCTCATGGTGGCTTTGATCACGCCGGAGAGGCTTGCTGCGGGCCGAGCGACGTGGAACCGTGAGGTGCGACTTCGGTCCGAGTTGAGGAGGAAAAACGGCGTGGCGGTGATCGGAGGGAGCCAAAGACGAGCTGGAACCGTGTGGAGGATGTAGAGGAGACTTCAGCGCATCTTCAGGGTGGATCAACCGGGCGCCAAAGTAGCCAGAAGCCGATCGGCGATGAGGGCAGCAGAGAGCAAGCACACGGTGTGGTTCTCGGGTGAGCGCGCGAGAGAACGTTCTGAGGGTTTTATCGTGCGAGCAGGGGAACAACAATTTGACCATGCATCCTGATATTTAGCAAGCAGCCGAGAGAAAAGGATTGAACCGCCTCAGAGAAGAGCAGGCACACAGCCACCTCGGTGGAGGACGACCACCCCCCTCAGTGTCAAGCCTCCACAGAGGGAAAAATCAATTGTGGTCTCTGTTCCAATGACATGTGGGCCCCCCAAACAATAGTGGCTCCAAAAATTCAAATGTGTGTTTAAATTCAAATCCATTGATTACACAAACTGTTGAATTCATAAAGTTAAACTCTTATGAATAATTTCCATCTAACCGTGCCATGAGCTTTTGTGATTTCTCCAAATTTCTACTCCCAAACCACAGTAGCTCCCTAATTCAAATTCAAACTTTTGCAGCAAATTCCGAAAGACGAATTTGAATATAATGGGCTAATCCTCTCTCTTGCCCCTAATTCAAATCCTATATTTCACCTTCATTGTGCTAAACTTTCTTTACTGTAGTCTATCCTTTATTCCATGCGGTAAACTTTCAAATTTGAAAACTACTCTAGAAGGAGTATACCCTGCTGATTTGAATTCTACAGAAAACCAGCAAGTCTCAACTTGGGGATTTTACATCCGGTTTGCATTTAAGTTGTTTTATAAACTTTTTTACTTTACTTACTACTATGGAATAGAGTTGTTTGTGCACTAGGTCAGGAATGATTTATACTCCAAATGCATGTCCAAATGACCCCTGGAGTCAAGGGTATAATAAGTTTCCCTGCTGTAGAATATTGCCATTCTTAATAGGTTATGGCATCCGCTAGAAGTCGAGTAGTTGAAATCTACTCGCGAGCTATAGTTCAGGTTCACACGGATATGTTTTAGTCAAGCAAACTAAAGTTTATGTTTCTAAACATGAGACTGGGCAGAGGGTGTAGGCAGCGACAAGATGGGATCTTGGTCACGTAGTTCTGCCTATGTCGGTAAAGGACCATTCTCGTGTGCGGCCCCGCTGAGCAAGTATTGAGATGTGTACCGGATGCTTACTGGTATATGGGACCCAACAAACCGATGTACCAGGTTAACCGGGTTGTAGAGGCATACCACACCGTTTCGTTAGACCTATGAGTCCGAGACGGTGCGACCGGTTCTACAGTGGGGTGTCTTGCGAAAGGTTGCCATATATGACGGAATAAAGGACGCTAGTCTTGGGTCTTCATAAACGGGCGTATGTGTCGAGTAATCCAGGCAGTGTTTGATTCGAATCATCATCCCTCGCAGTTATGGTACCACTTGTTCACGTGTTGTGACGGAGTAATCAAATTTGAGTGACAACTGTTTGAAAGTTATATGCTGCTATGTTAAATTAAGTTGCATGATAACCATGTATGAAGTAGAAATAGAGCAAATTAAAGTTATTTTTTCCACCTTGGGCAAGTATCATTGGAATGCAGCGTTTCTTGTTTGATTGTGGATTTACAATGTTGCTCAGCACAAGGTTAATAAGATGATGGCTAAAATTTGAAAATTAAGGATGAACATGTAGGCGAGTCCTTATGCAACTTTAGATTTCTATGTTTTAAGTTACATTCATATAAAGTTGCATGAATTAAGAGAGATGGTTAAGTCTTATTGAGCCATCGTGCTCACTCTTGCAGAGTTGTTGTTTTGCAGGTAAATTCAGCGTATATCTTGAAGGGTTAAGTATGACAACGCTATTCTTGGCTGAATGGTCACAAGAAACCCTGCTCGCCGCCAATTCCACTTCAAGCTGCTAGAAAGTTTTATCCTTGAGTAGGACAATTCCTTTGCTGCTTAGCTAGGTTCGTGAGAGTGATCATAGTTTATGTCTGCTGCAACTTTGATTGTATATTCCACTGCTATACATTAGATTGTACATCATTATTTGTAAAAACATATCTGTTGATTAATACACATTTGTGTATGTCTTAGATTCATTTGTGTGTGTGTTGTTTGGTGTTGCCTAAGACGGCACCACCCAATGCGACCCTGGAGTGTGCGGGAAAGGGGTTCCCCCACAGACGTGGTATAAGAGACGCATCGGGAATAGCACGCCTGAAAATAAACAAGTTTTCGAAAACTAGGGTTTACGAGTGAGTTATCGGTTAATGCCCATATAAGGAGTATTATTAGCATAGCTAAGTAAGGTGGCAATGCTAACTTATGTATTACTATGTTGCATTTCAATTATGTAAGGACGCATTTGCGTGGTGGTAAGAACGGTAAAGAACGCCACCGGTAGCGGATCAATTTTGCTTAGCTCTCTCATGCGAGGGAAGTAGCATGAGATGTTCCGTTCAGCAATGAACGGAAAGTAAATATGTTTTCTAACACTCTTCATTCTTAGAGACATATGAATTACACTAGCCTCCAGTGCGCAAACCCAGGGGCAAGAGGAGGAGACCCCATCGTGTGGTTTGTAACACGATGTATGTGCTCTAGAACTCTTTATGTTCTATGGGGCATAAGAAAACGCTGGTCCACCACTGTGCTTAATTGCAAAGGTGTGGAGCCCCCCTTCAGGTGGTGGATAACGCGATCATGTACCTTGAGACGTGGCTTAACTCAAGGACGACCCGTATGGCAATAATACGGGGCGTATGTATTTACTTTCATTATGGACCTGCCTGAAATGACAAAACCGTATGTGCATCACTATTGAGTGACCTTATGCAGGTATTAACCACGCTACCTATCTCGTGTAGAGCACGTTTGTGAGTGGTCGTGTAGTGCCACTGCTAAACCGATTACCGGGTACACCGGAATGGTTTTTCTTTCGTGAGGATACGTAGTACCAACATTAAATCATCACTGCACATATGATAATGTTAATGACGTAGGACCGAATAAAAGACGCAACATTGAGTTAAAATAAAAGTTTTGAACTTAGCTTGAAACAAAGTTCAAATTTCAGAACCCCATAATCTTGTCGACGTGAAGAATCGTTAGCCGGAACAGAGCTACCAAAACAGAGCATCCTCTGTTTTCTGGCAGCAGTGTCGCTGGACATTGCGAGGGCATAACTTTAGTCCCGAGTAACCAGATGAAGTGTTATTTGCATGGATGGAAATATTTGGGAGTCATCTAGATATGTTATTTACAAACCCAAGGCAGAATCAGATTGCAAGTTAGTAAAATTTTCAGATTTCCAGAACTGGTCAGAACCAGTACAGGGCAAAATGCTATCTGTACTTTCTTGTAATATCGCCATAAGTTTTGACAGATAATTTTACTAGGGTCATACAATATACCACTGGAAAATATGGGAAATATGCTACAACTTTGTTGTTAAGTGTTTTTGCAAATTTTGTCTGTAAATAAATCATATAGCGGGTTCAAATCAGACACTTTTAAAAGGAGGTGCTGCAGAAATTTTCTAGGATATCTGTTGAATTGAAACTTCATATATGTCAAAACAGAACAGCTATGAGGGACCAAAAAAATAAGCATTGGAAAGATACTGAAGTTTATTAAAACTTTAGTACTGAACTCAAGTCAAGAATCTGTAATTAACTTGAGTAAAGTTTGGAGTTCGTGTGAACCGGTCAAGGTAGTCACGTTGATTACTTTAGCGTACATAAGATTTGTATAAACATGGATGTGAGGATGTGATTATACTTTTATAAAGTTCATGACATGTTCATGTTTTACTTATCCTTACTTACTGCTGGGATAGAATTTTGATTGACCCAAAATTTATTTCGTGCAGTATGGTGCGTGCACATCCTCAAATGGAGATTGGAGGTTCGAGTCGAGGTGGGAAGGACTCGACTTCATCACAAGAGCCGTTGCCAACCGGATTGGCGGAAATAATGGCAAAGATGAATGAGACTCTCTAAACTCTACTTCAGCAAGGGATAAATAGAGAAACACAACATCACATTCCAACCCAGAGTACTTATTTGGATTTCTTGGCGACACGACCGCCGGTATTTTCTGAAGCGGCTGACCATTGTGAAGCAAATCATTGGTTACGTGTCATTGAGTCCAAGTTTGAGTTCATTCAATGTGACAATTTCCAGAAGACTCTATTTGCCGCACAACAGCTTCATGGCTTTGCTGGAGCCTGGTGGGCGGAATACTTTGCTATCCATCCGGAAGAGCATCGTGTCACATGGACGGAGTTCCGGGATGCATTTCGTGCTCGCTTAGTTCCTGCTAGCATAACGCAAACAAGTCTTAACGAATTTTGGAATCTACAGCAAGGCGAAGTGAGTGTCATTGAGTATGCGAAGGAATTTAATCGCTTAGCTCAATATGCACCTGATTATGTGCAATCACAAGCCATGAAAATTTATCATTTTACCGAGGGCTGAATGTTATGCTACGAGGGGAATTGGCTGAAGTTAGCCAAAAGAATTTTGATGAGTTTGTTAGCAGTGCTACTACTCAGTAATATTATTCCAACCTCCTCCTTAGAGAAGAAAAGAGGGAGAGAAACTCATCACAGAATGATTGCAATGATGTTCCTCAGATGTATCGGTTGGTAATTTATTCACCTTCCGGGCGAGAGGTTCCACAAAAAGAGCAGTCATTCATGGAGTATGACAACTCTTATACTCCGCAGAGATTTTATTTACCTCAACCGCAGCCGCAAATTATTTTTCGTGCACCCCAATACCAACAATGTGCACCAGAATATTATTCACCTCAAGATATCGAAAAAGATCGAGGTGATTACTCAGCAGAACTGAGTAGTATTCCACCTCAAATTGACAATGAGCACATCGTTAATGAAGAAACTGAACCTAGCAGCAACATGATGTCTGCAGGTCCATTTCTAAATAATGATCTTGGACAGAAAAGAAAAGCCATGTCCAAAGTGAGATTTGTTAACTATGTGTTAGTCGTAGATCTGCCCGATGGAGGACCGGTTCTCACGGGCAGGTTCACCTTAAATGACAAGCTGATTGTTAATTTATTCGACTCTGGTGCAACACATAATTTCATTAGTAATTCGATTGTGATCCAATATTAGATTCTCATAAATACCACAAAGGGTTCCTACCTTATTCATTCGCTAGGAGGAGACATATCGGCTAATAAAATCGTTTCTAAAGCACCACTGTGTTTGGATGGAAATTTTTATCCTACCGCCCTCATCATTCTCAAAGCTCAAGGAATCGATGCTATATTCGGAATGTCATGGTTAAATTTCCACAGGGATGTTTTGGACATCGAGAACCGAAGTCTTCATTTGGACTCTCCACTTCACGGGCGTCAAACTTTATTTCTCAGCAAAGATGTTTTCGAAATTCTGAAAGTATGTAATGTTGAGCTTGCAAGTTAGAAGACATTATGATAGTCCGTGAATACTCAGACGTGTTTCCCGAAGATCTGCCAGGATTACCAACTGAACGCGAGGTGGAATTCAAAATAGAATTGATACAGGGAACCACGCCGATATCTCGGAGACCATATAAAATGGCTCCAAATGAATTAGCTGAATTGATGGAGCAACTAAAAGAACTGATGGACAAGGGATTTATTCATCCAAGTTCATCACCATGGGGTTTCTCTGCGTTTGTTTGTAAAGAAGAAAGATGAGACGCTGAGGCTATGCGTGGATTATCGCCCGTTAAATGCTGTGACTATAAAGAACAAGTATCCACTATCAAGAATTGATATTCTTTTTGATCAATTAGTCGGTGCTAAGGTTTTCTCCAAGATGGACTTAAGATCGGGATATCATCAAGTCAAGATTCGAGTGGAGGATATTCCGAAGACAGCTTTCTCAATAAGATATGGACTCTACGAGTATCTTGTCATGTCATTTGGATTGACCAATGCTCCGGCCCACTTTATGTATCTTATAAACTCAGTGTTCATGCCGGAGTTAGATCGATTCGTCGTGGTATTTATCGATGATATCTTGATCTATTCCAAATCAGAGGAGGAACACACTAAACATTTGCATATTGTGCTCCAACGATTGAGAGATCACAAGCTCTATGCAAAGTTTAGTAAATGTGAGTTTTGTATCAACCAAGTACCGTTTTTTGGACATATTATTTCAGCGGAAGACATCGCTGTTGATCCAAGCAAGATTGAACAAGTGCTGAAATGGAAGTCTCCAAGATCAGTCCATGAAGTTCGTAGCTCCTTAGGTTTGGTAGGATATTACCGGAGGTTCATCCCGAGTTTCTCCTAAAGTTCTAAACCTATGACGGAGCTACTGAAAAAGGGAATCAAATATGATTGGAGCAAGCCATGTGAGGAAGATTTTCAAGCGTTGGTGAAACACCTCACAATAGCCCTGGTTTTAGCTGAACCGGATACAACCAAGCCCTTTGATGTTTATTGTGATGCATCTGGCATCAGACTTGGTTGCGTACTTATGCAAGGAGGACGCGTGGTCGCATATGGATCACGACAATTAAGGAATCATGAACAACGTTATCCAACTCATGATCTTGAGCTTGTTGTCGTGATACTATCTTTGACGATGTGGAGACACTACGTACTGATAAATCTAGTTCATCTCTACACCGTCCACAAAAGCTTGAAGTACATATTCACTCAAAAAGAGTTGAATATGCGACAACGGAGATGGTTAGAGCTGATCAAGGACTATGAGATTGAGATTTATTATCATCCGGGGAAAGTCAAATGTGGTTGCCGCTGCACTCAGCCAGAAATCTCATATTCACAATGTGACCATTACACCGATAGAAGAGGAAGAACCAAATCTCTACTTGGTTCCATATGGAGCTGTGCATAATCTAGCTCTCATACCCACAATAAGAGAGGAGATTATGAAAGCTCATAAACAAAACAAGGGCATTGTCTCATATTAGGAGAAGCTTGGATAATGGGGAAATGAAATGTTTCCAGTTATATGGTGAAGGAAATGTATGGTTCAACGACCGGATAGTTGTACCCTGTGATATGAGACCGCGGAAGAAAATTTTGGAGGAGGCTCACTTGTCCAAATTTTCTATTCATGCGGGCAGCAACAAGATGTACCAAGAATTAAAAACTAAATTTTGGTGGACTCGGATGAAGTGTGAGATTGCTAAATACGTATCAGAATGTGATACATGTTCGCGAGTTAAAGCCGACCACATGAAGAAAGCGGGAACATTGCAACCGCTAAACATTCCGGCATGGAAGTGGGAGGATATTAGTATGGATTTCATTATCAGATTACTCCCACGGCTTATAAGCATGAATAGATTTCGGTGATCGTTGATCAGTTAACCAAATCAGCACATTTCATCCCGTTACATACGGGATTCCATGCTAAGAAGTATGCAGAGCTGTATATTGCAAGAATATTGTGTTTACATGGAGTTCCTCGTACAATCATCTCTGATCGAGGCGCGTTGTTCGTTGCTTGTTTTTGGGAGCAGCTACAGGCCTCAACGGAAACCAAATTGATTAGAAGCTCCGCATATCAAACTCAAACCGATAGGCAAACGGAGAGGGTGAACCAAGTTCTCGAAGATATGCTTCGAGCATGTGCCATACACCACGGTAAAGGATGGGATGATCCTCTATAGTTGGTGGAATTCGCTTATAACAATGGTTATCAAGCGAGTATCGATATGGAACCTTATGAGGCTCTCTATGGCCGGAAGTGCCACACACCCTTGAACTTGTGTGAATCTGGCGAGATAATTTTTTACGGGATTGATCTCATAAATGAAGCTGAAGAACGAGTAAGGCTTATTCAAGAAAACCTTAAGGCCGCTCAATCTAGATAAAAGAGCTATGCGGATAACAGACATCGTCCTCTGAACTTTCAATTGGGAGACCACGTATATCTCCATGTATCTCATATGAAACAAATTCACCGATTTGGAGTGAAAGAAAAATTAGCTCCACATTTCATCAGTCCATTTTCCATCATCAAAAGATGTGGACCCATGGCATACCGCTTGGAGTTACCGGCAGCCTCAGCCGGAGTTCATAACGTCTTCCACATATCTCAGTTGCGGAAGTGCTTGAAAGTTCCGACGAGAATTCTCACGGAAGGCATAGCAGATTTGAAGCCAGACCTCACTTAGGTTAAGTATCCAACCAGGATAATTCATGAGAAGACTCACGATACAAGAAACCGGACATTTTGATTTTTCAAAGTGCTATGGGAAAATCACACATGTGACGAAGCTACGTGATAAAGTGAGGAGTATTTACGGTCCAATCATCTGGAACTATTGGAAGCTTATGTCTGATAGTCGTCCTCCCCACATTGTTCTTAATTATGAATCTCGGAACGAGATTCTTTTTAAGGGGGGGATGTAAAGGTCCCAAAAAGTGTAAATGTAAAACTTGAATTATGAATAAAGTTATGTTTCAAATTCAAGAAAATGGGACTTACAACAAAATTTCTCAACATGATGATGCACATTGGTGTCCAACCAAACGAGCTCAAATGTTGACTTGAAGGTTTTGAACCATTTTGATTTAAACACCATGTGTATAGTTATCATGTGCAAGAGGAAGTTTTAAAATCACATTTTGAATTAAATTTGTTCACTCAAAATCAAATGTGGGGCATCACAAGAAGAGTATACAAACTGTTGTTGCAAATCTTCCAATTGCAGCAACCAATTTATAAATCAGATTTCATATTTGAATTCCTCAGGTCCAAATTAGTGGGAATGCCAAGTTTGATAGAATCTGTAGGTACTTTATTAAGTATTTCCTAGAGGAGATTGAATTATATGGGAAATTCAAATTTTAATTTGGAGGAAACCTTGTCAATTGTCCAAATGAATCTCAGACTTAAACTCCACGTATTTGAATTGGATCACCTGCCAAATTTGAGATCTTTTAGGGAATGAGGAGGAGCTAAATTTTGGGCCCACTGGTCAGCCACCCCACAAAAATCAGAAAAGCAGTCGGTTCCTCTGTTTTTCACTCAAACCACCCGAGTCTTCACCGAGCGCCACCGAGGGCAACACTGCTGCCACCTCCCAGCTGGTTGAGTAGCACTGGAGAGCAGCTCCTCGCATTGATCAGCTCAGGCCGTGATAGTTTGCTCCACAAACCAAAACACCCGAGCTTTGCCTCTCCCTCGAGCTACTCTGAGCAGCACGACCGCCGCCGCCTCGGTTTCGATCGGGAGCCGGCGATTTCTTGCATGCAAAGCCTCACCGAGCAGCAAAACAACACCCTAGCTTTGCTATTCACCTCTATGATGCAAAGTTGAGCGGTGTTCGGCGTCTACAACCCTAGAACATCTTCTTCACGTGGCGACCGAACGGGACCGAAACTCGGGGCTCACGTGGACAGCTCTACCCAGAGTCTTTCACGCCCAAGCAAACAACCCCAAAGGAGCACCGGACACTCAAGCTGCTCCACCCCAAACTGTAGCCAGAGCCGTGGTCACCGAGTGGGGATTTGGAGTTTTTCCTCCGGTAGGTGCAAACCGACCTTCCAGTAAGAAGTCAAGAAATTCTTGCTCAATCCATGTTTCTGGTTCATGAACACACATGCTCTGGACTAGCTAGCAATCCTCCACACTCAAAAACCTAACTTAAGATGAGGAGTAGAAGAACCATTTCAAGTTTTTCCGACGGCGAACCGTTGTGCACAGTGACAACGTACTTAGAGCCTTTCCCAATCCGTTTTGGATCCATGTCAAGCTCCTATGTGCTCTACTGACGCTGTAGGACCAAAGATTATCGAGTTTAGGGGACTAGAGAAGGCGACCGACGTCGCCAAAGTGCTTTCGTAGCCTTCGCTCGTCTCACGAGGTTTTCCGGCCATCGCCGGTCGGCACCAAGGCTGGCAGCATATTTTCCTTGCGAAATTAGAGAGAGGCGGCGATAATTGTGATATTTGGAGAACTGGAAACCCCTCCCGACAAGTTCTCCGGCGAGGTGGGCGGCGGACGAGCGCGGGTCGCGAGGAAGAAGAAAGGCTTGTGGGCCCCATGCGTCAGCCTCTTTTTTTAGTAAACCGGATTCTCTGTGGCAGCGAATCAGTTTGGCTACGCGCATTTAACCCAGTGGCCCCGTGTGTCCTTCGCTCCGGTGGTGCCACGTCAGCCGCAGGACCCGCTGTGAGACTTTTAAACTTTTCCGGATTAGTTTGAATTCACATATTTCAATCTAACTTTACAAGCTCATAACTTTTGCTAGGAAACTCCAAATTGGGTAAGATTCAGCTTGGAGAGATCTATCCAAATTTGCAACCCTATTAGTATGAAAGTCAATAATAATCGCTGGAAAATTCTTTGAAGATTTTTAGTAAAAGAATTATTGAGGGAGTTTGGTTCATCCAAAAATTTCCAAATTTTGCCAGCATATTCTATGGGGGTATTATTGAACTCCTGTTAAAATTTCAGCTTATTTGGAGTTGATTCGAGTAGGAAATTTCAGAGTACAAACTGTTGTACTCAAATGGGTTCAGAAACAATTTTCAGAGATTATACACAACTTGTAAAATCAGTTCTGGCCAATTCTCAGCTCTAAAATTCCTAGGAAAATTCAGGAATGAACAATGAGCTATGCTTGAAATTGTAGTTCACTTGATTTTGCAACAACATGCAAAGTACTTCAGAATTAATTCCTTTTAGCCTCAATGCTTAGGGAATTGTTCTGGAGGAACTACTCAATGAAAAGTCATAAATTTTGGTCCAGAATCCTTTCTTGTGACAAGGAACTCACATGAAAAATTGCAGCTCAATTAGAGCTCTGGATAAGTACTTTTCTTTATATCCTTCTTAGGTGAACAAACAACCATTAAGGAGAACACTTAGCACTTGATCCACTTTACTAAATCCATTTTCTTTCACTAGGATCATCACCATTACAGCTTCTAAACAGAATGCTGTTCTCAACTTGTCATTAGGCCTTAATAACAAAGTATTTACAATTAATTGTATATGCATTTTCATGACATTTAGCATCGACGTTGTCGGTACTCTGCAGATCGGGTACCCCCGCGTAGATGGTAAAAGACAGCCTGGGCCCCGCCTCCCTGCTAAGGAGGGCCCCAGCAAGGGACACATATCCTGGGGCCCATGGTCAACCCTAGGGCTACCGTGTGCGCCCGAGCTGGCACGAGTCCTGGGCCCCGGCCTGAGCCTCCGCGCTAAGGACAGGTCCGGAGCTACCACGTGTCCCCGGCTCCGAGTCATCTTCCTGAAGAGGATATCACCGAGGCTGACACGTGTCCCAAGATCCAAACTAAGCCTCCCCGCTGAGGAGGGGTACGGAGCTGACACGTTTCCGCTGGCTCTGAGCCGCCTTCCCATTGAGGACAGGTCCGGTGCTGACACGTATCCCGGGCTCCAGACCGGGCCTCCCCGCTGAGGTGAGGTCCGGAGCTACCACGTATCCCTTGGAACCAAGCCCGTCGATAAGGGCTCCAGAGCCACCACGTACCTCACGTTCCGTTGTGGGCCGTGGGTCAATGAAGTCAAGAAGGAAGTACGCAGTCAGGCTTCGCATTCAAGGCTCGCGCCTTCCCGAGAAGCATGGCACATGACACACGCCACCGTCCCTTGCCAAGTTCTTCCACATAGGACGCAGTCCAATTGCCCCGAATAGCAAGCTCCCTCAAGGTACATACCCGCAATGATATGTTCTTGAGCGAGTTACCTCCTGCTATCCTGACGACGAAAGCCCAAGACGATTATAAAAGTCCCAATGTGGATCTCACAAGGTACATCGGTTTCCTGGGTTCCATATAGCCAGTATGCGCCCGGTACATAACTCAAACTTGTCCAACAGGGCCAATTACAGGCGGGCCTTAACTGACATGCAGGACTATGCACACACGGTCCGCAGCCTGCTGCATCTAAACCTCCCTGCCCGGTCTCCATTTCTTAATTGTGAACTTTCCTCATTGTTTCTATTTCCGACCCGCTCCGAAGAAACTAAGCCCTAAACTCACGAGTAGATTCCAACTACTCGCCTTCTACCAGACCCTTTCTACTAACATTTAGTGTAGCCAAATCCCACCCGAGGAGGTGCTATTCTACCCTTTCTCTCTTAGGACATTCTGGTCATGCAATTGGGGTTTTCAATATCAACTAGACCTAATGCACTCAATCATTCAAAGCTATGATCTCTAGAAATGAAAAGACTTTATAAAAATGCTTGTATGCAAACTGAGGCTTGTCTGTTTTGCAGGTGACTACAAATGTATATAATCATTTAGTGCCGTCAATCACTTGAGGCTTGATTACTCGATCAACTTGTCTTTCAAATCCTACTTCACTTCCTTCACAAGTCCTCATGTATATGCTACACGTTACTAATTGTAAAGCTTTTGCTACCAAGTTCTAATGACAAGTTAGAAACTGGAACTCTATTTAAGAATTTAAAATGACACTGGTGCTAGTGGTTGGGTTTGGGTTTAAGTAAAGGACTCAAGTGCTAAGTGTTTTTCATCACTTGTGTGTTAATCACCTAAAGAGGTTAAACAGAACAGTGGTGATCCAGAGCCTCAATGGAGCTGAAAATTTTCAAGTGAGTTCCTTGTCACAATAAAGTCATCTGGACCAAAAAATTAGCACTTTTCACTAATTGGTTTATTCCGAACAATTCTCTAAGCAATTAAGCAAAAAGGAATTAATTCTGAAGTAATTCACATGTTCATGTAGAACTTACTGATCTCAAATTTCAATTATAGTTCATAGAGACTGCATGAATTTTCCTAGGATTTTTGGAGTTAAGAATTGCCCGGAACTGAATTTCCAAGTTTTGGAAATTCTCTGAAAAAGTTTCTATATTCTTTTGAACACAGCAACTTGAAATCTGAATTATCCTAATCAAATCAACTTCAAATGAGCTGAAATTTTTATAGGAGTTCAATAATATCCTAGGTATTATTCTGGCAAAATTTGCAGATTTTTTGATGAACCAAACTCCCTTAAAAATTCTTTTTCTGAAAAGATTTAAATAATTTTCCCAAATTAATTAGTGACGAATTGGGTTGCATATTTGGATAGAGTTTTTCAACCTGAATCTAAGAAAATTTGAATCACTAAATTTGGAGTTTCCTAGCAAACGTTATGCTCTTCTAAAGTTTAGAGAAAATCTAGAATTCAAATTAAACCGGGAAGCATTCAAATTCCGACTGTGGGTCTAGGGCCATGTGTCACTCGCTGAAACAAAGACACACGGGGCCACAGTATCATTCTCGTGCAGCCACAGCCTGATCCGAGGCTGCAGAGGATCCCACATCTGATTGGCCTCTCACTGACAGCGGGCCCGGCCCGGTCTTCGTCTACCTCCGGACTCCCGCGCGCCTGTGACGCCAAAGCTCCTCGGAAAATGCCTCTCCAGGCACCTCCCGTGCTGCCACTTGCCACCAGCCCCTAAAATCGTGCGCTGAACACGTTGGGAGGGTTTCCCGGACCGGCGAAGCCTCCAACATATCTCGCAACGGTGCAGCGGCTTGGTGAAGGTTCGGCGGCGCCAACCCGACGCCCTAAACCCTCCAACCTTTGGTTTCCAAGCCCTAGAGCACCGGTGGATGCTAGAGAAGGTCGACATGCCATCAAAACAGCTCAGGAATGGCTCTAACTAGGGTTGCACCGTGCACCCGACGGCTTCCCCTACAGTCGTCGTTGGAAAACCTCCAAATACGCCGACTATAGACGTTTTCAAGCTAGGGTTCCAAAGAAGAATTGTTGCTAAGCAAGTCTAGCTCGTGTGAGTGCAATTTGGTGGGCTCTAAGCAAGAATTGATCAAGAACTCGAAGCTTTCTTACCCGCACCTCGGTTCGAGCCGGCCGGAGGAAAAACTGGAAATTCTCCGAGGATGAGCACAGGTTTGAGCTGAGCTTCGGATGTGACCAACACGTGATCCTAGGACTCCTTTGTGCATCCTCGCTTGGGAGTGATAAGCTCCCAATTGAGCTGTCCACGTGAGCTCCTTGCCGCTTTTGCTTTCGGCCGCCGGGGGAAACTCGTGTGCTCGTGTTTGGGGAGGCCGAGCTCACTCGGTTGTGGTCCGAGGAGGGCGTGAGGGTTACTGTGGTGCCGTTTTGCTACTTTTCTGGGGGTTTCTCGCGAGCTGGTGGGTGGCCGAGCGATCAAAGGCGTAGCGGCTGTGTTTCTGTTCTCGTGTGCGAGGGAGAAGGAAAACAGAGAACCGCCTCGGGTTAGTAGGGAAGCTGAGCACGGCTTGGAGTGGAGAACCACACAGGGAGCTCACCAGCGCAAGGAAAACAGCCGGGATCTGTCCTCGGCGTGTCTCGGTGTCGGCCTGTGCTGCTCTACTCAAGTGAAACGACTGAAGCAGCAAAACAGAGACTAAACACTTCTATGAAGATATTTTGGGTGCATATGACAAGTGGGTCCCATTCTCCCCCTTATCTCTCCAAAAGATCTCCAAAATTTGGCACAAGATGAAATTTAATTGTGTACAACTCAAATCTGAACTGCATTTGGATAATTGGGAAAATTTCATCCAAATTCAAATCTGTATTTGAATTCTTTGCAAATTTAAGCCCCTTTGGAAAATGTTGAGTAAAACATCTCCAAAATTTATGAAACTTTGCATACCCACTAATTTGGACCTAAGGAATTCAATCATGAAATTAGATTTTAAATTTGGCTGCTGCAAATGAGCTTTTTAACACAACAGTTTGCAATCCATTGTGTTGCCCTCATTTGAAATTTGAGTTGAACAAATTTTGTTCCAAAATCTGACTTTAACTTTCTTACACACATGAGAACATTCCCCCCCTTGGGTTCATGCATGTAAATAAACCTAAGCTTGTGGAGAGAGAACTCTATGTGCATCATCACATGTAAAAGTTTTAAACAAGTCCCATTTTTCATACATATGAAACCAACTTTGTGCAAACTTGAGTTTCTTTGTATTCATATTTTTTTGGGACCTTTACATTCCTTCCCCCTTAAAAGGAATCTCGTCCCAAGATTACAAAAGAAGAGAGAAATGGGAGGGTAATTACAAAGTTTATGACAAAAGTTCCGGATAATTCTTGTGGATGTAATCTTCACTTTCCCACGTCACCTCTTCCGGGGTATGATTACTCCATAGGACTTTATAAAATTTCAAAGTCCAGTTTCGGGTGATCCGGGTCTTTTCGTAGATAATCTGAATGGTCTGCTCGGCATAGGTGAGATCTGGCTTCAACTCATCGATGTCTTCAGTGCGGACAGCAGTGGTAAACTTGAGACACTTACGCAGCTGGGACATGTGAAATATGTCATGAATACCCACAAGGCTTGCCGGTAATTCCACACTACAGGAATCGGGACT
This sequence comes from Neostapfia colusana, assembly GCA_030760725.1. Lineage (NCBI taxonomy): Eukaryota > Viridiplantae > Streptophyta > Magnoliopsida > Poales > Poaceae > Neostapfia > Neostapfia colusana. The sequence continues at coordinate 68,532,759 of JASWHV010000015.1, forward strand.
ATAGACGACGGCCGGAAACCGTCGTCAATAAGGACACTACCGTCGTCAATAAGTTATTGACGACGGTAAAAGTTTATAGACGATGGTTTTCAGCTGTCGTCAATTATTAGTCGTCAATAAGTTTATTGACGACGGTAACCGTCGTCAATAAATTTATTGACAACAGCTAAATCTAGCTGTCGTCAATAAACTTATTGACGACAGCTAAACCAGGCTGTCGTCAATAAGCTTATTGACGACGGCCAGGAAACCGTCGTCAGTAACCGTGGCTTATTGACGACGGTTTACACTAGGTCGTCGTCAATAACAATTGCTTATTGACGACGGTTTCTGGTACCTGGCCGTCGTCAATACTAATAGCTTATTGACGACGGCCAAGTACCAGAAACCGTCGTCAATAAGCTTTTCAATTTTTTTTAAAAAAACAGAAAATCCTGCCCTGGCTTCGAGGCCAGCACTGACTCGATGGCCAGATCACAGGCAATCAAAATATACATCACAGAATTGCATAAAAACACTATACGCACGCCACACTACCCTACGCTACCCCGACCGCTGCCACCGGAGTCCAGGAAGTCGTCGTGCGCTCGTCCAAACGCTGGTTGCTGAGGGGATGGAGTTTCCTGAGCCCGTGTCGCCGATCCCTATGATGTACATGTATAGTTAGACAAATTAGAAGTTCACAAATGTGTATATGATTAAATAAACTCATTACAAGTTAAAATTGAGCAAGTTAGCTAGATTTGGCTATATTTGAGTAAGTTTGCTCATATTTTACTAAGTTTGAGAAGTATGGACTAGTAGTGTTTTGTTTGAGCTAGTTCAAAAAGTTTTGGCTATGTTTGAGTAAGTTTGGTCATATTTGACTATAGTTGAGTAAGTTGTACCATATTTTACTCAGTTTGAGGATGTTTAACTAGTTTTCTCTAAGTTTAAGTAAGTTTGATCAAATTCAACTAAATTTGAGCAAATTTAACTAGTTGCAGCTATTATGAGTTGAACGGAATCGGAACCCATTGACATCATATCGACCGAAGAGTTTAACTTTAATGGATCCGTTGGACAGTTGTCGCAAATCTTCATGAACACCGACTTGTGTCTTGCACTGTCCAACATATGAAGTAAGAAGACTATTTTATGCTATGAACATAATTACTAAGAGGAACAAGACAAGGAAAACGTTACATGATTTCGAAACCACGTTTGGAAGTTAGGTCCTCCATTTACTCCATAGTGTCGCATTGTTTGTATTTGCTTGCTAGTAGGTTGCTGCTTAGACTTCCAATTTTGTCGATCGAACTCACTAAATCAGGACAAAAAAGAATTATTGGTGTAGATGTATAACACACCACACAAATTAGTATAGATGTTGAACAACCACTTACTGAAAAAAATTGCCCATCCCATCTATGTTAGCGTACATGTATAACAAAGCAGCTGTCTTTTCATCTGCTGAAGCATCATTGCTCGTGCCACTACCAACAGTGGTGCCTCTCGTTTGAAAAAGTGAGAGTTCGCTACAAGAGGTTGCTTCAGCCATATTATACCGTAACACCGATGCATTAACATTGTGTTCTTCTGCAAAGTAGACACTTGAAAAGTATCCTATCTCCTGAAGTGTAAATGCTTCGGCGATGCATCCTTCAACCCTTGCCCTATTACGAACCATCGGTTTTAGACATCTGAGTGCTCTTTCAATGTGGTACATCCACCTATATTGAACAGGGCCACCTACTTTAGCTTCATATGGAAGATGGATTAGAAGGTGTTGCATTGGATTGAAGAACCCTGGAGGAAATACTTTTTCCATCTTACATAAAAGCACGGGTATCTCTTTTTTCAACTTCTCCATCATCTCCCTTTTGATTTCTTTAGCACAAAGCTGTCTATAAAAATAGCTAAGCTCGGCTAACACCTTCCAAACCTCATCGTCAAGATAGCCTCGAAACATAACCGGCAGAAGTCTTTCCATGATTATGTGATAATCATGGCTCTTCAAACCAGTAAGATTTCCAGTCTTAACATTAACGGCTCTTCTCAGGCTAGCAGCAAAACCGTCTGGGAACTTCAACTGTTTCAACCACTTGAAGACTTCTTTCTTTTCTTTTGGTCGAAGGCAGAAAGAAGCTCGTGGTTTGCCACCAGCTTCGGAGAGCTCAAGACTTGGTCGGTTACAAACCTCTGCCAAATCCTTCCGAGCTTTTATATTGTCTTTTGTTTTTCCCGTCATATCCAAGCACGTGCTTATGATGCATTCGCCCATGTTACGTTCCTGGTGCATGACATCAATGTTATGCATTAGAATTAAAGACTTCATATACGGTAACTCCCATAGTGCACATATATGAGTCCAATTGTGATCCTCTCCGTAACCAACAAAATATCCAGGACGACCTTCATCTGGCACTAGATTATTGAGCTGTTTAACAATTTCCGACCCATTCAGACGTTGTGGTGGTCCCTTTTTTACAATGGTACCCTTCCTGAAGGCATTTCTCTGTTGCCTAAACTCGTGATTTGGCGGTAACCAACGTCTATGACAATCAAAGTAGCATATCTTGCCACCATGACTTAGACGAAAACAATCCGTGTCCGAAGCACATATTGGACATGTCAATCGACCATGAGTGCTCCAGCCAGAAAACATGCCGTAAGCTGGAAAATCATGAACAGACCACAAGTACGCAGCTCGAAGGTTGAATTTCTGTTTTCTATAACAGTCGTACGCTTCGACTCCTGTCCATAACATTTTGAACTCTTCAATCAATGGCTGCATCATCACGTTCAGTCGTGAACCAGGATGATCCGGTCCAGGTACAATAAGGTATAGGAACATGAACTCATACTTCATACAAAGTGATGGTGGTAAGTTGTACGGAATAGCGAACACGGGCCAACATGAGTATGGTGTGGCGTTTGTACTAAACGGTGAGAAGCCATCTGTCGCCAACCCAAAGCGAATATTTCTCGCGTCATTGGCGAAATCTAGATCGAAGTGGTCAAGCGCCTTCCATGCCTCACCGTCCGACGGGTGCACCATCATGCTGTTGTTCTCACGTACACCTTCTTTATGCCACCTCATGTGTCTAGCTGTTTTTTTAGATAGAAACAAACGCTTGAACCTAGGTGTGACAGGCAAGTAGCGAAGCTGCTTCTGTGCGACTTGAGTCATTACTTTTGAACTGTCGTCATTAACAACTTCGACAAATCTCGCTTTACCACATTTTAAGCACTTGTTCTCGTTGGCATGCTCTCTCCAAAAAAGCATGCAATTGTCTAGACACATATCAATCTTCTCATATTTCATACCTAGACCAGAAATCAACTTCTTAGACTGATACATATCTTTAGGCACTTTATGTGGTTGTGGAAGGATATCGCTGATCAATTTGATAAGATCGTTGTAGCAGTTATTGGAGAAGAAATACTTAGACTTAATGGCCATAAATCTAGTCATGAAAGTAAGGAGCGTCACTTCGGTGTGTTCATGCAACGGCTCTTCTGAAGCTTTGAGAAGCGTGAAAAACGCTTCAACCTCCGTTGGAGGAGGATCCTCCATCAATTCAGGATTTATAGCATCAAGCATCTCGTCCATCCTATCGACCCCCGTGTTGTCATCCTCATCTGAAACTTGTAAGGGTTGAGAAGATGTCTCACCATGAAAGGTCCACACCTCATAATCTTGCATGAAACCGTATCGACATAAGTGAAATGCCAAATTCACTTTGTCCCAACACTTTGCACCTTGACATTTCGTACATGGGCACCGCACCTTATCGATCTTTGACAATGAAAATGCTCGATCTACAAAAGCATCTGTCTTTGCGAACCACTCATCCGAGTGACCACCAGAACTGTTCTTCCAACCGGTATACATCCAACTACGATCCTCACCCATGTTTGAATCTGCAGTTTAATGTCAAGGAAATTATAGTTACTTTATAATTTATTTATGTCACGGCCCTACATCTATTGGAAAGGATAGGTCCTAAACCCACCCAAGAGTGATCGAGCGGAGCGTGCTCACGACGAGACGCGTGGTATGGATCCGAACGAAATTTCGGCAGCATAACCCCGCTGTTCTCCACTGCACGCCCGAAAATGGTGCAGCAGAGAACAACAGGGTTATGCCATCGAAATCTCGTCTAGATCTAAACCCGCGTTTCATCACATGCCACGCCCCCTCGGTCACTCCCAGGCTGTCCAAAAAGGGACAATTCCGAACGTACACGCCTCACATGCGCAACACATGTGAGACGGGCCCATTCGAAACGGGTGACGCATGTTGTATAGGTTTACGTCAATCTTTCGTTTTTGAGTCATTTAAAAGAGAGAGAGGAAAGAACGAGAGAGAAGGAAAAAAGGAGAGACAAAGAAGTGGGTCAGCCGTCCTAAGTTATGCCCCGTTGGGGCCTGCCATTATCTTACGACGCCTTTAGGGTTAGCCGTCGTACGTTATACCCCGTTGTAAGTGGTTCAAAGATGAAACCGCACCGTTGGGGCCCGCCGTCCACGCGCGGGAGCTTGCCGTCCTCCGTGACTGTCTCGACTAATACATTACCACTAAATGAGCCGTGACAGACCCTAAATGGGTCGTGTCAGGCCGGACCGGGCCGAAACCCATTTATTTACATATAGTAACTAATCACACAATCAATCAAAGTATTAATTAAACAATAATCAATTACAATACTAATTAAACAATTAATCAACTAAGGTCGGACGGCGCGGCAGGGCGGGGCTTGGGACGGGGCCGGGCGGCACAGCAGGGCGGGGCTCGGGGCGCGGCGTGGCGAACCATGTTAAAAAGACCAGGGGCAATGGAAGCATATTACTAAGGTGTTGCCTCGCCTTATGCCTTATCGCTTAAAAGGTAAAAAGGGCATGAGCCTACAGAAGAATTGATCTACAGTGATGGACATGAGAGCCCTCCATCACTCCTAGGATGTGATGGAGGGCTCCCATGTCCTTCATGGAGAACTCCTGTTGAAGAGTTGCAATGATGTGAAGTAAGGCTGAGCAGGAGGTAGTCTGTACAATGCCATTTACATAGAGCAACAAGTAGGCCATGTCAGAACCCTGGCGATAGACGAAAAAGCGAGGTATCAGACTTGGTTTCTACCCAAAATTTCGGGTTGGGAAATTCGGGTTTCTAAAAGTTCGGGTTTTCAGAATCACTACCTGAAATCATACCCAAATTTTCGGTTAATCAAAAATTCGGGTGCCCGAAAATTCGGACCCAGGTTACCCATACTACCCGAATAGTGATATAACAACTAAAAACATTAGAAAATACTGCAACCAAAACAGCAATAAAATTAACATTTCAGTGGCAAAACTAAAATTTCATTAACATTACAGTAACATAATAAAATAGCAACAAGATTACAGCAACACGAACATATAAGATTGATGGTCACATTTTCCTTCTCATCGTCTTTTAAAATTTGACCAACTGACTTTTAAAATATGACAATCATCTCTATAGATCCATAAGCGAAAAGGTCATCCCGTCAGGTGGCCAGCCACATCCCAGACACTAGAGAAAGCAGATTGGATATTTCGGGTTTTATGAATCACTACCCAAAAATACCCGAAATATTTTCTAGTTTTGTGAATCCCTACCCAAAAAACAGTTTCGGGTTTTGGTTTTCGGGTTTTTTGGGTTCGGGTTTTTTCGAGTATGTTGTTCAGGTTCAGGTTTTCTACCCACCACAACTCTACGAAGCCAAGTGACAACAGAAAAGTGGCAAACCGGCTGTATGAGGCTCGGGGGCCTGCTTAAGTCTATAGAGGGACTTGTTGCGGCGACAAACCATGTTAGGCTAAGCGGGGTAGACGAAGCCGGTGGGCTAACTGCAGATGACTGTCTCGGACAACGTACCATGAAGGAATGCGTTCTTGACGTTGAGCTGGTGAACCGACCAATCCCGCGAGAGGACGAGCGAGAGGAAGATGCGGACTGTGGCCGGCTTGACAACTAGGTTGAAAGTCTTGTCGTAGTCGACGACAGGCTGCTAGGTGAAGTCGTGGAGGACCCATCGAGCCTTGTACCGCTCTAGGGTACCGTTGGTTTCGAGCTTGTGCTTGAAGATCCATTTGTCGGTGATGACGTTGGAACCAGGTGGACGAGGCACCAAGTCCCAAGTGTGGTTGACCATCAAAGCTTCGTACTCGTCCTCTATGGCACGCTGCCAGTTGGGGTTGGCGAGGCAGGAAGTGGGTACCGTGGAGAGAGCAGAGGGTGCTATCAGGAGAGAGGAGGCAGACTTTCAATACCTCTGTATCCCCTGGGTGGCCATGCCGTGTTGGTTGTTCACCGTAGCAATCGGGATGACACACATCTGCTGGTCGGACGGTGCCGGACAGGAGCTGTCGGACTAATATTGACATGTGAGGGGTTGGGGGGGAAGGGGGGGGGGGGCGATGCTGCCCGTGGGCGCCACATGTAGGCCATTGGTGGGGAGGCGGCCGACCAAGGCCGCTGTCGATGTGCTCACTGGCCTGGGACGCCGAGGGGGAGGGGGAGGGAGATTTACCTCGGGCCAGAGACGGGCGGCGACGGCGGCGGCGGGGACGGGCGGCGGCGGCGGGGGAAGGGCGGCGGTGAGGCCAGAGGGGGAGGGGGAGGGAGATTTACCTCGGGCCAGAGACGGGCGGCGGCGGCGGCGGCGGGGACGGCCAGCGGCGGCGGGGGGAAGGGCGGCGGCGACGAGCGGGACGGGCGTCGGCGGCGGGGGGAAGGGCGGCGGCGACGAGACGTCCGGCGCGAGTCGGGAGGCGGCACTGGCCGCCTCCCGGCTCGCACGGGCTATATGTCCCATTATTGACGACGGTGCTAAGAAACTGTCGTCAATAAGGACCTTGTTGACGACGGTGCTAGGTCACCGTCGTCAATAACTCCTCGGGTGGACCCGAATTAAGTTAAAGACGACGGCCACCGTCGTCAATAATTTATTGACGACGGTGCTCGTCTAGCCGTCGTCAATAACTAAGTTATTGACGACGGTGCTAAGAAACTGTCGTCAATAAGGACCTTGTTGACGACGGTGCTAGGTCACCGTCGTCAATAACTCCTCGGGTGGACCCGAATTATGTTAAAGACGACGGCCACCGTCGTCAATAATTTATTGACGACGGTGCTCGTCTAGCCGTCGTCAATAACTAAGTTATTGACGAGGGCTAGATAAAGCCGTCGTCAATAACATTAAAGACGACGGCCCCGTCGTCAATAAATTTGGCCGTCGTCAATGATCGTTTTTCCTGTAGTGCCAGCCGGTAGGCTACGGTTCTGCACTTCTCTGTGATGGCAAACGGATCGATGAATCTGGGAGCAAGTTTCCCCTTGACACCGAACCGATGAATTCCTTTTATCGGAGACACACGAAGATACACGTGCTCTCCGACGTCAAAATGTAGCAGTCGACACCTCTGATCCGCGTAGCTTTTCTGACGAGATTGGGCATCTTTGAGGTTCTCTTGTATTATCCGAACTCTCTTCGGCTTCATTGACAAGATCAACCCTAAACGTTACTCGTTCACTGGACTCGCACCAATTCAATGGTGTACGGCACTTCCGGCCGTAGAGAGCTTCATACGGTGCCGTTTTGATGCTCGTTTGATATCCATTGTTATATGAGAACTCCGCCAACTGTAAGTGATCATCCCAGTTCTTACCGTGGTGGATGACACACGCTCTTCGCATATCTTCAAGTATTTGATTCAACCTCTCAGTTTGCCCATCGGTTTGAGGGTGATACGCGGAGCTTCTAATCAATTTGGTTCCCAAGGATGTGTGTAGCTGCTCCCAGAAACGGGCTACAAACAGCAATCCTTTGTCAGACACAATGGTACAGGGAACTCCATGTAAGCACAAGATCCGTGCTATGTACAACTCCGCATACTGCTCGGCATTGTATCTTGTATGCACAAGGATGAAGTGTGCTGATTTGGTTAACCAGTCAATGATTAACTAAATCGAATCATGGTTGTGGAAGGTCATCAGCAACCCGACGATGAAGTCCATACTCAAGTCTTCCCACTTCCATGCCGGTACTTGCAGTGGTTGCAGCAGGCCTGACTTCTTCACATGGTCGGCCTTGACTCTTCGACACGTATCACATTCTGAAACGTACTTTGCAACTTCACGTTTCATACGTGTCCACCAAAATTTTTTCCGGAGATCTTGGTACATTTTATTGCTGCCCGGATGAATGGAACATTTGGATAAATAAGGTTCATCCAAAATTTTCTTCCGTAGTCCCATATCCCGGAGTACTACTATCCGGTCGTTGAACCACAAAGTACCTTCATCGTCCTTCCGGAAGCATTTCATTTCTCCGTTGTCCATTCTCCGCCGTATGTGAGACATACCCTTGTCTTTTCTTTGAGCTTAAATGATCTCTTCTCGGATGGTAGGATGAGAGCGAGATTATATAGTGCTCCATACGGGATGACGCGGAGACTTGGTTCTTCATTATCCATATCAGCAATAGTCAAGTGGTGGACATGCGCCTTATGACTGAGCGCATCGGCGACCACGTTCGCCATTCCCGAATGATAATGAATATCAAGTTCATAATATTTAATGAGCTCTAGCCATCTTCGTTGTCTCATGTTCAGTTCTTTCTGAGTGAAGATGTATTTCAAGCTCTTGTGGTCGGTGTAGAGGTGTACAAGATTTCCGAGCAAGTAATGCCTCCACATCTTTAAAGCAAGAACCACGGCAGCTAACTCAAGATCATGAGTTGGATAATGCTGCTCATGGTTTCGGAGTTGACGAGATCCATAAGCGACCACTTGTTCTTCTTGCATCAGCATGCAGCCAAGACCGACGCCAGATGCATCACAATAAACGCCGAATGGCTTTGTTGTATCCGGCTGAGCAAGAACTGGGGCTGTTGTGAGATGCTTCACTAGAGTCTTGAAAGCTTGTTCACACGCAGCACCCTAGACAAATATGGCATTCTTATTCAATAATTCCATCATCGGTTTAGCGATCTTGGAGAAGCCCGGAATGAACCTCCGGTAATAACCCGCTAAACCAAGGAAGCTTCGTATTTCATGCACAAACTTTGGTGATTCCCATTTCTGTACTTGGATAATCTTACTCGGATCAACAGCGATGCCCTCTGCTGAAATAATGTGTCCGAGAAAAGGTACTTGATTAATCCAGAATTCATATTTGCTGAAATTTGCATAGAGCTGATGATCTTGCAATCTTTGTAGCACAATATGCAGATGCTCAGCATGTTCTTCCTCCGACTTGGAGTACACCAAGATATCGTCGATGAAGACCACAACGAATTTATCCAACTCCGGCATGAACACTGAATTCATCAGGTACATAAAGTGTGTCGGGGCGTTGGTCAACCCAAAAGACATAACGAGATACTCATATAGCCTGTATCTCGTTGAGAATATCATCTTCGGAATATCTTCTTCCCGGATTTTAATCTGATGATATCCAGACGGAAGATCCATATTCGAGAATACTTTAGCACCCACTAATTGATCGAAGAGCATATCAATGCGAGGTAGTGAATACTTGTTCTTGATGGTAACGGCATTAAGAGGACGATAATCAACACAAAGCCATAGTGTTTCGTCCTTCTTCTTGACAAACAATGCTGAACAACCCCAAGGTGACGTACTCGGTCGTATAAAGCCCTTGCTCATTAGATCATTCAGCTGTATCTTCAATTCTGCCAGTTCATTGGGTGCCATCTTGTACGGTCTTTGTGATATCGGTGTTGTTCCCGGCAGAAGTTCAATCTTGAACTCTACGTCTCGCTCGGGCGGCATGCCCGGTAAAACATCAAGGAACACATCCGGATATTCATGTACCACTGGAATGTCCTCTATCTTCACAGTTTCCGTGTGGTTCACTGTTGCAATCTGTTGCCGACTATCGCCCAGAATTAATATATGAAGACCATGCTGTGGGGAGTTGAGCTCAACGGTCCTAGAGCTGATTTTAAGAACTGCATAGTGGTAATTCAACCACGACATCCCCAAAATAACGTCGTTCTTCAGACCCTCAATAATAATGAGAGTTGTGGGGTATATTCTATCCCCCAAACAAAGAGATGCTCGGGAGACAATCTCACTTGTGGTACTACTGCCCCCGGGCAAAGATATGACGTATTGCCTCTTTGTATAATCTGGTTGGAGCTGATGTTGAGCCACGAAAGATTGGCTAATGAAGTTGTGTGTGGCACCGGAATCAAAGAGAATCAAAACCGGTAGCTGATTTAGAGAAAACATCCCTGCTAACGCAGCTTCTCCTTCCGGAACATCATCAATCACTGTATAGTGAATGCTGCCCCTTGCCTACCCTCTTTTCTGCAGATTTAGGTCCGGGTCTGAATATTGCAAATATGATGACCCGCAGCCTTGAATTCCCTCCGGACAATACCTAGCATAATGGCCCATACGCCAACAATTGAAACACGGATATCTCTCCGGTTCTTCGCTGACTTGTGGTTGGATGCTAGGTACACATGGCTGCAGTGATGGAGCACAAACCACGGTCTGATGCTGCTGCTGTGGAGGTGGTGCAAGATGTGGTACTTGACCAGCAATCAATCTCTGAGGAGTTGATCATATAGGTGGGCTCCATCTATCACCGGATGGCGTTTGGTACACCAAACGATATTTTGGGGCACATAACTTGTGCTGGCCTGCTCGATTTCACCCATTTTCCTTTTCTCAGCTTGCCACTCGAGTGTCGGCTTCTCTTGGATGAGAGCCGCATCGACCATGTCGGTGTAACTGCCTTTGTTGAACACGGCCAACTTCTCCTGTAATATGGCACTCAGGCCATGGAAGAATAAATCACACCGTGCCTCTTCTATCGCCACATATTTGGGAGCATATTGAGCCAAAAGGTTAAACCTTCTGACATACTCAAGGACACTCATGTCCCCTTACTTCAAGTTCAAAAATTCCTCCCACTTTGCCTTGATAATACCTATTGGTATGTGACGAGTACAAAAGGCTTCACAGAACTCACTCCATGTTACTTGATGGCCTTCCGGAATGGTGGCGAGATGTCCCAGCCACCAGTTTCCGGCGGCTCCATGAAGTTGTTGAGTGGCAAACAATGTCTTCTGATATTCGTCACATTCGAATACTCCAAATTTATACTCCATGACAAAGCCATTGATCTGCTTCCACAGGTTTGGTGGCTTCAGTAAAGATTGGCGGTTGAGTCGCCAAGAAGTCCAGATAAGCGTTCCGAGGTGGAACGACTTGTTGCATGTTCTGGAGTATGCCCTGCTGTACCAAAGCTTGGAGTAAGCGTGTGTTCTCTTGAGTTGCTTCTTGGAGTAGCCTGTTGTTCTCTTTGTTAGACTCGACAACATGAGTCATAAGATCCATCCATCCTGCAGATGGAGATTCCGACGGTGGAATAGATTCATCACCGCCTCGGCAAGAACTCCCGGCCTTACTCGAAGAGCGAGTACGAACCATACTGCAAAAATATATTTCTAGATGAGTTAAACATGAACTCAGCAGTATGTGAAACTAATGAAAACATGAATATGTCAAAACTTTATGAAAGAGTAACAAAATTCATGTTTACACAACTCCTTAGAGTAGGCATAGCTAACAAGCCTATCTGTACAGAACAGACCTTTATGCACTAAATCCAGATTTTAATCCAGTTAACAGCATTTTCATAACTCTAGTTGAATACCGAAGTTAAATTTAACTTCAATATCTTTCCAACAAGTATTCATATACCTTCAGATCATCTCTGGATCAAAAGGTATGATTTTTCTAAAGTTGACAGAATTCCTGGATAAAATTCGCTAGCATCTCCTTTGTATGTGGCTGATTTTATCACAGTTGTATATGGAAATACAATAAGAATCTGAATAAGATTTGAACTACAACAATGTTGCACATTTCATAATCTTTCCAACGGTGTATCATAGGCTCCTTAGTGAGTTTTCTACAGAATGTTATGTCTTAAAAACAGAAAGGTCGAGAGAGGTTTTGCTGCTGTCCTGGTTCTGGACAGTTTGCCTTCAACTGGACTTTTCACCCACTTAACGTGTGATTTTTCTCTGGAGGTCTACAGAGAAGTTGTATAGCACTTAAAATATTTCCAGAACTGTATCATACACGTTAATTAGGTAAAGCTACTCAGAGTTATGCTCTGTCCAATTCCAACAAGAATTCCTGCCGAAAACAGAGCACTCTGTTTTTGAAATATTTGAAACCTAGTCATCCTCTCATTTGAATCTTAGCTCAAAATAAGAGTTCAGTAACTAATATTTGTTTCAAACTTCCAATTTTATTTGAGAGTTAGTTCATGAGTTATTTCTTCATAGGGAAGAGGTTATTAAGTTTAGTACGGTGTCGATGCATCGTAAGAATCATGTCGGTACTACATTGCCTCACAAAAGAAAATCCTAACCGGATTATACCGGCATAAACGTATCATAGGTGGCACTGAAACGGCCACTCACAAACGTGTTCTACTAGTACTACGGTTTCGTGGTTAAACCTGCATAAATGACACACAATCATCAGGTTCGGCTGCACACCAAACCCGATCCCAATACAGTTCACACACTCGTCCGTCATTACTCGCATGGGTGTTCTCAGGCCAAACACGCCTTGAGCTACATGTTCATGTTACTAACCATGTGACGGGGTCTCCCCTACTTGCCTGTAGCACGCCAGAGAAGGGCGTTGCTCGAATACCCCAAACGACATGAAGAGTCGTAGAGGATACTAAAGCTGGCCGGGTTACCTGCCACCCGTGAGGCTCCACCCTTCAGCTTGTGCGCACTAGTGTACAACGCTTACATGCACCCCAAGACATAGAATGTCCCTAGATGCATGATTTTCCAACATAGCACATAAGTTAGGTGCCACCTTCATATTAGGCTAATATAGTAGTCCTTATGTGGGGCCTAGTACCGTTTCCTCACCATATCCTAAATTTTTGTTGTAATACGATCATTATTCCGTGCGCTATTCCCAATGCGGCTCTGATACCGCGCTGAGAGAGACCCGGCTACCCGTTCATTCACGGGGCCGTGCCGCTCGCCCGGGAATCGCATTGGGTGGTGCCGTGTTATGCGGCACCCAACAGCACACATATAAGGAACAATGTATTACATAAATCAAAAGTGGAAGCTTACAAGTGTTCTTTGCAAATAATTTACATCAAATAGCTACAGCGGAAGACTATAATCAGCTCACGTCGAATAACTAATGAGCACTCGAGAAGAGGTCCTGCCCGCGGACTCCTCTCACTAGCAACACGAAGACATTGCAGCGACTGGGTTCTCCATGTGTTAAACGACTCGGAAGTCTCCAAGTCTCACCGTACAACCTTCTCATAAGCGTCGATGTTAACCTGCAAAACCACTCATATAGCAAGCGTGAGCACATAGGCTCGGCAAGACTGATCCGTCTCCCTTAACCAAGAAACTCTAAATGCACGACGGATTGAAATAGTTTAGCTAATTTTGCATAAATGAGTCGCCTAATGGGATCCTTAACTTTCAGATTTTTAAGCCCCATTTTAAAGACCTTGAGCCGAACAGCATCGCAACTCCACAATCAAACAAGAAACGCTTTGTTGTGATGCTTCTTGCAAAAGTGAAGTAAAGTTTAATTAGCACTATCTCTAATTCAAGCATAATTGCAATACAAGTCAAATCACAGCCTTATCAAGTTCAAAGGAAATCAACTCAGTTCTTACTACGTCAAGACGCAGTGGGCAAGTATGCTCATATGACCGCGAGCGACGGTGATTCAAATCAGTACACGCCCGGACTACACGACTCGTACACCCATACTCCGAGTTGCCAGCAGCAACCTTGACTGATGTTGTACACTGCCACCTTTCCCAAGTTCTTCCACACAGGACGCAGTCCAATTGCCCCGAATAGCAAGCTCCCTCAAGGTACATACCCGCAATGATATGTTCTTGAGCGAGTTACCTCCTGCTATCCTGACGCCGAAAGCCTAAGACGATTAGAAAAGTTCCAATGTGGATCTCACAAGGACAAAGGACTGTGTGGGGTGCTAAGAATGATTTAGTTCCTCTTTTGTGCAAACAATTAAAGGAAGAACCACTTGTCCAAAAGAAGTTCCATTAACATGTGCTATGGTTCCTAATGTACATGCGACATGAGCTGAAATGATTTGGAGAGAACTAAAGATCTTGATCTCCAATGGCTTCAAAACTTTTACAGCATGTTCTATACTACCTAGGGATTTAGCTTGCCAAATTTCAGCTAAATTGGAAAGAATATGTGTCCCCCATAATTCCCACAAGAGTCTTATGTATTTTTCCACATACATAAGCATGGTAGACAAGAAAAGGGAGATCTAAGGCTCAAAATGAGCTGATAATTTGCATGTGAGTTCCTGGTCACATGAAAGTAATTTTGTCCAAAATTCAGGCCTTTTACTTGAGTAGTTCCTCCAGAATAATTCCTTAAGCATTTCTACTAAAAGAATTAATCCTGGAGTAATGTGCAATTTCATGACCAATCAAGTGAACTACCAAGAGGGATCTTATGGAACGCGAGCATCGAGCCTTGATCGGGTTATCCTGATTCCCCAACCCTTGCAGAAAGGTGGTGGGGTTCCACTTACATTAACCCGTTAGGCAGCTCACCGAGCCCGCGAATTCAGCCATCAAGGTAAATTCCCATTCGTCTCAACCCCTCCAAGCCCGCGAACGGTTTGCAGACCGGGAGCAGAGTGGAGTCGCTAAACGAACCAAGCCCAACCTGCGAAGGGAGGGCTCAGAGCTATCGAGCGACTCAAAGTCACGATAGGCTTGGCGCTAAGGCTTTGAGCTTGGGCGTAGCCATGAACCAGAACAAAACAATGATCTCACACAACTTCTGTTTTTTCTTATCCTTTTCAGGACCTCCACCATGCGCATGAATCTACCTTCGACTCACTAAGAAGAAACTCGGCCGAAGGCCCGGGGGCTGCTGACGGGGTAATGTACCCTGGGTACCCAAGAGGCAACTAACTAGCTAACTAGTCGCGAGGGGACATGTGGCTCCTAGGGCCCGGACACAGGATGACGCAACCGCAACACTCGAACCTGAGAAGTGAGCCGACCACCAAGGTTGGAGGAGATGTCCGACCTTCAAGCCCGGCCAACAAGGCCGGAGGAAAGAGCGATCCAGGCTAGATCCCAGACCGGAGGCATGTGAGAGGCTTAAATACCGATGTGATGGAATGGTTGAAGGAATTCAAGACGGAGTGGGAGGCCGCGCGTGAAAATACAAGCACGACGTCGAACCATCATCACCACCCGTCCCATCCTGCTCGACGCAGGTGTACAGGAACAGAAAGTAGACGTCGACCATAGGCTAGACGGGAGCAGATATGCTCATCGCTCCTGCACTACATTGGGGCGCCTTATGTGCTGACACACCATGTAAACCCCCACCCCATTTGGGAGGAGCCGGCAGGTAGTTATCGGTGTTCGGGCTATAAAAGGGGAGACTAGGAACCTCCCCTCACACGACGACTTAGGCTTTCTCTTCGCTCTCACATGCTACATAGCCTTGTTTGTAACCACGGTTCCTTGAACTGCCTGAGCTAATAGAGGGTTGACAGACACCCCATACTCGACGTAGGACACGTTGTGCAAACCAGTATAAATCATTGTCTTTATTAGCTAGCCATCCAGACATAAAACGCGAAGCATTCCATTACAAGTCGGTGGTAAAAACACTGATAGACCCATTAAGTAAGTTTTTAGTGCTACATAGTAAAAAAATTAAAAAATCTATATAAAAGTTGAATTTTAAGGTGGTTATATTTTCTCAAAAAGAATACTCAAAAGATCACAATATATTTAGTGGAACAAAGAAACAAATAAAACTATTTTTGTTTTTTATATATCTCAAAATAAAGTGAATTTGTAAGTGAAATTTGTTGTGTGAGTTATATATGGTAATAGACACCTATGATATTTTTTGAATACAATTAATTTGATTTAATGTGCGTTAGAATTTTAAAGAATGAGACATATGTTTACGATCATTTGAATGAAATGGGGGTCAATTTGAATTTACAAAAGTTGGAGTGCTTCATACACAAAATTCATACGTGTATAAATAGAGAATATACACATGCACAACAGAATTCTCATCAATTTGCTTATGTTTTGAATATTAACAAAAAAGTGAAGAATATGTACATATGAATTGTTTTGGAAGTTTACAAAAAGACCAAATTGAGCTAAAGAAGATTCAAAATAATGCTTCAAAATTGTAGATAAGAATTTTTGAAAACACATAAAGAAAAAATCATCAGATTTGAACCATATTTGCAAAATCTATACAAGTTCCAATTCTCATAATCGGATCAAAATAAAAAAAGCAAGAGATGGCTGAAGAGTTTAGGAAAGATTGAATAACAGCGGGCCCCGCTTGTCAGCAGCGCGCGCACCCCCCCCCCCCCCCCCCCCGCACCCTTGTAGTCTTACATTGACTATTCGAGGGGAGTCCGTCCTGTTTATAAACCGGAGCGTGGCCGCTGCTTCAAACTTCTCTATAACATCACGCACTCAGCCTCTTGGGCCCGACCCAAGAACGTCCCGAAATGCCGTGAAATGTTGTGACGTGCCGTGCCGTGCCGCTCGTCGTGTCCGAATCTCAGGCACGACACTGCCTAGGGTTTTGTGCCGGACCAGGCCATGGGCTGTGCCGCCACATCGTGCTTCGGCCTGCCTGATTTTGGCCTGGCCCAATTGTCAGGACTACTGGTGCTTTTGTGCGCCGGGTTGCGCAAACAGGGTACAGCATCAGCATGCAGCTCCCTTATCGATGAGCTCCGAATTAACCATGACAGCGCAACGCCACGTTCTGGGACTAAAGGAAACAGGCAAACCGCCTGTGGATTTGGCCTCGGCCCGACCAGATTAGCAGCGGCGTTTATATAGTAAAGCCCCCAGGTTTAGCAAAACTGAGGTTTTTCCCTGTGTCGTCCAGGCATGTACCCTCAGCAACATTAAGTATATAAACGGCCTGTTGGTACTCTGCCCATTTGCGCTGCGTGTATCCTGAAACTTGGAGCCGCTGATACAACTTAACGCGGCATCCAGAGTGGAATAATTATAGCAGGTTGGTCTAGTAAGAGGGGGGACACTACAGGAAAGTGGCGCACTTACGACGGTCAGAAACCGTTGTAAATAACGTAAAACCGTCGTAAGTTAGTTATTTACGACATTTTTACGTTATTTACAATGGTTTCTGGTTATTTCAAGTTTTTGGTCGTAGATAATGTTATAACTACCTTAAGATGGCTAGGAACAACCGTCATAAGTAAATGCCCGTGACCCATCACCGCGCCACGTGGCGGGTTGGGCGCCTTACTTACAACGGCCAGGGTACTGGCCGTCCTAAGTTAGTTAGGTTAACTTACAACGACCTTGCCATGGTCGTCGTTAGTTAATTAGGTTAACTTAGGACGACCCTGTACAGCTGGCCGTCGTAAATAAGGTTTTCAATTTTTTTAAAACAGAATTAGGATAATCTGACACGATGGTCAGCTCACAAAACAGTTTATATAAACATCCAAAACATTAAACAAAAAAGAGATCCGCTCACTAAACACTACCCCTTCCACTCGCGGATCCAGTCGCTCCTCCACTCGCTCCGAAGCCGAAGAATCCGTCTCCGCGACCTCCTCCCGGTGCCGGTAGCTGTGGCGGTGGAGTTTGAGCCTCCGTTGCCGATCTCTGCAATTCAAATAAATATATAAAGTGAGTTTGAGCTTGTATGGCTCTCTCCCCACTACTCTCACTCCCTCTCTCTCCCTCCCCCGCACTCTCACTTTCTTCCTCGCCCTCTCCCTCCCCCTCTCTCTACGACTCCCTCTCTCTCTCTCACCCCCTATCTCTACCACCGCTTTTGGAGATCTCAAGAGTTGGACGGTTACAAAGCTATGCCAGATCCTTTATAGCCTTTATATTGTCTTTCGTCTAACCCGTTGTAAAAGTCCCAAAAATGTATATGAAATAAGCCGAGGCTTGAAGTCTATGTGTGCAAATTCATGAAAATGGGACTTGCTAAAACTTTTCTTCACGCAAAGTTGTTCATGGATGTTCATCTAAAAGAGGCTCACATGTTCATTTGAAGTGGGTTGAACCATGATGGACTAAAACACCATGGATGAAACACTCATTTGCATGAAAGTTAAAAATCAGATTTTCAAATTCAAAGTTCACCGCAAATTGTGGTCAAACTTTTGAGAACACATGCGGCTTCCTACTTTTGAATTTGAGGAAAAAGTTGGATGAAAACTTTCTAATTTTAGGGTGGGCTAAAAGGGAATTAACTAGGAGCATTTGCAAATTGAAACCGAATTTAAATTTGCAATGCAAATTCAAACTGAATCCAGCGCATTCAAATTCTTGCCCACTGTTGAAATTCAGAGCTTTTGAATTGACGAGATGGACATGAGAAGATCTTTTGTGGAAGAAATGGGTGGGACCCACCTGTCATTGGTACACAATGACTTGCACACAAAGTAATCGGGTCTCTGTTTTCCACTCCACCGAGGAGCCTTCACCCGAGCGACACCGAGCTGCCGCCGCACCACCTCCTCGTTGATTTTCCCCGCGCTGGCGACCAGTTTGGTTGCTTCCTTGTCTCTCAGCTTGATCTATTCCCTCACTGCACCGAGCAAACCGTGCTTTGCCTCTTCCTCGCAAGCTAACACCGAGAGCCGAGGACCGCACGTCATTCCAATTGGGAAACTGCGAAATATCGCGTGCAACTCCCCTCTGAGCCGCTAAACAGCACCGCGTGCCCATTTCCCACTTCCTCGACGCAAAAACAGCCGAGCTCCGGTTTCTTTTCCCCTGGAACAGCTTCCTCCGCGGCGAACTAAAACAAGCCGACAACCGGACGCACGTGGACAGCTCTCCACAGAGGCTTTCACGCCCGAGCAAGTACGGCCACGGGAGCGCCCTACCTCAGTGCTGCTCTCCTCCAAAACTTGGATCAAGCCGTCAAACCTAGCGGCCGAATTTGCCGTTCTTCTCCCGGTGCACCTCCACGGACCTCTCGGTATGAACTTCCAAAATTCATACTCAATTCTCACTTAGAGTTCACCAAATCTTGCACACACGGGCCGGACTAGCCGGCGATCATTTTACTTTTAGCAACCTTGGCTTGAAATCGACTCGGAGCGGCGTATTTCAAGCTTTACCGAGCTCGTTCATGGCGGCACCGATCGGGCGCACGGTGAGAACCTATTTCGAGGCGTTTTCGAGCTCGGTTTCCTCCTTGCCAAGCTAGACTATCACCCACTGGTGCTGTAGAGCAAGTTGGCCGAGCTTTTGGCGGGCTAGAGAGGTCGGCCGACCGCGCCGAAGTCATCCCGAGGCCGCCGCACGTCGCCGATGGTGTTCCGGCCACCGGCGGCCCGAGCAAGCCCCACCAACGTGTTTCCCCAGCCTCCCAAACACCCTGGCAGCGAGTCTCCGGCCGAGTGGTGGACGGAAACGCCGGTCCGGTGAACCCCAGCCTCGGTCCGGCGAGGTGGAGCGCGCGCATGAGAGAGCGGGCGGGAGGTAGGAGAAGGGGCGGCCCCATGTGTCAGCGACTGAGTTTAAAATTCCGGATCTGTTGTGGCTCGGGATCCGCTGTGAGTGCACGTGTGGGAACCCTGTGAACCGGTGTGGCCCAAATTTCATTGGCTGAGGTTTAAAACAGTAGGCCAAATTCATTTGCAATAGCAAAACAAATCCAGATTTTGCCACAACTTTGGAAAATCACATCTTTGTGTAAGAACCTCCAAATTGAGTGATTCAAATTGGGTTGGATTCATTTTGTAAAGATGTATCCAAATATGAACCCCAAATTGTATGAAAGTTAATATTAAATTCTGTAAAATTCTTTGAAGTTTTTTTATGAAAAAGAATTATTGAGGGAGTTTGATTCATCCAAAAATCCTCAAATTTTGCCAGAATATTCTTTAGGATATTAGTGACCTTCTAGCAAATTTTCAGATTATTTAAAGAATATTTGAGTAGGAATTTGCTAAATACAAACTGCTGTATTCATAATGGTCCAGAAACATTTTCAAAAAAGGTGTCTAACTTGTAAAATTCATTCTAGGCAATTCATAGCTCCAAAAATCATGAGAACATTCAGGCGTGCTCTATGAGTCATACTTTAAATAGTAGTTCACTTGATTGGTCATGAAAATGCACATTACTCCAGGATTAATTCTTTTAGTAGAAATGCTTAAGGAATTATTCTGGAGGAACTACTCAAGTAAAAGGCCTGAATTTTGGAACAAATTACTTTCATGTGACCAGGAACTCACATGCAAATTATCAGCTCATTTTGAGCCTTATATCTCCCTTTTCTTGTCTACCATGCTTATGTATGTGGAAAAATACATAAGACTCTTGTGGGAATTATGGGGGACACATATTCTTTCCAATTTAGCTGAAATTTTGCAAGCTAAATCCCTAGGTAGTATAGAACACGCTGTAAGAGTTTTGAAGCCATTGGAGATCAGGATCTTTAGTTCGCTTCAAATCATTTCAGCTCATGTCACATGTCCATTAGGAACCATAGCACATGTTAATGGAACTTCTTTTGGACAAGTGGTTCTTCCTTTAATTTGCTTGCACAACAGAGGAACTAAATCATTCTTAGCACCCCACAAGTGGTTGAATGTCCAGTTGAATGTAAACTGTTCAGAAAACAGGACAGACGCAAATGTCTCTGGATGTTTCTGTAAATTAGCCATAACTTTCTGTAGAAAAATCCCTAAGGGTCATATGATACACCGTTGAGAAGGTTATGAAATTTGCAACCATTTTGTAGTTCATAGTTTGTTCAGAATTGTACTATATTTCGATGTAAAACTGTGATAAAAACAGCCACATTCAGAGGAGATGCTGGCCAATTTTATCCAGAAACTCTGTCAAATTTGAGCAATCATAACTTTTGATCCAGAAATGATATAGGGGCATATTAGTACTCTTTGAAAAGATATTGAAGTTAACTTTAACTTTGGTATGAAAATCTGGGTGAAGTACAAAAAGGTCTGTTCTGTACAGAATAGGGGACTTATTATGTTGGCTTCAGAAAGATATGTAAACATGAATTGTTGTTATACTTTAATAAAGTTTTAGCATGTTCATGTTTTACATACTTTCACATACTGCTGAGATCATGTTTTGACTCCCCTCAAAATTATCTTTTTGCAGTATGGTGGGTACTCGTTCTCCGAGTATGGCTAAAGGTTCTCGCTGAGACGGCGATGACTCGACTCCACCATGGGCACCGCCATCAACGGTATGGGTGGATGTCCTGGCTCAATTGGTCTAGTCGAATCAGGAGAATACAAGGCTACTCCAAGCCTTGGTACAACAAGGCATGCTTCATCGAGCACAACAGGTCGTTCCACCTCGGAACGCCTATTTGGACTTCTTGGCGACCCAACCGCCAATATTCACGGAGGCTACCGAACCAGTGGAAGCTGATCAGTGGCTTCGGGTTATGGAGTCCAAGTTTGGAGTGTTCGAGTGCGATGATTATCAGAAGACATTATTTGCAGCTCAACAACTCCATGGAGCCACCGGAAATTGGTGGTTCGATTATCTCGCCACTGTTCCAGAAGGCCATCAAGTGGAATGGACGAAATTAAGTGAAGCATTCCGTGCTCGTCACATTCCTACAGGTTTTATCAAGGCCCAGCATCAAGAATTCTGGAATTTGAAGCAGGAGGACATGAATGTCCTCGATTATGTCAAACAGTTTAACCATTTGGCACAATATGCTCCCGACTATGCGACAAGCGAAGCTGCAAGGTGTGATTACTTTTTCCATGGCCTGAGTGCCATATTAAAGGATAGGTTAGCTTTGTTCAATCAAGGCAATTACACCGAGTTGATCAGTGCTGCCATGCTGCAAGAACAGGCGACACTTGAGTGTCAAGCAGAGAAGAGGGACCGAAGTGATGTGGAAGAAGACACATCCGTTGTTCCCCGTAAATACCGTTTGGTGTATCGCACACCATCCGATGAATTATGGCAGCCACCAGTAAGATCAACATATCCCAGTTTTCCTACTCAAGAATCATGTCTTGAAACACCACCACAGCCGCAACAACGATTGATTTCTGGTGCCTCATTGCTGAATCCAAGTACATCAACTTCTCAACCGCAAGTCAGCAAAGAACTGGGAAATATCCTTGTTCTTATTGCCACCGTTTTGGGCATTTTATGCAAGAATGCCAGGAGAAGTTGTTGAACAGCAGACAACCATCATCATCAGGTGGTATGCCGCCACATACTCAAGTAAATATAACAGCATTGCAATCCGGGTGTGTGCAACATCTTGCTATTGAGGATGTCCCGGAGGGAGCACCGGTGTTAGCGGGCATGTTCACTCTTAAAGACGTACCCGTGCTGATACTTTTTGATTCCGGTGCTACCCACAATTTTATCAGCAAATCATGTGTGGAGCTGCACCAATTATCCACCAATACTCCCACGACGAGTTATCTTATATGTTCACCGGGAGGAAATATCTCTGCTACTCAGATTGTGTTCCGAGCAGCTTTGTTTTGGGAGGAAAAATATACCCAACATCGCTGATTATGTTGGATGGGCAGAAGATAGACGTAATATTTGGGATGTCTTGGTTAAACCATCACGGTGCCATTCTCAATATCGGTAACCGGACTGTTCAGATTGACTCGCCGATTCACGGACAGCACACACTGTTTTTAGACAGCGAAGATCAAGAAATGGCAGAGGCCTACCACACGGAAGCGATTGAACTTGAAGATATTCCGGTGGTACGTGATTATTACGATGTGTTTCCCGAGGATTTACCGGGCATGCCGTCTGAACAGGACGTCGAGTTCAAGATTGAACTGGCACCGGGAACAACACCTATTTCACGAAGGCCTTACAAGATGGCACCTAACGAGCTAGCAGAGTTGAAGGAGCAACTAAATGAACTCATGAGCAAGGGTTTCATACGACCAAGTTCTTCACCTTGGGGTTGCTCTGCGCTGTTCGTTAAGAAGAAGGATGAAACACTGAGGTTATGTGTTGACTATCGTCCTCTAAGTGCTGTTACTATAAAGAACAAGTATCCGTTGCCCCGCATCGACATCTTATTCAATCAACTAGTTGGGGCAAAGGTTTTTTCGAAGACGGATCTTCAGTCTGGATATCATCAAATCAAAATCCGACCGGAGGACATACCGAATACAGCTTTATTGATGAGATACAGACTCTATGAGTACCTCGTCATGTCATTTTGGTTAAACAATGCTCCGGTACACTTCATGTATTTGATGAACTCGGTGTTCATGCCGGAGTTAGACAAGTTCATCGTGGTATTCATCGATGACATTTTGGTTTACTCCAAATCCGAAGAAGAGCACGCTGAACATTTGCGTATCGTGCTACAACGGTTGAGGGAGCACAAATTATATGCCAAGTTCAGCGAATGCAAGTTCTGGATTGATCAAGTGCCTTTCCTAGGCCATATTATTTCAGCAGAGGGCATTGCCGTGGACCCAAGCAAAATTGAACAAGTGCTGAAATGGGAATATCCCAAATATGTCCACGAGGTCTGAAGTTTCCTAGGTTTAGCGGGGTATTATCGGAGGTTCGTTCCGAGCTTCTCAAAAATTGCTAAACCAATGACAGAGCTGCTGAAAAAGGGCACGGAATACGTGTGGAATACAGCATCTGAAGCCGCATTCAAAACTTTGGTGAAACATCTCACAACAGCTCTTGTTCTTGCTCAGCTGGAAGCCATTTGATTTCTATTGCGATGCATCCGGCATCGGTATCGGCTGCGTTCTTATGCAAGAAGGGTGTGTGGTCGCGTATGGGTCTCGTCAACTGCGAAACCACGAGCAGCATTATCCAACTCATGATCTCGAGCTTGCTGCTGTGGTGTTGGCGCTAAAGATGTGGAGGCATTATTTACTTGGCAATCTTGTCCACCTCTACACCGATCATAAAATCTTGAAGTATATCTTCACGCAGAAGGAGCTGAATATGAGACAACAGAGGTGGTTGGAGCTCATAAAAGATTATGAAATCGAGATCCACTACCATCCGGGAAAAGCGAACGTGGTTGCTGATGCGCTTAGTCGAAAAGCCCACATTCACAACTTGGTGGTTGCTGAGTTGGAAGATGAAGAACCGAGTCTCCGTGTCATTCCGTATGGATCACTTTATAATATTGCTCTCATTCCAACAATCCGAGAAGATATTGTTGAGGCTCAAAGAAGGGACAGGGGTATGTGTCACATACGGAGAAGACTAGACAACGGAGAGGTGAAGGGTTTTCCGGAAGGATGAGAACAGTACGCTATGGTTTAATGACCGTATAGTTGTACCGCGTAATATGAAGCTTCGGAAGAAGATATTGGATGAAACCCACCTGTCAAAGTTTTACATTCATCCCGGCAGTAACAAGATGTACCAAGATTTAAAACAAAAATTTTGGTGGACGCGGATGAAGCGGGAAATTGTATCCGAGTGTGATACGTGTAGACGGGTCAAGGCTGATCATATGCAGAAAGCCGGACTGCTACAACCACTGAAGATACTGGCATGGAAATAGGAGGATGTGAGTATTGATTTCATCGTCGGATTACCGCTCACATCCCGAAAGCATGACTCGATATGGGTGATCGTCGACCAGTTGACGAAATTAGCTCATTTCATACCGGTGAACACTCATTTTCGAGCCAAGCAATATGCGGAGTTATATATCTCAAGAATTATATGCTCACATGGTGTCCCGAAGACCATCATTTCAGATCGAGGTGCGCTTTTTGTTGCTCGTTTTTGGGAGCAGCTGCACGCCTCTTTGGGCACCAAGCTGATTAGAAGCTCCGCATATCACCCTCAGGCCGATGGACAAACGGAGAGGGTGAACCAAGTGCTTGAAGATATGTTGAGAGCATGTGCCATCCACCACGGTAGGAATTGGGATGATCACTTACCGTTGGCGGATTTTTCATACAACAACGGGTATCAAGCGAGTATAAAAATGGCACCATATGAAGCTCTCTATGGCCGGAAATGTCGCACACCGATGAGTTGGTGTGAGTCCGGCGAAAGGGTACTGTTCAGGGTTGATCTTGTGAATGAAGCCGAAGACCGAGTTCGGTTGATACAAGAGAATTTAAAGGCTGTACAATCCCGACAGAAGAGCTACGCTGATCAAAGGCGTAGGCCGTTGCATTTTGACACCGGAGAGCACGTTTATCTTCATGTATCTCCGATGAAAGGAATTCACCGGTTCGGTGTAAAGTGGAAACTCGCTCCCCGATTTATAGGTCCATTTGCTATCACGGAGAAGTGCGGACCCGTAGCTTACCGGCTGGAACTACCGGCAAGTCTTGCGGGTGTTCATGACGTGTTTCATGTGTCACAGCTGCGGAAATGCCTCAAATTCACCGCTGCTATCCGCACCGAAGAAATCGATGAATTCAAACCTGATCTTACCTACACCGAGCGACCGGTTCAGATTGTAGATGAAAAGACCCGGATAACCCAGAACCGGACGATAAAATTTTACAAGATGCTGTGGAGTAATCATACCGCGGAAGAGGCGACGTGGGAAAGCGAAGATTACCTCAGCACAAATTATCCGGAACTTTTATCTTTGTACAGTTTATGATTACCTCTCCCATTTCATTCTTCTTTTGTAATCTCGGGACGAGATTCTTTTAAGGAGGGAGGAATGTAAAAGTCCCAAAATGTATATGAAATAAACCGAGGCTTGAAGTCTATGTGTGAAAATTCATGAAAATGGGACTTGCTAAAACTTTTCTTCACGCAAAGTTGTTCATGGATGTTCATCCAAAAACAGGCTCACATGTTCATTTGAAATGGGTTGAACCAAGATGGACTAAAACACCATGATGAAACACTCATTTCCATGAAAGTTAAAAATGAGATTTTCAAATTCAAAGTTCACCGCGAATTGTGGCCAAACTTTTGAGTTCACATGTGGATTCCTACTTTTGAATTTGAGGAAAAAGTTGGATAACAACCTTCTAATTTTAGGGTGGGTTAAAAAGGAATTAACTAGGAGCATTTACAAATTCAAACCGAATTCAAATTTGCAATGCAAATTCAAACTGAATTCGGTGCATTCAAATTCTAGCCCACTTTTGAAATTCAGATCTTTTGAATTGAAGAGATGGACATGGGAAGATCTTTTGTGGAAGAAATGGGTGGGACCCACCTGTCATTGGTACACAATGACTTGCACACGAAGTAATCGGGTCTCTGTTTTCCACTCCACCGAGGAGCCTTCACCCGAGCGACACCGAGCTGCCGCCGCGCCACCTCCTCGTTGATTTTCCCCGCGCTAGCGGCCAGTTTGGTTGCTTCCTTGTCTCTCAGCGTGATCTATTCCCTCACTGCACCGAGCAAACCGTTCTTTGCCTCTTCCTCGCGAGCTAACACCGAGAGCCGAGCGCCGCACGTCGGTTCCAATCGGGAAACAGCAAAAACTCGCGTGCAACTCCCCTCTGAGCTGCTAAACAGCACCGCATGCCCGTTTCCCACTTCCTCGACGCAAAAACAGCCGAGGTCAGGTTTCCCTTCCTCTAGAACGGCTTCCTCCACGGCGAACTAAAACAAGCCGACAACCGGGTGCACGTGGACAGCTCTCCACAGAGGCTTTCACATCCGAGCAAGCAAGGCCACGGGAGTGCCCTACCTCAGTGCTGCTCTCCTCCAAAACTTGGATCAAGCCGTGAAACTCAGCGGCCAAAATTGCCGTTCTTCTCCCGGTGCACCTCCACGGACCTCTCGGTATGAACGTCCAAAATTCGTACTCAATTCTCACTTAGAGTTCACCAAATATTGCACACACGGGCCGGACTAGCCGGCGATCATTTTCCTTTTGGCAACCTTGGCTGAGGTTTAAAACAGTGGGCCCAATTCATTTCCAATAGCAAAAGAAATCTAGATTTTGCCACAACTTTGGAAAATCATATCTTTGTGTAGGAATATCCAAATTGAGTGATTCAAATTGGGTTGGATTCATTTTACAAAGATCTATCCAAATATGAACCCCAATTTGTATGAAAGTCAATATTAAATTATGTAAATTCTTTGAAATTTTCTGAAAAGGAATTATTGAGGGAGTTTGGTTCATCCAAAAATCCTCAAATTTTGCCAGAATGTTCTTTAGGATATTATTGACCTTCTAGCAAATATTCAGCTCATTTGAAGATGATTTGAGTAGGAATTTGCTAAATACAAACTGCTGTGTTCATAGTGGTCCAGAAACATTTTCAGAAAAGGTGTCTAACTTGTAAAATTCATTCTAGGCAATTCATAGCTCCAAAAATCATGAGAAAATTCAGGCATGCTCTATGAGTCATACTTAAAATATTAGTTCACTTGATTGGGCATGAAAATGCACATTATTCCAGGATTAATTCTTTTAGTAGAAATGCTTAATGAATTATTCTGGAGGAACTACTGAAGTAAAAGGCCTGAATTTTATACCAAATTACTTTCATGTGATCAGGAAATCACATGCAAATTATCATCTCAATTTGAGCCTTATATCTCCCTGTTCTTGTCTACCATGCTTATGTATGTGGAAAAAATACATAAGACTCTTGTGGGAATTATGGGAGACACATATTCTTCCCACTTTAGCTGCAATTTGGCAAGCTAAATCCCTTGGTAGGATAGAACATGCTATAAAAGTTTTGAAGCCATTGGAGATCAGGATTTTTAGTTCTCTCCAAATCATTTCAGCTCATGTCACATGTCCATTAGGAACCATAGCATATGTTAACGGAACTTCTTATGGACAATTGGTTCTTCCTTTAATTTCTTTGCACAACAGAGGAACTAAATCATTCTTAGCACTCCACACAGTCCTCTGTTCTTTATAAATTCAAGTCTTTAATTCCCCGAATTGCATTGTAAAATTTGTGCATATACATTTCGATAGGGTTCACAACGAAGGGGATTCGAAGGAGTGATTTATTGAAGTGATCAGACTCCGGAGAATCAAGGAAGTGATCAGCAACGAACATCAACACTAACTGCTTATATATATTACATCCCTGCAAAACAGGCAAGCTCCGGTTTGCATTTAACAGCTTTTAAGTTTTTACTTTGTATTCACTATTTCGTCTAGGATATGGAATGTGCATTAGGTCTAGTTACTTTGATACTCCTCTTGCATGACCAAATAAACCCATGGAGTATTGTGTAGATGTATTTTCATCATGTAGAACTGCCATGCTTAAGTAAGGTTCGGTAGAAGTCGAGTGGTGAGATGCCACTCGCATGATTAGGAAAACAGGGGCATACGGGATTAGTTCATTAAATTGTTAGCAAGTTGAAGTTGAGACCGGTAGGTTGTAGGAGCAGCATGACATAGGGGTCTGGGTGCGTTAGACCTGTCCGTGTCGGTCAAGGACCTATCCGTATGCGGCCCTGTTGAGCAAGTTTGAGTTGTGTACCGGATTCATGCTGGCTATATGGAACCCAGTAAACCGATGTACCTCGGGAAGCTTGCGTTGATCCTTTTCCGGTCGCCTCAGGCGAGAGGGTCGGTGTGACACCCTCATTTCTGGTTTCTGCATGTATTCATGTTTCATGTAGAGAAAAATTTTAAAATAAGTGGGAACAGAGAAAATATCAAAAAGATAGCAAAAAAAGCCGAATCCAGTTCACAGAGAGCGCCGAAGACAACTTCCGCGGCCCGCTGGCCATGTGGTGTGTTCGGAGCTCATCCCTACGAAGTGGGGAGAGGTCCGTCGCTAAAATGGCTACTTGGCAGGCTCGGGGCTCATCTCCACAAAGGGGGAGAGGTCCGACCCTGTGAGACACGTGTTTCCCCCGGAGCTAGCCTCTGCGGAGAAGCGAAGGCAGTTCCGCATGACACATGTCACCTTCGGAGCTAGTCACCGCAGAAATTAGAGGACCAGTTGCGCGGGATACGTGTCGATCTTGGAGCTCACCTCCAAGAAGGTCCGGTTCTATTGGACACGTGTCACCACCGGAGCCTATCTTAGGGAGGTCTGACACTGTTGGACACGTGTTGACCTCGGAGCTCGTCTCTGAGGAAAAAGGGAGTCCGGCGCTACTTGACGCGTGGCATTCACGGAGCCCGCCTCTGAATAGAGAGGGGGTCCCGACCGCCAGGATACGTGGCGCACACGGAGCTCACCTCCTAAGGAGAGGGAGGTCTCGCTCGCTTGACATACGGCACAACCGGAGCTTGTCTCTGCGGAAAAGGAGAGACCAGGCCCCGGTAGACACGTGGAGCTTCTGGAGCTCATCACCGCGGAGGTAACGAGTTCTGGAACGGTTTTTGGATTCTTTACGCGTAGAAATATCGGTACGTAGGAGAAATCGACCTGAATTCCACAATGCTACCGCACCAAATCAACTCAAGATAAGTTGTTAAGATCCAATGATAATCTGAATAGGACTCTTATTCGAAATACAATCAGATTAGGACTCTTCTTCTCCCGATTATAAATAGAACCCAGAACCTTTGGCCGAAAACCATGAACTTCTTTTCCACCTCCTGAGCCGATAACTTAGAGCCCTAGCCCCAACTCGCCGAGTAAGCCCATCGCCGGAGTTCAGTCGAGGAAGATCGCCGGAAGGGAGCCCAACGATCAGTCTTACTAAGAGAAGGACCCCGAGACCACGAAGAACGTAAGGTAGGTCTCCAATATCACCTTACGACATCATCGTGTTTTCTTTGCATCTGTTGTTCGATTCCTTTCGAACAGAAGCTTTCTCGTGGACAGATCACTTGTTGATCGGGTTGATCTAAACACAAGATCATCGCCACGTCCACATTTGATCCGAACACCTCTGTTCATCATAAAATCCATGCAAACCATGCAAGAATACGTACAAACTGATCTAATCAAACTGATTGTAGGATAGCATGCATATGCATCATCGCATCTAGTTAAAGTTTATGCATGATATTGATTGCTATGAATCTTGTATGTGCGTGATCCTGTATAGAAGGACAAGCTCAGGGAGCTGTCTACGACGAGCTGCAATAACAAGGTTTCGAGATCCAAGAGCAACCGGAACCGCAAGAATAAGGCAAGTGCCCCTTGACCATATTGATCCTATGTTTCGGGAAAAACTGTTTTGTTTTGTGAAAAGGTGTGTGTGCTGAGTCAAAAATGATGGGAAACCCTTTTATAGGAGTTTACTAGTTTTGGTTAAACCACCCTTGTCGCCAGAGAAGTTTGAGTCGCGTATGGTTTTTACTTTTATGCTTCGCTGAGTCCATGGGATATGGGAAGCGAGATAGATGTGTCTAGCTAACTGCACTCGTAATGATAATGAGAAACTGATGTTGTTAATGAACATGGATCGGAGGGAGATCCAGGCAAGCTGGGTTTGTGAATGAGGTAGCCTGAGATGGTGGTTACTTGCCGTAGCTCTAAGGACCAGTTCATGTGAGCACATGCCAGGATAACAGTGCCACCACAAGGCCAAGTATGGGTGTGGCTTAGCTGAGTAATTAGATAAGTTGCTAGATTGTTATGAACCGTGGAAGGCGCGGGGAATGGGAGTCGAGTGAGGACTGCCCTGGGAACTGCATGACACAAGAGGGGGCCCGTGGGTGGGAGAATTGGAGATTCTAGCCTGCCGGTGAAACCTTAGTGAGTCCATACATCTAGTAGCCCCTTTGTAAAGGCTATTTTGTGATCTCTTGGCCATGCACCGACGGTTGTGTACTGGTATAATGGAGGTTCTGCAGTCACCGACGGGTGACGAAATCACAAACTTGTGGGTAAAGAGGTGCAAACTCTGCAGAGTCTAAAACTATCATGATAGACGAGCTTACGGTCATGAGCGCCTGGCCAACTTCCATGATTAGTTGGGATGGTGATTGGATATGGTTATTGGTTATGGTTTTGGATGGTTCGGTTTTCGGGACTGTTGAGTCCGAGTGATGAGATGGGTTGCATGACTGTTGAGTCATGGCAACAAGGTTGGTCCCGGTGGGAGACGAAGTTGTTTATGAGATGAAATGGTAGCGAATACGAGATGGTATTCGTGAGATGGTAGCGAATATGAGGAGGTATTCGCGAGCAAGAACGAGGTTGAAGGTAATGAACATAATGGAGGTATGATTGGTATTTTAATACATGTTGGGATTACATTCACTTAAAGATGAGTTGCTGTTTTATCATAGTTTTGATAAATAACTTTGCTTTCTGCAATAAGCCTTTTTATACCTACCTTGTTATGAGCTACATATCATATTTTCCCGTACTTGCTGAGTACATCATTGTACTCAAACTTGCATTATTATTTCATCATCAGCAACAGGAGAAGATTACTATGAAGACCAAGTGGAGCTTTAGGCGTGTGATCTGTTCTCAACCTTGTCTGTGGGGATGAAGTAGAGATGGAGCCAATGCTTCTTAGAATTGCTTCCGCATTAGAATAAAGACTTCCGCTGCATAGAAATAAGACTTCTGATGTTAGATTAAGACTTCCGTTGTGAGCATGAGTCCAAGACTCATGAGACATTGTAATAAACTCTGTTATTCGTGGTCATATATATTCTTAATTCAGTTTGTGGAACATACGTGTATGTGTGATGAACATCCTGGGCACACATATGCATCAGTTCTCGGTTCTGTGGTTTTCCACAGAATTGAGGGCGTCACAGATTGGTATCAGAGCCACGGTTGAGGGTAGATTACACACCTAGATACAATCATAGATTGGCATCAGGGCCACGGGTTGACGGTAGGTTACACGCTTAGATAGATCACAGATTGGTATCAGACATAGATTGGTATCAACCTGCCACGGATAGATCACACAACCTAGATAGACACAGATTGGTAGCTAAGCCACGCTGACCATAGGATGCAAGCCTAGGAAAGGCCATAGTTGGATCACAGATTGGCAACATCCTAAGCCATATAGGACCCCCATTGAAACAAACCTTGAATAGGAGTTGTGTGAGCCCTTGTGATGATTGCTTGTGATTATGTGCTTAGTGTGAGTTGTGGGACGTCTCAAAGCGTTGTCCATATCCACACATAAGTAGAAAAAGGTGTGATATGCTTCAGCACTTGTTCACATCCTCATATGGGCTAATATATATAGTCCAACCCACCTTGATGCATATAGTTGAGGGGATCTACCTAACCTTCTATTCTATTTCGTTCTCTCTCACAGATGGTGAGAGGAAACGCCGGTCGAAGGAACGTCCGTGACAACCAAGAGGATGGCCACGATGAAGTTCCTGTTAACCCCGGAGCTGGTGAGAACAACCTGGAACGGTTGATGGCCATGCAGAATCAACTTATCCAAACCATGATCCAAACTTTGGGTCAGTTGCAGGCCAACAACAACAACCCCGTTCCGGCACCACCACCGCCATCTCATAACAGACTGGGTGAGTTCATGAGGACTCGACCACCCACCTTTGCTCAAGCTAACGACCCCATGGAGACCGATGACTGGTTGAAATCCATGGAGAAGAAGCTTGCCATAGTGCAGTGCAATGACTGAGAGAAGGTTCTCTTTGCGTCGCACCAACTTATGGGAGCTGCCACTGATTGGTGGGATGCCCTATGTAACGCTCATGTCGACCCGGAAGTGATCACTTGGACTGAGTTCAAGGAGAGTTTCCGCTCTCATTACATCCCTGCTGGTGTAATGATACTCAAGAGACAGGAGTTTGAAGGTCTCCGCCAAGGACAGAGAAGCGTGAATGAGTATCTCAACAAGTTCACACAACTATCCCGGTATGCCCCCAAATATGTCAACTCAGACCAGAGGAAGCAATACCTGTTCATGAGAGGGTTGAACAATGAGATCCAGGTTCAGCTCCTCAACAATGACTACGCGAGTTTCCAGAAGTTGGTTGACAAGGCTATAGTGGTTGAAAGCAAGATCCGAGAGATCGAGCGAGAGTGCAAGAGGAAGATGCCATACAAGCCTCAAGGGAGCAACATACGACCTCGGTACATGCCCCCAGCTGCACCGCAGTATGGATCGACCCCTCCTGCATACCGCCCTAGTCAGCCACCACAGCAACAACCCGTTGCACAAGCACCTCGTGTGCCCTTGCCTCCTGTGCCCCGACCCAACATGGGCGCTCCTGTTCAAAACCCCCGCCCCAACGTACTTGCTGCCGTAGGCAACAGGGCATGCTTTGCATGCGGGGAAACAAGACACTTCACAAACCAGTGCCCGAGGAGAGGCCCTGGACAGAAAGGCAACGTGCCCAAGTAGAACCCGTGACTGAACGGAGGGGACAATCAAGGAAACCGTGGACAACAGAACTATGCTCGCGGCAACGTGAACCATGTCTCTGCTGAGGAAGCACAACAGGTTGAGGACGTCGTAATTGGTATGTTCCTTGCCAACTCCAACCCAGCCACCATCTTATTTGATTCTAGAGCATCACATTCCTTCATATCATCCAAGTATGTTGCCAAGCATAATCTACCCATATCACACTTAAAATGTGCTATGTTAGTTAATTCTCCCGGTGGAGAGATGAGGACTAATATAGTATGTCCGAAAGTAAGCCTTAAAATAAGGGGGGTAGACTTCCTTGCCAACCTCATTGTCTTGGATTCCCAAGGGATTGACATAATACTCGGGATGGATTGGTTAAGCAAGCACAACGGGGTAATCCAATGTGCTGAAAGAAGCGTGCAGTTGACAAATGAGCACGGTATTCGTGTCGAGTTTGAGTCAGCCCAACAAACAACCGAAAAGGCAATCTTGAACCACGTCAAAGGAGCAACATTGGACAGCGTTCCAGTGGTTCAAGAATTCTCGAACGTGTTTCCAGAGGAGCTTCCAGGTATGCCACCTGATCGGGACATTGAGTTTGCCATTGATTTGGTACCCGAAACTGCACCCATAGCAAAGAGACCCTATAGGATGCCCGTCAATGAACTAGTAGAACTCAAGAAGCAAATTCAGGAGCAGTTGGAGAAGGGTTTTATACGTCCAAGCTCGTCACCATGGAGAGCCCCCGTGCTCTTCGTGGACAAGAAGGATGGGACCCAAAGGATGTGCGTGGACCATAGGTCTCTCAACGAGGTAACAATCAAGAACAAATACCCTCTGCCCCGTATAGAGGACCTATTCGACCAAATGAAAGGAGCCCGAGTGTTCTCTAAGATTGATCTTCGGTTGGGGTACTTCCAGCTGAAGATTAAGCCCTCCGATATACCCAAGACCGCCTTTCGAACACGGTATGGTTCGTATGAATATACCGTCATGTCTTTTGGCTTAACAAATGCACCCGCATACTTCATGTACCTCATGAACAAGGTTTTCATGGAGTACTTGGATAAGTTCGTCGTGGTTTTCATCGACGACATTATGGTGTATTCAAAAAGTGAGGAGGAGCATGAAGAACATTTGAAATTGACCTTGCAGAAAATGCTTGAGCATCAATTGTATGTGAAGCTTAACAAGTGTCAATTTTGGCTAAAGGAAATATCGTTCCTAGGCCACATTATCTCCGAGGAAGGGGTATCGGTTGATCCCGGAAAAGTGGGAGATGTTCTGAAGTGGAACCAACCGCAAAACACGAGGGATATTCAGAGTTTTCTTGGGATGGCTGGATACTACCGACGCTTCATCAAGGACTTCTCTAAGATAGCAAAGCCTATGACGGAGTTGCTAACGAAGGGAAAATCCTTTCAATGGACACCAGCATGCCAAGAAAGTTTTGAGGAACTCAAGAAAAGGCTAACCACAACACCGGTTTTGGTATTGCCGGACGTGAGCAAGAGCTTTGACATATATTGTGACGCATCCAGACAAGGGCTCGGATGTGTGCTCATGTAAGAAGGACAAGTGATAGCCTATGCCTCATGACAATTAAATAAGCACGAGCTTAATTGTCCTACACATGACTTGGAGCTAGCAGCAGTAGTGCATGCATTGAAGATTTGGAGACATTATATCCTTGGTCATCGATGCGAGATCTATACGGATCATAAAAGCCTCAAGTACATATTTACACAAACGGACTTGAATTTGAGGCAACGTCGATGGTTGGAACTCATTAAAGATTACGATGTTGGAATCAACTACCACCCTCGGAAGGCCAATGTAGTAGATGATGCATTGAGCCGGAAGGGAGCATGTCACCAACTCACGGTTCAGGAGCTACCACCCGAACTACGTAAGGAGTTCGAACGGTTACACCTCGGATTCTTGAACAACATGGAAATGATGGAGATCCACTCTTCATTGGAGCAAGAGATAAGAGATGGCCAAGCAACGGATGGGGAGATCAAGGAGATCAAGGAAAGGATCCGACAAGGAATAGAGAAGGATTTCAAAGAAGATGAGAAGGGTACGCTTTGGCTAGGAAAAAGGATTTGTGTGCCTAACGTGAAGCACATCCGCGACATGATATTAAAAGAGGCACATGATTCACCCTATTCCATACATCCTGAAAGTACCAAAATGTACAAGGACTTGAAGACTTGTTATTGGTGGGATGGTATGAAAAGGGACATAGCTGAATACGTTGCCCTATGCGACACATGCCAACGGGTGAAGGCCGAATATCAAAGACCCGCTGGATGGTTGCGACCCTTGAAGGTACCCGAGTGGAAGTGGGAGGACATCAATATGGATTTCATTGTCGGATTGCCACGTACTCAGTCGGGTTATGACTCCATCTGGGTTATCATGGACCAATTGATGAAAACCACCCACTTTCTCCCTATAAGGGCCAAGTACAACGTTGCACAATTAGCCGAGTTGTACATGGAGCAGATCGTGTGCCGTCATGGAGTCCCGAGGAGGATAGTCTCAGATCGAGGTTCTCAGTTTACCTCTAGATTCTGGAGGAAGATGCAGAAAGCTATGGGTACACGACTGGATTTTAGCTTCGCCTATCACCCACAAACCGATGGGCAAACCGAAAGGACAAACCAAATTTTGGAGGACATGTTGAGAGCTTGCGCCTTGAAACGTGGGCGTAGTTGGGATAGGAGTTTACCGTACACTGAATTATCCTATAACAACAGCCATCAAGCTAGCTTGAAGATGTCGCCTTTCAAAGCATTGTATGGTAGGCGATGTAGAACGCCGCTGTTCTAGAACGAGACCGGAGAGAACCAAGTGTTTGGACCCAAAGTGCTACAAGAAGCTGAAAAGCAAGTCCAAATGATATGGGAGAACTTAAAGGCTGCTCAGTCGCGACAGAAAGGCTATGCAGATAATAGGCGAAGGAAGTTGACCTTCGAAGTAGGAGACTTCGTATACCTTAAGGTATCACCTATCCGTGGCCAACGACGTTTCAACGTCAAAGGCAAGCTAGCACCTCGCTACATCAGACCATTTAAGATTTTGGATAAGCGAGGAGAAGTAGCTTATCAACTAGAGCTCCCAACATATCTCTCCGACGTACATGACGTGTTTCATGTATCCCAACTCAAGAAGTGCTTGAGAGTACCAGAGGAGCAAATACCAATGGAAGAGCTTGAACTTCAAGAGGACCTGACTTATGCGGAGCACCCTGTCCGAATTTTGGACGTAAAGGAAAGGGTCACCAGGAACAAAGTGATCCGATGGTGCAAGGTACAATGGAGCCATCACATCGAAGCTGAAGCCACATGGGAGCGTGAAGAAGACATCAAGGCAGAATTTCCTCATCTATTCTCTACTAACGAATCTCGAGGGCGAGATTCAATTTAAGGGGGATAGATTTGTGACACCCTCATTTCTGGTTTCTGCATGTATTCATGTTTCATGTAGAGAAAACAATTAAAAGAAGTGGGAATAGAGAAAATATCAAAAAGATAGCCAAAAAGAGCCGAATCCAGTTCACAGAGGGCGCCGAAGACAACTTCTGCGGCCCGCTGGCCACGTGGCGTGTTCGGAGCTCATCCCTGCGAAGTGGGGAGAGGTCCGCCGCTAAAATGGCTAGTGGCAGACTCGGGGATCATCTCCGCAAAGGGGGAGAGGTCCAACCCTGTGAGACACGTGTTGCCCCCGAAGCTAGCCTCTGCGGAGAAGCGAAGGCAGTTCCGCAGGACACATGTCACCTTCGGAGCTAGTCACCGCGGAAATTAGAGGACCAGTTGCGCGGGATACATGTCGATCTCGGAGCTCACCTCCGAGAAGGTCCGGTTCTATTGGACACCTGTCACCACCGGAGCCTATCTCAGGGAGGTCTGACACTGTTGGACACGTGTTGACCTCGGAGCTCGTCTCTGAGGAAAAAGGGAGTTCGGCGCTACTTGACGCGTGACATTCACGGAGCCCACCTCGGAATAGAGAGGGGGTCCCACCCGCCAGGATACGTGGCGCACGCGGAGCTCACCTCCGAAGGAGAGGGAGGTCTCGCTCGCTTGACACACGGCACAACCGGAGCTCGTCTCTGCGGAAAAGGGGAGACCAGGCCCCGGTAGACACGTGGAGCTTCCGGAGCTCATCACCGCGGAGGTAACGAGTTCTGGAGCGGTTTTGGGATTCTGTATGCGTAGAAATATCTGTACGGAGGAGAAACTGACCTGAATTCCACAATGTTACCGTACCAAATCAACTCAAGATAAGTTGTTAAGATTCAACGATAATCTGAATAGGACTCTTATTCGAAATACAATCAGATTAGGACTCTTCTTCTCCCAATTATAAATAGAACCCAAAACCTTTGGCCGAAAACCACGAACTTCTTTTCCACCTCCTGAGCCGACAACTTAGAGCCCTAGCCCCAACTCGCCGAGTAAGCCCATCGCCGGAGTTCAGTCGAGGAAGATCGCCAGAAGGGAGCCCAACGATCTGTCTTACTAAGAGAAGGACCCCGAGACCATGAAGAACGTAAGGTAGGTCTCCAATATCACCTTACGACATCATCATGTTTTCTTTACATCTGTTCTTCGATTCCTTTCGAACAGAAGCTTTCTCGTGGACAGATCACTTGTTGATCGGGTTGATCTAAAGACAAGATCATCGCCACGTCCACATTTGATCCGAACACCTCTGTTCATCATAAAATCCATGCAAACCTTGCAAGAATACGTACAAACTGATCTAGTAAAACTGATTGTAGTATAGCATGCATATGCATCATCGCATCTAGTTAAAGTTTAAGCATGATATTGATTGCTATGAATCTTGTATGTGCGTGATCCTGTATAGAAGGACAAGCTCAGGGAGCTGTCTACGATGAGCTGCAACAACAAGGTTTCGAGATCCAAGAGCAACCGGAACCGCAAGAACAAGGCAAGTGCCCCTTGACCATATTGATCCTATGTTTTGGGAAAAACTGTTTTGTTTTGCGAAAAGGTGTGTGTGCTGAGTCAAAAATGATGGGAAACCCTTTTATAGGAGTTTACTAGTTTTGGTTAAACCACCCTTGTCGCCAGGGAAGTTTGAGTCGGGTATGGTTTTTACTTTTATGCTTCGCTGAGTCCATGGGATATGGGAAGCGAGATAGATGTGTCTAGCTAACTGCACTCATAATGATAATGAGAAACTGATGTTGTTAATGAACATGGATCAGAGGGGATCTAGGCAAGCCGGGTTTGTGAATGAGGTAGCCTGAGATGGTGGTTACTTGTCGTAGATCTAAGGACCGGTTCATGCGAGCACATGCCAAGATGACAGTGCCACCACAAGGCCAAGTATGGGTGTGGCTTAGCTGAGTAATTAGGTAAGTTGCTAGATTGTTATGGACCATGGAAGGCGCGGCGAACGGGAGTCGAGTGAGGACTGCCCTGGGAACTGCATGGCACTAGAGGGGGCCCGTGGGTGGGAGAATTGGGGATTCTAGCCTGCCGGTGAAACCTTAGTGAGTCCATACATCTAGTAGCCCCATTGTAAAGGCTATTTTGTGATCTCTTGGCTATGCACCGACGATTGTGTACTGCTATAATGGAGGTTCTGCAGTCGCCGACGTGTGACGAAATCACAAACTTGTGGGTAAAGAGGTGCAAACTCTGCAGAGTCTAAAACTATCATGATAGCCGAGCTTACGGTCACGAGTGCCTGGCCAACTTCCATGATTAGTTGGGATGGTGATTGGATATGGTTATTGGTTATGGTTTAGGATGGTTTGGTTTTCGGGACTGTTGAGTCCGGTGATGAGATGGGTTGCATGACTGTTGAGTCATGGCAACAAGGTTGGTCTCGGTGGGAGACGAAGTTGTTTATGAGATGAAATGGTAGCGAATACGAGATGGTATTCGTGAGATGGTAGCGAATACGAGGAGGTATTCGTGAGCAAGAATGAGGTTGAAGGTAATGAACATAATGGAGGTATGATTGGTATTTTAATACATGTTGGGATTACATTCACTTAAAGATGAGTTGTTGTTTTATCATGGTTTTGATAAATAACTTTGCTTTCTGCAATGAGCCTTTTTATACCTACCTTGTTATGAGCTACATATCATATTTTCCCGCACTTGCTGAGTACATCATTAAACTTGTATTATTATTTCATCATCAGCAACAGGAGAAGATTACTATGAAGACCAAGTGGAGCATTAGGCGTGTGATCTGTTCTCAACCTTGCCTGTGGGGATGAAGTAGAGATGGAGTCACTGCTGCTTATAATTGCTTCCGCATTAGTTAGATTGCTTCCGCATTAGAATAAAGACTTCCGCTGCATAGAAATAAGACTTCCGATGTTAGATTAAGACTTCCACTGTGAGCATGAGTCCAAGACTCATGAGACATTATATTAAACTCTGTTATTCGTGGTCATGTATATTCTGAATTCAGTTTGTGGAACATATGTGTATGTGTGATGAACATCCTAGGCACACATATGCATCAGTTCTTAGTTCTGTGGTTTTCCACAGAATTGAGGGCGTCACAGTCGGTGTGCAGTATGTGGGTAAGATTCTCATGACATCTCATGTCGGTAGGTGCAACATGAGAGTGGCTACTGTACGGGGTGATTGGATCGATTCAGGCGAGAGGGCCGGTGTGCAGTATGTGGGTAACACTCTCATGACATCTGATGTCTGTAGGTGCACCATGAGAGTGGCTACTGTACGGGGTGATTGGATCGATTCAGCGTGGGCGAAACGGGGGAAAGGCTGCTGCGTACGACGCCAGTGATGGTTGCTGTAGGCAACGTCGAGTACGGGCGTACGTGTCGTGTAGTCTGGGTGTTATTGATTCGAATCACCGTCGCTCGTGGAAGAGGATTGAGCATACTTGTTCTCACAGTCGTGACGTAGTAAGAACATGCAATTGAGATAAGAACTAATCATTGTGGATTGAAATTCATACTAGCTTTGTTCTGTTATCTTTTATGAATAGACTAGTGCAAACTCGATTCATTTCCACCATGAGCAATTTACTTCGGGGAAAGCGTTTCTTGTTTGATTGTGGCCTCCCGATGTGGCGTGCCCAAGGTTACTTTTAAATTCCTGCAAATAACACCTGAAAGTAAGGATTCACTTTTAGGCGAGTTCATTATGCATTATGCTATCCTACTTTATGTCTATACCCTCATGTAGAGTTTCATGACTAGATTTGACGGTTAAGTCTTGAAAGTACATCTAGGCATTCCCTTGTGGGTTTTGGACGATTGATGACAAATGAATTGAGATCCTAATGAACTGGTTGAGATGAATGCAGATTAACTCGTGTAAGGTAGGACTGGTGCACTCAAAAAGGTGAAAAATGAAGTGATGAAGAAAAAGGAAAAGGACAGATCCATGAACCAAGCACAATGTAGACTTACTTGTATAGGATGTGTGTGATAGACACATCCCAAGAGCTCAAAATATTTGCGTAGGGGTAAGGGATTAAAACATGTCCTAATCACTCACAACACGGTGCACCGGACTAGTCCACTCGTGCACCGGACTAGTCCGTTCAACTCTCTGTTTCCTCACAACACGGTGCACCGGACTAGTCCGCTCATGGACCGGACTAGTCCGTTCAACTCTCTGATGCTTCGCAACACGGTGCACCATACTAGTCCGTTCAACTCTCTGATGCTTTGCAACATGGTGCACCGGACTAGTCCGCTCAGAAATCGGACTAGTCCTTTCAACTCTTTGGATCCGGCACTCACCTTGCACCGGACTAGTCCGCTCAGAAACTGGACTAGTCCGTTCAACTCTCTGAAATCGGCACTCAACTTGCACCGAACTAGTCCGCTTAGAAACCGGACTAGTATGTTCAACTCTCTGGAACTGACATTCACCTTGCACCGGACTAGTCCGCTCTTGGACCGGACTAGTCCGTTCAACTTTTTGTAAACACTTTAAGTTAGGGTTTCCACTGTGCCGCATACAACACAAAAATTGTGCACGGCACACCGGACTAGTCCGGTGAACAGAGCGGACTAGTCTGGCCGCCAGGACTTTTGGAAACTTTATATAAATATCGGTGCACGGCCACACATTGGAAAAAGTCGAACCCTAGCGCCGACGCACCCCCCAAGAGCACAAAAATACCTCTCTCCACTCATTCTAAGCCTAGAAAGATTAAGTTTTGAGGATTAGAGATTGGATGAAGGAGAGAATTGTTCTTCTCGACATTGAGCTCTTGGTTTGTTTTCTCTCACACAATTGCTAATCATTTTCTCTGTTTGTGTGTGGGAGAAAGAGTTACTCTCTATAATCTTGTGGGAGCACTCAAATGGTGAGAACGTCCCACGTACAATTGATTACCCCTATGTGTGATTAGTAGATTTGAATCAGCCTTTGTGGCGATTCAACGAGGGAAGGGTTGGTGAAGACCAGTCCTTAGTGGACTCCTCAACGGGACATAGATTCATGGGTGGAATCGAACCTCGGGATAAAACCTTGTCTCGTGTCTTCTTAATCTTCCTTCAATTGTCAATTAGGGGTGCTAGTTATTATTTGATTTACATCGACACCTAGTGTTAAAATTGGTAGTTACTGTTTCTTACTTTGTTACACTTGAGTAGTCATTTATTTTCCGCTGCACAAATACTTGATGTAGGAATAAGTCTAACTTTAATCTTTTAATTACGTTCATACCAGACTAGTCCGCACCATACTAGACTAGTCTGGTCCACCTTGAATTGATATGTTCGCTAAGTGTTTTAAGAAACCGTTAAAACATTCAAAAAGCCTATTCACCCCCTCTAGGCTACATTCAATTGGTATCAGAGCCAAACTCTTCAAAAGAGAATCACCGCTCGAAGAGACGTTGTCAGAAATCAAGGGTGAATCCAAGGATTTCAATCATGAAAATGGTGGTGACGAAGGAAACCAAAAGTTGGAGAAGCTCCTCAATGTCATTCAGGACTGCGAGGATGATGATGAGGAGATGCTCTAACTAAAGGCGCTTATGCGGAAGAAGGCACTCTCCTCCAACGGGAAGAAAATCGAAGACAAAAAGCAAAAAGGGGGTAGTCACAAAGACTACTCCCGATATTCTTTTAACTATGAGCGTTTAAATTC
Source organism: Neostapfia colusana (assembly GCA_030760725.1). NCBI lineage: Eukaryota > Viridiplantae > Streptophyta > Magnoliopsida > Poales > Poaceae > Neostapfia > Neostapfia colusana. The sequence goes on from JASWHV010000015.1 coordinate 68,575,191, forward strand.
AAATAATCACTATTTGAATTCCATTAGGCAAACCACCTTACTTTGATGGAACTGATTATACAATGTGGAAACAAAACATGAAAATGCACCTTATATCTCTTAACCTAATGTCTTTGGCATATAGTGTTTACAGGTCTAGATATACCCGATGATGATAAAGAGTCAACCCTGGATCAAGAACAAGCTATTCATCGAAATGCTCAAGCCGCAACAGTAATCACCTCATCATTGAGCCAAGACGAGTTCACCAAGTTGGATGGACTCGAAATTACTAAAGAAATATGGGACACTCTCAAAACCGCACATGAAGGTGATTGTCATGTGCGTGAAGCTAAGATCAAAATGATAGAAGGTGAATTGGGAAGGTTTGCCATGTAAGAAGGAGAATCATCTCAAGAGATGTATAATAGACTGAAATCTCTCATCAATAAGGTCCGAGCCTATGGTAAGCAAGAAGTGGACGGATCATGAGGTGGTCAAGTTGATTCTTAGAGCATTTATGCCTCGGAACTTGACACTCTACTCCATGATTAGAGAAAGTCCCGGGTTTCACAAAATGACCCCGGACGAGATTCTTGGCAAGATCATCAACTTTGAAATGATGGAGAAGGAAGCCAAGCATGTCAATGAACTTGTCGACCTCACCTCGGCAAAGAAGAGAGGAGTTGCACTAAAGGCAACATGCAATCCAGCATCACAAGAATCTCTAGAAGCTCTTGAGGACGATGATGGTGATGATGAAAGCACTGATATCGATGAAGAAGACATGATCCTGTTCATTAAAAACTTCAAGAAAAAGAAGCAATATGGCCAAGCACATCTAGCGAAGGAATGGGACTCCAATGATGAGTCCTCATCTGAAGAAGAAGAGGAGATGGCCACTATAGCTATCAAGAAGCCTACCATGAAGTCTACTCTCTTCCCAACCATGGGAGCATGGAAGGACACCAACCACACATGCCTAATGGCCAAGGAAGGAAAAAGAAAGGTTAAAACCGAATATTCCTCTTTGCATTCCTTTACTAGTGATATTGATAATTCTAGTGATGATGAATACATGCTTAGAGGTTTAGATAAAGATATTATAGCCAAAATGAAAATTCTAATGGATGAGATTGTTGATAAGGAGAAGCTAGTCAATTGCCAAGAAGATATGATCATTCTCCAAAAGGAGAAATATCTTGAGATTGGAGGGCTTCTTGAGATTGAAAAGGAGCGAAGCAAATCACTTGAGCTTGAGTTAGCTTCAAGCAAGGAGACTTGTTTGAAGCTAAAAGACTCAAAACATTTCACTCAAGGATGAACTTGCTAACTTAACCAAGGTAACAAGATTCTTGAGACGCAAGTTCAGTCACTCAAGCAAAGTGGTTCTTCATCCTATTTAAGCTCACCTTCTCAACATGTTGAATCCAAAACTCTCTTAACTTGTACATGTGCTCCAACTTAAAAGAAAAGTCAAACTTGACAAAAGACAAGCCCTCCCTATCAAAGTGCATGTTTGACAAGGAGAAGGTCAAGTATGCACATAGTGCATACTTGGTCACAAGACCTCCTAATGTTAAACATGGCATTTGGTATTCTTATGGTGAAAGGCAAAATGCTAGAAGCCACAAGGATGACAAGAAGGGCATTGTCTTTGTCAAGGGAAACACCTCCCAAGTTGGAAAGCATCATAATGTTGATAAAATTAACATTGAAAACTCATATGAAAAACAAATCTTGTTTAGAACCTTTGATGCTTCATATGTGCTTATGAAAAACAGTCTTGGAAAAGTTCATGCCAAATATGTTGGGCCACGCCATGAGAACACCAAGTATCATGTGTGGGTGCCCAAGTCACTTGTCACTAACCTCAAAGGACCCAAGCAAGCTTGGGTACCTAAGACCAAAGCATAGTTTCTTTCTTGTAGGCATATGCATCCGGTGGAGCAAAATGGGTGCTAGATAGTGGATGCACCAATCATATGGCCAGAGAAAGAAAAATGTTTGTGGAGTACGAACAAATTGAAGACTCAAGCGAAGGCATCTGTTTTGGTGATAATAGTCAAGGAAAGGTGCTAGGTGCCGGTAAAATAGCTATTTCATCACAACACGCACTTTCTCATGTTTACATGTTGATTCCTTAGATTATAACCCCTTGTCCATATCTCAACTATGTGACAAAGGTTATAATTGTTTGCTCACTAATGAGGTTGTGACCGTCTCTAGAAGGAGTGGTGACTCTATTGCTTTCAAGGGTGTGTTAAAGGAAAAACTTTATCTAGTTGATTTTAACAAAGATAAAGCCGAACTTGATACATGCTTGATTGCAAAGACCAACATGGGTTGGCTGTGGCATAGACAGCTAGCGCATGTTGGTATGAGGAATATACTAAAACTTCCAAAAGGCGATCACATCCGAGGTTTGAAGGATGTTGTTTTTGAGAAAGACATGCCTTGTAGCGCGTGCCAAGCCAGGAAGCAAGTAGGAGCACCCCATCCCGTGAAGAATATCATGACTACAACAAGACCGCTCGAGCTCCTCCACAGAGACCTATTTGGTCCAATTGCTTATATAAGCATCGGTGATAATAGATATGGCTTAGTCATTATCGATGATTTTTCACGCTTCACGTGGGTTTTCTTTTTGCATGATAAGTCAGAAACTCAAGAAGTTTCTCAGGCGAGCCCAAAATGAATTCTCATTGATGATCAAGAACATAAGAAGTTACAATGGAACATAATTCAAGAATACACAAGTCGATGAATATCTAGATGAAGAAGGAATAAAGCATGAACTTTCGGCACCCTACTCCCCACAACAAAACAGGGTAGCCGAAAGGAAGAACCCAACGCTCATTGAGATGACAAGGACAATGCTTGAGGAATACAAGACCTCTGACCAATTTTGGGCTGAAGCTATCAACACTGCTTGTCATGCAGTAAACCGACTGTACCTTCATAACCTACTCAAGAAAACCTCATATGAACTACTCACTGGTAACAAACCAAATATTTCATACTTTCGAGTTTTTGGTTCAAAATGTTATATTCTAAACAAGAAGCCTAGGACCTCAAAGTTTGCTTTGAAGTCCGATGAGGGTTTCTTGCTCGGCTATGATTCGAACTCATACGCTTATCATGTCTTCAACAAGGTCTCTAAACTTGTTGAAGTAGCACGTGACGTAGTGTTCAATGAAACTAATGGCTCCCAAACGGAGCAAGTTGATAAGTGTGTGCTATATCAAGAAAAAGCCCCATGTCAAGCATTGAGGAGAATGACACTTGGTGATATTCGACCTCAAGAACAATCACAAGAACCAAGTGCTCAAAATGAACCTCAACAGGAGAGTTATGATCAAGGGGGAGCCCATGCACAAAATCATGATCATCAAGATCAACAAGATGATTAAAGCATTAATGACGACAACGATCCAGGGGGAGCCGAAGAAGATGATGATTATGAGAACACAACACTACAAGTGCCACATCCAAGAGTACACCAAACCATACAAAGATATCACCCCGTCGACAACATAATTGGTGATATACAAAAGGGAGTGACAACTCGATCACGTATAGCTAATTTTTTGTGAATACTATTCCTTTGTATCCTCTTTAGAACCATACAAGGTTGAATATGCACTAAAAGATTCGGACTGGGTGATGGCAATGCAAGAAGAATTGAACAACTTCAAGAGGAACGAAGTATGGGAACTTGTTGAAAGACCAAAGTCCAATATCGTTGGCACTAAATGGGTCTTCCGCAACAAGCAAGACGAACACAGAGTGGTAACAAGAAACAAGGCACCACTTGTGGCTAAAGGTTACTCACAAGTCGAAGGTTTGGATTTCGATGAGACTTTTGCTCCTGTAGCTAGGCTTGAATCAATTTGTATATTACTTACATATGCTACTCACCATGATTTCAAGCTGTATCAAATGGACGTCAAAAGTGCCTTGCTCAATGGATCTATCAAGGAGGAGGTGTATGTAAAGCAACTCCCTAGGTTTGAAGATCAAGAGTACCCCGACCATGTGTTCAAACTGCGTAAGGCTCTCTATGGCCTCAAACAAGCTCCTAGAGCTTGGTATGAGTGCCTTAGAGATTTTCTAATTGAAAATGGCTTTAAAATTGGTAAAGATGATTACACCCTATTTACCAAGCACTTCAATGATGATCTATTTATATGTCAAATCTATGGTGATGATATCATATTCGGTTCAACTAACAAATCTTTTTGTCAAGAAGTTAGTAAAATCATGACAGATAGATTCGAGATGTCCATGATTGTCACACCCGGTGTTTCCGAAGAACAACCAAGTGAATATCACATGTATGCCAGTATCATTTTCTCATACATGTGATGACAAATAGTGAAGCATCATTTATTACAGGTCAGGTGTCGAATATAAATAAGTCTTACATAGCAAATGTCTCGATGGACAATAATAAGTTCATGACAAGTAAATAAACTAGCAGCGGAATAATTATTCTCGTGGGCTCCGTCACAGGCGTTGCCCGGGGGTCTCCATGAACCTAGAAACCTTCTTCGGGTCCAAAGTCTTGGTCATTATACACCACCTCATTATCTTGACCTGAGCAGCAATATAAACCAACAAAATATGCAAGGTTGAGTACCGATGGTACTCAGCAAGTGTGGGAAAGTTATGTCATGCATGGCTAGAACAAGGAGAGGTTGAACTCATGGTTAAAGAACTACGCAATTAATACCTATCACCTTAGCTTATTAAGAACCTACATTACTACACGGGTAAAATGGTCCCAAGCTCCCATACCATCATCATAATCAAATAACCATAACATCATTTCCAATGTTAAGCTCCCCGCTTAACATTCACAACTTCCAAAAAAACCATCACTCCTCTAATCATGAATAAGTCCAAGCCGCTCTTGACCATGAGCACGGTTGTCATGACAGTTTTGACTCTGCAGAGTTTGTACCACTGTACCCACATGTAGTGATTTCATCCCCCGTTGCCGGGTGGACTAAAAGAACCTCCATTATGCCAGTGGCTACGAACCACATTCACACTTCCCAGGTGTGTAGCCAGGAGATCACTACGAAGCCTTTACAAAGGGATTCCCGACGAGCGTGAGCCCACTGAGGTTTCACCCCTAACAGCATACAAGAGGCTCCAACCCCGCTGCAGTGGCCCCCTCTTGAGCCTTGCGGTTCATATGGTAGTCCAGCTGACACCTATTCCCCGCACCATCCAACACACCCATACTACGCCGGGGATATACCTAATTAATTGGCCAAGCTGCCCCATCTCAGCATGTGCTTGGCACTGTAAAGCCAGGTTACATTCTCCATGAACCGGTCCTTAGGATCCAGGCAAGTACTAAACACAAACCCGAGTCTCGTGCACCCAGCACACAACCAAAACATCCAACTTGCCTTGATCCCTACCTCTACATAACTCACAATATCTCATTCAAGAGTATGGTAAAATAAACTGATGATCTGATATCCCAAATATCCCATTCTAAGCATGGCTAAGCATATGCATAATAATAAATGACATGATAAAATAAATCCAAACCCAAGCTACAAGGAAACAAGGTAATGCAATTCTAGGGAAACTTCCTAGCATGGGTTTCATATTTAACTTGACAATGCAATAATTCTATCTAATCATCCTAGTATAGGATCAAAGTGGTCAAGGACACTTGCCTCCTTCCTGCTGCTCTTGGAATGGGTAGTCCTGATCTTGGAAAGGAATAACTTGCTCTTGAGCAGGTTCTACATCATACCATCACACATAGCAAAAGAAAAACAACAATCCATAAGACATAGTTCACACTTCCACTTCATACAAACTACACATTCATATTTATGAAAGTCATTCACCATTATATGTGTTGTGGTTATTCTATGTGTGTTGATTTGTGGCTTGCATGCACCTTTAATCATGTGTATATGATTCCTACTTTTGTGTTCACATTTATACTTACCTACTATATATATATGAGTTTCCAATTTTAAATAAATTCCTTATATTCAACTACTACACCTTTTTACTACCAAGTATGTATGAAAGATATTTTTCTTCTCCATATGTGCCTTCAGAATTTCTACCAACCCTAAACTGAATTCTTTGGATTTTAGAAACTTCATTTATCATTTACTAGTTGCTATATTTTTAGATTTATTTTCCTATGCATAAATGTGTACTTTATTATGAAAATAGTAATACACATCATCTAAACAGAATAAGTTCTGGTTCTAAAATAATTTAATAACATATTTTGACCTTTGCCTCTGATGTAAACTATTTCACAATTATTTTTCCTATTTTCTAAAACTATTTATTACTTAAAAATGTGCCCCTAAATGTGAATAATAGATTTAAACAGATACAATTCAGCCCAAAATATGTTTTTATCTCACTCCAAAGTTTTCTAAATACTGAGAAAGTTTTTAATTTAATCATGACAATATGTTTGTCCCACTTTTTAATTTTTAAACACTAGCCACATATTCAATTTCCCAAATTAAATATTAAACAGGGCTAAAAAGGTAAACTCACCCTACTACAGGGTCTATAATATTATTTTTAGAATTCCCAGGGGTATAGCTACACTTATCAGAGGGGTTTTTCCTAATTTTTATTAAGTCCAGGGGCTAAAACTGATTTTTAAATGAATTTACATGATTTTCTGACGTTCCAAGGGCTAGATCAGAAGTTTCCGGGGCTAGCTCTTATTTCCCGAGAACCCCAGGGGGTAGCACGTAAGATTTCCAGTCTTTATAACGTGGGGCTGACGTGGACCATCCGATTTTAAACCGACGGCTGAGATTATAACGTCGAACCGGTACGCGGGGATTTAAACCCTACCGTGCGATTTAAAATAAACGGCGCACAAGCGGCCACGTCGCTCTGATCGAGCGCGGGCGGCGCTGCCGGCGGCGCACGGCGGCGGGAAGCGGCAATCTCGCCGGAAACTTTCGGATCTTCCGGAATTCTTCCTAGAACTGTGATTTTATGGCATAGATCGGTAGAGGGGAGGTCGGGGATCTCACCTCGGGGGTTTTCTTGAGCTCGGAGGTCCTGGAAAGTGATCGACGACGAGGTCCGAGGTGAAACCACGGCGAGGCTCGTCGGCGCTGTGTTTACACCGCAAGTCACCGAGTTTTCTGCACCTGCAAGGTTCCGCGGAGGCGGTGGATCAAGACCAGCGAGACAGATCGGAATTTCCGAGCTTAGATCGGCCAGAATTCGCCGGAGAAGTCTCGGTTCTCACCGGAGGAAAATCGGCGGATCGCGTGGGAAAAACAGAACGAGGCCGGGGTTTTTATAGACGGGGGAGGGCGGCTGGTTGGTTTAGATCGAGTTTGCGTCGCCCCCGAGCGGAATTCGGCTGGGATTCGCAGAAATCCCGATCGGTTTTGATTCGGGTGAGAGAGAGTCCGGCGCGGGCGCGAGGTAGACGATGAACAGGTGGGCCCCGCCTGTCAGTGTGAAGAAGCGGCGTGCGCGGCTGCGGGCTGGCGCGCCGCTGGTTGGGCCGGCTGGTGGGTTGCGGCCCACTGGCCGGTTTTTTTCTGTTTTCTCTTTTTCTTTTTCTATTTCTTTTCTTATTTGAGTTTGATTTGAATTCCAGTTTGAATTTGAATTTTTGCAAAACATGCAACACGTCCAAAAATTTTTAAATTCCCCTCTTAACATGATTTAGGGTCTTAACAAAATTTTGGGGTGTTACAATGATGGAAGAATTGAGATACTTTTCGGGATTCCAAGTGAAATAAATAAAGGAAGGAACGTTCATAAGCCAAACAAAGTACACCCAAGACATTCTCAAGAAAATTGGCATGGACAAAGCGAAGCCCATAAAGAGTCCCATGGCAACAAATGGACATTTAGACCTTAATCAAGATGGACCTAACGTGGATCAAAAGGTATACCGTTCCATGATTGCCTCTCTGCTTTATCTTTGTGCATCTAGGTCTGATATTATGTTGAGTGTTTGTATGTGTGCAAGATTTTAAGCTAATCCTAAGGAATGTCATTTGACAGCCGTAAAGAGAATCTTACAATATTTAGTCCATACACCCAACCTAGGCATTTGGTATCCTAAAGGTTCAAACTTCAATATCATTGGATACTCCGATGCAGATTATGTCGGATGCAAAGTGGATAGAAAAAGTACCTCCGGGACTTGCCAATTCTTGGGTAGGTCCATAGTTTCCTGGTCAATAAGAAGCAAAACTCCATTGCCTTGTCCACATCCAAAGCGGAGAATGTTGCATACGGGAGTTGTTGTGCACAACTCCTTTGGATGCGACAAACTCTAAGGGACTACAGTTACAATATGAACCATATTCCGCTCCTTTGTGACAATGAGAGTGCGATTAAGATTGCACATAACCCTATTGAGCACTCTAGGACCAAACACATTGATATTCGACATCATTTTTTGGGAGACCATTCAATCAAAGGAGACATATATAGCCATAACCATGTCAAAACCGAGAAACAACTAGCCGATATCTTCACCAAGCCACTTGATGAAAAACGCTTTTGTGAGCTTAGGAATGAACTAAATATACTTGACTCTCGAAACGTGGCTTGAAACACTGCATACCTGCTTGAATCCTCAAAATCTTACTTACTTTGCGAAAAACTATCCCTTATCTTGATTTTCTCTTGAAAACTATTTAAATTAGTGAATCTTGATGAATAATGACCATTGTCTGATTGTTGATTGCTTACTGGGCATGTTCATCAAGATTATTTGTGAAAATTATGTCCTTAGATCACTATTAGATGAAATTCCCAATATTTCTCTGATTTCTACTCTTATTTGTCCCTCACACTAGTCCGGACAGATCTGCCATGCCGGACAAGTCCGGTCCTCCACCGGACTAGTCCGTATGTCTAGGATTAAAAGTCTATACCCGCGCCAACCAGTGCCCTCTTCACTTCACAAGCACTCTTTTGCTTCTCACTCCTCAAACCCTAGCCCCCAAGGTGATTTTCGACTTTGGCCAACGAAATCGAAGTCCTCTCCACGGGAAATCTTCTCCTCGACACGTGGTCTCCTCTCCCCGGACTAATCCGGATCAGACTTCATGTTTCGACTCAAATCTTCACTTTTTCAGTAAAATCCCTCTCAACTCAAGTTCTCATCTTTCCTATACTTTTGCTCAATTTTCCTGATTCATGGGCATACACTACCTTTTTAGATACATTCCTAGTGTATTCCTCCATATTTTGCATCAATTTGTGCTAGATCTATTGAAACTACGAAGTTAGGGTTCTTCAACGGGTCCGGACTAGTCCGGTATCTGGTGCGGACAACTCCGGTACTCCGAACAAGTTTGCACTCTGAAAACGGACAAGTCCGGTTACCTGTCAATTGAACCTCTAACTTCTTATTTCCACATAATCTACAATCCATCTAGTCAGTCAATCCTTGATTTTCCTGTCAGGCACGATGTCGTCACACTCCAAGGCCATTAAGAAGAAACATGACCACGTTGCTCAACCCTCTTCTCCCGACGATTCTCTTCCTAAAAGAAGGAGAGTGGTTGGTAAGACAGCACAGAGCAAAGACATTGTTAGAAGCTCTACGGCTCCTAGAAGAAGTGTCGGCAAGGGCAAAGGACTTGCTAGTGGTCCTATTGGTCCATTGAAGAAGAAGGCCCCCATTCACCGCAAAAGGCAGCCATCAAGTGATGACTTTACTGGAAAGGGGAGTGAACTGGCTGACAATTTCAGAAAAATTCAAGTCTATGAGCAGCCAAAGCAATGTGCAGACCCAAGATTCTGGAGCAACTTCTATGCTGACTACTATGAGCATGTATACATGAAGATGAAGAATCCTGTTGTTGAGAGTCAGTGGATCAACATTGATTACTTGCAACCCAAGAAATGCCAGGCCTATCATGAGGTACTAGAGGCATTAGAGAGGCATGGCTTGAAGGGTATTCTATCCTTTCAGTATGACTGGAACAATGAGGTCGTTACACAGTTCTACTCTACTCTTTACTTTGCCCGCGATGATGGGGATGAGATGACTTGGATGACACGTGGATCTAGATACTGTGTCACCTACAAGCAAGAAAAGGACCTTCAATGTCTTTGAGTACATCTACAATGACATTGTGAATATCTCTATCACTCCAAACATGTCCTGTGGCTATGCACCTTATGTCATGTACATGATTGAGAAGGTGACAGGACTTGAGTTTGTCAAAGATGTCTCTCATACGGGTCTCAAGCCCCAGAAGCCTACAGTCTACATTGTGCCCTCTGCTTATGAAGGCTCAAGGGTGTCAGAGCCTACACCTACTCCTGTCCCTTCACCCTCTAGAGAGTCCTCCAATGGTATGCTCAAGATGCTCTCCTCTATTTTTGGCTGTTGTCGCAAAATTGAAGTTAAGCAACACAAGGAGAGTTTGGCCAGAAAGAGACATCAAAGATACATGAAGACCAACATCAAAGCCATCTGTGAGAAGCTAGATATTGAGCCAGTTGGATCACCATAGATTTCGGAAGACTCTGAAGAAAACTTCACTGAGATGGCTCCACTCACTAAACAAGAGTTTAGGTCTTTTGGGCTTGCAGGTGTCTCCGCTCCTCCTCCTCACCATGGTCATGAAGACAAAGATGAAGATAAGACCGAAAGTGAGGGAGAGAGAAGCGATGAGTGATTCCACTCAATTTTCCCTTTTTGGTGCCTTGATGCCAAAGGGGAAGAGGTTGATATTAATATCTTAATTGCTTTATCTTATTGTAAACCTTAAGGACTAGCGATCATGGACATGTATTTAAATTTCATGTACTTTTTATTTCAAACTCCGTTGGATGTGTGATGCTTATTTGATATTGATGTGATGACTACCTTTATTTTTGATACGATCTTATCTTCTTGTGGCATGTCACATTCTTTTTCACACACTCTTTTGGCATCCCACCGTAAAGGTTGCATATATGTGAGAAGTTCCTGTTACTCATTTGCCATTCTGATATATGCACACTTTATGAAAATCAAATTTTATTATTAATTATGTAATCTTAGTTGGTTGTCATCAATCACCAAAAAGGGGGAGATTGAAAGTGCATCTAGGCATTCCCTTGTGGGTTTTGGACGATTGATGACAAGTGAATTGAGACCCTAATGAACTGGTTGAGATGAATGCAGATTAACTCGTGTAAGGTAGGATTGGTGCACTCAAAAAGGTGAAAATGAAGTGATGAAGAAAAAGGAAAAGGACAGATCCATGAACCAAGCGCAATGCAGACTTACTTGTATAGGATGTGTGTGAGAGACACATCCCAAGAGCTCAAAATCTTTGCGTAGGGGTAAGGGATTAAAACATGTCCTAATCACTCACAATACGGTGCACCGGACTAGTCCACTCGTGGATCAAACTAGTCTGTTCAACTCTCTGTTTTCTTACAACACGGTGTACCGGACTAGTCCGCTCATGGACCGGACTAGTCCGTTCAACTCTCTGATGCTTCACAACATGGTGCACTGGACTAGTCCGCTCAGAAACCAGACTAGTCCGTTCAACTCTCTGATGCTTCGCAACACGGTGCACCAGACTAGTCTGCTCAGAAATCGGACTAGTCCGTTCAACTCTCTGGAACCGGCACTCACCTTGCACCAGACTAGTCCGCTCAGAAACCGGACTAGTCCGTTCAACTCTCTGGAGCCGGCACTCACCTTGCACCGGACTAGTCCGCTCAGAAACCGGACTAGTCCATTCAACTTTCTTGAACCGGCATTCACCTTGCACCGAACTAGTCCGCTCTTGGACTGGACTAGTCCGTTCAACTTTCTGTAAACACTTTAAATTAGGGTTTCCATTGTGCCGCATGCAACACGAAAATTGTACACGGCACACCGGACTAGTCCGGTGAACAGAGCAGACTAGTCCGGTCGCCAGGACTTTTGGAAAGTTTATATAATAGAGGTGCACGACCACACATTGAAAAAAGTCAAACCCTAGCGCCGGCGCACGCCCCAAGAGCACAAAAAATACCTCTCCACCCATTCTAAGACTAGAAAGATTAAGTCTTTGAGGATTAGAGATTTGATCAAGGAGAGAATCGTTCTTCTCGAAATTGAGCTCTTGGTTTGTTTTCTCTCACACAATTGCTAATCATTGTTCTCTGTTTGTGTGTGAGAAAGAAGTTACTCTATGAAATATTGTGGGAGCACTCAAATTGTGAGAACGCCCCACGTACAATTATTTACCCCTGTGTGTGGTTAGTGGATTTGAATCGGACTTTGTGGCGATTCAACGAGGGAAGGGTTGGTGAAGACCCGGTCCTTGGTGGACTCCTCAACGGGGACGTAGATTCCTAGGTGGAATCGAACCTCGGGATAAAACCTTGTCTCGGGCATTCTTAATCTTCCTTCATATGTCAATTAGGGGTGCTAGTTATTATTTGATTTACATCGACACCTAGTGTTAAAATTGATAGTTAGTGTTTCTTACTTCATTACACTTGAGTAGTCATTTATTTTCCGCTGCACAAATACTTGAAGTAGGAATAAGTCTAACTTTAATCTTTTAATTACGGTCATACCGGACTAGTACGCACCATAGCAGACTAGTCCGGCCCACCTGGAATTGATCCGTTCGCTAAGTGTTTCATGAAACCGTTAAAACATTCAAAAAGCCTATTTACCCCCCCCCCTCTAGGCTAAATTCAAGTCTTGCTGAGCTTTATGATCACAGATACTATCCTAGTTGTTTTGCAGGTATTGACTTATGCTTATGAGAAGGGGTGCCGATGAGACTCCGAAACCTCCGAGTGGTTACTCATGAGCATCCTCGCCGTTGCGGTTTGTTCTTCGTGTTGCTAGTAAGAAACGTCCTCGGGCTGGACAATTTCTTTGTTGCTGAGTTAGAAATGAGTCATGAGAGTTATAGACTTTCACTGTAGTTTATTTTGAGATAAGTATTTATAAAGTACTCTTGTACGCTTCCGCAAAAGATTTATGTAATATGATGTTTCCTTGACCCGTGTGCTGTTGGGTGCCGCATCGCACGACACCACCCAATGCGGTCCCCGGGCCCCGACACCCGTCATATCCATGCATGTGCTTATTATACATTCGTCCATGTTACGCTTCTGATGCATAACATCAATGTTGTGCATTAAAATCAAGGACTTCACATACGGGAGCTCCCAAATTCCACATATGTGAGTCCAGTTATGTTCCTCCCCGTAACCTACAAAATATCCAGGACGACTTTCATCTGCCACCGGTTTGTTCAACATATCAGAAATTTCTGACCTATTTTGACATTTTGGTGGTCCTTTGGTTACAACTGTGTCCTTTCTGAAGACATTCTTCTGTTGTCGAAACACGTGATTTCGAGGCAACCAACGTCTATGACAATCGAAGTAGCATATCCTGCCTCCATGAGCAAGTCGAAAATAGTCCGTGTCCGAAGCACATATCAGGCACGTCGAACGACCGTGAGTGCTCCATCCAGAAAACATACCGTATGCTGGAAAATCATGGACGAACCATAAGTAAGCAGCCCGCAAGTAGAATTTCTGCTTCTTGTAACAGTCGTAAGATTTGACTCCTGTCCACAAAGTTTTCGGTTCTTCAATCAACGGTTTCAACATCACGTTTAGACGTGGCCCAGGATGATCCGGTCCAGGTATGATGAGGCAAAGAAACATAAATTCATACTTCATACAAAGAGATGGTGGCAGGTTGTATGGAATAACAAAAACGGACCAACACGAGTATGGCGTGGCGTTTGAACTAAACGGCGAGAAGCCATCTGTCACCAAACCCATGCGAACATTTCTCGCATCACTGGCAAATTCTGGATCGAAGCAGTCCAGTGCCTTCCATGCCTCACCATCGGACGGGTGCGTCATGACTCCATTGTTCTGACGTACACCTTCTTTGTGAATCTCATGTGTCTATCTGTTCTTTTTGAAATAAACAACCGCTTCAATCGAGGTGTCAGTGGTAAGTAATTAAGTTGCTTATGTGTGACTACTGTGATCATATTATCACCATCATCGTTAACAACTTCGACAAACCTTGATTTACCACATTATGAGCACTTGTTCTCTTTCGCATGCTCTTTCCAAAAAAGCATACAATTGTCAAGACACACATCAATCTTCTCATATTTCATACCGAGCCCACATAACAATTTCTTCGGCTGATACATATCTTTAGGCATTTTGTGGGGTTGTGGAAGGATATCACCGATCAATTTGATTAGTTCTGTCGGTACCCTCAATATGGGGTACTCCCACGCACAGGGGAAATCGTCTAAGGACTTTGCCCCTTCCGCAGGGGCAAGCTTCAAAAGCCCCACGTGTCCTGTGGGGCCGGACCTCCCTCTCCTCAGAGGAGAGCTCCGGGCCTGCCACTTGGCCGGCAGAGACGGACCTCCCTTCTCCGCAGGGAGAGCTCCGAAGGATCCACGTGTCCAAGCGGGGCCGGACCTCCCTCTTCTCAGAGGAAAGCTCTGGGCCCGTCACGTGGCCAGCAGAGCCGGACCTCCCTTCTCCGCAGGGAGAGCTCCGAAGGCTCCACGTGTCCAAGCGGGGCCGGGCCTCCCTCTCCTCAGAGGAGAGCTTCGGACTCACCACGTGGCCAGCAGAACAGCGCCACCTGCCCCCGCGCGGTAGGCAGCAAGAGTAAAGACTCGCCATACCTTGTCCGTACAAGGTATTCAAGACCCGCACCTTTCCAAGGCGCGGAGACGCGCAGCACGCCGCTGTCAGAGGCTGTTGTGCCTAGTCGCATCGTAGTGAAGACTGGCACGCCGTGTCAGAGGCTCTACACCAATAAACACAGTGACAAGACATCCCCTGCCGCCCCTGCCGTCATCAACCACTACACCTAGCTTGCGGTGTGGGCAAGGCGGCAAGACGAAGACTCACAAGCCCTCGCTAGAGACAACTACCGGCGTAGCTGCAGGATACGGTAGATGGCAGGAAATCTCCCCGGGACCACCTGTCGGGTCCCGGGCCCACTTTGTAAGCCGCCTGAGCCTTGGACTATAAAAGGCTCGGGTAGGCAACGTTGCAAAGGGTTCGCACTCTAGGGGTTCAACACTTTGCTCAACTCCAACTAGGGTTCGACTTGTGACACACGCTCAACACTCAAGCAATACAACGAGCGCCTCCGCTCACCATGGACGTAGGGTTTTACGCTCCGGCGGCCTGAACAACGTAAAAAATCTTTGTGTCAACCTTCTCCTTCCTTCGTCCCTAACGCATAAGCTCTCTGTGAGTGACTAGCCCCTCCGAAAAAGAACCTCCGCGGGCTGCCCAGTGCAGGCCCGGGGGAAGTGTCGACGGCACACTTCAACATTTGGCGCGCCAGGTAGGGGGCTTTTCCCTTGCGCGACGAGCTTACGCCGACAAAGATGACAGAGCTTCCTTCAGCGGCAAGCTCTCCTCGCCCACGTTCCCGGCGAATGGTGACCAACGAGGCCTACGTCGCGACACACTCAGGATGGAGTGTGTCGGGGCAAGCTGGAAGCCAGCAGCCGACTCCGGCGACGCGGACTTCAGCGAGCCCAAGATCTGCTGCAGCGCCGAGTGTCTCCCAACCAAGCGTGCTAGCCACCGCAGAAGCGCTCCTGGACAATCCGCCTGCTGAAGACGCCCTCCAGGGGGCCACCCAGCAGTGGATCCGCGGCATCAACGACCTCGTCGCCGCTGCCATCAATCCTCCGCTGCAGCGGGGACGACACCTGCTCAACCATCTACCTCGTCGTCGAGGCAAGATGGTGAGCAACGCCTCGGATTGCGCAGTACCGGCGGACGCCCTGGCGCCACCGGTCCGTGCATGGGAGCCCAAGACAGGCGCTCAGGCGCTATCCCAGTAAGTTCACCATGCTTACTTAGGTGTTCATTTGAATTACGCATTAATTTATATGATCACCTCCCCGCGCTCTAGATAGTGTACGCCCATTGTACACTCGGTTCCTCTTTCCTGATCTCATGCATTGTCGACATTTGCTATCCTGCCAAGTGCGGTTGCGCTTAGGGTACCTGCCGATGGCCCGGGGGTCTCTCGGACCTCCCCCAGTCATGGTACTGTGACACCAGTCGGTCTCCTCCATGAAAAGACCTACGCCAGAGCGGGGGGTCCAGGAGCCTTGCTTTGCCTGTTCCTGCACCCAAAGCATGCGCACTCTGCCTCCCCGGCGCTACGGTCTGGGTACTAAGGGGCCGGACGATTACACCCTGACTAGGGCTGGGGGCCGGACCTCCGGGACCGAGTGCACTGGATTGCCCAAGCCCCGTATTCCGGCCCGAGACAGTAAGCCAAATAATACTAAGAGATAGGGAAGGGAGGACCTCTGAGCAGAGCCGGTCATCACCCCCTCCGCGGGGGTGAACTCTGAAGCCGGGCCTCACCCCTCCCGCTGGGGTGAGCTCTGATGACCTCTCGGACCTCCCCTCTTCTCAGAGGCGGAGCTCCGATGACCTCCGTACCTCATGCCCTCTGTGGGCCTGAGCTCCGATGCCGGCCCACGCCCTCTCCTCAGAGGCAAGCTCCGACGCCGGACCTCACACCGTCCGCTGGCCTGAGCTCCGATGACCTCCGGACCTCACGCCCTCCGTGAGCCTGAACTCCGATGTCGGCCCTCACCCTCTCCTCAGAGGCGAGCTTCGATGCTGGACCTCACGCCGTCCGCTGGCCTGGGCTCCGATGACCTCCGGACCTCACCCCCTCCATGGGCCTGAGCTCTGATGTCGTCCCTCGCCCTCTCCTTAGAGGCGAGCTCCGATGCCGGACCTCACGCTGTCCGCTGGCCTGAGCTCCGATGACCTCCCGGACCTCCCCTCTTCTCGAGGTTGAGCTCCGATGCCGGACCTCACGCCCTCCGCTGGCCTGAGCTCCGATGTCGGCCCTCGCCCTCTCCTCAGAGGCGAGCTCCGAAGCCGGACCTCACCCTCTCCTTAGAGGCTGAGCTCCGATGACCTCCGGACCTCACGCCCTCCGTGGGCCTGAGCTCCGATGCCGGCCCTCGCCCTCTCCTCAGAGGCGAGCTCCAAAGTCGGACCTCACCCTCTCCTCAGAGGCGAGCTCCGATGCCGGACCTCACGCCGTCCGCTGGCCTGAGCTCCGATGACCTCCGGACCTCACATCCTCTGTGGGTCTGAGCTCTGATGCCGGCCCTTGCCCTCTCCTCAGAGGCGAGCTCCGATACTGGACCTCACGCCGTCCGCTAGCCTGAGCTCCGATGACCTCCCGGACCTCCACTCTTCTCAGAGGCTGAGCTCCGATGCCGGACCTCACGCCCTCGGCTGGCCTGAGCTCCGATGCCGGCCCTCGCCCTCTCCTAAGAGGCGAGCTCTGATGACCTCCGGACCTCACGCCCTCCATGGGTCTGAGCTCCGATGCCGGCCGTCGCCATCTCCTCAGAGGCGAGCTCCGAAGCCGGACCTCACCCTCTCTTTAGAGGCGAGCTCCAAAGCCGGACCTCACCCTCTCCTCAGAGGCTGAGCTCCGATGACCTCCGGACCTCACGCCCTCCATGGGCCTAAGCTCTGATGCTGGCCCTCGCCTTCTCCTCAGAGGCGAGCTCCGAAGCCGGACCTCACCATCTCCTCAGAGGCGAGCTCCGATGCCGGACCTCACGCCGTCCGCTGGCCTGAGCTCCGATGATCTCCGGACCTCACGCCCTCCGTGGGACTGAGATCCGATGCTGGCCCTCGCCCCCTCCTCAAAGGAGAGCTCCAATACCGTACCTCACGCCGTCATCTAGCCTGAGCTCCGATGACCTCTCGGACCTCCCCTCTTCTCAGAAGCTGAGCTCAGATGCCGGACCTCACGCCCTCCGCTGGCCTGAGCTCCGATGCCGGCCCTCGCCCTCTCCTCAGAGGTGAGCTCCGATGACCTCCGGACCTCACGCCCTCCGTGGGCCTGAGCTCCGATGCCGGCCCTCGCCCTCTCCTCACAGGTGAGCTCCGAAATCGGACCTCACCCTCTCCTCAGAGGCGAGATCCGAAGCCGGACCTTGCGCCCAACACTGGGCTGAGGTCCGATGCCGGACGACACCCCTATCGCAGGGGCGATCTCCGAAGCCGGTCACCACCCCCAGGGGTGAACACTGAAGTTGGACCTTGCGCCCTACACTGGGCTGAGGTCCGATGCCGGACGACACCCCTATCGCAGGGGCGATCTCCGAAGCCGGTCGCCACCCCCAGGGGTGAACACCGAAGCCGGACCTTGCGCCCTACACTGGGCTGAGGTCCGATGTTGGATGACACCCCTATCGCAGGGGCGATCTACGAAGCCGGTCGCCACCCCCAGGGGTGAACACCGAAGCCGTACCTTGCGCCCTACACTGGGCTGAGGTCCGATGCCGGATGACACCCCTATTGCAGGGGCGATCTCCGAAGCCGGTCGCCACCCCCAGGGGTGAACACCGAAGCCACACCTTGCGCACTACACTGGGCTGAGGTACAATGTCGGACGACACCCCTATCGCAGGGGCGATCTCCGAAGCCGGTCGCCATCCCCAGGGGTGAACACCGAAGCCAGACCTTGCACCCTACACTGGGCTGAGGTCCGACGCTGGACGACACCCCTATCGCATGGGCGATCTCCGAAGTCAGTCGCCACCCCCAGGGGTGAACACCGAAGCTAGACCTTGCGCCCTACACTGGGCAGAGGTCCGATGCCGGACGACACCCCTATCGCAGGGGCGATCTCCGAAGCCGGTCGCCACGCCCACGGGTGAACACCGAAGCCAGACCTTGCGCCCTACACTGGGCTGAGGTCCGATGCCGGACGACACCCCTATCTCAGGGGCGATCTCCAAAGCCGGTCGCCACCCCCAAGGGTGAACACTGAAGCTAGACCTTGCGCCCTACACTGGGCTGAGGTCCGATGTCAGACGACACCCCTATCGCAGGGGCGATCTCCGAAGCCGGTCGCCACCCCCAGGGGTGAACACCGAAGCCAGACCTTGCGCCCTGCACTGGGCAGAGGTCCGATGCCGGACGACACCCCTATTGCAGGGGTGACCTCCGAAGCCGGTCACCACCCCCTCCGCAGGGGTGAACGCCGAAGCTGGACCTTACGCCCTACACTGGGCTGAGCTCCGAAGACGCACATCACCCCCTCCGCAGGGGTGAACTCTGATGTCAGACCTCCCCTCTTCTCAGAGGCTGAGCTCCGATGACCTTCTGGACCTCCCCTCTTCTCAGAGGTTGAGCTCCGATGACCTTCTGGACCTCCCCTCTTCTCAGAGGCTGAGCTCCGATGACCTCTCGGACCTCCCCT
Organism: Neostapfia colusana; assembly: GCA_030760725.1. Classification (NCBI taxonomy): domain Eukaryota; kingdom Viridiplantae; phylum Streptophyta; class Magnoliopsida; order Poales; family Poaceae; genus Neostapfia; species Neostapfia colusana. The sequence continues at coordinate 68,594,446 of JASWHV010000015.1, forward strand.
CTTCTCAGAGGCTGAGCTCCAATGACCTCCCGAACCTCCCCTCTTCTCAGAGGCTGAGCTCCGATGCCGGACCTCACGCCCTCCGCTGGCCTGAGCTCCGATGCCGACCCTTGCCCTCTCCTCAGAGGCAAGCTCCGATGTCGGACCTCACCCTCTCCTCAGAGGCTAAGCTCCGATGACCTCCGGACCTCACGCCCTCCATGGGCCTGAGCTCCGATGTCGGCCCTCGCCCTCTCCTCAGAGGCGAGCTCCGAAGCTGGACCTCACCCTCTCCTCAGAGGCGAGCTCCGAAGCCGGACCTCCCCCTTTCACAAGGGCTGAGCTCTGATGCCAGGCTTCACCCTCTCCTCAGAGGCTAAACTCCAAAGCCGTCGAGACCATGCCAGAACAGGGAGTACTCAAGACAGGAAAGTGCGCGGGTAGAAGAAGGCCCCACCTCGGTCTCGTTACCTCCCCCGAGATGAGCCCCGGGGCCACTGTCGGTACCCTCAATATGGGGTACCCCCGTGCACAGGGGAAATCGCCTAAGGACTTTGCCCCTTCCGCAGGGGCAAGCTCCGAAAGCCCCACGTGTCCTGCAGGACCGGACCTCCCTCTCCTCAGAGGAGGGCTCCAGGCCCGCCACGTGGCCGGCAGAGCCAGACCTCCCTTCTCCGCAGGGAGAGCTCCGAAGGCTCCACGTGTCCAAGCGGGGCCGGACCTCCCTCTCCTCAGAGGAAAGCTCTAGGCCCGTCACGTGGCCAGCAGAGCCAGACCTCCATTCTCCGCAGGGAGAGCTCCGAAGGCTCCACGTGTCCAAGTGGGGCCGGGCCTCCCTCTCCTCAGAGGAGAGCTCCGGGCCCGCCACGTGGCCAGCAGAACAGTGCCACCTGCCCCCGCGCGGTAGGAAGTAAGAGTAAAGACACGCCATATCTTGTCCGCACAAGGTATTCAAGACCCGCGCTTTCCCAAGGCGCGGAGACGCGCAACACGCCACTGTCAGGTGCCGTTGTGCCAGTCGCATCGCAGTGAAGACTGGCACGTCGCGTAAGAGGCTCTACACCAATAAACACAGGGACAAGACATCCACTGCCGCCCCTGCCATCATCAACCACTACACCTAGCTTGCGGTGTGGGCAGGGTGGCAAGACGAAGACTCAGAAGCCCTCGCTAGAGACAACTACCAGCGTAACTGCAGGATACGGTAGATGGTAGGCAATCTCCCTGGGGCCACCTATCGGGTCCCGTGCCCACTTTGTAAGTCGCCCGAGCCTTGGACTACAAAAGGCTCGGGTAGGCAACGTTGCAAAGGGTTCGCACAATAGGGGTTCGACATTTTGCTCAACTCCTACTAGGGTTCGGCTTGTGACACACGCTCAACACTCTAAGCAATACAACGAGCGCCTCCACTCACCGTGGACGTTGGGTTTACGCTCCGGTGGCCTGAACCACGTAAAAAATCTCTGTGTCAACCTTCTCCTTCCTTCGTCCCTAACGCATAAGCTCTCCGTGAGTGACTAGCCCCTCCGAAAAAGAACCTGTAAGGGCCTCAGTTTTTGAGACCTATTTGAAGGGTTCATCACCACACCACACACCTCATTTGAAGTAAGTTGATGAACACAAATGAAGAGCAAGTAACCACCATCAACATGCTCATTAGAGAACAAACTCACATATTGCAAAAGTGGTATTTCCCACATGTTATATAGAAGGGCTGGGCATATGAAAACTCCTACACATTGCTCAGAGTGTCCATGCCAAGTTTCACCCAAATTCAAAACCTTTTTGAGGCCGTTTTGGGTATAGTTAGAAAGAGGGCAGTTTGAAACCATATTCAAATTCAAACTGTTTTTATCCCATGAATTTAAAAGTGGGAGACATATTAGTATTCAGCACATTTTTGTGAGCTCACACACCAATTTTCACTCCATTTGGAGTTAATCTTGACATGAGCTAAGTGGGGCAAATTCAAACTTTAATTGAATTCCAAACTGAACTTGTGCTGAAATTCATTCAAACCAAACCCAATTTGAATTCTAATCAATTCAAATAGCTCATGGGTGAATAATTTGAATCACCAGGGGTATTATGGGGCTCACTGTTTACAACAGTGATTAGGAGTAAATTTCAGAGGTTAAAACCCTGGGTGGGACCCACATGTCATAGAGAGAAGGAGGGAAAACTTGCACACAAAGTCACAGCCTCGGTGGGAAATTCCACCGAGCAGCTGTCGGCTGTGCCACCGAGCAGCCACCGGCGCCACCAGCTGCTTCCCCTCTACGCGCGCTGGCGCCCAGGGCGGCTTACTCGCGCCTCCACGCGACCGGCACCGCCTCAGCCCGAGCAGGAGTCGGCTGGCTTTATCTCCTTGCATGTGAACCCGAGCAGCGGCAGTTCTTCTCCCCGCAGCTCACTGCTCGATCGAGAAAACCAGCAAATGATCTCCTCCTTCGTTCCTGAGCTGCTAGACAGCAACCTGAGATCGCCCTCTACCTCCCCAACGCCAGAAACCCCGAGCTCCGACCTCCTTTGCCCGAAAACGATCGCCACCGCGGCGACCTAGCCTCAGCCGAGAGTCAGGCGCCCGTGGATAGCGTTCCACAGGCGTTTTCACGGTCCAGCAAGAGAGGCAACAGGAGCGCGCGACCACCGTGCTGCTCTCCTCCAAGTTTGGAAGCAAACCGTGAAGAATCCACGGCGAATTCTCAGTTTTTGCTCTGGCGACCTTAAACTGAGCTTCTGGTACGGATCCTTCAAATTATCGCTCTAAGATCCTTCTCTAGCTATCAAATCTTGCACATAGACGCTGGACTAGCCGGCGATCAAGTTCTTTTCTGCATCCGTGGCGTGAAACTGTCTAGGAGTGACGAATTTCGAGCTCGATCAAGGGCGGTTATGGCGGGCATGATCGGTCACACGGTGCTGACCGACTTGCCACCATCCCTGAACCCTTTTTAAACCTTGTCGAGATTCCTAGAGATACACTGATGCTGTAGGACCGATTGTTCGAGGTTTTGGCGGGTTAGAACTCACGGCCGACGGCGCCGAACCTCAACCGAAGCCGCGGCACGTCGCCGGGCTATTTCCGGTCACCGCCAGCCCGAACTGACACCACCGATGTGTTCCTCGACGTCGACAACCCCCTGGCGGCGAGTTTCAGACCATGGGATGGCCGGCAGCGGCGAGCCGGCGAGCTCCGGGTCTGCTCCGGCGAGGGGCGGCGGCGCGGGCGCGTCCAGAGGTAGACGAAGCCGGCTGGCCCACGCGTCAGCGGCTCAAAATTTGAAATCGGGATCCGGTGTGGCTGGGATCGGGTGTGCTGGCGCGCAAAGACCCTGTGGGCCACAGTGTGCGGTCGCCTCGGCGCTCAACACGTGTCCCCGCGGGCCCCGGCAGATTTAAACTTTTTCTCTGATTTTCAGATTTCATTCAAACTTTAAATCCTCATAACTTTGACTAGAAAGCTCCAAATTGAGTGAACCAAATTTTGTTGGATTCAGCTCTCTGAGCACGTTCCTGCAAATCAAGTTTCACTTTATGAAAACCCTTATTTCTCCAGAATTAATTCCTCAAAATTTAAAATGTTTGGAATTTTAACTGGAGAATCCTTTGGAGGAAAATCCTGAAATTTTGCTGGCACCAAAATATCCTTGAACTACCATAAAAATTTCAGATCCAATTGAGCTCATTTGGTCCACCTAATGGGGTGATTAGTGAAACTGTTCCAGACAAAATAGAAAATGTTCAGAAACATTTTCAGAATTTTCTCTGAAATTGTTTAGCTCATATCTTTAGCTAGGAACCTTCAAATTAAGTGAGACCAACTCCATTAGAACCCTCTGAAAATCTAGTTTTCAGAAAGTCATAATTTGTTCCATGAAAATCCCTAGAACACCCTAAGAGTTCCAATTAAGGTCAAGTACATAATTAATTGTGGAGGGCTCAAATGAGCTTTGCTGCAACTAAAACTTGACCAAGTCTGTATTTAGGTTGTAACCAAGCCACAGTAAAAGTTTCACAGTCATTGAGTCTGTCTAGTGGGACTTATAAGCTTCACAAGTTCAAACTTAATATAAATGCATTCAAATTAATACATGTATGTCTTATATCATGTAGTCGCTAAGGTCGAGGAGGAACCCGAAGTCCTAGACTTCGTTACTCCGGAGGAACAGCTAGCCTACGACCAAGAGCAGCAAGGCAAGCTCCAGTTTGCATTAACCTGTTTCAAATTTTTATTGTTTTGGGCACTTACTTGAGTATCATTATTACTTGCATTAGAGTCTTGTTTGGAAACCCAACTGCATAGCCAAGAAAACCCTGGGTTGGGTTTAGGCTTGCAAAACCCCGTTAGCTACTGCAAAGCTAAGTTAGGGTAAGATTCGGTACAAGTCGAGTAGTTGGAACTACTCGCGAGCATAGGCTAGAGGCACTCGATTCGGGTAGAGATAGCACATGAAACACATGGCAAGAAAATGAGACCAAGCGGAGGGTAAGGGCAGCAGGACTTTGGGACTTGTGTGCTATAGCTCCGATTGCGTCGATTGAGGACCGAGCCGTGTGCGGGCCTGTTGAACAAGCTAGAACAATACCGAAGACCTACCGGCTATATGGGAACCAGGAAACTGATGTAACTCGGGTAGCTGGATGTTGAGGCATAGCTGGTCGTTCAGAGGGTAGGTTGAGAGCTCGAGGTGTAAATCGGTTGGCGGCACTGAGATGCGTGTGCAGAGACCTCTTGCTCGGGGCGATTGGACCGGTTCAACATTCGGCTAACAGGTGAAAGGTAGTTGCGTACGTCGTCCGTGATGGTTGTTGTAGGCAACATCGAGTACGGGCGTACGTGATGGGTTATTCGGGTAACCCTGCAGGTGTAAATCAATTATAATCGCCGCCCCTCGCGGTCAGTGAGTACCACTTGTTCACTGTACCATGACGTAGAAAGAACAGGCTAGTTACATGTTAAAATGTTGCTGATTGAAAGATGGACTCTGATTGCTAATGATTTGCTGTAGTTTAGAGCTAACTAAAGTTCCTTTCAACTTTGGGCAAAGTACATGAGAGAAATGCGTTTCTTGTTTGATTGCGGCTCTCTCATGTGCCTTAGCATAAGGTTCTCCACAACCTGCTGCTAAAACTTGAAAGTAAGGTTCTACTAATTAGGCGAGTCCTTGCAAATGATTTTTACCTCATGTAACCCATCACCCCTCATGTAGAAGTTCCATGTTTAGGTGAGACGGGTCAGACTTGTTGAGCCTTCGTGCTCACTGCTTGTGTTTGAAGCTTTTGCAGGGTTCTATGAGGAAGGGACTCCCGAAGAGGAGACGGAACCCCAGGAGGGGAACCCCGTCGAGTGGGAGCCGTGCACGCCGCAGAGTTAGTGTGCGTGTGTGCTAGCAAGGACACGTTCAAGGGCTGAACGTGCACTTGATGCGTAGTCTACGCCCGTGAGTGTAGACTGGACTTATTTTGATGTAAACATGTTCATAAAACAGTTTATGTAATAAAATCTTGCTTCCGCTTTGTACCTTGTATGTGTGTTATCCGGTGCTGTGCAACGCAGCACCCCTCAGCGTGATCCTGGCTCGACAAGACCGTGGGGTCGTGTCAGCGCTGGTATCAGAGCTCGCTTGAGGTTTAACGCACTACAAAGGTCATCTTTTTCAAAAATCCAGTGAGGAACGAGTTAGTAGCCCATATAAGGATGTTATTAGTATATAGAAAGTGGCATATTAACTTATTTGATTATGTCAGAAAATCGTGCATCTCGGGACGTGTATGTCTTGGGGGGTGCACGTAAGCGCTGTCCACCAGTGCGCACAAGCTGAAGGGTGGAGCCCCACGGGTGGCAGGTAACCCGACCCGCTTTGGTATCCTCTACGACTCTTCATGTCGTTTGGGGTATTCGAGCAACGTCTGTCCCTGGCGTGCGTGGTGCAATCTGGGAGACCCCGTCACGTGGTCTGAAACATGAACACGTAACTCAAGGCGTGTTTGGCTTGAGAACATCCGGGCGAGTGATGACGGCCGGGTGTACGAACTATATGGATACCGGACTCGGTGTGCAGCCAAGTCTGATAATTGTTTGAGTTTCTGCAGGTAGTCTAACGATGAAACGGTAGACGTGTAGCATCCGTGTGTGAGTGACGTTTAGTGCCACTGAAGTAACGAAGCCGGCTAAGTCCGGTATAGGTTTTTCTTTGTGAGGACGTAGTACCGACATAATCTGGTGACGCATCGACGTCACACCCCACTAAATGAACAACTTCATTTAAAACTTGAAGGTTTTGGTCCAAAGAAGTAAAAACTTGATGTAACTCCTTCCCTTAATCAGGATATTCAAAGTTAACAAGTTTTCAACTTCTAGGTTGTTAAGGACAGAGCACTCTGTTTTCAGCTGAATCAAGGCTGAAGTTAATCAGAGATTAGAGGTTGAGTTCTTTAGAGGTTGGGGTCATATGATACATTTCTGGAAAGCTTTGGAAGAGGTTTACAACTTTTCTGTTGAGGACCAGAGGTGTTCCATCCCCTAACCAATCGAAAAATGCAGTAGAGTTAAAACTGTCCAGAAAACAGGACAGAACAAAGACTCTCTGTAAACTCTCTGTAAATTGAGTATAACTTCCTGCAAAAAATCCAAAAATAGAAAATGAGGTAGTTCTGGAAGGCTTATTAGATGGGTTACAACTTTGTAACAGAAAGTTTTGTCAGATTAGGAACAGAATTAACTGGAATTCTTGGATCAAATCAGTACATAAAGCAGGGAGGTGCTGTCCAATTTTCTCCAGAAATTCTGTTAACTTTAACCTCTCATAACTTTTGAACCAGGACAGATCTTAGGCCAAGCAAATACTTTCTGAAAAGCTATTGAAGTTAGCTTTAACTTTGATGTTGAGCTCCAGAATTGGTTTTGTCTCTAACATGGCCTAAATCAGGTTTATATGGAAACTGATCAGGGCTGTCATGTTGAACAGCAGATCAGCAGTCAAATTTGTTTAAAATTTGAACTATGTTTCCAAGTTTTATGGGTTCAATGACATGTCTTATGTCATAACTCAATGGTTTACTGTTTAAATAAATATTTGACATTTCTCAAATATAATTTTTATAGATGATAGCAGACAAACAGTTGGAGAACGGGAGGGTGGTATCCCACTGTTCTCACCACAGCGGTTATCCGGAGGCATTGAGGCAGATGCTTCAATATTTTGGATACAACCATATGCCACAGTACTTCGCCAAGGAAGAAGGCGAAGAGGGGAACAAGACATGGACAATCCATGTCAAAGTCCCTGCAGGACCTACGCCACCCGGTTGGATGCCGTTCACCGTTACGGTGAGAGGTAGGCAACCGGAAGGGATGTGGCAAGTGGCAGCCCGTGACACCATGTCACGTTTCTGCCAACTACACGTGCAGGCTATGGAGGGCACTCCATACGTGCTCGTTCCAGTGGAGGGATGGGCTCAGCATGTGTGGGAAGGAAGGTACCGTGAGGCAGCCGATCCGGGTTGCCCAAGGTACAGCCCCGCGGAGGCAAACCTTAGCCTCCAGATGAGGGCGAGAAACGCCGTGATGGACAGCCAAGCTGTTCATACAGAGCATCTCGCCGTAAAGCTCAAGGAGAGCACGAGTCGTGGAGACCATTTCGAGAGTGCTCACAGCGCACTCCACAATGTGCTCCTTCCGACGATCAAGCGACTGAACGAACAACATAATCAGTTGCATCGTCTGAAGAAGGCGAAGAGGAAAAGCCGTGTCGACATCGCGGCATTGCAAGAGCAGGTACAGACTCTCACCCAGCAGAACGAGGACCTTACTCAAGAGCGGGACAACGCTATTGAGGAAGGGCAAGGCTGGGAAGAGGACTACAACCAAGCCATGGACGAGGTGCATGCATTGCAGGACCTCGTACCGCCGGTATTGGGCGTACCGGTGGTCTTGGGTCTTCCGGCAATGGGAGAACCCGAGACGGGAGAAGAGGTGGTAGATCCAGAGCCACCAGCAGAGGTACCGGAGGAGGACGACTCACAGGAGGTCGAGTTCTACTCCGAGTAGGGGTTACAGTTGCCAAGTAGGGCAGCTAGGGTAGTGTAACCCAACTTTTGTAATCGGTGACATGTCGTGTAGGCAGTAGAGTATATATAGGTAGTGGCGCCATGAGCACGACTTCTCGGAGACCCGAGAACAATGTATCTTGTATAAAGTTTATGCTTTATAAATATATGTGAATGTTGTGCAAATTATTCATGTGTCACTTCAATACCTACTGTTGCATATGGAATTTTAAGTATGACATGTGCTAATCGCTGCTGTTTTGAATTTTAGAATGACGCGTACTCGTGCCAACCCGGACGTTGGGGGTACTAGTCAAGGGGGAGAGACTTCCCAACAGCCTCCCGAGGACTCCTCGGGACAGCAGCAGCAGCAGCAACAGCAACATCAAACACCGTCACCGCCACTGCCAACGGTTACATTGGCCGACATCGTCGCGGCAATGGCGGGTTCACACCAGCAGCACACCGAGTTGCTGCAGACTCTTATTGCTAATACGTCTCGCCCAGAGAGACGTCAAGACCGTGAGGAGCGTCAACAGAGCTCCTACTCCGACTTTCTGGCGACTCATCCCCCGGTATTCTCAAGGGCGGATGAACCTCTTGACGCGGACAACTGGCTCCGTGCAATAGAGATGAAGTTCGGGCTGCTCTAGATAAGCGAGCAGCGCAAGAGTCAGTTCGCGGTCCAGCAGCTCCAAGGATCCGCGAGCGCGTGGTGGGCCAACTTCTGTGCTTCACAGCCCACCGACCGAGTGATGACCTGGACGGAATTCCGGACGGCCTTCAGGGCCTATCACATACCGCCAGGCTTGATGAAGAGGAAGACGCAGGAATTCTTACACCTGCAGCAAGGGAGCCGGAACGCGCTGGAATACTCCAGGGCGTTCAACGATCTCGCGCTTTACGCGTCGTATCACGCAGATACTGACGAGAAGCGGCGGGACCACTTTTACCAGGGGCTTAACCCGCTCCTGAAGGACAAGTTGGCGATGTTCAATCGCGGCAGCCTCAACGACATCATTGACGCTGCGATTGTTCAAGAGGACTCCGGCAGGGAGTTGGCGGCGGCGGAGCGAAAGCGAAGCGCGCCGCAGAGCAGCGGAAAAGGAGGCGGTCCTTCTCAGAAGTTTCGGATGGTGAATCGCCCACCATCAGGTTCACGCTGGCAGCCACCCAAGAGGTCGATGCCTTTCCGCAGTCGGCCGTACTCTTCACCGGCATTCAGGCCGGCACTGCCAGTACCACCTCCGCAACAACAGCAGCAGCGGACGATGCCGCGTGCGTATGCACCTCAGCAACGCATGCCGGGCTTTCGTTCCTCGAGCACTACACCAGAAGCAGCCACATGTTACAAGTGTGGTCGTCCAGGACACTTCACGAGCAGTTGCCCGGAGAGGCAAGGCGGCGGAGTTGCACCACCGTTTCCAGGGAGGAATCAACCCCGGAACCCTACTAATGCGCGGCGGGCAAACCCTAGGCCCGGCACTGTCCACCAGCTTGCCATAGAGGACGTGCCGGAGGGCGAGCCAATCCTTGCGGGTATGTTCCAACTCCACCAGCATCCCGCCATAGTACTATTTGATTCAGGCGTCACGCATAGCTTCATTAGCCAAGCATTCATTGATAAATATAGCTTGCAGATACTACCCACCGATATTCCTTATGTGATTTGTTCACCGGGTGGGAAAATTTCAGCAAGCATGATGGTCCCAAAAGCGTCATTGTGCTTAGAGGGTAAAGTCTACCCTACGTCTCTCATAATCTTAGAGGGCCAAAAGGTCGATGTCATCTTAGGGATGTCATGGTTAACCCGCCACGGCGCTGTTTTAGACACCGTCCTCGGAGTTGTGCACTTGAACTCAGAAGTGCACGAGTCTCACTCCTTATTTCTGGACAGTCCAGAAATAAAACTTCCAAGTATCTATCAAGACACAACCATCAGATTGGAAGATATTCAAGTGGTCCGAGAGTTCCCTGATGTATTCCCGGATGATTTACCGGGGATGCCGCCCGATAGAGAGGTGGAGTTCAAGATTGAACTTGCACCGGGAACCATGCCAATATCCCGAAGGCCGTACAAGATGGCGCCCAAGGAGTTGGCTGAACTGAAGACTCAGTTCGTAGACCTTCTGGAGAAGGGTTTTATTAGGCCGAGCTCCTCGCCATGGGGCTGTTCGGCATTATTTGTAAAGAAGAAGGATGAGACGTTGCGGCTTTGCGTGGACTATCGTCCATTAAATGCCGTAACCATCAAGAACAAGTACCCGTTGCCACGGATCGACATGTTGTTTGATCAGTTGGTCGAAGCAAAGATCTTTTCCAAGATGGACTTAAGATCCAGGTACCATCAGATTAAGATAAGGGCGGAGGACATTCCAAAGACAGCTTTTTCGACGAGGTACAGACTTTATGAGTACCTGGTCATGTCCTTCGGCCTCACCAATGCTCCAGCTCATTTCATGTACTTGATGAACTCGGTATTCATGCCGGAGCTGGACAAGTTTGTCGTGGTCTTCATCGACGACATACTAGTATATTCCAAGTCGGAGGAAGATCACAAGAAGCATCTGCGCATAGTCTTGCAACGGCTGCAGGATCACAAGCTATACGCGAAATTCAGCAAATGCGAGTTATGGATATCGCAAGTGCCTTTTCTCGGGCATATTATCTCAGCGGAGGGTATCGCTGTAGACCCGAGCAAGATCACTCAAGTGCTGAACTGGAAATCCCCGAGAACAGTTCACGAGGTACAGAGTTTCCTCAGACTCGCGGGATATTATCGGAGGTTCATTCCGAAATTCTCGAAGATTGCCAAGCCTATGACGGAGCTGCTGAAGAAGGCTACCAAATATGTTTGGAGTCCAGTATGTGAAGCAGCATTCAAGGCTTTAGTCAAGCACCTGACATCAGCACCGGTTTTGGCGCAGCCAGACACAACAAAACCGTTCGATGTGTACTGCGATGCATCTGGCATGGGGCTCGGATGTGTGTCGATGCAAGACCGAAGAGTGGTCGCGTATGGGTCACGGCAGCTTAGAAACCATGAGCAAAATTATCCAACTCACGACTTGGAGCTCGCTGCCGTGGTACTCGCACTTAAGATGTGGAGGCACTACCTACTGGGTAACCTCGTACATTTATATACCGACCACAAGAGCCTCAAGTACATATTCACTCAGAAGGAGCTGAACATGAGGCAACGAAGATGGTTAGAACTGATAAAGGATTATGAAATAGAGATCCATTATCATCCGGGCAAGGCCAACGTAGTGGCAGATGCGCTGAGCCGCAAGTCACACGTCAACAATCTGACCATCACACTGTTGGAAGAGAGCGAACCACCACTGCATGTGATTCCACATGGAGCTCTCTACAACTTAGCTTTGATGTCCACCATCCGTGAAGAGATAGCGGCAGCCCAGAAGAATGACAAGGGCATGTCACATTTGCGGAGACGTGTAGACAGTGGGGAGCTGAAATGTTTCCGGAAGGACGGAGACGGTGTCCTATGGTTCAAGGACCGGATTGTCGTACCCCGTAACCCGGAATTACGGAAGAAGATCTTTGATGAGGCTCACTTGTCAAAGTTTTCTATTCACCCCGGCAGCAACAAGATGTATCAAGAACTCAGAAGCAAGTTCTGGTGGACACGGATGAAACGGGAGACTGCAAAATACGTGTCCGAGCGTGATACATGTCGAAGGGTGAAGGCAGACCATATGCGGAAACCGGGACTGCTGCAACCACTGGGAATTCCTGCCTGGAAGTGGGAGGATGTGAGCATGGACTTCATCGTCGGTTTACCCACCACTTTTCAAAAGCATGATTCTGTGTAGGTGATCGTCGACCGGCTCACCAAAGTTGCCTATTTCATCCCGGTCAACACAAACTACAACGCCAAGAAGTACGCTGAACTGTACATCTCACGGATCTTATGCTTGTACGGCGTACCCTGTACCATCATATCGGATCGGGGCACTTTATTTGTGTCCCGTTTTTTGGAGCAGCTGCACGCTGCATTGGGGATGAAGCTGATCCGTAGTTCAGCGTACCACCCGCAAACGGACGGGCAAACCGGGCGGGTAAATCAGATCCTAGAAGACATGCTACGAGCTTGCGCTATCAACCACGGCAAGGATTGGGATGATCACTTGCCGTTAGCCGAGTTCTCGTACAACAATGGGTACCAAGCCAGCATAAAGATGGTGCCCTACGAGGCGCTATACGGGCGAAAATGCCGCACACCATTGAACTGGTGTGAGTCTGGCGAAAGGGTTACCTTCGGGATTGACCCTGTCAACAACGTGGAAGAGAAGGTTCGACTAATTCAAGCGAACCTAAAAGCCGCCCAATCCCGTCAGAAACAGTATGCGGACCGGAGAAGACGCCCATTGCAGTTTGAAGTCGGAGATCACGTATACCTACGTGTGTCTCCAATGAAGGGTGTAAACAGATTCGGGGTGAGAGGAAAGTTGGCACCCGATTCATCGGTCCATTCCAGATTAACGAAAGATGTGGATCAGTGGCATACCGGCTAAAATTACCAGAAGCACTTTCCGGTGTGCACGACGTCTTTCACATTTCCCAGCTGAGGAAGTGTCTCAAGCTATCAACTACCATTCAGCTGGAAGACATTGAAGAACTGCAACCGGATCTCACCTATCGGGAGGAACCGGTTCAGAGTATTGACGAAAAGGCCCGAACCACACGCAACCGTACGTTGTGGTTCTACAAGATTCTATGGAGTAATCACTCCGTGGACGAAGTGACATGGGAGAGCGAAGAATTTCTTCGCGCTAACTACCCCGACTTTTTCACGTCGCATATCCGGTAATTTTTCCACCGTCCTCTCTCTCTCTCATTTTCACCTTATAATCTCGGGACGAGATTCTTTTAAGGGGGAAGGAATGTAAGGGCCTCAGTTTTTGACACCTATTTGAAGGGTTCATCACCACACCACACACCTCATTTGAAGTAAGTTGATGAACACAAATGAAGAGCAAGTAACCACCATCAACATGCTCATTAGAGAACAAACTCACATATTGCAAAAGTGGTATTTCCCACATGTGATATAGAAGGGCTGGGCATATGAAAACTCCTACACATTGCTCAGGGTGTCCATGCCAAGTTTCACCCAAATTTAAAACCTTTTTGAGGCCATTTTGGGTATAGTTAGAAAGGGGGCAGTTTGAAACCATATTCAAATTCAAACTGTTTTTATCCCATGAATTTAAAAGTGGGAGACATATTAGTATTCAGCAAATTTTTGTGAGCTCACACACCAATTTTCACTCCATTTGGAGTTGATCTTGACATGAGCTAAGTGGGGAAAATTCAAACCTTAATTGAATTCCAAACTGAACTTGTGCTGAAATTCATTCAAACAAAACCCAATTTGAATTCTAATCAATTCAAATGGCTCATGGGTGAATAATTTGAATCACCAGGGGTATTATGGGGCTCACTGTTTACAACAGTGATTAGGAGTAAATTTCAGAGGTTAAAACCCCAGGTGGGACCCACATGTCATAGAGAGAAGGAGGGAAAACTTGCACACAAAGTCACAGCCTCGGTGGGAAATTCCACCGAGCAGCTGTCGGCTGTGCCACCGAGCAGCTACCGGCGCCACAAGCTGCTTCCCCTCTACGCGTGCTGGCGCCCAGGGCGGCTTACTCGCGCCTCCACGCGACCGGCACCGCCTCAGCCCGATCAGGAGTCGGCTGGCTTTATCTCCTCGCGTGTGTGAACCTGAGCAGCGGCAGTTCTTCTCCCCGCAGCTCACAGGTCGATCGGGAAAACCATCAAACGATCTCCTCCTTTGTTCCTGAGCTGCTAGACAGCAACCTGAGATCGCCCTCTACCTCCCCAACGTCAGAAACCCCGAGCTCCGACCTCCTTTGCCCGAAAACAATCGCCACCGTGGCGACCTAGCCTCAGCCAAGAGTCAGGCACCTGTGGACAGCGTTCCACAGGCGTTTTCACGGTCCAGCAAGAGAGGCAACAGGAGCGCGCGACCACCATGCTGCTCTCCTCCAAGTTTGGAAGCAAACCGTGAAGAATCCACGGCGAATTCTCAGTTTTTGCTCCGGTGACCTTAAACTGAGCTTCCGGTACGGATCCTTCAAATTCTCGCTCTAAGATCCGTCTCTAGCTATCAAATCTTGCACATAGACGCTGGACTAGCCGGCGATCAAGTTCTTTTCTGCATCCGTGGCGTGAAACTGTCTAGGAGTGACGAATTTCGAGCTCGATCAAGGGCGGTCATGGCGGGAACGATCCGTCACACGGTGCTGACCGACTTGCCGCCATCCCTGAACCCTTTTGACACCTTGTCGAGCTTCCTAGAGATACACTGATGCTGTAGGATGGATTGTTCGAGGTTTTGGAGGGTTAGAACTCACGGCCGATGGCGCCAAACCTCAACCGAGGCCGCGGCACGTCGCCGGGCTATTTCCGGTCACCGCCAGCCCGAACTGACACCACCGTCGTGTTCCTCAACGTCGACAACCCCCTGGCGGCGAGTTTCAGACCATGGGATGGCCGGCAGCGGCGAGCCGGCGAGCTTCGGGTCTGCTCCGGCGAGGGGCGGCGGCGCGGTCCGCGGGTGCGTCGAGAGGTAGATGAAGCTGGCTGGCCCAGGCGTCAGCGGCTCAAAATTTGAAATCGGGATCGGTGTGGCCGGGATCGGGTGTGCTGGCGTGCAAAGACCCTGTGGGCCGCAGTGTGCAGTCGCCTCGGCGCTCAACACGTGTCTGCGGGCCCCGGCAGATTTAAACTTTTTCTCCGATTTTCAGATTTCGTTCAAACTTCAAATCCTCATAACTTTAACTAGAAAGCTCCAAATTGAGTGAACCAAATTTTGTTGGATTCAGCTCTCTGAGCACTTTCCAGAAAATTAAGTTTCATTTCATGAAAACCATTATTTCTCAAGAATTAATTCCTCAAAATTTAAACTGTTTGGAATTTTCACTGGAGAATCCTTTGGAGGAAAATCCTGAAATTTTGCTGGAATGTTCACCAAAGTATCCTTGAACTACCATAAAAATTTCAGATCCAATTGAGCTCATTTGATCCACCTAATGGGGTGATTAGTGAAACTATTCCAGAGAAAATAGAAAATGTTCACAAACATTTTCAGAATTTTCTCTGAAATTGTTTAGCTCATATCTTTAGCTAGGAACCTTCAAATTAAGTGAGATCAACTCCATTAGAACCCTCTGAAAATCTAGTTTTCAGAAAGTCATAGTTTGTTCCATGAAAATCCCTAGAACACCCTAAGAGTTCCGATTAAGGTCAAGTACATAATTAATTGTGGAGGGCTCAAATGAGCTTTGCTGCAACTAAAACTTGACCAAGTCTGTATTTAGGTTGTAACCAAGCCACAGTAAAAGTTTCAGTCATTGAGTCTGTCTAGTGGGGCTTATAAGCTTCACAAGTTCAAACTTAATATAAATGCATTCAAATTAATACATGTATGTCTTATATCATGTAGTCGCTAAGGTCGAGGAGGAACCCGAAGTCCTAGACTTCGTTACTCCGGAGGAACAGCTAGCCTACGACCAAGAGCAGCAATGCAAGCTCCATCTTGCATTAACCTGTTTCAAATTTTTATTGTTTTGAGCACTTACTTGAGTATCATTATTACTTGCATTAGAGTCTTGTTTGGAAACCCAACTGCATAGTCAAGAAAACCCTGGGTTGGGTTTAGGCTTGCAAAACCCCGTTAGCTACTGCAAAGATAAGTTAGGGTAGGATTCGGTACAAGTCGAGTAGTTGGAACTACTCGCGAGCATAGGCTAGAGGCACTCGACTCGGGTAGAGATAGCACATGAAACACATGGCAAGAAAATGAGACCAAGCGAAGGGTAAGGGCAGCAGGACTTTGGGGCATGTGTGCTATAGCTCCGCTTGCGTCGATTGAGGACCGAGCCGTGTGCGGGCCTGTTGAACAAGCTAGAACAGAACCGAATACCTAACGGCTATATGGGAACCAGGAAACTAATGTAACTCGGGTAGCTGGGTGTTGAGGCATAGCTGGTCATTCAGAGGGTAGGTGGAGAGCTCGAGGTGTAAATCAGTTGGCGGCACTGAGATGCGCGTGTAGAGACCTCTTGCTCGGGATGATTGGACCGGTTCAACATTTGGCTAACGGGTGAAAGGTAGTTGCGTACGGCGTCCGTGATGGTTGTTGTAGGCAACATCGAGTACGGGCGTACGTGACGGGTTATTCGGGTAACCCTGTAGGTGTAAATCGATTATAATTGCCGTCCCTCGCGGTCAGTGAGTACCACTTATTCACTGTACCGTGACGTAGAAAGAACAGGCTAGTTACATGTTAAAATGTTGTTGATTGAAAGATGGACTCTGATTGCTAATGATTTGCTATAGTTTAGAGCTAACTAAAGTTCCTTTCAACTTTGGGCAAAGTACATGAGAGAAATGCGTTTCTTGTTTGATTGTGGCTCTCTCATGTGCCTTAGCGTAAGGTTCTCCACAACCTGCTGCTAAAACTTGAAAGTAAGGTTCTACTAATTAGGCGAGTCCTTGCAAATGATTTTTACCTCATGTAACCCATCACCCCTCATGTAGAAGTTTTATGTTTAGGTGAGATGGGTCAGACTTACTGAGCCTTCTTGCTCACTGCTTGTGTTTGAAGCTTTTGCAGGGTTCTATGAGGAAGGGACTCCCGAAGAGGAGACGGAACCCCAGGAGGGGAACCCCGTCGAGTGGGAGCCGTGCACGCCGCATAATTAGTGTGCGTGTGTGCTAGCAAGGACACGTTCAAGGGCTAAACGTGCACTTGATGCGTAGTCTACGCCCGTGAGTGTAGACTGGACTTATTTTGATGTAAACATGTTCATAAAACAGTTTATGTAATAAAATTTTGCTTCCGCTTTGTACCTTGTATGTGTGTTATCCGGTGCTGTGCAACGCAGCACCCCTCAGCGTGATCCTGGCTCGACAAGACCGCGGGGTCGTGTCATAACCTCTGCGGGCTGCCCAGTGCAGGCCCCCACACTTCGACAAGGTCATTGTAACAGTTGTTGAAAAATAAGTATTTGGACTTAATTGCCATAAATTTGGTGATGAACGTAAGGAGGGTCACTTCTGTGTGTTCGTGAAGCGGCTCTTCTAAAGCTTTAAGAAGCTTGAAGAATGCTTCAACCTCCGTTACTGGAGGATCCTCCGTAGCCTCTGGTTCAATAGCTTGTAGCATCTCATCCATCCGATCGACCCTCGTGTTGTCATCATCCTCTTGCATTTCTTGTACAGCTTTAGAAGCTGTCTCGCCGTGAAAACTCCACACCTCAGTGTATCGAAAGAGTCATTTTATCAAGCCACTTTGTGTTTCGACATTTCGTACATGGGCATCGCACCTTATCGATCGTCGATAATGAAAAGGCTCGATTGATAAAAGCATCTGTCTTTGCGAACCATTCATCTGAGTGACCACCTTTCTTGTTCCAACCAGTGTACATCCAACTACGGTCTTCACCCATATTGGAGGCTACATATTAAAGAGGGAGAAAACATCGTTAATTTATAGTTCTATTGGGACAGATAGGTCCTAAACCCACCCAAGAATGACCGAGAAGAACGTGCTTCTGACGAGACGCCATGTCCGAATTCAGACGAAATTTTGGCAATATAACCCTGTTGTTCTCCGACTGCACGCCCGATAATGGTGCAGCAGAGAACATCAGGGTTACACTTTCAAAATCTCGTCCGGATTCAGACCCGCGTCTCGTCGTAGGCACGCCCCCTCGGTCTCAGGCGGTCCAAAACGGGACAATTCCGAACCTAGCCGGCTCACATGCGTAATGAGTGTGAGATGGGCTGATTCGAAACAGGTGATGCATATTCTAAAAGTTTACGTTACTTATTCTTTTTTGAGTTATTTATGACAGAGAGGGAGGAAAGAACAAAAGAGAGAGAGGGGGAGAATAGGGGTGACCGTCAACGCGTGGGTCTACGTCCGTGCGACCTAACTCTTCGGCATGTCCGAGATTTTAAGAACAACGGGGGAAGGACAAAGTCAAAGCCCACCGGCCTTTTGGGGGCTCGGGCACCAGACACGGGTCATTGGGTTGTCCTTAAACCCTTTTGCGATGGGTCACGACAGATGAGCGGTCGGGCGTTGATTGGATGGAGGTCAGTCGGGCGCCAAGCCCGGACCAATGGCTCTCGTCGAGCGTCTCTCCGTGTCCTTGGGTGCTCGAAGCTTTGGAGGTTCAGGGTCTTCCGATCCTCGCCGCCATCACGACGTGACAACCCAGCCTGGAACCGTTGTAATTAACATTTTTTCACATTCTCTCACGATGGTATATATATATACCTAACCGTCATGAGAGCATAGCATAAACACTCAATTTTATACACAATATTCAACTAAATAATGAATTGAAATTATACAATAATAGTAGTAATTTACATAAAATAAAACAACTAAATTCAATTCAATTCAATTCATACTAATTTGATTCAATTCAACTCAATTTCTACTAATTTGATTCAATTCATTTCATACAATTCAATTCATACTAATTCGATTCAATTCATACTAATTTGATTTAATTCAATTTAATTCTTATAAATAATTTATATAAAATTAGACATAAAACTCTATTTACTTGATCGGAGGCGACGCGACGCACGGGGGAGGCCGGGGGCAACACGGGGTGGCGCCGAGAGCTCCGGGGAGGCGTGGGGGAGCTCGGGGGCGGCTCGGGAGCTCCGGAGGAGGCCGGGGGAGCTCGGAGGTGGCTCGGGAGCTTCGGGGGAGGCCAGCAGTGGCGGCCGGGGCGGCTGCAGCGGCGGGCGGCGGCTCGGGGGCGGTGGCGGGGGCTTGGGTCGGCGCGGGCGTGAATGCCCACGCTGACCCGAGCCCGCGAGGTATATAAGACTTATTTACGACGGCCCGTGGTCGGGCCGTCGTAAATAAGCTCATTTATGACGGTCAAGCCCTAGCCGTTGTAAATAACTTGTTATTTACGACGGCCTAGGTCAAGCCGTCGTAAACAACTCTTTATTTACGATGGTCAGAGTTGGCCGTCGTAATTAATTTAACTTACGACGGCCAACCCTATTGTTGTCGTAAATTAAGCTGACCATCGTAAATTTTTATGTTTCCTGTAGTGAAACGCGAGCTGCGCTGCAAAGCAAAGCTGCAACATGCATGGTATGGATCGTGGTGCGTGCGTGTAGATTTCGGAACCGGTCGTCTGAGTGTGAACTGGTCCCACGTAGGCCCTGTTTGAGTAAAATAAATAGGAGTAGAGTGAAGTGAAAAATAAACTAATGTTTACTTTAATCTCCTTCAATCCACTCCAAATAGATAGTATTCTACTCTATCTAAATAAGCCCGTAAACCAATATGGACACACGTCAGGAAAGGCCACATCTTGCCGTCGAATGTATATATTGCTGAAGGCACGTTGCACAGTAGAGTTGTGGTGCAACTATCTGGTACCTGTTTGTGGATCGAGAGCGGTGGCAGAGGAAGTTGGTGGCGGTTTTAGTATCGGCATAGACAATCTTTATTTTCGATATTGGATTTTGTATCATATAGCCGTTATGAAGCTGTCGATATGATTGTTTCTATTGTAGTGGGTAAAATCAATACAAAGAATATAGTATTTATATGGTTCACAATTGTAATTGATACACATACTATAAGTATAATATGGATCCCTATCATGAACTAGTACACATGCTATATTTTGAGGAGACAATCGCTTTAAACGGGAAATTATACAGAAATATCAAGCCACCTTAGAAGACAATCGTTTATCCTTTTCTATTCTCCCTCATATCATCTTCAACGATTTCTTTATGTTGCGTTTGTATCATGATAAAATGCAAACTCAAAATTCCTCCAACTTGGCACAGTCACTGTGAAATAGCGTACGTGTTGTCAGTTTGACATGCATCTATGTTCTCCACTTCTAATCTCAATGGACATTCTTAGCTTGGTACATGTTTTGGGGTAACATTTTGTCCTTTAGAAGCAACCCGCTAAAAAATTATAATAAATTGCTGAAATATTTATCAGACCAATGGTGTCCATCTAACTCAGCTGAGTGGCCCGCTTCTACGTCCGCGCACGAAAATAAATTTTCTGCATCTGATATACATTCCAACCCCTGTGCGTCCCTGCACCGATGTTCGTCACGTGTCAAGATCATCAATATTAAAGCAGCAGAATTTAGGGGTTAGAGTTATGATTTGGGAGTCAGAGTTAGTGTTTAGAGTTAGACTTTAGTATTTCAAATTTTATTTTTGGCATTTAGTGTTAGGTTTTTTGGTTTAAAAATAAAGAAAATTTAGAAAATAACGGTTTAATATTAGATCTGGCGACGTGGCAGGTATCTAGACGGAGACGCAGAGTGAGCAAAGCGAACCGGCCCGATCGGTCGCGAACAGCCCTTTTCCTTCCCGTGCCTCGGTCGAACTTGCCGTGCATCCAGCAGCATATTCTCCAGGCAGGCCCCTGCTTGGAGCCTGCTGCCTTTGTGCGCCGGGTGGCGCAAACTAGGTACAACATTAGCATGCATGCAGCTCCCTGATCGATGAGCTCCGGATTAACCATGACAGCGCAACGCCACGTTCGGGGACTAAACGAAACAGGGCAAACCGCCCGTGGATTTGGCCTCGGCCCGGACGACCAGATGAGCAGCGGTGATTATATAGTAAAGCCCCCAGGTTTAGCAAAACCGAGGTCTTTCTCCGTGTCGTCCTGGCATGTACCCTCAGCAACATTAAGCATAACGGCCTGTTGGTACTCTGCCCATGTGCACTGCGTGTATCCTGAAACTTGGAGTCGCAGATCCAACGTAACGCGGCGTGCAGACCGCGAATGCGAGCTGCGCTGCAAAGCGCGAAGCTGCAAACATGCATGGTATGGATCGCCGTGCGTGCGTGTAGATTTCGGAACCCCATCGAATGCGACTGGTAACGTGTGGACTGTGTGAAGACACTGAGACCGGCCCTCCACATTGCGCAACATTTCATATTGACTTAATTTCACTAGTGAAGTCACCCTCCACTTTGCGTAACATTTCATTTGGATCATCAATATTGTAGCCGACTAAAGTTTCTTTGAAGTTTCATATATCAATGTCTCCATTAGCCATCTACCCACACATAAATGAGAGGGACTGGGATGCGATCATCGTGTCACCCGTGTTGTGGGAATTAAAACTGTCTAGTAGAACATTCACACGTTAATCACGCAATAAAAGCATGATACATACATGTGTGCGCTTGTGTTCATAGCAAATTCCTATAGCCCTTGCATGCTCACGGTCGCCCTCAGTGTCCATCCAGCTCAGCGAAGTGGCCCGCTTCTACACCCGCGCGCGGCGTGGCAAACCGGCCCAATCAGTCGCCAACGATGCTCCTGCATAGACTCAACTCGGATCTGCACGTAGGTACTACCTCCGTCCCATTCAAACTCTATTTTTAAATTTGGTCAAAGTCAAACAAATTTAGTTTTGATCGACTTTATAGATAAATATATTAACATCTAACATATAAAATAAGTATGTTATAAGATACAAGTTATGGTAAATCTAACTGTACTAATATGATGCTATAAAAATTAGTATTTTTTCTATAAATTTAGTTAAAATTAAATTAGCTTGACTTTAACTAACTCCATAAATAAACTTTTACGATAGCAAAGCCCTTTTACTTCCAGTGCCTCTGCCGAACATGCCGTGCAACTAGCAGCATATTCTCCAGGCAGGCCCCTGTTTTTATTTTTATGTTTTCATGATCACCCGTCCTATGCTACTGACGGACCTGCAGTTGGCAGCTGCACCGGCCGTGCTCTTTAATTACTCTTTGGCGATTAATGGAGCAGACGACGATGGTAATCCATGGATCCGTCTCATGACTGGCGTGCCCCTTCACGTTTAACCCACAGTCCTAGGCTCCTAGCGATGTTGACAAGCAACGACCTACACAGTAAAATTACTGTTTACAAAATAAACGAGACCGGTAAGAGAGAGAGAGAGAGAGAGAGAGAGAGAGAGAGAGAGAGAGAGAGAGTGGTTGGGAAATGCTCCAAAACTTGTTGCTGTTAAAGTCATTCCGAGCTGGTCTGCTCCTCCGTCCGCGCGCCCACCGACGAATGGAAGACCCAAACAAGCCACCTACAGGGAGACACTCCCCACCGAGGTGCATGTGCGCGCTGCATCTGCATACGTACAAGTCTTGCCGACTTGCGGCTCCGGATCGCGTACGTGGTTTTTTGTTCATTCGTAGGTTGGGCGCGACCGAGCTACTAGCGTTTGCTTGGGCCCTCGTGTTCTCTGAACCTGTCGTGGTCCTGGGCTGCTACCGTTTGCCAGTTTGCTATGATCTCATGTGCTTCCTCAGGTCTCAATCTACCTCGTTGTTTTGGCTGGAAACAACGAGGGACGGACGAAAAATATGTGCTGCATAAAAAAAACGAGAAAGGAGATGAAAAGAACAACACCTCTGGTCGCACAGATCACAAACAAGTCTACTCATGTGCCGGCCGTATGCTTGATGGATAAGGATGGACCGTCAGCATGCAAAGAACGAACATCCAGTAAATTAAAACAAAATAACTTGCTAGTGCCAGATCTGTACAAAAAAGGGTCCAATCTACTGGTTTTTTGCAGTAGCCGCACCAACATGTCTTCCGACGATCCAGAGCACAAGACGCTTTAAGAAGCAGGGTTAGAGCTGTAAAGGATCCTACAAAGTCGCGGTCCACTACACTCTCACTCCTACTGAGACCCTTGTGGCTGTTCCCCTCCTTTTTAGATCTGGAGGTCAATTAGTTGGTGGTTTGAGAGCGACGGGTTTTGTGTAAGATGCAGATCAGCTATAATTCGATCATGGATGGGCGACGGCACAAGATATTTTACACGATTATTGGTTCCTTGAACTTAAAGATAAACAAGAGGTCTGCATATCAACATGAAGCAACAGTTGATGTACTCAGCAATTGTTTCAAAAGGGGAAAAGGTAAAACCGACCATAATTGCCTTGTCCTGCTTACGGTAGTTGCTCCTAAAATCAACCAGACTCCGCTCAGCAGTCACCACCACTCCACTAGCGATCCCTGCTCCCTCGCTGCTTCACCATGCACAAAAGGCCTCGGCCACTATCAGCTCAGGAATATTCACAGTGTCTCGATCGCATGCATTGGTTTAAGAATATTCATAGGAAGACACTGCCAAAATATGACGTGTGTGACATCCTTGAAATCTTTAGCCAATGACTGCAAGTTACTCCTACTTTTTATAGCGGGACCAAACAAACAACACTTGGACTACTTTTATCATGTAAACATAAGACAATGTGATTTATACTACCTGATATGTGGTCTGGTGACCATTCACAGTTACATTACCCACATCAGAATTTCAATGCCCCGATGAATATAGATCAAAGAATATTGGTTCAACCATTACATAGACTGACGACACAAAGGCAATGGCGAATAACGGACACATAGACGGGCGACACAGATAAAACTATTGCAGTTGGCGCTCTAACAAGTAGCCACTATGTTTAATTAACAAAGCTTCTTCGCTTGGTCCTGCAGCCCAATCCAAAACATGAGGCCGAAACGAAGCAAATTGAGCACCTCTTTCAAACTAAACGTCATTGAGACCTTTGAGTCTGTGATTCCTAGAGATGAAGATGATGCATTGGGTCCCAAAGAGTCACAAGGATGGGACAAGAGGGAAAATAAAACGAAAGGGCATGTTGACCATGTAGAGCACATCAGCCCTTGACCCCATCATGATCTCGCAGCTCAAACAAATAGAATTCTGCTAGGTACCAGAAAGCATGAAAAGATTATTTCAGCACGGAGATGGTTGTGCATATTTTTGTGTGTGATGCCATCAGAGAGAGCATCCTTTTATCAGGACGAAGAGATCTTGGTAAATATCAAAGAAAAATCACTATAGCCGTGCTTCAGTAACATGACACTGCAGAATTTGTAGCCTTATTCAGCTATTAATTAGTTGGTGGCTTTATTTGTGACATGGTAATGCTTTGTTTACCATTTCTTTTCCCTGTAGACGAAGGGAAATATGTATTATTCGACACTCACAACTTACAACTACATAATGGGATATCGAGGACCAAACGACAAAACCTTAGTACTCATTTTTCTAGCTAGTACTTATGCCAAAAACTATCTGAAGTTTTGCTAAGTTTACTAAATTATTATCCAGTAACTGAGCCAAAAGAATAACTATATTTGTTGGTACTGACATTTGTAACATTATTTGTAGATCTAACCCTGAATTGAATGAGAGGTGGCAAGATATTCGATGATGATCTAAAGTGTCACTTAGGATCACAGCAGAATTTTTTTAGCGACCACTGAGGTGTAGTGCTATCCGAACCGTAGAACAACAGACATAGACGGTGCAAATAATTTCATCATTTGCAGTCTGCAGTTTTATATAGATCTGTACCGCCCATCTCTACAGTTTTATGGTGCAGATGGCACTGCACCGCAGCAGCCGCTCATAAATGATTTGTGCAACTTTGGATGCTGCAAGTCTAAGCAACCACCTCCAGTCGTATCACCAATCTCACATGGGATACTTAGGCTGCTCGCAGCGGCGCGCTACCCGCGCCGTGCCCAGCGGGCGCGCGGGTAGGGGCAGTACGCAGCGGCAGCCAGTAGCGGCCCTGAAAGATTGCGGTGGCTACAATCAGTCCTTCAAATGCAGAGTCACGCTGTAGCCCCGGAAAAAGCACAGAATGAAAGAAGAGAGGAGGAAGAAAGGAAAGAAAAAAGAAAAAAGAGAAGGAAAAGGGGAAAAAGGAAAAGGAAAACGAAGAAAAAGAAAAGGGAGGGAAAAGAGAAAAGGAAAGGAAAAAAAAAGAAAAAAAGAGGGAAATGTGAAAAAGAGAAAAAATAAGAAGAAAAGAGAATGAAACAAAAAGTTGGTGATTTTTTATAATATGTAAAATATAATATTATTAACATAAATTTAGTTATATAAAATAATATAAATATGAGTTAGTGGTATTATATAATATAAAATAGTTTATATAGAGGTATGATTTAGAGGTGAACGAGTGCAGAGAATTGAACTGTAAAGATAGAAATCTTTTAGAGATGACTGTAAAACGCTACGAATATTCTTTTAAGGTCCGATATAGAGGTTCACGAGTGCGAGCAGTCTTAATTGCCGCAACTTCTTCACCAGTTCATGGGTGCTAAGTGCTATAGGAAGAGTAAAACGTAAGTGTCTCTTCTATTTTGCTTATTAATTTGCTCCTAGCTTCAACAACATCTGACCACGTTCCACTTCTCTATTTTCTTGCCTTAATGCGTACTCTTGTCTTGGCTTCATGCCGCCTCCTATTATAATGAGAAGCGAGAAGACTAGGATATGTTTTGTACATCTGAGCTTGTTAGAAAATAATTTATTTGAAAAGCCGATGAAAAACAGCTTATACATACATCATGTTTTTAATTCATTCTGAGAAGCGAGCTAACAGATAAGCTGTTGTAGAATCCAGCTATTTGGCACATCCCTATTATAAAAAATATAAGCTATGTAAAACAGGGCCTAAGCCCGCATGGATTATTGTGCGCCTTCGGCTTATCCATTGTAGTTTACTATAGCTACAGTGCTAAGATGGAACACTTCAAAATCGTGGCTTCACCGTGTGACCAAAATCAGCTTATCTTGAACAATGTTACTGTAGCAAACAGTGCATAAATAATGCATAATCCGTGCCAAAGGGCCCTTAAGATTGGTGAAGAAAGGGAAAAAATATCTAAAAAGAAAAAAAATTAAGAGGTATAAAGGTTTCTTAAAATAACACTAGATTTACTGATAGGGGTATAATGTGCTAGTGTGCACTCATAGAGGTGAATATCGGCAGGTGTTTGTTGAGAACTAGTCTGCTTGTTGAGGGAGTTCTTAATTTTATTAAGAGTATTTTTTATCAAGGAGGCGATATCATTCATCCTTTTTTTTTAAAAAATGCGATATGTAATCACCATACAAGATAATCGTACAAGCAGTTCGTTATTACCACACCATCTCTAATTCTACGGTCACTGCTAGTGGTAGGCAAACAAGCCCGGACCGAAAAATCGAAACCAAAAAAACCTAGACCCGAAACGAAAAGACTGAAATATCGTACGTCCAATCTGTTTCAAGATTCGTATGCTTGTTATTTGCTGTTTTTTTTCTGATTTTATATGATTATGTATTAACTATCGTTGTTAGGCTCCCTCTATTTTGAAAAAAATATTTTAAAACGGAGGGAATATAGAAATAAATGTTGTGAATATTGAGTGATAGAACCATCTGTTCCAGCCGACTGAAAATTAGACTTTCTCAAAAAAGTACACTATTATTTAGGCAAATCTGCTGTTTCAGAGATTGTTCAGATGATCCGTGTGTTCGGGTTTGGATAAAACTCGGCGCCGTTTTGTTAATCCGGCCAGGCTGCAAAATCACGGGAGCGGCTTAGATTCCTGGGATTGTACGCAGTGTTCTACTATTGTCCATGGCGGAAGATCCAAGGCGAATAAGAAATTGAAGAACAAAAATCGGCGCTTTTAGGCAGACCAGATGAGACTCCGACCCCATGTGAGGATGCAGTAGATCCTGATCTTCTATGGTTAGCTGGTCCGTTTAGAGATCTTCGATGGCGAAGTACCTGAAGGCGATCTCCAACCACCATATCCAAAGGAGGTAACTTAAAAAGACAAAATTGAATGAGCAGCTTCAACTAATAATTAGTAAAAACAAAATATTCCAACTTGGTATTTTCTTACAATATTAACTTCAAAACAGTGACCATCAACGTGGACAGACAACAGATAAGCATACCTATATTTTTTTATAATGAGCAATTCACTAAACTCACAAGTATCAAGATTATACAATAGAATTTATATTATACTGATAAGCAGACCTATGCTAGGAGCAAGTGCTGTCGTTTCAACTTTTTTATGCATAACTTTTATTTTGTTTCCTGACTACGCGGAATCATATTTTAGGGGATCGGGAGATTGACATTTGCATTGTATAGACAAAACAATATTGATACTTGTCGGAGCGTGAGCTGCGACACTCCTTCTGGCTTGCTACGGAAACAACCCGCGGAGGTTCTTCGATTGGAGGAGGCTTGGCGTCCTCACACGATCAAACGAGAGAGAGAGAGAGAGAGAGAGAGAGAGAGAGAGAGAGAGAACACCAAGATTTACGTGGTTCAGACCGCCGGAGTGTAATACCCTACGTCCACGGGAGTGTTTGTTGAATTGCTTGAGCGTATGAGTGTGTGAGGGTTTGCGAACCTTTTGTCGGGTGGTCACCCCGGTCCTTTTATAGTCCAAGGCCGGGGTGGCTACAATGTGGCTAGGGGCCTGACAGGTGGCCCCGAAGCTATATGAACCCTATACATGATCTAGAGTTTTACACTCTGAGTAGAGTAGTCAGTGGGGGGAGTTAAGTCCCGCTGCCTGGCGCGCTGAGCGTCCCTGAACATGTATCAGGTGATGATGAAGATGCCGTCTTGTCGCCACGTCTTCTCGTTCTACTTGGGTGACATAGTGTCGTTGGGCGCCACTGTACCCGTTGTCACGCCTCGCCGTCTTGTCTTATCACCGTAATGGTGAGTGGGCGGAGAATGGGGGCGTGTGCCATCGCCAAGCTCCTGGGAAGGCGCAAACCATGAATGTGCGGCCTGACAGCGCACTTCATCCCTGACTTCGTCGACCCACGGCCCATGACGGATTGTGGGGCGCGCGGCGGCTTCGAAGCTCTCGTCGACGGGTACGGAGCCGGGAGACACGTGGCATCTCCGGACCTCACCTCAGGAGAGAAGCTCGGACAGGAGTCTAGGGCACATGTTGGCTCCGAAGCCTTCTTCGGCAGGGAGGAGGTTCATAGCCCACCGACACATGGCAGCTCTAGACCTCACCTCAGCGGGGAGGCTCGGACCGCAGCCCAGGGCACGTGTCGTTTCTGGAGCCCTCCTCAGCAGGGAGGAGGTTCGGAGCCCAAGTACACATGGCAGCTCCGGACCTCACCTCAGCAGGGAGGCTGGGTCCGGGGCTAAGGGCACGTGGCGGCTCCGGAGCCCTCCTCAGCAGGGTGGAGGTTCGGAGCCCAGGTACACGTGGCAGCTCCGGACCTCA
Organism: Neostapfia colusana; assembly: GCA_030760725.1. Classification (NCBI taxonomy): domain Eukaryota; kingdom Viridiplantae; phylum Streptophyta; class Magnoliopsida; order Poales; family Poaceae; genus Neostapfia; species Neostapfia colusana. Next base: position 68,622,647 of record JASWHV010000015.1, read on the forward strand.
CCTCCGTGGGGATGCTGGGTCCGAGGCCAAGGATACGTGGCGGCTCCGGATCCCTCCTTGGCAGGGAGGAGGTTCGGAGCCCGGGTACACGTGGCAGCTCCGGACCTCACCTCACCGAGGAGGCTAGGTCCGGAGCCAAGGACATGTGCTGGCTCTAGACTCTAGACGCGTGTGGCAGCCTCGGGGCTGACCCCGGGGCCAGAAACATGTGGCCTCTCAAGCGCCCGCCTCAGCAGGGAGGCGGGGCCTGGGTTGTATTTTACCCTTCATGCGGGGGTACCCGGTTCTCAGGGTTCGTTGGTGGCCCTCGGGCCCATCTCAAGGGAGTCAATGAGCCCGCATGTGGGGCCTCCATCTTTCCTGCGTGGTGGCTTTGAACCCGTACTTCAGAAACCGAAGCAGTGGCGAGGTTTCAGCTAGTGGATGCATGGTTGTACCTAGAAGACGAAAAGCTTCCACATCTTTGGCGTAGTGACGGCACGTCAAAGTGACCGCACGTTGTCGGCGCAACAGACGTGTGTCTGCTTTTGACTGGTAGGTCGTGGTGACGTGCTCGAGGGGTTGCCCCAGGGTATTTACTGTGGCAGCCCACGGGTCAGTCGCTGCAGTTCCACCGCACCGCTTTTCTCGGGAACCGCCGGACGTTCCCGAGAAGTTACCCGCCTAGCCCCCAGTGTCTGCGGGTGGAACTGGGTCCTACCCATCACTGGGGTGGGCAAGTAGCCCGCGGCGTGGTGCGGTGGAAATTCTAATGTCGCTTTCCTCAGGAACCACCGGACGTTCCCGAGGAGTTACCTATCTGGCCCCCAGTGTCTGACGGGTGGACTTGGGTCCTACCCATCATTGGGGGAGGCGAGTAGTCCGCGGCGTGCAGCGGCGGACCCAAACGTCGTGCATGTTTCCCTGCCTGAGGTCTTGGGTGTATAAAGGGATGCCTTCCGGAGAAGGGTGGTACCCTTCTGCCCCTTGCAATCTTCGTCTTCCTCCTGCGCGTTGGAAGCCACTGCTTCTCAGCGCTTTCATCCACCTCACACCTCATGCCCTCACATAGGTAACCGTTTTCATCCACTTTTGCGATATGTTTGTGTGCGTGCGGCCTTCGGTGCGGCAATTCAGGGAATCCTTCTCCTTGATGGTTCTAGATAGAAGCACAAGCCATCCGGATGGCTTGCTGGTGGCAGAGGAAGCCTTCGGGGACAAGATCCCTGAAGGACTTGTCGGAGGAAAGCTTGACTTCCCTGAAGGACTTGGGGGAGGAGGGCTTGACCTCCCGGAAGGTCTTGACCTTCTTTTGATCCCGCCAGATCGTCCTTCTCCGGCCAAGCGTCTAAAGGGCTTGGTCTTCTTCCGGTCCTGCTAGATCGTCCTTCTCCGGCAAGGCGTGTGGAGGACATGGCCCACACGACACTAGGCGTCGTCGGGGACAAACAAGTCTGCCATAGATGGTGTCTGGCCCACACGATACTGGATGTGATTGTCCGCAGGGCAGAGCTAATGGGGACAACCAAGTCTGCCATAGAACAGGAGGTCGCTTGACTTGTAGCTGCTAGGTTCCAGCGCAGATAGCTTCTAGGCTTCCCTTTTGCCTTGTATATCCTTTGTATGTCGGATCTCTGCCATTAATGAAGATTTTTTTATTTCAAGTCTTGTGTATCTTGAGTCATTGATGTAGGCCTCGGACCCTTGGCAGCGCAAAGGTCCTGAATGACCTAGCTGAGGTGGATAGCTCTTTGTCGATGTCCCGAGCTTGTTCCTCCAGGTCCTTAGCAGCGTAAGGACCCAGGGCGCTACGGCAGTGTGGGTAACACTCCTTCCGGGTCCTTAGCAGCGAAAGGACCCGAGGGAAGTTCGACCCGTGTCTTCAGCTCGTTGTAGCTGGCGCTCCGAGTCTTCTGCTTGCTGCTGCAGTGGTCCGACGTCCTGCCCGTGTGGTTCACCGTGATGGCCCCTGGTAGGTGTGGCCCTTGTGTTGGGGCGCACTTACCACTAGATGAGGCAGGACATCAGCATCGGGCCCCCTGAGAGGTCTGGGACGCCAAGGACCTGTTAGGACCTGCAGACATTGTAGAAAAAGGAGTAGTCGTGCTCTCTGGTCACTCTTTCTTGTTTGTTAGCTTTGCTGTGGCTTACGGTCCTCAGTTGAGCTATGGGGCTTGGGTAATTCGATGTGGTTCATCCGGGCTATGGTTAAAGCCTTGCGTAGGGGTATGAGTCGTCCGGTTCCCCGGTACTGAGCTGTAGCGCTGAAGAGGAAGAGTGTAGACTTGGGGTACAGGACCAGGCAAAGCAGACTACACACCTTGAACCTCCCACTAGCGTAAGCATTTCAAGGGAGTGACCATTCTGCACCATAGGACTCCCGAGCAATAAGACAACCACAGGATCCCAGGTACGCCACAGGTACCTCAAGCGGACCCACCTGCAGAAGGATAGCATAGCTCCTACTATGGTTGAGCACAAGAAAAAGTGACTGGCCACATGGCCGGAGCAGTATGGAAATAAAGCATGAAAAGAATGGGGGCGATGTCCGGGGTCCGGTTACTTTTCTTGTCCATAGACGTGTTCCTTCCGGCCCCAAGTACTTGGTTGCAGCACATGGTAGGCAGTGTGGCAGGCATCGGGTACGGAACCAAGCTAAGCAGGCTGCACGTCCTGGACCTTCCGTGGGCGTTAACCTTTCTTCTAGGAGACCTTCCAGTGCCATGGGACCTAGGAAAAGTGTGTAGGACAGGCTCCGGACATTCCATGTACAGTTGATATGCATGAGCGAGCACAAACTGTAAAGAGAGGATACGCAGGGTAAGACACAATTTTCTCTTTGCAGGCTTCTCTCATAAGAGGAGACAGGCCATACAAGAAGGCAACGAACCGCTCCAGATGACAAGAGTAGCGGTACTCCTCCGGAGCTTAGCTGTTCTAAGCGCTGCTCCTACACACTATGATACCTTTACACAGAAAATAGAACCCTACCGCTGAGCTAAGGGTAGAACTTACGGAGGATTCTATGTTCCATGGATTGGGTAGAGGTACCCCATCCTTCGTGGCTAGGCGGACGCACCCGAGGCAGCATACTTGTGTCACTCGGAAGGCACCCTCCCAGCTGGGGGAGAGTTTGTTACCCCCTTCTCGAGAAAGTATTCGCCAAAGCACCAGCTCGCCCACCTCGAGCTGCCTACTCCGCACGAACTGATGCAGATAACGCCGGAGCGCCTGACGGTATCGCACATTTCGAACAGCTACTTGCCACCTTCGCTCATTGAAAAGGTCGATATCTTCACGCTGGAGATGGTCCTGCGTGGCTTCGTCGTACGCTTGGACACGAGATGAGCCCATGGTTATTTCCGGGGCGAGGACGGCCTCAGTCCCATACACCAGGAAGAAGGGTGTTTCCCCTGTCGCACAATTGAGGGACGTCCGGCTAGCCCACAGTGCACACCGAAGCTCTTCGACCCAATTGGCACCATGCTTTTTCAAGTTGACGTAGGCGCGTGTCTTGAGTCCCCTGAGTATCTCGGCGTTTGCTCTTTTGACTTGACCTTTGCTCTCTGGGTGAGCAATGGAAGCATATAAAACTTGGATGTCGAGGTCTTCGCAGTAGTCTTGGAACACTGCATTGGTGAATTGGGCCCCGTTGTCAATGATGATTCTGTTTGGGACCCCGAACCGGCAAATGATCGACTTGATGAACTTGACTGTTGGCTGCTTGTTGATTGTTACTATATAGGCAACTTCCGACCACTTGGTAAACTTTTCTACGGTGACGTAGAGGTACCGACACCCTTCGACGGATCTGGGGAATGGCCCCAGGATGTGCAACCCCCACACAACGAAGGGCCATGAGGGTGGGATCATCTATAGCAACTTCGTCAGTGTGTGGATCTTCTTGGCGTGGAACTGGAACGCCTTGCATCTAACTAGGTCGACGGTGCGTGGATCTTCTTGACCAGGTCGACGGCATCCTGGAGAGCGATCAGCCAGTAGAAGCCATGTCAGAGGCTTTACCGACTAGCGTGCGGTAAGATGCATGGTTCCCGCACTCATCTTCATGGATCTCTGCGAGCAAGTCACAGCCCTCCTCCCGGGTTATGCACCGCAATAGGATGCCATTAGCGCCACATCGGTAGAGATCCCCTTCTACCAACGCGTATCTCTTAGCCAACTGAGCAATCCGTTCAGTGGATACACGTTCATCGGGAAGGATATTGTCTTTCAAGTAGTCCCGGATCTCCGTGATCCATGCGTCGGGACCTACTTGAGCACTTGGATCTTGAGCGTTGGGTTGTATGGAGTCCCCGGTGACGCTTACAATCCTTAGCGGGCGCCATGGTAGCATGGCCACCGGTATCGCCAGCTTCGAGGTGCTGGTCCCGCCCCCTTTGCCTGGTTCGGCCGGCCAGGTGGTAGGTCGCAGCAACTTCCTTTCAAAGACCCCCTCAGGCACCGGAGCCCAAGTGGAAGCCTTCGTTGACAGGTCGTCGGCTATTGTGTTGTTGGCACAGGGAACATGGCACAAGTCCAAGGATAAGAATTCCTTCTCCATCCTCTGTACTTGGAGGAGATAGGCTGCAAGCTGTGGGTCATTGCAGCAGCACTCTCCCTTGACTTATTTGATGATCAGCTGAGAATCACCCTTGACCAACAACTGCTGGACGTCGAGGGACAGCGCATTCTTTAACCTGAAGATGAGAGCATCATACTCCGCCATGTTGTTGGTCACCTTAAAGTGAAGTCGCACCATGTACTTGAACTGCTCTCCGGTTGGTGTAAGGAGCATAACCCACGCTCCAGCACTTTGCTTGCGCGGGGAGCCGTCGAAGAAGAGAGTCTAGTAAGGCCCAGTGAAAACGGGAGCTTTGGGCTCTAGCCCACCGATGTCTTGGTCCCCTAGGTGGCACGGTGAACATGTCCAGTTCGCAACGAAGTCAGCTAACGCCTGGCTTTTCACCGCGTGCCGCGTTAAGAAGTTGTAACACCCTCAATTTCAGATCCATGCATTGCATATAGAGAAACATTATAAAAGAAGTAGAACGGGAGAAAGAATCATAAAAATGGTGGGAATGGGAGAAAGATAGCTGAAAAGAGCCAATTCCAATTCGCCGAGGAGCACCGTCGACACTTCCTGCGGCCTGCTGGCCACGTGGCGCCTTCGGAGCTCGCCCCTGCGGAGGGAGCGAGGTCCAACACCGCGGGACACATGGCTCCTGCGGAGCTCACCTCTACGGAAGGGATGAGATTCGGCCCCGCGGGACACGTGTCGCCCTCGGAGCTCACCTCCGAGATGTCCGGCCCCGCTGGACACGTGTCACCCTCGGAGCTCGCCTCCGAGAGGTCCGACACTGCTGGACACGTGTCGTTCTCGGAGCTCACCTCCGAGGAGAAGGAAGGTCTGACACTGCTGGACACATGTCGTCCTCGGAGCTCACCTCCGAGGAGAAGGGAGATCCGGCCCCGCTGGACACGTGTCGCCTTCGGAAGCTCAGCCCCGTGGGACACGTGTTGACTTTGGAGCTAGTCTCTACAGAGAAGTGAGGCACAGTCCCGCGGGACACTTGTCGCTCTCGGAGCTCGTCTCTGAGGAGAAACGAGGTCCGGCGCTGCTGGACACGTGGCACTCTCGGAGCCCACCTCCGAGGAGAGGGGAGGTCCGGCACTGACATGTGGCGCCCCTAGAGCTCGCCTCTGAGGGAGAGGGAGGTCCGACCCCGCCAAACACGTGGCGCACGCGGAGCTCGCCTCTGAAAAGAGGAGAGGTCCCGCCCGCCATGCACGTGGCGCACGCGGAGCTCGCCTCTGAGGAGAAGGGAGGGCCCGCCCGCCAGACACGTGGCGCACCCGGAGCTCGCCTCTGAGAAAAAGGGAGGCCCGGCCCACGCTGGACAACTGGTGCCTCCGGAGCTCACCCTGCGGAGGTGACGAGATCCTTAAGCGGTTTTTCTCCTGTGTGCGCGAGAGTACCCCGTACGGAGGATACCGACACAATTTCCCCCACGTTGCTCCTGCACCAAATCAATTGGAGATAAGTTTGATAAGATCCAAAAACAAATTGAACAGGACTCTTATTTGAGCTCCAATTGGAGTAGGACTCTTCTTTCACCCCTTATAAATAGAACCCAAAATCCCCTGGCCGCAACCATGTACCTATTTTCCACCTCCCGATTCGACGACTTGGAGGCCCTAGCTTCCAACTCGCCGAGTTACCCCCTTCGTCGGAGTTCAGTCGCCGGTGAACCGCCGACGAGCTCCGTCACGCTTCGCCGTCGCCAGAAAAGAGCCGACGATCATAAGAGAAGTGAGGTAGGTCTTCGTTACCCATCTTACGACATCGCCGCATCCATTTTCTTCGTTTCCTTCGGACAAAACCTTTTTCGTGTGGACAGATCTCGTTTGATCGGTCTTTGATGGTGGAATTGATCTAGATCTTGAGTCAAGATCATCACCACGTCCACACTTGATCCTTACACCCTTGTTCACCATAAAACCCATGCAAGCCCAGTAAAACATGCAAGAACACGTACAAACTGGTCTAATAAAATAGCATCATAGGATTTGCACCATTGCATATTGAGTAAAGTTTGTGCATGATGTTTGATTGCTATAATTTTGTATGTGCGTGGTCATGAGTAGAAGGACAAGCTCAGGAAGCCATCTACAAAGAACTACAAACTTCGAGACACGTGAGCAACAAGAGCCACAGGAGCAAGGCAAGTGCCCCTTGACCATATTGATCCCATGTTTTGAAAATTGTTTCATTTGCAAAAATGTGTATGCTTGAGTCAACTTGATGGGAAACCCTTTTATAGGAGTTTACTAGTTTTGTTAACCATCCTTGTTGCCGGGAAAGTTGATGAGTCGGGTATGGTCATTTTTTCTTTTCGCTTCGCTTAGCTTACGGGTTACGGGAAGCCGAGATTAAACATGTCTAGTTACTGCACTCATATGAATAATGATAATGAGAACTTGATGGTGATAATGAGCATAGAATCAGGGGAGATCTAGGCAAGCTTGGTTCGTGGATGTGGTAGAATGAGATGGTGGTTTACTTGCCGTAGATCTAAGGATCGGTTCATGCCAGCACATGCCAGGAAAACAGTGCCACCACAAGGCCAAATATGGGTGCGGCTTAGCTGACTAATTAGGTAAGTTGCTAGATTGTTATGGACCGTGGAAGGCGCGGGAACGGGAGTCGAGAGAGGACTTCCCTGGGAACTGCATGGCACAAGAGGGGGCCCGTAGGTGGGAGAATGGTGATTCGAGCCTGCTGGTGAAACCTTAGTGAGTCCATACATCTAGTAGCCCCTTTGTAAAGGCTATTTTGTGATCTCTTGGCCATACACCGATGATTGTGTACTGGTATAATGGAGGTTCTGCAGTCGCCGATGGGTGACGAAATCATGAACTTGTGGGTAAAGTGGCGCCCCCTCTGCAGAGTGTAAAATTATCATGATAGACGTGCTTACGGTCACAAGCGCCTGGCCAACTCACATGATTAGACGGAAATTTGGGATGGAAACTTGGGACGGATATTTGGTTATGGATATGGTATGGTCATTAGGATTGGTTTCAGGACTGTTGAGTCTTGACAATGAGTTTGGTTTGGTGATATGAATATGAGATGGTTATGGAAATTATGAGCATGAGATGAAGTTGAGAAAGATTAATGGCTGGTTGAGACATTATAAGCGGTAAATTACGATGGAGGTATGTTGCTGTTTTACATGGTTATAATAGGATTAAATTCACCTAGACATAGTTCCTGTTTTTATCATGTTTGTGAAATAAAATTTGCTTGCTGCAATGAGCCTTTTTGTTCCATACCTTGCTGAAAGCTACATGTCATACTTTTCCCGCACTTGCTCAGTACGACAAGTACTCACCCTTGCATTATCATACAAACATCAGCAACAGGAGAAGAGTACTCCGAGGATCATGTGGAGTACTAGGCATGCGGACTACCGTCAACATGCCTGTGGAGTTGAAGATGGAGCCGCTGCTGTTTAGTTTTGCTTCCGCTATCGTTTAGAGACTTCCGCTGCTAGAATAAGTTAGAGATTCATGAGTCATTGTAATAAAATACTTAAACCCTATTTATTCGTGGTTATATTCTGAATTCAGTTTGTGGATTACATGTATATGTGTGATGAACATCCTGGGCACACATATGCATTAGCTTGGTTCTGTTTTTACGGGACCGGGCGTCACAGATTGGTATTAGAGCCCTTTGACCGTAGGACGCAAGCCTAGGTAGAATGGACACTCTAAAACACATAGGCACACCCCTCTAAACTGCTATTTTCGAAAATTGCTTGCTGCTGCACTTTTCTTGTCAATTCAGCCACCGCAAAGTGCTATTTTCAGCCCCTCTTTTCTCTTCTTTGGACAACAACATTTTCTCTTCCTTTCTTCATAACTTCTAAAGTTTTGAAGTATTTTCTTCCTTCTCTAAAGTTTTTCATGTCCTATTTAAAGATGTCGGTGATCCGGAGCATGACACGCATAAGTACTCGCTCACCACCACGTGGGAGTGCACTTAACCCCATTGAGGTGTCCGATGGACCACCTCCGTTACACGGCGAGAACAGCACCGGTTCACATGATTAAGTTTAGGATTCCCATTGAATAAGCTGTAATAGGAACATTTAGACTGTAGTAACTTGAATAGGAGTGGTGTGTTGAACTTTTGTGATGATTGCTTGTGTTGTGTGCTAGTGTGAGTTGTGGTCCGGACCCTCCCGGAGGGGTCCGATGCGTCCTCTTGTGGGAGTCAAGGACTCGGGGGGGCCCCAGGCCCTTTGGTCTGGAACTACACTCTGGGAGTTGGACCCATATGTGCACTGGTTGTCAGATCTAGTTGGGTGAGACTCGACTAGATCTTCTCGGGGAGGTCCGGGACTCGGGCTCCCCAGGACCCTAAGTCTGGGATTGCATTTCGGGAGCTCGGACCTGGATATGCATTGCTCGTCAGGTCCGATTGGTTGGGACCCGACTATTCCCCCGTCCCTCAGGTCTCCTGTGGAGTATGAGTCATGGGACCCTAGACCAACGGCAGCAGAGGCCTTATCTGGGACTTGAGGTCGATGGAGTTCTAGCCGCGCAGAAACCAGAACCATACTCACGACCTCAGTTGTGGCGGCGATGTTTAGGAATAGATGCTCGCCTTGTTCTGGGGCCAGCATGATTGGTAGTGTCGTGAGGAACTTCATCAGCTCCTCAAATGCCTCATTTGCCTTCTCGGTCCGCATGAATGGACCGGATTTGCGTAGAAGCTTAAAGAGCGGAAGAGCCCGCTCAACGAGTCTAGAGATAAATTGGTTGAGCGCAGCCAAGCATCCGGTAAGCTTCTGCACGTCTTTGATGCGGGTTGGGGCCGCATCAACTCTATCGCCTTAAATTCTCTGGGTTAGCTTCGATCCCTCGGTGTGGGACCAAGAACCCGAGTAGCTTTCCAACAGAGACCCCAAAGACACACTTGTCTGGGTTCAACTTTGTGCGTGTTGAACGCAGCCTGTCGAAGACTAAGGCTAGGTTGTCGAGTAGAGATGCTTACGACTTGACCTTTACTACAATGTCATCAGCATACACCTCTACTAGGTCACGAATGAGATTTCCAAATGTTTTATGCATTTCACATACAAAAGTGGGAAGGGCATTCTTAAGACCATAAGGAATGGACATCTACCGTGATGAAAGCAGTATGCTCTTCATCTTCCCTAGACATGGGTATTTGGTGGAAACCCAAATATGCGTCTAGGAAACACAGTAGATCACAGTCAGATGTAGAATCCACTATTTGCTCTATACGTGGGAGAAGAAACGGATCCTTTGGACATGCCTTATTGAGGGTGGTGTAGTCGATGCACATGCGAAGCTTTCCTCCGGTCTTGGGGACGACAACAAGGTTTGCCAACCATAGAGGATGGTGGACCTCTCGGATGAAGCCAACATCGTGTAACTTCTTGTTTTTCTTCACGGATGAAGTCTTGTCGCTCGATGGATGGCTTACGAGGCTTCTGTTGGACCGGCCTGGCATAAGGGCGGATCTTTAGTTAGTGCTCAATCACCTCCCTGGGGATCCCGAGCATTTTTTACGGTTGCCATGCAAACACGTCGACATTGGCCTGGAGGAAAGTAGCGAGCGCGTCTTCCTATTTGCTACCCAGACTCCCGGTGATTCGGGTGGATTGGGCGGCATCAGGACCAACTTGAACAACCTTCACTGGTACATCCTCACCGTCTGAGGGCTGCACATGGCATGCAGATGTCGTCCCTCGCTGACGCGTCCTTGGAGGCGGACGGCTAGCTTCTGCGTGACCGGAAGCAGCCTCCTTAGCAGCTGCCAGTGCTTGAATCTTTTCCAGCGCTGAGGCAGCCGCAGTGCGGTCTCCGCGGATCTTGAGGACACCTCTCGGGGATAGCATCTTCAGGACCAGGTAGCCATAGTGGGCTACTGCCATGAATCGGTACAGGGCGGGCCTACCGATTATGGCGTTAAAGGGGAGGCTGACCTCCGCAACGTCAAAGACGACGCTTTCCGTGCGGTAGTTCTTAGGCGTCCCCTACATTACCGGGAGGGAGATGCTACCGCATGAGAAGATTTGGTCCCGACCTACCCCCGAGAATGGCCTCGAGGGGGTAAGCTGGGACATATGGATCTGCAACTTTTGAAGGCCGCGAGACTGATAACACTGAGGGATGCCCCGCCGTCGATTAACACGTAGTGGAGCCTCACGTTGGAGATGGTCGGGGCGACGAGGAGAGGCAGCTGCACGGCGCCAGCCATGTCCTTGGGGCAGTCGGAGGCGTCGATGCTGATCGGTGTCTCCATCCACTTACGGTGTGGCGCCGGCCGGGGGTCGGAGCAGCTACCGCCACTGCTCGACGCAGGGTCTTGACGGCTTGCAGGGACGAGACGTCAGAAGAACCCTCGTACATCATGCAGAGTGTGCCGGCCGTTTTGTTACCGGCTCGTCTAGTCACACTTGCTATGGAGCAAGGGGTGGCCTCGTCGTTTCTCGCCTGGAGACGAGGACGTGTAGGGCGAGAAGCCTTGCCACGGGAGGTGACGTTCACCATGGTCGCGTAGAGAGCGCGGAAAGCCCCCCTACCTGGCGTGCCAAATGTTGGAGTGTGAGCTGTGATACTCCTTCCGGCCTGCTATGGAAGCACCCCGCGGAGGTTCTTTTTTTCCGGAGGGGGCTTGGCGCACTACGCGACCTGGGCTTTAGGGAGCGAATGAACACCAAGATTTATGTGGTTCGGGCAGCCGGAGCGTAATACCCTACGTCCATAGGAGTGCTTGTTCTATTGCTTGAGCGTGTGTGCTTATGCGTTGTGGGATCTGGGATATGAAAATCAGGAACTATCTATAGGATGGTCACCCCGGTCCTTTTATAGCTCAAGGTCGGGGTGGTTACAATGAGGCCCAGGGCCCGACAGGTGGCCCCAGAGCTAAGTGGACCCTATACACGATCTAGGGCTTCGTCCTCTGAATAGAGTGGCCAGGAGAGTTAAGTTTCGCCGTCTGGCGCACTGAGCACCCCTGACCACGTGTCAGGTGATCATGAATACGTCGTCTTGTCGCCGCATCTTCTCGCCCTGCTTGGGCGGCTTCCTTCCGTTGGGCAGCACTGTACTGTTGTCACGCCTTGCTGTCCTATCTGGTCACCGTAATGGCGAACTGTCAAGGGACGGACGCGTGTGCAGTGCTCCATGCTTCTGGGAAAGGCGCGAGCCTTGAATGTGAAACCTGACAGTGCACTTCCATCTTGACTTCGTCGACCCACGGCCCACGATGGATCGTGGGGCACGTGGCAGATCTGGAGCTCTCATCGATGGGCTTAGTGCCAAGGGACACGTGGCAGCTCCGGACCTCAGCTCTGTAGGGAGGCTCGGGCTGGAGCCCAGGGAACGTGTCAGCACTAGAGCCATCCTCAGCTAGGAGGTGGCTCAGAGCCAGTGGACACGTGGCTTCCCCGTACCTCACCTCAGCGGGGAGGCTTCGACCGGAGCCCAGGGCACGTCTCTGCACTGGATCTGTCCTCAACGGGGAGGCGGCTCGGAGCCAGGGGACACGTGGCAGCCCTGGACCTCACCTCAGCAGTGAGGTTCGGGCCGGAGCTCAAGGCACGTGTCAGCTCCGGAACTCATGCACACGTGACATCCCCAGGGATGACCATGGGGCCAAGGGCACGCTGCTTATGCTGGCGCCCGCCTCAACTGGGAGGCGTGTCCCAGGCTGTCTTTTACCCACTGCACGGGGGTATCCGGTCTGCAGGATACCGACAGTGGCCCCTGGGCCCATCTCGGAGGAGGCAGTGATCCCACAGGTGAGGCCTCCATCTCCCCCGTGTGGTGGTTTTGAACCTGTACTTTGGAAACCGGTGTGGGGGCGAGATCCTCGCATAGTGGGCGAGTGGGTGTACCTGGGAGACAAAGAGGCTGCACGTCCTTGGCGTAGTGGACACGCTCGCCTGTCGAAGCAGTGACACATTGTTGGCATAGTGGACACGTGCTTGCTCTTAACTGGCAGGTCATGGCGACGTGCTCGATGAGTTGCCCCGTTGCTTTTACTGCTGCAGCCTTTGGGTCGACTGCCGCTGGACGTTCCTGAGAAGTTACCCACCCGGCCCCCAGTGTTTTATGGGTGGACCTGGGTCCTACTCATCGATGGGGGAGGTAGGTATCGCACGGCGTGGCATGGTGGAAACTCAAACGTCACGCCTATTGCCCTGCTAGAGGATAAGGACATATACAGAGAATCCTTCCGGAGAAGGACGATTCCCTCTCGCCTTTTGCAATCTTTGGCTTCCTCCTGCACGCTCGAAGCCTCTGCTCCGCAGCACTCACAGCCTTTCCTCGCCACCATGTCTTCCAGCCTCCGTTCACCCGGGCTCAGGAGCGATGGCGACACCGCTGTCGTGAGGCGCCTGCTCGGCTGGCAATCGGCCATGTTTGACGGGAAGATTCGCCGCGGGAGGGTCCCGTTGACCGACTCGCGACCCAGTAAGGTGGTACTCTTCACCTCGTACATGTTGTCCGGGTTCGCGCTTCCGGCGTCCTCCTTCCTCCTCACCCTGTTGGAGGTGTATGGGCTCCAGTTGCAGCACCTCACGCCGCACGCCCTCGCGCTAGTGGCTGTATTCGTCCACTTCTATGAGATGTTCGTGTGCGTACGGCCTTCAGTGCGGCTCTTTAGGGTGTTCTTTCTCCTTGAGGGCCTCAGGGAGAAGCACAAGCCAACTGGGGCTTATTACTTCCAGCACCGAGGGAGGCACCCCGCGCCCTACATCGCACCCTTCACTCCCGGGGAGTTGGAGCACTGGAGGGAGGACTGGTGATTGCCCAGACTGACGTCCAAGACCGCGTGGAGCTGCCAAGTGGCCTGCCAATGACCTAGGTGGCCGTTGGGAATGAGATCCCCGACCTGTAGGACGCCTACACGCCGGTGTTGGAGAGGATCATGTACTTAGCGGAGGAAGACCTGACCTCGCTGATGGTCTTGGCTGACTTCCTGTCCCGCCGGATCGCTCCTCTCCAGCAGCGTGTTTGGGCCACTTGGTAGTACACCGGGGAGGGCGACATGACCCGATTAGAGCGTGGAGCAGCGTCTTCGCTGGATCAAGAGATGTTAGGGGTGATGCTGCAGAAGCTCTCCTATGACCCGATTACCAACGAATCCATCACCGCGCCGGTGAGGTGCTAGCCTGTCTACCTCAACCTGCAGGTGTAGTCGAGGCTGCTGAGGGAACTGTCGACACTGGATGACATCGATGTCACAGTGTGGCAGATTGGGGATCCCTCACGGGGCATCGAGATCCCCGGAGTAGATGGCACCAGTGGTCAGGCAGGGCCTGCGCCGGACTCACTGCCAAGCAGGGGGGGAGAGTCGGCGAGGAGGCTTGAGCCTGCGGCGCGCCCTCGCTCACCACCCAAGGATGCCCCAAAGCCAGGCAGGGCATCGAAGAGGAAGCTGGTCTGTCCTGATGGAAGCTTCGTCTCCGGCCACCAGGCAAGGGGTTCCCAGGCTTCCCGTGATCCCGCACCGGGCTCGGCGACTAGCGCCGGAGGCACCTCTCGAGCTGCCACTGCCGGAGCAGTCCCGACAGCCACGGGAAGTGCGTCTGGTGCTGCTGGAGCTTCAAGGCGGACCCCAGCAACATCATCGGCTTCTCAGCCGTCGAGGTCCGCCCCACCTCAGGGCGCATCTTCGGCGTCGAGGTCCTCGGCAGGGAAGATCCCCGAGGATCCTCCAGTACCAAAGCCAACGGAAGTGACCTCGATGTCGACGGGGTGAGTGGCTCGAGCCACCCGCACAAGAAGCTCCACGCGGAGTGGAACTTCCAGGCCTCCAAGTACTGCTCAACCTCGTGGGGCTGTGTACTGAGCCGCTAGGTGGAGTAGTTGATGCTTGGTGCATCTTTTTGTAGGGATCCTCAGCAGAGAACCTATGCTCCTCCCCCACCGCAGCAGTCTGGGAGACGGAGCTCTCTGTCCGACGAAGCTCCAACACCGGCTGCAGCCCCTGAGCCTGTGCCCGAGGCAGCTCCGGATGTCAACATCTGGGCCCCTGAGGCTGGCCAAACGATGGGCGCAGACGCCTCTGGTAGCAGTGCGGCTGCTGCTGAGCGGGCTGCTAGCCCTCCTCCTCTCCCTTCACAAGTCGCCATGATGGCAACCCCATTAGTGGGCGAAGATCTAGAGGGTGTCGAGGCAGTACCTCGCCTGATGATGCCGAAGGCTGTCTCGGTCCCCAGGGCCGCAAAAGCCGTCTGCTCTAGTCTGGACCAAATGCAGGACGCATTCGAGCAAGAGTGGGCCGAACTGAGGTCCAAGCGGAAGCGCCTCCAGGACTGGGACATCCTTCTGAAGGCGTGGGTCCAGTCCACCAGGGAGAAGGCTCGGGCTCGGGAGGAGCGGCTTGAGGCTCGGGAGGAGGTGCTGGAGGAGACAGAGGCCGCCGTCGCGGCCCTGTAAAGGAATGCGGCGAACCTCCAGGCTGAGGCCGAGAGCCTCCATGCCTCCGCCGATGCACGTCTCGCAGCCCTGACGGAGCTCCGGGAGAAACTCGTTCGTCAGGAGGAGGTGGCGGAGGTGAGGGAGAGGGAGCTCTCCGAACGTCTGGCTGCCTATAGCGGGAGGTCTCCGCTACGTCCGTGACCTTCAGGGCGTCCATGACCGGGAGGTCTCCGCTGCATCCAGGGAGTCTGACTTGGAGGAGCAGGCTGCGCGGCTGGCCACTAGGAGCAGGCCCTGGTTGCCCTATAGCAGGGGCTAGCTGCTCAGGAACAGGAGCTGGCGAGGAGTTCGGCGGGGAGCTGGCTTCTTCCGCCAAGGAGGTCGAAGATCTTCGGTCTTATTGTGCCGCTGAGGTAGAGAAGGTTTGGGACTTCCTCGGCCACGTAGAGGCGGCCCTAGAACCCATCGGCTTCGGCCCCTTGCGCCTCGGAGGGTCGGTCCAGGAGGTGAGCCAGTGCTTCCTGTCGTGGACTCAGCCGAAGAGACGCTCCTGACGCTGGGCATGTCATGGGGGAGCATCTAGAGGCCTAGGGCAAAGCTCTGGCTCAGATGGTGGCAGGCCATGTGCTCATTTGCCTCCGGAGCTGCGACCCCAAC
Source organism: Neostapfia colusana (assembly GCA_030760725.1). Taxonomy (NCBI): domain Eukaryota; kingdom Viridiplantae; phylum Streptophyta; class Magnoliopsida; order Poales; family Poaceae; genus Neostapfia; species Neostapfia colusana. The sequence goes on from JASWHV010000015.1 coordinate 68,638,256, forward strand.
ATCTCCCTGGAACCTATGGTACAGAGCCACAGTGCAGAGCTGTCGGAGGCGGCGAAGTATTCCGTGGATGAAGCCGCCCGACTTGTAGCTGCTAGGTTCCAGCGCGGATAGCTCCTAGGTCTCCCGCTTGCCTTGTATCCTCCTGTGTATGCCAGAGCTCTGTTGTTATCAAAGACTTTTTGTTTCAAGTCTTATGTTGTCTTGAGTTGTTGATGTAGACTTTGGACCCTTGGCGGCGTAAAGGTCTGGAATGACTTAGTCGGCGTGGGTAGCTCTTTGCCGATGTCTTGAGCTTGCTCCTCCAGGTACTTAATAGAGTAAGGACCCAGGGCGCTCCAGCAGTGTGCCTACCACTCCTTCCGGGTCCTCAACGGCGTAAGGATCCGAGGGTAGTTCGGCCCTTGTCTTCATCTTGTCGTAGCTGGTGCTCTGAGTCTTCTGCTCGCTTCTACAGTGGTCTGTCGTCCTGCCCGCGTGGTTCACCATGATGGACCCCTCGTAGGTGTGGCCCTTGTGTTGGGGCTCACCTACCATTGGATGAGGCAGGACGTGAACATCGGGCCCCCTGGGAGGTCGGAAACTCCAAGGACCAGTGCGAACCTGCAGCCACGGCAAAAACATGTAGTCGTGCTCTCTGGTCACTCTTCCTTGTTTGGTAGCTTTGTTGTGGCTTATGGTCCTCAGTTAAGATGCGGGGCTTGGGTAATTCGATGTGGGTCGTCCGGGATATGGTTAAAGCTTTGCCTAGGGGTATGAGCCATCCGGTTTCCCGGTACCGAGCTGTAGCGCTGGAGAGGCAGGGTACACACACTAAGGGTACGAAATGAGGCTAGCAGGCTACACCCCTGGACCTCCCTCTAGCGTAAGCTTTTGGAGGGAGGGACATTAGGCACCATAGGGCCCCCAGGCAATGAGACAACCAAAGATCCCTATGTTACGGTCAAGACTTTGCTGGGGGGTATGATCCGTCCGACTCCCCGGTACCGAGTTGTAGCGCTGGAGAGGCAGGATATGCACGCAAAGGGTACGAAACTAGGCATAGCAGGTTACGCCCCTGGACCTACCGCTGGCGTTAGATTTTCAGGGGAGGGACCATTCGGGCATAGGGCCCCCAAGAAACGAGACAACCGTAGGACCCCGGCTACGCCACAGATACTTCAAGCAGACCCGCCTATACAAGGATAGCACAACCCTTGCTACGGTTGGACACAAGGAAAAGTGACTGGCCACACGGCCAGAGCTGTATGGAAAGAAAGCACGAAAAATATGGGGGCAATGTCCGGGATTCAGTTACTTCTCTTGTCCGTAGGTGTGTTTTTTCTGGCCCCCAAGTACTCAGTTGTAGCGCAGAGGAGGAAGGATGTGCACGCTAGGGGTACGGAACCAGGCATAGCAGGCTACACACCTTGGACCTCTCGTGGGCGTTAACCTTTTAGCGAGGGGACCTTCCAGTGGCACAGGACCTAGGACAAGTGTGTATGACAGGCTCCGGACATGCCGTTTACAGTTGATATGCATGAGCTAGCACAAACTGTAAATGAGGTACGTAGGGTAGAATAAATTTTTCTTATTTCTGGCTTCCTTCGGGTGATAGGAGGAAACATGCCATGTAAGAAGGCAGCGACCCGCCCCGTATGACAAGAGTAGCGGGACACCTCTAGGGATTAGCTGTTCTAAGCGCTGTTCCTAGACACTATGACACCTTTACAAAGAAAGAGAAAAAGAAAAAATATCCTACCATTGCGCTAAGGGTAGAACTTACACGGGTGTTCTATGTCCTGTGGTCTGGGTAGAAGTACTCATCCCCTGTGGCTAGACGGGTGCACCTGGAGCGGCAAACTTGTGGTGGTCGGGAGGGACCCTCTCAGCTAGGGGAGGGTTTGTCACCCCCCACGAAAAAAGTATTAGCCGAGGCACCAGGTGGCCCTACCTTGGGCTGTCTACTCTGGGCGTACCATTGCCGGGGCGTTTTGCGGTGTAGCGCATTTTGAGCAGCCTCTAACCATGTTGCCTCGTCGACGAGGTTGATTTCTTCACGCAGGAGCTGGTCCTGCGTGGCTTCGTCATATGTCTGGATGTTGGGTGAGCCCTTGGTGTGTTCTGGAGGAAGGCGGCCTCGACCCCCTACACCAGTGTAAGAGGGTGTTTCCCTTGTCGCAAGAAGGGGGGCGTCTGGCTAGATGTGGAGCGCCTTGCATCGCTCGTTGTCGGTGCTTGAGTCGAACTCGGAGTGGCTGTAGACGGCTTTCAACGCCCTCTAGGCGTCTTGAGACTCCATCTCCTGCTCAGCGTTAGGCTCAAGTTTGGCCTTTTGTTTAACCTCCCGCTGGCGGGAGGGTGCGCCATTTTGGCGCGGCTGCTGTTGTTGCAGCTCACGGAAGTGTTCCGCAAGCTTCTTGATCTCGTGGCAGTCATTAGCGCCGTGGCTGCCGGTGTTGTGCGCCGGGAACCACTGGCCGTCGTCGCTGGCAGACGACGGTCGCGGGCGCTTGTCAGTGGCGGTGGATGCCCCGGCCAGTGGCTTGTTCCTGCCTCCGGTCTTGTTCTTCTTGCTGCTGCGCAGAGCTGCAGCTTCTCCGGCACTCCCCGCTGCGGAGGCAGGTCGCGAGTGCCAGTCTTGGCCTTCCGCCGCCTTGGCACATTTGTCGCCCAGGCTGAAGAGCTCGGAGATGTCTTGCACGTCGTGCGTGGCTAACTTCTTGAGCATCTTCTTGTCTCGGACGCATTGCCGGAAGGCGACGATGACGGAGGCGTTGGAGATGCACGGGATGGTGTTCCTGACCCGGGAGAACCACTGGATGAAGGACCGCAGCAACTCCCCATCACGCTGACACACAGCATGGAGGTGAAGCTCGGTGTCGAGGCACGTGTAGGAACTCCCGAAGTTGGCCGTGAATCTCCAGCACAATTCTTCCCACGACGTGATGGATCCTAGGGGAAGGTTCATAAGCCATGGCTAGGGTGTCGGTCAGGGCCACGGGGAAGTAGTTGGCCATGACGGCCTCATCCCCTCCTGCAGCTAGGATGGAGGTAGAGTAGATCTGCAGAAACTCTGTGGGATTGACTGTCCCATCGTATTTTTCCGGCAGGTTGGGCCGGAACTTGGGTGGCCAGACCACCATACGAAGGTGCGGGGCAAGCACCATGCAGCCCCCTACTGCCCCCGGAGAGGCAGGGGTAGGTGGAGTGCGGCCCGCCGATACGGCGCTCGAAGAGCGGTACTCTCCTTCGAGGTTGCGATGCCTCTCGCGGCGTCACTCGATGGTGGTGCGACCATCTCCGCTTGCTAGGCGGCGGTTCAGATCGCCCCTGAGGTCGGCTGCGGCCACTGCGCGTGGGCTGATGCCTCACGGGCCACCATCGGCATACGCGACTGGACCAGCAAGGGTTCGGCCCGCTGCCTCCTATAGGCAGGAGAGTTCGTGGTCACGGCGACAAGGTGGTCAACATCGTGTCGCCACTGTTCTGCCGCCTCGGGGGTGGCACCCTCGCCCGGAGGGTTGTGGAGCAAAGCGCGTGCTGCAGACAGCACGCTTTCCGAGCTCGGACATGGCGGTGATGTCGCTACTGCCGAAGTAGAGGGTGGCCGAGAGGAAGCGGCCGCTGGCGGTGTGAGCGCCGATGGCGCACCGTCTGCGCGGTGTCCAGCCCATGCCTACCTGGGCACCACTGGCGCCTTAGGGGCACCAGCGTTCTGGTCGCCGGTTTGGCCGGATCTGGGTGCTGGGGACGCCGGTGGCACGCCGGTCGTCTGACTATCGGCCTTGTCAGACTTGCCCGCCCTGGAGCGGGTGGTAGCCTCATCGTCTCCCGTCTGGAGACGACAACGAGCTGGGCGAGAAGACTCGCCATGAGAAGTGATGTTCACCATGGTCACGTGGAGTGCAAGGAAAGCCCCCCTTCCCAGCGCACCAAGTGTCGGAGTGTGAGCTGCGACACTCCTCCCGGCCTGCTCGGGAGCAGCCCGCGAGCTTCTTTTTTTTTCGGAGGGGGCTTGGTGCCCTAAGCGACCTGGGCTCGAGAGAGCAGATGAACACCAAGATTTACTTGGTTCGGACCGCCGGAGTGTAATACCCTACGTCCACGGGAGTGCTTGTTCTATTGCTTGAGCGTGTGTGCTTGTGCGTTGTGGGATCTGGGATGCGAAAATCGGGAATCCTCTGTAGGGTGGTCACCCCGGTCTTATTATAGCTAAAGGCTGGGGTGGTTACAATGAGGTCCGACAGGTGACCCCGGAGCTAAGTGAATCCTATACACAATCTAGGGCTTCGTCCTCTGAGTAGAGTGGCCGGCGGGAGAGTTAAGTCCCGCCATCTAGCGCGCTGAGCGCTCCTGACCGCATGTCAGGTGATGATAAAGACGCCATCTTGTCACCGCGTCTTCTCGCCCTACTTGGGCGGTTTCGTGCCGTTGGGTGGCACTGTACCGCTGTCACGCCTTGTCGTCCCGTCTTGTCACCGTAGTGGTGAACGGGCAAGGGACGGACGCGTGTGCAGTGCACCATGCTTCTGGGAAAGGCGTGGGCCTTGAATGCGAAGCCTGACAGCACACTTCCTTCTTGACTTCGTTGACCCACGATGGATCGTCGGGCGCATGGCCGCCTTGGAGCCCTCATCGACGGGCTTGGTGCTAGGGGACACGTGGAAGCTCCGGAGCTCACCTCAGCGGGGAGGCTCGGGCCGGAGTCCAAGGCACGTATCAGCACCAGAGCCGTCCCCAGCAGGGAGGTGGCTCGGAGCCAGGGGACACGTGCTGCCCCGGACCTCACCTCAGCGGGTAAGCTAGGACCGGAGCCCAGGGTACGTGTCTGCACTGGAGCTGTCCTCAGCGGGAAGGCGGCTCGGAGCCAAGGGACACTTGGCAGCCCCAGACCTCACCTCAGCAAGGAAACTCGGGTCGGAGCTCCGGGTACGTGTCAGCTCCGGAGCCCATGCACATGTGGCAGCCCTAGAGCTGACCATGGGGCCAAGGGCACGCGGCTTACGCTAGGGCCCGCCTCAGCGGGGAGGCGGGGCCCAGGCTGTATTTTACCCACTGTACGGGGGTACCCTATCTGCAGGATACCGACACGTCTTCTGTGCTCTTTCATGATCCAGTCCTATGTGCGGCCTTGGTTTTTTCTGCCAAGCTAAATTTTGTGTTCCTAGATGTACGACTCAGCTATTGCGAGCTGTTGTAGTACACCAAAATGTGCACAGTGTACTAATTTGTATTCCTGAACGATGAATGTTTTCTTACACACTTTGCTCTCCCACATAGTCTACCTCCTGTACTGGTATAGGCACACCTATCGGCTTTCCATCTTTGATGTAATCAGCGCAACCCTCAATCACTTCTTCAGTAGTGTATTCTTCCATAATTGAACCCTCTAGGTGAGCACGGTTCCGGACATAACCCTTTAATACTCCTAAATATCTCTCCAACGAAAACATATAATGTAAATATAGTGGCCCCAATGCTTTTATCTGATCAACAAGACATATGATTAGGTGTACTTGCATATCAAAAAAGGATGGTGGGAAACACATCTCAAGCTTGCACATAGTCTCGACTATGTATATTTTCAAATAGTCTAAGTCTTCCCAGGCTATCACCTTTTGTGATACTGCATTGAAGAAGTAACACAAACTTGTGATGACAACTTTTACATGCTCAGGTTTGATGACCCTTATTGCAATGGCAAGGAACACTGTCATCATCATGTGACAATCATCAGAATTATAGTCGAATAAAGACAAGTCTTTCATTGAGAATAGTTTGCGGATATTGGATGAGAAACTTGTGGGCACTATGATCCCACGCAAGCATTCACAAATTGCCTTTTTCTCCTGTAGTGTCATGTTGTAGCTGGCTGGGGGAAGGTAATGCTTCCTGTTGGCCTTTTCTACCGGGTGAAGCTCTGGTCTCATATCAAGATTTACTAGGTCCATACGTGATTTTAATCCGTCCTTTGTTTTCATCGGCATGTCCAACAAGGTTTCAATGATGTTGTCAAATACATTCTTTATAACGTGCATCAAATCAATACTATGGCAAATTTCTAGTTTCTTCCAGTACGGAAGATACCTAAAAAATTGATTGTTTCTTAAAAGTCGTGTCAGTTGTATCACCCGAAGATGTAGTTTTCTTTCTCTTTGTTCCTTTATATTTTTCCCTAACCGAAAGCAACCTGAATGTTCTTGATCATTTCGAACACGAGTTTTCCACTGTAAGGTTTTGGTGCAGTATATCTTTTGATTGTGCTATCAAATTGTTGTTTCATCTTTCTGTGCTTGTGTGTATCTGTCAAGAACTGCCGGTGTCTCATGTACACCGTCTTTCTGGATGAACTGAGGTGCAAAAATCCAGTTCCATCCACGCACCTTACACAACCCTTCTTCCTTTTCATTTGTCCCGATAATGTAAACAGTCCAAGATAATCATGCATGGTAATGAATATCATTGCTCTTAGCGTGAAATACTCCTGCTTGTACTCATCCCATGTACATACCCTTTTATTCCACAGTTTCGCCATATCTTCTATTAGAGGTTCCAAGAACACATCAATTTTGATGTCGGGTTGTTTCAGACCTTGTATAAGAATAGATAACAAAATATATTTCTTTTCGTGACACAACCACGTCGATAGGTTGTACATCATTAATAACACGGGCCATGTGCTGTGTATGCTCCTTTTTCATCAAACGGATTCATTCTGTCTGTGCCCAAGGCAAACCTTACATTTCTGATGTCTTTTAAAAAATTCTTGATACTGAATATCAAAAAATTTCCACTGGGTTGCATCACTAGGGTGTCAAATATGTTTTTCATTCTTCCTGCGCCACCGGAATGCCAACGCATAAGTTCAGCCTCCCTAGGGTTTGAAACAAACGCTTCAAGCGATCAATTACTGGAAGGTACCACATCACCAAGGCAGGAATTTTCTCTTATTATTCCCACCTGCATCATCAGAAGTATCGTCATCGTCACCTTCAGGGCCAGTAATATTCTTCTTATTCTTTAGTGTCTTATCCATGTTGGTAATATACTGTGATTGTAGTCCTTCTTGTATCTACTGACATCGCAGATGGGGCATATAGTTGCGAGGTCATGCTCTTTGCGACACAGAATACAATGATTCACACAAGCGTGTATTTTTGTCACACCTAGTGACATCGAGCAAAGAAGTTTCTTCACTTTATAAGTGCTTCTGGGCAGTTTATTGGGATTTGGAGGAATTTCTGCCAAAAGATTCAAAAGATCAAAGAAACTACAATCGGACCATCCGTGTGTGGCTTTCAACTTTAGTAGTTCTAGGACTGCACACAATGTAGTAAACTCTTTATCACAACCCTTTGATTCATCATATAAGAGCTCTGTCGCTGCATTTTGCAATATCTCCATTTTACTTAGACCTTTACTTGCTCCCATAGAAATCAATAGATGTGGTTCGATGTGACGCAACATCTCCTCACAATCAAATACATCATCACCATCATCATCATCCTAATTGTCACTACGATAATCGATATGAGCATTATCGTCATCAGAACCTCTTTCATCATCTTTATCCACCTCATGTGTATCTAACTCACCATGCTTTATCTAAATCTATAGTTTTTTTTAAACTCCTTTTCACCAAAATGAGATTGGAGTACTATAATATATATCCAAGCAATCGTATTTTCACAGTCGATACATGGACATAATATGTCATTTATCTTTTGCATCTTCGCATGTCTCTTGGACGCTTCAATAAAGTTTGCAAAATGAATATACATAGGATCAGGTCTTGGCACGTTGTACATCCACGCTCGGTGATCCATCTTCTATGTCAAACTATGAAAATAAAAATATGATATTAACACTTTCTTGAAAGCAAGTGAATGCTAAAAGTTGAACACAAGATTCATAAAGCTAGCGTACAATGATGGCACTTGGAGGCGACGACGACGATGTGCGCGCGCTTGGAGGCGAGGGCGAGGACGGCGACGTGGGCTCGGCGGCGACGGCCAGGATGGCGGCGGCGACGGTGAGGGGCAAATGTATTTTTTGGCAGCCTAACAGCGTCGATGTGAAGTCTCCCGAGTTAGGTTTTTGCGGTGGCCGAGCAGTGTTTTATATAGTCGTCCATTATCACAGCCGGGTTTTAAGGTGATCCGTTAAAAACCGCCTGCGCTAATAGCCACTTCATAGGTCTGCTCTTCAGTTTCTTCTTCCTTTGCTTCATATTTTTAGATTCCAATATAAATACTCAAACATGTATAGATTCTGCAAATTAAGTCCAAACTCGATGATTCCTTTTTCTATAGTCTTCAAAAATTAATATATACCAGATGGAATAAAAAGTTTAAAACTTATATAGGTGACATTGTTATGTTTTGGTAAATATAACGTCAATTTATATGCACATATTATTCAGATTTTCATATCTCTAAAAAATGGATCTTCCACTAAAAGTTGGTTTGTATGAACATATTGTCTTATTTATACATGTACAAATTTTGTTAATTTTTTTAAAGCAATCCAACATGTCAAAATTCAAATTATCCATCATTCTAATGAAATGCTCATATACATATAAGACATTCTTCAAATTTTAAACACACATTGATTCAAACAATTTTGTAAAAATCTGAAAAAAAATCATAGAGGTTGGTATTATGACTAAAAAGTCCCATAGAAAAATGCACTCATAAAATCAATGTATTATGCAAGATACAAAAATAATAAATAACATATTTATTTGTTTTTCATGTTCTCACTAATTTTAAAGGTTTTTACAAGTGAAATTTAATGGACACCTGTAATACTAAATCATATTACAAGAATTTGGAATTTGGAGTTTTACAAGCGCCCTTATTTTGATCAAGAATATTAATTAATTCTAAACTTAGTAAACTTTTTTCATAGACAGTTCTATATTAAAACCGCCTACTATAATTGCCTCTTCATAGGTCTGCTCTTCATTTTCTTCTTCCTTTGCTTCGATTTTTATTTAGATTCCAATTTAAATACTCAAACATGTATAGATTCCGCAAATGAAGTCCAAACTTGATGATTCCTTTTTTATATTCTTCAAAAATTAATATATAAAAGATGGAATAAAAAGTTTAAAACTTATATAGGTGACATTGTTATGTTTTGGTAAATATAGCATTAATTTATATGCACCTATTATTCAGATTTTCATATCTTCTAAAAAAACGGATCTTCCACTGAAAGTTGGTTTGTATGAACATATTATCTTATTTATACATGTATGAATTTTGTTATTTTTTTAAATCAATCCAACATGTCAAAATTCAAATTATCCATCATTCTAATGAAATGCTCATATACATATGAGGCATTCTTCAAATTTTGAACACACATTAATTCAAACAATTTTGTAAAAATCGGAAAAAATCATATAGGTTGGTATAATGACTAAAAAGTCTCATAGAAAAATACACTCATAAAATGATTGTATTATGCAAGATACAAAAATGATAAATAACCTATTTATTTATTTTTTATGTTCTAACCTATTTCAAAGGTTTTTCCAAGTGAAATTTAATGGGCACCTGTAATACTAAATTATATTACAAGGGAATTTGGGCTTTTACAAGCGCCCTTATTTTGATCAAGAATTTTAATTAATCCTAAACTTAGTAAAAAAATTTCACACGCGGTTCCATATTAAAAACTGTCTATGATAATTGTCTCTTCATAGGTCTCCTCTTCAGTTTCTTCTTCCTTTGCTTCATTTTTTATCTAGATTCCAATATAAATACTCAAACATATATAGATTCTGCAAATTAAGTCCAAACTCTTTGATTCTTTTTTCTATATTCTTCAAAAATTAATATATACCAGATGGAATAAAATTTTTAAAACTTATATAGGTAACATTGTTATGTTTTGGTAAATATAGCATTAATTTATATGCACATATTATTCAGATTGTTATATCTTCTAAAAATGGATCTTCCACTGAAAGTTGGTTTGTATGAACATATTATCTTATTTATACATGTATGAATTTTGTTTATTTTTTTAAAGCAATCCAACATGTCAAAAATTCAAATTATCCATCATTCGTTTATGGCGCCTCATCGACGGTGGTGCAACTGCTAGAATCTGAAACAGCTTTATAATAAGAAGTTATTGCGCCCTTCCTCATCTTCCTCGCAGCGCGCTTCCTCATCTTCCTCGTAGTGCCCTTCCATCTTCCTCGCTCTTCACAACCATGGCATCAGCAGGATCCTCGTCTCGCCTCCCCGCTGGTGATCATCAAGGCGGAAAATGGAACCAACCGTCGTTGACGCTCCCGGAGTCAAGCGCGTGAGCCAAGCGGCAACCTTTTGGTGGCCCACCGGCAAACAACCACGGAGCCAAGCTGCAACATTCTGATGGCCCGCCGGTGAACCGCTCCTGATGGTCGTTTCTGGTCCCGGCGGCTCCGCCAACACAGTTGGCAACCCAGAGTGATACAACCTATACCACCGAGGTAATGTTGAATGACACCGTGATCAAGACCACCGTCATGTCCTCCGGCGCCGATGTCGAGCGCTTACTTTTGCAGGTTCGCGGGAACAACCCGGGGCCCCTCATCGTCGGCCTAGACACAAACTGGTACGACGTCAAGAACCCGGACGGGCGCAAGTCATACAAGACGGTCGTCCTGCAGCTCTACGTGGGCCGCCACTGCCTCGTCTTCCAGATCATTCACACGGACTATGTCCCGGAGAGTGCCCTGAAAAACTTCTTCACCTATCCGCACAACAGATTTTTCGGCGTCAGTATCAGTAGCGACGTAAAGCGGCTGCACAAGGACTATGGCTTCGAGGTAGCAAATGTGGTTGAGCTCCGGGACCTCACCGTGAAGGTGCTGCACCAGTCGGAACTCATGTAGGCGTTGCTCAAGACCCTGTCGCTCGAGGCGATGAATGTGCACATCGACAAGGCAAAGGACATCAAGTGTGATAAGTGGGATAAGGTGATCCTGTCGCCACAGAAGGTGGACTATGCCTGCATCGTTGCGTTTACCTCTTACGAGATTTGCGTGTTGCTACTCTCCCATAAGGATTCCTCGCCATCTCCGGTCCAGGAGCAGTGCCCCTCGCCAGGGTACGTCACCACAGACTCCGATTATGACAGGTATCATGGCTACAAATTGCCAGTCCCACGCGGCGACAATCTGCGCGTCATCGAGCACCCCAGCGGCTACCAGATATGCCCAGTCTGTCCCACCTTGAAGCGCAAATGGAAACGGGAAGACATCAACTCGATCCAACGTCATGTTGTGGAAGTTGGGCTCTCCAATTCCGAAATACATAGTGATAAGAAGAAGAGTCGGCACCGTTGAATGGCGAGGAACCATGGCTGCATATGATAACTCATCAACGTGCTTTCGTAATAGTTATTATGTTCATAAGTCGAATTTATATTCTTCAATTTTTATGTACAATGTATGTGGACTGGATGTTTGTGCAGTACCCTTAATAGCCTCTTCTGAAGTACTTTTTTGGATTGATGTGCCCATGGTAATCCTACTTTATTATCCTCTTACTTAACTATGATCCTGATGCAACATTTCCATGTTGTTTTTTTCTGGTATAATTATTGGTATGCTCTATCCAAGATTACAGAAAAAGTAAAAACACTTGTACGTATGTTATCCTTGATGTGTCCCGTGTTACTGTGGTCACGATGTTACCGTATGTTTGTTCCCTGTTACTCTTGTAACCAGATGTTACCATGAGTTTGTCCCGTGTTACTGTTCTCATTAATCCTAAACTTAGTAAACTTAGTAAACTTTTTTCACAGGTGGTTCTATATTAAAAACCTCCTGCGATAATACATCTTCACAGTCGGTGTTTAGTTCATCTTTAAGGAGGGAGGAGGGTCGCACGCCGGTCGTACTTCTCTGCACCACCGTACAGGCCGCAATTAAGTTCTCCGCAGCTCTTCCTCCTCGGGTCGCTGATCTCCCTTTGTCAACAACGGAAGACGCGCTTTTATCTCGCCCGTCTCTTCACCACCGGCCGCAATTAATTTCTTTGCATCTCCTCCCCCTCGGGCCGCACGTTTCCCTTCCATCCAACTCCAGCCGCTCTCTCTTTTTCACATGCGGTTCTATATTAGAAACCAACTGCGATAATACATCTTCGCAGGTGGTGTTTAATTCATCATCGAGGAGGGAGGAGGGTCTCGCACGCTGATCGCACTTGTCTGCACCACCGTACCAGCCGAAATTAAGTTCTCCGCAACTCTTCCTCTTCGGGCCGCTCGTCTCCCTTTGTCAAAAATGGAAGACACGCTTTTATCTCCCCCGTCTCTTTACCAGCCGCCACAATTAAATTTCGTCCAACTCCAGTTGCTCTCTCTTCGATCCCTTTAGCGATCAACCAACTCCAGTGCGACTGCTGCCTGCCGTCCACTGTTCGCCATCGCCGTCATTGTCGTCGACGTCACTACTCCCTCCTATTCTACGTCGTCGTCGTCGTTCATGGCTGGGAACTTTGTTAACGAATTGGCACGTGGCCGACTCAAGGAGGAGTGCTTGGTGTGGTGCAAGAACCACCCCCATGTATGTACATATGGCACACTGGTCGCTCTGTAGTTTTGCTTTTCCGTATTGTTTGTTATTGATATTTTCAATTTCATGACTCGCTATTTGCGTCACTTGTTGTCCAATTTCTCTGCGTAGGGTATCTCTATGAAGCCTGAGTCGGGAGACTTAATGAAGTGCCAGTGCATAATCCCCGGTAAAGAAGGGGTAAGTCATGAAGAATAAGCACAATCCAGTATAACCATCGTCCCCTTATTAATGAATTTCCTTTTTAGACTGATTGGGAGGGTGGTTACTACCCACTGACAATCTCCTTCTCGGAGGACTATCCCTTGGTACCTTCGAGATACGTCTTTCCACCTGGTTTCTTCCAGCGGAATGTCCATCGCTCAGGATTTCTCCGCCTTGGAATTCTTGATAAAGAGATTGTAAGATAATCTTATTATGCTCAAGTAATTAGTAATTATTGCCGAACTTATTTGAAGTGGTTTTTTATGTTGCTTAAATTGATATTTTATAGGGGTGGTGTCCTAGTATTAATGTCAGAATTTTACTACTTGAACTTCAGCATTTGCTTCATCAGCCAATTGCGCTCGATGTTGAAAATGACTGCTAATATATACTTATGAATATTAGTAACTTTGTGTTAGTGAGCAACCTAGGTTATATATCATTGATCATTCGACATTTGCCAATTTTAAAGAATGTCAATGTTATTTTCAAGATCCAGAGGAATATAACAGACGTGTTTGGGAGCTAGCTCAACGTACAGTTTAAATCGATCGATGGGACCTTCATAGGAATACAAGTCTGAAATGTATAGTTTAGACGGCACGCAATGTGTATAAACTATGAAATATTCATTGAGTTGCAAATGTTTATCTCTAAATTGCAATGTGATTGTGGTTCTATATGTTCATTGTGGCAACGATGCACATTTAATATCTCTGTGCGCGAAGTGGCACCGGACAAATATACTAGAAAGGACATCATTTAAACATTTTTCACAGATGGTGTTTAACTAAGAGCCGTCTGTGAAATCTGCGCCTATATAAGACCGCCTAGAAATAACATAATTTAAATATTTTTCACAGGCAATGTTTAACTAAGAGCCGCCTGTGAAATTATGCCTATATTAGGCCGCTCAAGCGGTTCTAAATTACAATTTACAAACCGTCTGCACTAATACATATTCACACGAGGTATTTAACAAAGAGCTGCCTGTGAAAATCTGCACCTATATAAAGTCGCTCGGTCTCCTCGGAAAAACCCAACCCTGGAGATTTCACTTAGACACCATCAGGCTGCCAAAATTTTCCTTTGCCGCCAAAATCCTCGGCACCGAGCTTCGTCCTCGCCGCCGAGCTTCGTCACCGTTGCCATCTATGTACGTCCGCCTTTGTCCTCCCTTCTCTCTCTCGTCCCTTCTCTGTCCCCCGAGCCGCCTCCTTCCCTCCCCCCTCCTCGTGCCGCCTCCCTCCTCCCTTTTCTGTCCACCTCCGGCACCATTGCCGCCACACCCCCGCTTAATCCTCCCCACACCGCCTCCTCCTTCCTGGCATCTACCCCCACCGTACATTGCCCCCTCCCCACCGTCCCCCACCGCCGGCGCTCTCCCACTGCGCCGAGCCCCCCTTTTAGATTGTTTAGATTACTTGTTTAGAGACCTTAACAATTGCTTAGATTAATTGTTTAGATTTTGTTTGAAGGTGGACCAGAGAGCAAATTGTTTAGAAAGTAAATTAATTGTTTACATCAGAAAGCAAAGCCGATTTAGCTCAATTGTTTCTTCTATTTTTCTGTATGTGTTCATACCTGCACCAATTAGTTGTTTAGAATAGTTGTGTTAAAGGAGATAGTCTTGTTGTGCTAAAAGGTGGTCCATGTTGTCTTTGTAATCACTGAGTACTATAACAGGGATACATGTTATCTTTGTAAATCCACCATGTTCACTCTATTTTATATATTAGGATGTGATTTTACACATTAGGATGTCTTTGTAATCACTGTGTACTATAACAAGAAACCCCTTCTGTTGCTTTTCAAGTTCTAACATGGAAAGCCCTAATAAGATTGGTGCTGACAATGAAGTCGACGATCTTGAGTTTAGTGACTCTAGTAGTTCAGGCTCGTCTCATAGTCCATCGGATCCTTTTCCAAATATAAAAATTAAAGGGACTTCAAAAAATCTCGACCCAGAATATGATCCTGTCAGTGAGGTATGGATCACGAATCTTAACTCCGGTAGTTTAAGTTAATGTTGGTTGTCAAGTATATGAAGCCTTATAATTCTTTTCTACCTAGCTTAATTACTAAGACAACGAGGTGACTTCGGCTTCTAAAACCGCAGAAGGTTCTCCAATGGTTGAATCCTCAAATTCAATCAAGCGAAAACGAGGGCAACGAGGTCCCGATAAGGGTCCATTGAACCACATCATATACATAAAAAATGTTGGTCCAGGTGGGCTTCCCCAAGAACCGCTGGATTCAGTTACAAAGTACCGAAATGCATGCAGTTGTCTTGTTAGAGTGCTCATGGCGATCATAACCGGGAATTGGAGAAAATTCCCTGAGGCGGACAAGAATGAGTTGTGGGAGAAGTTAAAGAAATAATTCAAGTTCCCAAAATGCACGGAAGAACCTGTAAAGAAAGCAACATTGGTCTCTTGCGGCAAGAAGTTTCGTGGCTGGAAGAGTGAAATGAATGCTTGTGTTAAGGATAATAAGGTTCCTAGCCCGAATAAGATGGGAAAAATCACACAAACTCAGCGACAAGAATTTGTTCGTTAAAATACAACACCTAAGGCTAAAGCCCTAAGTGAATCTAGGTCATAGCTTGCCAAAAAGAACAAATACTATCATCACTTGGGGCCTGCCGGATATGCCCCCAAAGTCGAGAAATGAAATAATATATTAGAAGAAACTGTTAATAAGGGCAATCATGACCCGCTACAAGGCTGCGATGAGAGAACTAAGTCGTGGGTCTTAGCTTGGTCAGGTTTGACCAGCGAGGGCAAAGTTGAAAAGCCCGACTTTGTAAACCAAGTAGAGCAAAAAATGAAATAAGTAATTGAAAAGCAACAGAAGGGTCTCTTCAAGCCGAAGAACGGGAATGACCAACTTACCGCTATCCTAGGCAACCCTGAACACGGTGGACAGGTTCGAGCAATCTCTTCTCAGATGTCCTGGAGAGATGGTTTCCCGAACAATAAAGAGTTATGTAGAATATGTGACAAGTTCAAGAAGACAATTGAAGATACGATTGATCAAAAGGTCAAGGCATCTGTGAGAGAAAGAATAGATGAACTTATAAAATCGGGACAATTAACACCACAGAATAGAGCGATAGTTCCTGTGGCAATGGAGCATTTGATATCTCCAACTTCCTACTCTAGCAGCGTAGGTTTTGTGCCAGGCTTAGGGTCAACCCATAAGTTCGTTGTCGATGATATTGTTGAGGACACATCTTGTCGTATTCTTGTCCCGATCGGTAGAGCAGGGAACCAAACAAAACAGGTTGCCACTGCCATGGCAAAGTCGAACCTTGTCTTCAACGGCAATTCACTTCCGTTGTATTATGTCGTGGTGCAAGTTCTTCATATCATTGATAATTATTATGAAGATTGTGAAATAGACCACATCACACCTGATGGGATCACGACTCTGGGGCAGGTCATCAACTAGTTAATCCATTGGCACTGACGCGATATCGTGTTGTTGGACGATAAGTTCGCATCTCGAAAGACTGTAGCCCCGTCTTCTTCGCCGAAAGTCCAGGAAAATCCACTCCCGCTATGTACTAGCAAGGATGATAGTAACCTTACTAGTAAAGATAACCAAAAGCAACCAGTTGAACAATAGCTTGAAGCAGTACAAGAGCAGGTTGTTGGTAGTAAAGAGCAATCAGTTGAACAACAGGTTCAACAACAGGCCAATATCCAACTTCCGATGATTACTCCTCGGTCAGTGCCTGTGAAAATTAGCTCATACGAAAATAGCGAAGCTTATAAAGGTGTTAGAATATTTGGAAAAAATGAAGAAAAATATTACAAAATCTAATGCATCTCGTGCTTCACATGAGCCAACATTAGAAAATATTGAGGAGTGAGAAGAAGACGGTGTGAAATATACTCAGGAGACGGCTTTAGTTAAACTAGGAGTTCTGGTATATAAGATTGAGGACATTCCTCCTGAATATGAGAATGGAAAGCCGTTCATGACATCAGCGCAACTTAGGAAACAACCTTTCTCGCTCAAAAGAATGCACGAGTGGTACATCAATGCCATCACAAAATATGACATTTGTTACGTCACATTTCGTGTGCCAAAACAACCATTCTGGAGCGTTGGAGAAGATAAACGAGCCCTTCTCTTTGAAGATCTGTGAAACCTTTTTTATCGAGGCATGCTCGAAATCAACCTGCTACTCGTGTGGTGCTTGTAAGTGTCTCTAATATTTCGTATTTGCTTTTCTTACTACACGCATACACAAATCATGAGATTATAACAATTCTGAACTTATTCAATAGGATGCAATACATGAATAATGAAAAGCTGAACTCCAAGAAAGGTATCTTTGACCCTACAGTGATTGCAAAGTTGAATTTCAACTTTTAGGTGCAACGGGACTCAGAACAGTACAAGCACATGACAAAAAAACAATTTGAAAAATCAATTGCAAGTTCAAAGAAGGATAAAAAGATATAGGTTGCAGCCTACATAGGACATGCCATGTTTAACTTTGTCAGAGATGACAAGGATCTCGTAAACGCTCCGTACCACTTCGAGTAAGTTGGACACATGACATGGAAATAGCAATTATTACTAATTTTTAACTTAACACATATGTTTGTACGTGTGCAGTAAACACTATATAATGATCTTCATTAAGCCAACGCAGAGTTTGGCAACGGTCTTGGACTCAGCTGATTACTCACAAGATACTTACAAAGATTTTCTTGACATTTTGAGAAGGTACGGTTATTCGATACTTTTAATATATTTGCATATATATAGGTTGACAACTCTTATATGACATTCATTGTATGACAGCGCTTGGCGGTTTTACGAGAGAAAACTTGGCGGTCAGAGACCTGCTAATAAGGATGCATTGCATATATCAACATATTATCCTTGTCTCAAGCAGCCTTCTAGGAGCGTCTTATGCGGGCATTATGTATGCGAGCATCTTTGGACCGCATGCGAATATAGTGAATCGTGAGGATGTAAGTTATCCTTAATGTCAATATTGTATTTTCCTTACTTTTGAGTTTTATTTTCATTGTAACTAGCGTATTTTAATACTATTATGTTATCGTTGTCACCAACACATTCTAAACCTTGTTATGTGTTTCATTGTAGCACACGAAGAATGTGGACGAAGAATAGCCAGTTTCTAGAGATATGTCTGGTGGAAGAGCTGAGAAGATTGCGAGTGAACTGTGTCACGAAATTTTCCACCGAAAAGGGCAGTTCTACGATGATGCAGGTGGAATAGCTGATGTGCCAGAACTTTGCTACTATACTGATTGGTTTTTAGGAAAAAACTTGTAAACTATGAATTGAGATATATTGTACTTACATATATGTATATGAGATGACTTTTTGGTGAATTGAGATGCTTGTCAGAATATATTGTTTCTACTATGTGTGAATGTGCATATGAAATTGACCTGGAAATTAGAAATAACAGCATGTAGTAGCTAACAAACCGCCTGTGATAATATAATTTCAGAGACGACTTATCGTAGGTAACGAACCACCTGTGATAAAGATTCTTCACAGGCGGCTAGTCGTAGGTAAAGAACCGTCTGCGATAATAGAGTTACACAGGCGAATAATCTTGCGTTACAATCCGCCTGTGATAAAGATTCTTCACAGACAGGCAGTCGTAGGTAAAAAACCGCCTGCGATAATGGAGTCATCACAGGCAGATATTCTTTACGTTACAATCCGCCTGTGGTAAACATTCTTCACAAGCAGACAGTCGTAGGTAAAGAATCGCCTGTGATAATGGAGTTGTCACAGGTGGATACTCTTTACGTTACAAACCGTTTGTGATAAAGATTCTTCACAGACGCCTAGTCGTAGATAAAGAACCGCCTGCGATAATAGAGTTACACAGGCAGATAATCTTACGTTATAATCCGCATGGTGATAAACATTCTTCAAAGGCGGGCAGTCGTAGATAAAGAACCGTCTGCGATAATGGAGTTATCACAGATGGATACTCTTTACGTTACAAACCGGCTGTGATAAAGATTCCTCACAGGCGGATAGTCGTAGGTATAGAACCGCCTGCGATAATGGAGTTATCACAGGCGGAAACTCTTACATTACAAACCGTCTGTGATAAAGTCTTCACATGCGAATTCATGAAGGTTAAGACCGCCTGTGATAATCTTTTTCACGGGTAGTTTAAGTTTCCGCCTGTGAAAATTGCTGATTATCACAGGCCCTTCGTTCCAGCCAGTTTTGAAAACCGCGCGTGATAATACGTTTAGAGCCGTCTGAGATGAAGCTTGTTGTAGTAGTGATTATTGATCACGGGATATGGTTACCACATAAGAGTTATTCGTTGTTCAATTATCATAAAATCCTAGTTTTGTATTGATGTAGCCATGATATTGATCTTGAGAATAATATCATCGTGTTGTATCAATCACTTATACTGATATACTTATAGCTGACATGAATACAATGGTATCCAATGAATCCACCGTACAACATAGCCCTTTTAATAACTCATACCAGGAAAATGGAAGAGTGCATAGTAATCTACATATTATTTATTTTGGTGCCTCGTACATTAGAGGCGATCTCATACTGTTTGGTTCATAAACCAAGGTCACTTAATTAAATTGCTATGGTGATATATTTTAGTCCAGGTTGGAAGTAGATGCAAAGTGTATGGTTGCATGAGTAATGGAGTTCCATATACATCATATATAAGAGCATCTCTAAGAGAGCCCATTAATTTGAGTCCTGGAGACAGTCTCTTTCAGAAATACAGGGAAAGGCTGCGTATAAAAGACCCAAATGGGTCGGACCCTTCCCCGGACCCTGCACAAGCGGGAGCTATATGCACCGGGCTACCTTTTTTTTAGGTCAGTATTTTATTGGAAGAAGAAGGATTGAGGTTCCCAACTTTTTCACTATTCGTATTACAAGCGAAGAGAGTTTAGAGGAAATAGGAGTACTAGGGTGGTTTTGAGGCCCTGTTGGAGGCACTTTTTTCTGACTAAATCCGAATAATTTACATTAGGGGATGTTTTAGTTACTATTTTAGAGATGCTCTAATGTTTATAAATTTAATGTTAGGTACTAAAATTAGGTAGTTTATTTGAGTCAAATGGCAATGACAAAATACCCCTATAATTTTCCAAGCAACAATCAGCTAAGTATATGCTATTAAGAGGAAAACTTCTTTTCGAATTATGGTGCTTGTGGACCAATGAAGTTGAGCCAGAGTTCACCGGTGTCAAATGCATGGGCGGAAATAGATTATAATTAAGTTTGGCCATAATATATGTACAAGCATCATTTTTTGGCAACATTCAAGCATCGTAATCGGATATACAGGAATCTTCTGTTAATTGCTTTTCTAGGTCGTATAGTGTGGTATATATCAACGGTTTTGCTCTTAAGGGAGGACACAACGTTTAACTCTGGTTATCACTCCTTACCTTTAACGACTCACAATTCCACATATCTTAGGTGAAAAGGATATACAAGCAAGAGTTCTTTAATTCATCTTTTAGTTAACTCTTGACGAGAAAATAACTTGCAAAGCCAGGCAAAGAACTTGGGATGGATACCGAGTAGATCCACCACCCGCATAAGAGGCGCCCGATCACCTTTGCTTCCAACCCAAGCGAAACCCGGATCCGCTCAACCTCCTCATGGTCTCACCTCCCAATTATACCTCATCATACCAAGACAAGTTACTCCGTAAAATGAAGCGGGAAATTTTGTTGCGGCCACGCACGGTCCCTCTGCCGTCTTCTGGCCGGAGCCGTGTCCCTTTGAGCCTGGAAAGGCTGCCGCCAGGATGACTCGTGTGAAAAAACCAGGGGTGCACATAGCGGAGCGGTTTACGCCAGAAACCATGGGTGTGTGTGGCCCCTCCATCCGTGTATAAATAGGGGCCCGGGGCTGCCTCTCCGCTCACCGATCCATCCCACTTCCGTTCACCCCGTCCGTTTTTATTCGCGTTTTCTGCGTTGCGTTCTCAGTTCTCTCCTCTCGGAGGAAGGTAAGGGAATCGACCTCCAATCTTCTTTCTTACTCCGTTTTGTGCTTGAGCGATCGATGCTCTGTTTCCGCCCGAGTGCTGGCGGCCGGTGTTGCAATGCTGCTGACCTGTCCAAATGTGAAACCTGGGAGGAGGAGCTGCACTCTACTTCTGTTTCTCGGACCCCTGATCAATGATCCAGGAGGGGGTCATGCCAAAAAAAATTCCCAGATTCCTGCGCGATTGCAGGGGGCGGTGCTGCCCCTGCATGCAATTGCTCTTGCTGCAAATAGAAGAAAGGGGTTGCTCGCACCCGTAAAAGAATACTTTTTTCCTTATACGGTTCCTGCACCAGGGGATAGCGTCGCAGCGTGATCTAGTGAATCTCTGGGGCTTACCAACTTTCCCTGTCCTTCAGAGACTTTCCTTCTCCATCGATTCTTGTATGTCCCCTGAGTGAGTAGGATTTTAGTTTTATCTTTTTTGTTGGACTTGTTAGTCAAATGTTTCAGCAGTATAGGTGGTGTTGCTTTATATAGCTGCAGTTTCAGTTTGTTGCTAGAATGTCACAGGTGTGGCAAGGCCGGTTGGCTGTAGGCTGTTGGGTTTTATGACTTGCTGGGGCTTTTGAATGGCTTTGCAGTCCTCGTGGCGCTGGATCTGAACCGTTTGCGTTGTGCAGGCTTGAGGACCCAAGAAGAGGCCGGCAATGGGGGAAGCTGCCGGCAACCGTGTCCTGAGCCGCCTCCACAGCGTCAGGGAGCGCATCGGCGACTCCCTCTCTGCTCACCCCAATGAGCTCGTCGCCGTCTTCACCAGGTTGATTTTCCTGCTTTGCAAATTAATCTGTGCACTCCTATCAGGAAGAAAATCTGTGCCTGCAATTCATTTGTTATTAGTATTGTTCTGTTTAGGTGATGGTAGATCTTCCTGAGTGATGATGGTTGCGTACATGTTTCTTTCTTAGAGAGTGGTCATGGATATTGTTAGATCTAGCATGATGTGGCAGGTTTGCTGAACTGCATGCATTCGTTCATCATTCCTAACCGATATTGCAGCACTGATATACCTGGTTAGTAATGAATAGTCAGAACCTAGTACTGAATACTGATGATTTACAGTATGGTTTCAAGTACTGACTGTTATCTGCTACTAGATCTGGCCGCATGTGTATTTCCTATTCTATATTTAATACAATGTTGCTGAGCAGAATGATTGCAGCCTGCACTTATCCAAGTGGTTGATAGGATTCGCAATATGATATTGCTAATTCACTATATAGGCCTAGATTAACATGATTATTCATAAATGCAAACATGCATGACTAGATCTGATTTATAACCATCAGTGAAATTCGTGAAGTTTAGTTAAAGGAGCGAAGTAAGTTTTTCATATTTCTGATATAATTTCTATGCTTGAGCATACAGATATGTTTGTACATTATTTCATCTCGAAATAAAAGCTTCATTTATCTAATTAAGTACAAATATGCTTGTAAATTATTTAACATCTATACTAATCTGATGTTTTTACGGAAATGACCTAATCTGATGTTACTCTGGATTTTTTGGTGCAGGCTGAAAAACCTTGGAAAGGGAATGCTGCAGCCCCACCAGATCATTGCTGAGTACAACAGTGCAATTCCTGAGGCTGAGCGTGAGAAGCTGAAGGATGGCGCCTTTGAAGATGTCCTGAGGGCTGCACAGGTTTGCATCAGATTCAGATATCAAATGGACTTCATTATTCTTACATTTTTTATCCATGTTTTTGTGGCATGGACGCCACATAGTTTTAGTTATGCCACAATGCCTAGACGTCACCTAGTCGCTGTGAGAGGGTGGGTTGCCACAGAATGCCACAATGCTACAGAAACCATGGTTTTGATGCTGTTCTTTTTTACGAAAGCCGTTATGAGGCTGTTCTAACAAATAGCATTCTTTTGTCATACAGGAGGCTATTGTTATCCCACCATGGGTTGCCCTTGCCATCCGCCCCAGGCCTGGTGTCTGGGAGTATGTGAGGGTTAACGTGAGCGAGCTCGCTGTTGAGGAGTTGAGGGTCCCTGAGTACCTGCAGTTCAAGGAACAGCTTGTGGAAGAAGGGTATAAATTTGCACTTCAGATTTGAGAATTTTATATTTAACTCATCGTGCTTAAATCTAGGCTTTTTTAACCTTTCTGTTCATATACGATAGCTCTGTAATATAATTGATGTGCATATTTCAGCAACAATAACAAATTTGTGCTTGAGCTGGACTTTGAGCCATTCAATGCATCCTTCCCCCGTCCTTCTCTGTCCAAGTCCATTGGCAACGGTGTGCAGTTCCTCAACAGGCACTTGTCTTCTAAGCTCTTTCATGACAAGGAGAGCATGTACCCCCTGCTAAACTTCCTCCGTGCTCACAACTACAAGGGGATGGTGAGAATCTTTTATTTGATTCATCATGAGTTGGTTTTAAAATGGCTGGAAATGTAACCTCTGTTGTTTATGCAGACCATGATGTTGAACGACAGAATCCGCAGTCTCAGTGCTCTCCAAGGTGCTTTGAGGAAAGCTGAGGAGTACCTGTCTAGCCTTCCTGCTGACACCTCATACTCAGACTTCCACCACAGGTACCGACAATTAGTACATTACCACTAAGTCACTGAAAAAATATAGTATTTTTATTTAACACTAGTTTTTGAAAATACAGGTTCCAGGAGCTTGGCTTGGAGAAGGGTTGGGGTGACTGTGCTAAGCGTGCCCAAGAGACCATTCACCTCCTTCTGGACCTTCTCGAAGCCCCAGATCCATCCACCCTTGAGAAGTTCCTTGGAACAATCCCCATGGTGTTCAACGTTGTCATCCTCTCCCCCCATGGTTACTTTGCTCAAGCCAATGTCTTGGGTTACCCTGACACTGGAGGCCAGGTAAAATCGCTATTCAGTTTGGCATGGATGCACCATTGAGCACTAAACATGATCTCATCGATCTTCTTTTTTCTATGATTACCGGTAGGTTGTCTACATTTTGGATCAAGTCCGTGCTATGGAGAATGAGATGCTTCTGAGGATCAAGCAGTGTGGTCTTGACATCACACCAAAGATCCTTATTGTAAGTGTTATAACCCATATGCTGAAGTGAGTTTTCTCTAAATGGTGCAATTGTGAGTTTTTATTTTTGGTTTTGTACAGGTCACGAGGTTGCTCCCTGATGCAACTGGCACCACCTGCGGCCAGCGTCTTGAGAAGGTCCTTGGCACTGAGCACTGCCAAATCCTTCGTGTGCCATTCAGAACTGAAAATGGAATTGTTCGCAAATGGATCTCCCGTTTTGAAGTCTGGCCATATCTGGAGACTTTCACCGATGTAGATACCTAATCCCCCCCTTTAATTGTTTTTATAGATGGATATTTTGTTGACCTTTGTTTTTGTCACTGATGCCAGGATGTTGCACATGAGATTGCTGGTGAGCTTCAGGCCAACCCTGACCTGATCATTGGAAACTACAGTGACGGAAACCTTGTTGCATGCTTGCTTGCACACAAAATGGGTGTTACTCACGTACGATTTCTAAATACTCAGATTTCAATTTGTTTTACCGGCTGCTGCTCATTGCTCATGTTGCCTTTGTTTCTTGACAGTGCACCATTGCCCATGCGCTTGAGAAAACCAAGTACCCGAACTCTGACCTCTACTGGAAGAAGTTTGAGGATCATTACCACTTCTCGTGTCAGTTTACCACTGACTTGATTGCTATGAACCACGCTGACTTCATCATCACCAGTACCTTCCAAGAGATTGCTGGAAAGTGAGTAACATTTATTTAAAATCAAACTTTGCTGATACAATCCACCGATGGGTCCACACAGTTATGTCCATGATCTAATCGTATTTTGCCCTTTTTTTTCAGCAAGGACACTGTTGGTCAGTACGAGTCGCACATGGCATTCACAATGCCTGGTCTGTACCGCGTTGTCCACGGTATCGATGTGTTCGACCCGAAGTTCAACATTGTCTCGCCTGGTGCGGACATGTCCATCTACTTCCCTTACACCGAGTCACACAAGAGGCTGACCTCCCTCCACCCAGAGATTGAGGAGCTACTCTACAGCGAAACTGAGAACAACGAGCACAAGTAATATTTGGTCCTTACCTCAATTTGGGGCTGCATATATCTATGTCCATTAGCTTGCCGCTGACTAGAGTGCTTTCATACAGGTTCGTGTTGAAGGACACGAACAAGCCAATCATCTTCTCTATGGCTCGTCTTGACCGTGTCAAGAACTTGACTGGTCTTGTTGAGCTGTACGGCCGGAACAAGCGCCTTCAGGAGTTGGTTAACCTTGTGGTCGTCTGCGGTGACCACGGCAACCCATCAAAGGACAAGGAGGAGCAGGCTGAGTTCAAGAAGATGTTTGACCTCATTGAGCAGTACAGCTTGAACGGCCATGTCCGCTGGATCTCTGCTCAGATGAACCGTGTCCGCAACGGTGAGCTCTACCGCTACATCTGCGACACCCAGGGTGCCTTCGTGCAGGTAACTGGCGGCACTGTTTTCATGGTGTGCACAGAGGATTCCTAGTCAACTTGTAGAAACATTCGTTCTCACATGCCTTCTTCTGTGTAGCCCGCTTTCTATGAGGCTTTCGGGCTTACCGTGGTCGAGGCCATGACCTGCGGTCTGCCAACATTCGCTACCGCGTATGGTGGTCCAGCTGAGATAATCGTGCACGGTGTGTCTGGATACCACATTGACCCTTACCAGGGTGACAAGGCCTCCTCGCTGCTTGTGGACTTCTTCGAGAAGTGCCAGGTAGACGCCGGCCACTGGAGCAAGATCTCCCAGGGCGGGCTCCAGCGTATTGAGGAGAAGTAAGCTCCATAACTTATCAGTAGTGTGCTTGTCCCTTTCAAATTTCTGTGTGTTTGCAGCTGTCCTGACACGCACATTCTTGTTGCTCCTCCCTTGTCGATCCAGATACACCTGGAAGCTCTACTCGGAGAGGTTGATGACCCTCACCGGTGTGTACGGCTTCTGGAAGTACGTCTCCAACCTTGAGAGGCGCGAGACCCGGCGCTACCTGGAGATGATGTACGCCCTCAAGTACCGCACCATGGCGAGCACCGTCCCGTTGGCCGTCGACGACAAATGATGCGGCCGGGCTGAAACCTAAAGGAAGGGAGCAGCACTTCAAGTTCTGTTTTTTTCTTTTCCTGGTCCGGGGATGAAGAAGAGTCTTGCGTTTCTAGGCGTTTGTTGCTGCTCGTTCCAAGAATTAAGGTCGATTGGTGTGGGTGTTGCTGGTTCAATTTAATTGGGGGTGAGTCGAGTCGAGTCGAGAGGGATTTGTGGTGGCGTGTGTGCAGTCGCTGCTCCCTTGTTGCCTGGATCTTGCTAGTCAATAAACTCAGACGGCCTTGGTGCCTTCTCTGAAATACTAAATTGTACCATCCCTGTGAAGATTCCTGTCTCGATGGAATCTT
The DNA here is from genome assembly GCA_030760725.1 of Neostapfia colusana. NCBI lineage: Eukaryota > Viridiplantae > Streptophyta > Magnoliopsida > Poales > Poaceae > Neostapfia > Neostapfia colusana. The sequence goes on from JASWHV010000015.1 coordinate 68,664,489, forward strand.
TGCCCAATTGTGGCAGTTTCTATTCCCTCTTGTCGCTCTTCTCACTTGTCTACAGAGCAGATTAAGAACATACTGACCTGGAAGAAGAAAGAAACATCATACTGACATGGAAGAAGGAATGGTCTTGGACCATCACTGAATGCAGGAAAAGCGCAGAACCACTCCACCGCATCGTCGACACATAGCCCCTAGACCTCCTGGATCATGGCAGGATCGCCGGGCGTTCTGCATTGGCAGTTTGCCGGTAGTCGTCAGTGACAAGCGGATCAGTTTTCATCTCGATTTTTTCCATGCGACGGTCAGTCTCATCTCAATCTTTTTCCCAGGGCTGATTAATTGCCACCTACGACGATCAGTTTCAGCCTCCAAACTCCATAGTAACTGCCGGAACGATGGCGGCATTCCAAGGAACCAGGGCTGAAGAAGCATGCCTGCCGGGTGACGGCCTTTTGATGTGAGTAGTGTCGCCATGCTTCTGTCATAAGCCATGCAAAGTATCTGGAGAGTTTTCATCCTCCTCGGCATGAACCTTTGACATGCCTAAGAACGACAAGGTTAGAAATAGAATTAGATTTGGACAGGGAATTAAGTTTATTTAAGCGAATAGGTTGGCCCGCACATTTGCATCGCTAGTATCAAAATTTTCTATAACCTATTTAATCAAATTACAACTAACTTATTTTTCTATTACCTATTTGCATATGATTATTGATGGGGTTCCAGACCCCGACCCTGCGGGGCAAGTGACGATCCTCCCCCTCGGCGCCCGAACGAAGGGCGGACTCGAAGGAGAAGGCCCGAGCCCTAGCTCGATGGGGTGAAGCAGATGGCCTTCAATGTGGAGCAGGCGCCACCATGACCAAGTGGGGGACACTCAAGTGCCTCCACTGATGCATGTTGAATAATCTAGTTTGTTGAGGATTTGTTAGCGTGTGTAACGAGTCCACAGCTCCTACCGCACTGCGACGTCAGGAGGAGCGGGTCTCACGTGGGTATTGAACGTTGCGGCATGGCTGATCCATGCACGTCGCAGTCACGATGGCGCGGGACCTTAGCATGCACGATCTGCATGCTGGAGTGGCCGGGTGATCGGTTGTATATTAAAAACATGTGGGAAGTGAATGAGAAGTTAGTTGCTCACCGTAACAACCAGGCGAAAGTCCCTCCTCCCATCTGAGTTCCTCTCCGACGATCGTTTGAGTGTTACATCGGTACACAGTGATCGTTCAGGCTGACATTTGGCATCAGAGCCAGGTCCAGCTCCGGCGATGGCGAGTTTGTCTCCACAACGCCGAGGAAGGTCGCGAGCACGTGCGACGTCGAGCAGCCTGGACGTTCAGGCCGTCGGCCAGGCGACACAGCCGATCATCGTTCCTCGCACGATCAAGGAGGCATTGGGGGCCATTCAGTACCCGGTTCTGACGAAGACCAACTATCCCGAGTGGGAGTTGTTGATGACCATCAACCTCCAGGCGCAAGTCTTGTGGGCAGCAGTGGAACACGGTAACGTCGAGTATAGTGAAGATCGGCTGGCGCTAGCAGCGATCGCTCGCTCAGTTCCACTAGAGATGCTGTCCGCGATTGGGAGAAAATCCACCGCAAAGGATGCATGGGAAGCCATCAGGAGCATGCTTTTGGTGTCGACCGTGTGCATGAAGGAAATGCCCGGAAGCTGCGACGTGAGTTCAACAATATCACGTTCAAGGAGAATGAGTCTGTAGACGATTTCTATATGCGCATCACTGGCCTCATCAACAATCTATGTCTTCTTGGAGATGCGATTGAGGAGATCAAGATCGTGCGCAAGATGTTGTAGGGTTGTTCCGGAACGGTATGAACAAGTTGCCATCTCCATCGAGACTCTTCTTGACATAGGAGATATGTCGGTCGAGGAGGTAATCGGGCGTCTGCATGCCGTCGAACAGAGGTTTGAGGCGCGTCGATTATCTGAAGAGATGGGGTCTCGATTGCTTCTCACCACCAAGGAGGAAGAGATGATCCGTTGAATGCGTCAATGCAACAGAGAAGGTGTGTATGACGACAGAGGCAATGGTGGAGCTGGATATCTAGGGAGTGGTTCGAACAACTCACTTTCCGGTGTGCGTAAAGCAGGTCGAGGCCGGAGCTTGCCTCACAAGACTGCTAAAGGTGATCAGTGTCACTATTGCAAGAAGTTGGGAAACTGGGAACGCGAGTGCCGGAAGAAGAAACGTGACGAGGAAGCAAATTTGGTTCAAGCGCAAGTAGAAGAAGATGATGAACCGACACTGATGATGGCAAGTGTCATAGATTCTTCAGTTCAAGCGTTTGAAGGTGAGACACTTTTGTCTAATACCGTGCACAAAGAAGAGGGAGTGATACAGATGGTAGCCATTCCAAACTATAAATAAGGTCGAGACGTGTGGTACCTTGATACCGGCGCTTCAAACCACATGACCGGGAACAGCTCAGTCTTTTCTGAGATAGACAAGAGCATCACCGGGACTGTGAGATTTGGTGACGGTTCCGTGGTTGATATTGCTGGTCGAGGTAGGATCATTTTTTTCTGGGCAGAAGGGTAGTCACCATGTGCTGATGGGTGGCTATTACATACCACTTCTTAAAAGCAATATCATCAGTTTGGGACAGCTCGACGAGGATGGCTGTTCAATCCTGATTGATCAAGGTATTCTTCAGATACGTGATCCTCAAGAGGGCTTGCTTATGAAGGTATCTCGTTCCCAGAACCGACTCTACACTATAAAGCTAACTGTATCGCAGCCCATTGCATTGCTCTCTCGAGCAGATGACAATGTTTGGCGATGGCATGACCGGTTTGGGCATTTAGGCTTCGAGGCATTGCAGAAACTTGGTCGGAAAGGTATGGTCCGAGGTTTGCCACATCTGGATCACGTTGATCAAGTGTGTGAAGCGTGTCTTGCAGACAAACATCGGAGAACATCGCTTCCTCATGAGGCCAAGTTTCATGCGACCGAGTGCCTGGAACTTGTGCATGGAGATCTTTGTGGACCAGTTCAACCGGAAACACATGGTGGGCGAAGGTACTTTCTGTTGTTGGTTGATGATGCAACTCGTTATATGTGGATAGTACTGCTGTCCGGGAAGCATGAGGCTGCAGAAGCTATTGTCAAGTTTCAAACAGGTGTTGAAACATAAACCCCACGCAAGCTACGCGCACTACGCACGGATCGGGGTGGTGAATTCACCTCGGTGACCTTCGGGGAGTATTGTGCAGGAAAGGGTGTGCAAAGACAGGTTACGACACCCTATTGACCACAGCAAAATGGGGTGGTAGAGCAAAGAAATCAGACAGTACTGGGAATGGCGAGGTGTATTCTCAAGGCAAGGGGCTTGCCGAGTGTATTCTGGGGGGAGGCAGTGCACACTGCAGTTTTCATTCTTAACAGATCACCAACAAAGGCCCTGGATGAGATGACACCGTATGAAGCATGGCATGGCAAGAAACCAGATGTTCATTACATGCGCACGTTCGGGTGTGTCGACATATGTGAAGGTGACAAGTCCACATATGAAGAAACTTGATGATCGAAGTGTGAAGATGGTGTTCATTGGATATGAACCAGGCACAAAAGGATATCGGGTATATGATCCTCTGAGTGGTCGAGTGCATGTGACACGGGATGTCGTGTTTGATGAGTCGAAGGGTTGGAATTGGTCTGAAACAAAAGGAGCTGCACCAGAGACCTTCACTGTGGAGTATACTGTGAACACGGTACTCAGCAACAATGGGCCTTCATCATCACATGAGAAGCATGACACTCAGCAGTCGTGCATGGAGACTCAGGGAAGTCCTAAACAGATCTCAAGTCCAAATGAGATTGAATTTGTATCTCCTCCGACAAATGCATCAAATGACACTGCAGACCCAAGGCACTATCGTAAAGGGGCTGATTGTATCAACACATCTGAACCAAGAGAGTTGAATTTAGAAGACTTATTACTCGCTGCATCAGAAGAACCGGTGTCGTTTGATGAGGCTAGGGGTGAACCGGCATGGCAGAAGGCGGTGGAAGAAGAGATGAAGTCTATCACTGAGAATGGAACCTGGTACCTCAGTTATCTTCCTCCTGAGCATCGACCCATAGGTCTAAAATAGGTTTACAAGATCAAGAAAGATGCACTCAGGAATGTAGTGCGCCACAAATCCCATCTCGTGGCGAAGGGCTACGTTCAGCGACCCGAGATTGATTTTGAGGAAGTCTTTGCACCGCTGGCAAGACTGGATTCAGTGAGAGCGATACTAGCTATTGCAGCACATGAAGGATGGATAGTTCATCATCTTGATGTGAAATCGGCCTTCTTGAATGGAGATCTCGTTGAAGAGGTGTATGTTTCTCAACCTCCGGGTTTTGCCGTGGCAGGTCATGAACACCAAGTATTGAGACTCAACAAGGCACTTTATGGTCTTCGGCAAGCCCCATGCGCATGGAACTTGAAACTTGATCACACATTGGTTCAACTCGGTTTAAGCAGGTGCATGGATGAGCACGGCATATACACACGAGGTAACTATGAGAAACGTCTACTTCTTGGTGTGTATGTTAATGATTTGATTGTTACGGGTGCTAATCCATGTGAAATCGAGAGCTTCAAGAAGGAAATGATGAATTCATTCAAGATGAGTGATCTAGGATGTCTAAGCTATTATTTAGGCATCGAGGTGAAGCAAACCGGTGAAAGCATCACTTTGTCTCAGGGTGCATATGCGAGCAAACTTCTTGAAAAGGCTGGTATGATGGGGTGCAACCTGGCTCAAGCGCCGATGGAGAGTCGAATGAAACTTAGCAAAGAAAGCCCAAATCTTCCTGTTGATGCATCGTCCTTTTGCAGCATACTGGGCAGCCTCAGGTACCTGGTACATACTCGACCAGACATTGGGTTTGCAGTTGGATATGTGAGTCGTTTCATGGAGCTAGAAACCCACAACTGAGCACATGGCCGCAGTCAAGCATATCCTCAGGTACATAGCTGGTACAATACATTTTGGTATTTGCTACTCAAAGTAAGAGAGAGAAGTCTCTCTTGATGCCTATAGTGATGCTGATATGGCTGGGGATGTGGATGATTGCAAAAGTACCACCGGAATTCTATTTTGTTTGGGTAGTTCCCCTATCACTTGGCAATCTCAGAAACAAACTGTTGTGGCACTATCTTCTTGTGAAGCTGAGTACATAGCAGCTTCAACGGCGGCATGTCAAGGTTTGTGGCTCAGAAACTTGATTGAGAGTTTGTATGGGAAAACAGCAAGTGTTGCTACTATACACATTGATAACCAATCAGCAATCCAACTGTGCAAGAATCCAGTATTTCATGGGCGTAGCAAACATATCAAGACTCGTTTTCACTTCATTCGGGAGTGCATTGAATATGGAAGAGTTGTGGTCAAGAAAATTCACACCGATGATCAACTAGGAGATATTCTAACCAAGCCACTTGGATGAGTCAGATTTCTAAGTCTTCGAAAAAAGATCGGAGTCATCGACGTGATGAATAACTAGATTAAGGGGAGAATTGTTGAATAATCTAGTTTGTTGAGGATTTGTTAGCGTGTGTAACGAGTCCACAGCTCCTACCGCGCTGCGACGTCAGGAGGAGCGGGTCTCACATGGGTATTGAACATTGCGGCATGGATGATCCATGCACGACGTGGTCACGATGGCGCGGGACCTCAGCATGCACGATCTGCATGCTGGAATGGCCGGATGATTGGTTGTGTTTGTTGGACTGTATTAGTGTTTTGGGCTAGGCCCATCCCACTCTTGTATCTATATATGTGTACCCACCCCTATGGGGTTAATTAATCAAGTCATTATTCTCTATTATGGTATCATTAGCCAGTAATCCCTAACCCTAATTCCCCTTCCCCTCCTGGCCGCTGCCCTATGGCGCCTCCAACCAGGCCGTCGGCGGCCGCCTCCCTCCCCCTGGCCGGCGCGCCACCTCTGGCCGGCGCCCCTCCCCTGGTCGGCGCGCCCCTGATCGGCGCCCCCACATCCTCTCTGACCGGCGTGGCCGGCGAGCCCCTGGCCGGTGCGCCTCTCACCCCCGCGCCCCTGTCCGGCGCGGCCCTGGCCGCCGCGCCCCTGGCCGGTGCGCCCCTGGCCGGTGTTCCCCTGGCTGGTGCCCCTCTGGCTGGCGCGCCCCCTGCGGCTGTGACTCGACGCACGTACAGCGCCACGACCGGTCCGGCAGCGGGCGGCCCTCTTGCCGGCCCACTTCTGTTGCCTTCATGACGGGCTCCGGATCAGATGGATCTAAGGGTGGTGCCGCTGTTGCTCATAGCGCGGCCACTCCCCCCCCCCCTCTACGGTGTTGACAGCACCACTCCGGCGACTGCGGATACCTCCGGTATCTTCGCAGCCCTAGCTGCCTCCCGCGAACAAGAGCGGGCACTTGCTCTCGCCCTGGAGCAAGAGCATGCCTCGGCAGCTGCTCTCTCTCACCATATCCAGGAGAGTGCTCACCGACCACTGAGCACTACATACGAGCCTCCCTCGGATGCTAGTGCGCACTCTACGTACTCGGCATCTCTCGCCGCCGCTCTACACACCCCGGCTGCTGGAGTTCAGAACATCCGGACCCTTGTGCCGGTTGTCCTTAGCGCTAACTCCACTTCCTACGCCCGCTGGTGTAACGTGTTCCTTCTCACGTTGAGGCGGTACCAGCTTGAGAACCACGTCCAGCGGGAGGGCTCCCCGTGGGACGACTCTTGGACTAGCATGGACAGCTTGGTCCTCTCCTGGATCCTTGGGTCCCTCGCCGACGAGCTACACGACCTTGTCGGGCAGCGCGGTGGTGGCACTGCACGCCGGGAGTGGCTGGTGCTTGAGCAGAACTTCCTGGGGAACCGTGCAACTCGGGCACTCAACATCAACGCACGGTTCCAGACCACAGCTCAGGGTGACCGCTCCATCTCTGCCTACTGTGGGGAGATGAAGAGCATGGCTGACGCCCTGCGCGACCTTGGTGAGCCGGTCACCGACAGCACTCTTGTTCTTCGGGTCCTTCAGGGCCTGAACGAGCGCTACAGCCACCTCCGTTCCTGGCCTCTTCGTGTGGAGCCACCACCGACCTTTGAGAAGGTCTGGTCAGATCTTGAGCTTTAGGAGATCATGACTGGTGGTCCTACTAAATCGGGGCCTGCCACAGCTTTCTATGGCTCTGGGCAGCCCTCACGACCACCGACTTCTAGAGAATCACCGTCGAGACCACCTCCTCTGTCTACCGCCCCAAGTGCCTCTACAGGCTCAAGGGGTGATAATTGTCGACGCCACGGAGGAAAGCGCACATGACGAGGTGCTGACAGCACTTTTGTGTCTACTTCTGCTCCTGGAGGCGGTAGTGGTGGCACCGGCCGGGGAGGTGCGCCCTGGCCCACACCCTACAACCCGTGGACTGACCAGATCTTCATGTGGCCTAGGCCGTCTCCGGGTCTACTTGGGCCACCCCCAGGCCTTTCTTCTCCACGCCAGCCACATCCTCAGCCTTCGTACATGGCCCACCTGGGGTATGGCGGGTTCGCCTACCCTGCTACTACATCAACTCAGGCCATAGACTACCCTGCTGGGTACTCGGAGCTGTCTGCACCATGCCAGGAGCCGCCCCTAGGGTGGGACCGCCAGTCGCTGGCGTCTTTGTTCAGCACTATGCACCTCACACCACCTACTGCAGACTGGGTGGCTGACTCCAGAGCTTCGTACCATACTACTCCCAATGTCGGTATCCTCTCTTCTACCCACCCCCCACATCCCTCTTTTCCTTCATCTATCGTTGTTGGGAATGGGTCTGTTCTTCTGTTCACCTCAGTAGGTGACTCGAGATCTCCGGGTTCTTTTTAGCTTAACAATATCCTTGTCGCCCCAGATATTATTCAAAATTTGCTTTCTATTCGTCATTTTACCACTGATAATCGTGTTTCTATTGAATTTGATCCTCTTGGTTTATCTGTGAAGGATCTTTCCACCCGGCGTCTTCTTCTTAGATGTGATAGCCCGGGGCTCCTGTACACACTTTGACTTCCTGCTTCCGCTGCATCTCCGACTTTTGCTCTGGCTACGACAGCTTCGTCCACTACTTGGCACTGCCGGCTTGGTCATCCTAGCGTTGATTCTATGTCTAAGTTGTCTAGTAGTTCAGTTATCTCGTGTACTAGGGGCACACATGAGTCTTTATGTCATGCTTGTCAGCTTGGTCGCCATGTTAGGCTTCCGTTTCCTACATCACTGACTCATGTTGAGCATAGTTTTGATCTTATTCATTGTGATTTGTGGACATCTCCCATTACAAGTGTTTCTGGGTTTAAGTATTATCTCGTGGTCATTGATGATTTCTCGCATTTCTCTTGGACTTTTCCCTTACGTTTGAAGTCTGAGACATATGTCACCCTCTCTCACTTCTTCGTTTGGGTTTCCACTCAGTTTGGTTGCACTGTTTGTGCCCTCTAGTGTGATAACAGACGTGAGTTTGATAACTCGATGCTCTGTAATTTTCTACTCGCACATGGCATCTAACTGCGCATGTCTTGTCCATATACTTCCCCTCAGAATGGCAAGGCAGAGCGTATGCTTCGCACCACAAATGATGTCTTGCGTTCTTTGATGTTTCAGGCCTCTCTCCCTGCTCGGTACTGGGTAGAGGCACTCCACACTTCCACCTTTCTTATTAATCGCCTTCCCACCAAGGTGATTCAGGCACCTACCCCGTACTTTGCCCTGTATGGCACTACTCCTCTCTACGACCACCTTCGAGTTTTCGGGTGCGCTTGCTACCCTAATCTTTCCGCCACAGCTCCACATAAGCTTGCGCCCCGCTCTACTCGGTGTGTTTTTCTGGGGTACTCTCTTGATCATAAGGGGTACCGGTGTCTTGATCTCACTACACACCGTATCTTGATCACTCGACACATCGTCTTCGACGAGTCCTCCTTTCCTTTCTCTCCCTCCTCCTCTGCTTCAGCTGCAGAGTTGGACTCTCTGTTTCCTACTGACACCGAGACTGCTCCACCACAGCTGTCTTGGCCTTTTTCTGCAGGTACGCCACCCACTGGGTCACGTGTGACCCCGGCACCCACGATGTCAACTGCTGCGCCTCATGCAGTACCGGTACCTCAGGCGACTTAGGCTATGCCTCGCACAGCCCCGATGTTGTGGTTCACTGACCCTGCTCTCGTCTACCAGCGACGAGCGCGGGTTGGTACCCAAACCCCTGGGGCTCCGTCGTCCTTGGGGCTCCCAGCTGCGCCATGTGTGGCCCCGACGTCTCCGACCTCGACTGTCGCGCCATGCACGGCCCCGACGTCTTCGACTCCTCCAGCCGCGTCACGCGCGGCCCCGGCGTCTCTGACCTCGACCGCTGCGCCACGCGTGGCCCCGACGTCTCCGACCTCGACCACTACGCCACGCGCGGCCCCGGCGGCTCCGACCCCGACCACCGTGCCACGCGTGGCCCCGACGTCTCCGACTCTGACCACCGTGACACACGCGGCCCCGGCGTCTCTAACCGTGACCACCGCGGCACGCGTGGCCCGGACGTCTCCGACCCCGACCACCGCGCCACGCGCGGCCTCGGCGTCTCCGACCTCGACCACCGCGCCACGCGCGGCCCCGGCGTCTCCGGCCTCTCTGACGTCACGCATTGTGCCACGGTCCCACGGTTTGCCAACCCAGCTCTTGTCTATCAGCGACGAGAGTGGGTTGGTGACTCCACTCCTGCTCGCCTCGATCCCCCGGTGTACCACCCGCCTTTGCTCCACCGGGACCCAGGGCACGTTCACCCGATGGTGACTAGACGTGCAGCTGGGGTCCTTCGGCCTGCACAGCACTTCTCCGGGGTCGTCCTCTCTCCGACGACGCCTCCACCGTCTGCTTCCTCTTCGGTATCACCTATACCGACTTTCGTACGTAGCGCCCTCGCCGATCCTCACAGGCGTCGCGCTATGGAGGAAGAGTATGCGGCCCTACTCGCCGATCCTCGTGGCAACGTTGTCACCGGCAAGTGGGTCTTCACGCATAAGAGGAAGGTCGATGGATCCCTGGAGAGATATAAGGCTCGATGGGTACTTTGGGGCTTCACTCAGCGCCCTGGAGTGGACTACGACGAGACTTTCAGCCCGGTGGTTAAGCCAGCGACGGTTCGTACCGTTCTGTCGTTGGCTCTCTCACATTCTTGGCCAGTCCACAAGCTGGACGTCAAGAATGCCTTTCTCCACGGTACTATGATGGAGATGGTGTACTGCTGTCAGCCGATAGGATTTGTTGATTCAGCTCGATCAGCCATGGTATGCAAGCTGAACAAGTCCTTGTATGGTCTGAAGCAGACACCTCGAGCCTGGTACAGCAGGTTCACCTCCTTCCTAGTCTCCTTGGGCTTCGTTGAAGCCAAGTCGGACACGTCACTGTTTGTCTATCGACGGGAGGGTGACACTGCTTACCTTCTTCTGTACGTCGATGACATTGTGCTGACGGCGTCTAGTCCGGCTCTCCTTTAGCGTACTATCTCTGCCCTCCAGCAGGAGTTCGCTATGAAGGACTTGGGTCGGCTTCACCACTTCCTGGGGATTGCAGTCGAGGACAGACCAGGTGGCCTGTTTCTTCACCAACGGCAGTATTGTCTGGACATCCTCGAGCTCGCGGGCATGGCTGAGTGTAAGCCGTGCTCCACGCCGGTGGATACCCAGGCAAAGGTCTCCTCTGCTGACGGGACACCTGTCAGTGACCCGACTGCCTACAGGAGTCTTGCAGGTGCGCTCCAGTATCTCACCTTCACCAGTCAGGACATCTACGCAGTTCAGCAGGTGTGCCTACACATGCATGACCCGCGGGAGACGCACCTCACCGCTGTGAAGCGGATTCTTCGGTACCTGTGCGGCTCCCTCGACTACGGCCTTCTACTTCGACGTGACTCGCCCTCCGAGTTGGTTGTCTACACCGATGCTGACTGGGCGGGATGCCCAAACACCCGCCGTTCCACCTCTGGTTACGCCGTCTTCATGGGGGGGAACCTCGTCTCCTGGTCCTCGAAGCGGCAGCCCGTGGTCTCGCGCTCGAGTGCTGAGGTGGAGTATTGCGATGTGTCTAACGGCGTGGCAGAGGCTTCTTGGCTTCAGCAAATACTTCAGGAGCTTCACTCCCCCGTCGCTCGGAGCACGTTGGTCTACTGTGATAATGTCAGCGCCGTCTACCTCTCCACCAACCCCGTCCAGCATTAGCGCACGAAGCATGTGGAGATTGATCTCCATTTTGTTCGTGAGCGGGTTGCACGTGGCGAGGTCCGGGTTCTCCACGTCCCGACGACGTCGCAGTTCACCGACATCTTCACGAAGGGCCTCCCGTCGACGCTGTTTTCAGAGTTCGGGTCTAGTCTCAACATCTGTTGTGGCTAGATGTTGGGACTGCGGCGGGGTGTTGGACTGTATTAGTGTTTTGGGCTAGGCCCAACCCACTCTTGTATCTATATATGTGTACCCACCCCTATGGGGTTAATTAATCAAGTCATTATTCTCTATTAGTGTTTTAAAAACGTGTGGGAAGTGAATGAGAAGTTAGATGCCCACCGTAACAACCAGGCGAAAGTCTCTCCTCCCATCCGAGTTCCTCTCCGGTGACCGTTTGAGTGTTACATCGGTACACATCAATCGTTCAGGCTGACAATGCACACATTGAAGCCCCATCACGTTAGATGGAACAGATGAATAGGAGTGCGTGGGGCGTACGTGCGCCCCAGAATGGAACACCCCGGTGACAAGACGGGAGCAGACGGAACAGCGGACTCCTGAAACGATGGCCTTATTGGGTGCTTTGGCCGACATACGATAGGATAGCTGACCCTATGGCCACGACCTCCTCCCTACTTGCGGAGAGTTAAGAGGGAGCCGGCGGATGCGAGTATAAAAGGGGGATCGATTATCCCCCTCGGGAGAAACTCTCGCACTTGTAAGAGAATCACCCCCAATTTTCAACAAGAGCAGCGAGACACTTGAAACTGGACGTAGGGCACCTTGTCTGAACCAGTATAAATCCATTGTATTCATAGTTAGGCCAGCTAGAGGATGAATGTGCGGTACATTCGTTACTAGTCAGAAATCCGAACGTCAAAAATTATTTATATTTAGTGGTTCATTTGTTAATTTACTAGATGAGTGCTCGTGCGTTCCTACGTCAACACAACAAAAGCGCTAACCAAGAAAATAAATGACAGTGAATAAATCAATCAAGTTTCAAGGTTCCAAATGTAACTGTTGAAGTTAAGTGAATTGTGTCATGCTTTCCCATCAGTTTAATATTTTGAGACAACTGGTTGGTGCATAGTAGCATAGCATGGTATCCTGATCAGAGGTCTCAAGACCGAAACATGTCGGGCGTGATTGATTAAATAAATTGGAGTTGACTCATATTCTACTTTCAGGTCTGAGAGAGTCTGCATGTGATGGGAACTGCTGAAGTATATGTGAATTATCCATTGTCGGAGTGTGAGCTGCGACACTCCTCCCGGCCTGCTCGGAAGCAGCCCGCGAGGTTCATTTTTTCGGAGGGGGCTTGGCACCCTTCGTGACCTGGGCTCGAGAGAGCGGATGAACACAAGGATTTGCGTGGTTCGGGCCGCGGGAGCATAATACTCTACGTCCATGGGTGTGCTTGTTCTATTGCTTTCGCGTGAGCGCTTGTGCGTAATGTGATCTGGAGAGTGGGGAATCAGAAACCCTTGCAGGGTGGTCACCGCGGTCCTTTTATAGTTCAAGACCAGGGTGGTTACAATGAGGCTTGGGGCCTGACAGGTGGCCCCAAAGTTTTGAGTGTCCTATACACGATCTAGGGCTTCGTTCTCCGAGTAGAGTGGCCGGTGAGGGAGTTAAGTCCCTCTGGCCGGCGCGTCGAGCGCCCCTGACTGCATGTCAGGTGATGATGAAGACGCCGTCTTGTCGTCGCGTCTCCTCACCCTGCTTGGGCGGCTTAGTGCCATTGGGCAGCACTATTCTGCTGTCACGCCCCGTAGTCCCGTCTAGTCACCGTAATGGCGAACGGGCAAGGGACGGAGGCGTGCGTAGTACGCCAAGCTTCTGGGGAAGGTGCAAGCCTTGAATGCGAAGCTTGACAGCGCACTTCCTTCTTCACTTTGTCGACCCACGGCCCACGAGGGATCGTGGGACGCGTGGCGGCTCTGGAGCTCTCATCAATGAGCTTGGTGCCAAAGGACATGTGGCAGCTCCAGACCTCACCTCAGCGGGGAGGCTCGGACCGGAGCCCGGGACACATGTCAGCACCGGAGCTGTCCTCAGCGGGGAGGTGGCTCGGAGCCGGGGACACGTGGCAGCTCCGGACCTTACCTCAACGGGGAGGCTTCAGGTCGTAGCCCAGGGCACGTGTGACCTCCGGAGCTCAAGTGCACGTGGTAGCCCTGGGGCTGGCCATGGGGCCCAGGGCATGTGGCTTATGCTGGGGCCCACCTCAGTGAGGAGGCGGGGCCGAGGCTGTCTTTTTACCCACTACGCGGGGTACCCGGTTTGCAGGGTACCGACAGTGGCCCCCGGGCCCATCTCGGGGGAGGCTCTGAGCCCGCAGGTGGGGCCCCCATCTCTCCCGCGTGGGGGTTTTGAACCTGTGCTTTGGAAACCGAAGCGTTGGCGAAACTTTCACATAGTGGACGAGTGGTTGAACCGAGGAGACAAAAAGGTTGTGCGTCCTTGGCATAGTGGGCGTATTCATGTGGCCTTTTTTCTCCTCTTGCACGCTAGAAGTTCCAGCTTCCCGGCGTATTCGCCCACCAAATACTTTCATACCGGTAGGCCTCTTCGTCCACTTTTGCGAGATGTTCGTGTGTGTGCGGCCTTCGATGAGGCTCTATAGTGCATCCCTCCCCTTGACGACCTCGGATAGAAGCACATGTCATCCTGACAATGTGTCGGTGGTAGGGGAGGCCATCGGGACAGGGTTCTCGACTCGCAGTGAATGCCTACGCTAGTGTCGTGTGGGGCGTGTCCTCTAGGCGCCTCGCCGAAGGAGGACTTACTGCCAGTACTGGAGGAAGGTTAAGTCCATAGTGATTAAGCCTTACTCTAGGTACTGTTGTGGACAACAAAATCTGCCATAGATGGCATTTTGGCCCACATGACACTAGATGTCACTGTTGCCTCGGTCTAGCATGCGTTGCTGCCGTCCTCGGTCTTACAGCAGGTGACCGTCTCATTGCATAGAGACTGGCTCGGGGGACAACCAGGCAGACCACGGAGCAGGAATTTACCCGACTTGTAGCTGCTGAGTTTCTTAGTTGTCTTGTATCCCCTTTTGTACACCAGAACCTTGTTATTAATGAAAGCATCTTTGTTTCAAGTCTTTCATTGTCCTATGTCGTAGATGTAGACTTCGGACCCTTGGCAGCGCAAGGGTCCGGGATGACTTAGCCAACGTTGGTAGCTCCTTTGCCGATGTCTCGAGCTTGTTCCTCTGGGTCCTTAGCAGCGTAAGGGCCCAGGGCGCTCCGGTAGTGTGAGTACCACTTCTTCTAGATCCTTGACAGCGCAAGGATCTGAAGGAAGTTAGACCCTTGTCTCTAGCCCTTTCCAAAGAGACAGATGGCAGCTTCGGACTTCTCCTGGGAGGGGAGACTCTACCCGAAGCCCAGGACACGTGTATGCACTGGAGCTGTCCTCCGAGGGGGCGGCTCGGAGCCTAGGAACACGTTTCTGAACCCACTCTGCGGGGAGGCCCGGATCGGAGCCTGAGGCACGTGTCAGCACAGGATCTGTTCGCAGTGGGAAGTCAGCTCGGAGTTTGGGGACATGTGATAGTTCTGGACTTCGCCCAGCAGGGAGGCTTAGGACCGGAGCCTAGGGCACGCGCCGGTTCCGAAGCTCAAGCGCACAATATAGCCCCAGGACTGACCTCGGGGCCTAGGGCACATGGCTTGCCCACTTGCAGTTGATATGCTTGAGGGAGCATAAACTGTAAAGGGGATATGCCCACGGCGCGTGTGTGCTCCAAGGCTACCCGCAGCGGGGTGGAGACTCCGAGCCAGGTGACGTGTGGCAGCTCCGAGTTCCACCTCAACAGGGAGGCTTCGGACCGGAGCCCAGGGCACGTCTCTGCTCCGGTGCGGTCCTCAACGGGGCGGCGGCTCGGAGCCGTGGGGCACGTGGCAGCTCTGGACCTCACCTCAGCGGGGAGGTTCGGACTAGAGCATGGAGCACGTGTGAGCACCGGAGCTCTCCTCAGCGGGGAGGTGGCTCAGACCAGAGCCTAGGGCACGTGTAGGCTCCGGAGCTCAAACACACGTGGTATCCTCAGGGCTGATCTTAGGGCCAAGGATACGTGGCTTTGTCCGTTTACATTTGGTGTGTTTGAGGAAGCACAAACTGTAAAGGGGTGATGCATAGGTAAAGGCAAAATTTTCTCACTTTAGGCTCTTCTTCATAGGAGGAAACAGACCGTGTTAGAAGGCAGCAACCCATCCTAGATGTTGAGAGTAACAGGACTCCTCCGGGACTTAGGTTTTACAAGCACTGTTCTTAGACACTATGACACCTTTTTAGAGAAAACGGGACCCTACCACTGTGCTAAACATAGAACTTACGAAGGTGTTCTATGTTCCAAGGATTAGGTAGAGGTACCCCATCCTCTATGGCTAGGCACACGCACCCGGGACGACATACTTGTGTTACTCGGAAGGGGCCTTCCCACCTGGGGGAGAGTTTGTTCCCACCTTCTCGAGAAAGTATCCGCTGCAGAACCAGATCGCCCACCTCGAGCTGTCTACTCCGCATGAACTGCTGCTGATAACGCCGGAGCGCTTGATGGTATCGGGCATTTCGGACAGCTGCTTTCCACCTTCGCTCATCGACAAGGTTGATATCTTCACGCCGGAGCTGGTCCTGCGTGGCTTCGTCATACGCTCGAACACAGGATGAGCCCATGGTGATTTCTGGGGGGAGGACGGCCTCAGCCTCATACACCAGGAAGAAGGGTGTTTCCCCTGTCGAGCGATTGAGGGATGTCCGGCTAGCCCACAGTGTGCACGGAAGCTCTTCAATCCAATTGGCACTATGCTTTTTCAAGCTGTTGTAGGTGCGCGTCTTGAGTCCCCTGAGAAACTCGGCGTTGGCTCTTTCAGCTTGACCATTACTCTCTGGGTGAGCAACGAAAGCATAGCAAACTTGGATGTCGAGGTCCTCACAACAGTCTTGGAATACTGCACTGGTGAACTGGGTCCTGTTGTCAGTGATTCTGTGCAGGACCCAAACCAACACACGATTGACTTGATGAACTTGACCACTGACTGCTTGTTGATGGTTACTACAGGGGTAGCTTCCGGCCACTTGGTGAACTTGTCTACAGCGACGTAGAGGTACCGGTACCCTCCGACAGATCTGGGGAATGGTCCCAGGATGTCCAGCCCCCACATAGCGAAGGGCCATGAGGGCGGGAACATCTGCAGCATCTGCACTGGTGTGTTGATCTGCTTAGCGTGAAACTGGCACGCCTTGCATCTTCTGACCAAGTCGATGACATCTTGGAGAGTTGTCGGCCAGTAAAATCCATGTCGGAAGGCTTTACCGACCAGCATGCGGGAACTTGCATGGTTCCCACACTCGCCTCCATGGATCTCTGCGAGCAGGTCGCAGCCCTCCTCCCGGGTTATGCACCGCAATAGGATGCCATTAGCGCCACGCCGGTAGAGATCCCCTTCTACCAGCATGTGTCTCTTAGCCAACCAAGTGATCCGTTCAGCGTATACACGTTCATCGGGGAGGAAATTGTCTTTCAAGTAGTCCCGGATCTTCGTGGTCCATGCATCGGGACCTACATGAGCACTTGGATCTTGAAAGCCGAGTCGCACGGAGCCCTCGGTGACGCTTACGATCCGTGGCGAGCACCATGGTAACAGAGCCGTCGGGACCGCCAGGTTCAGCTGGCCAGGTGGTAGGTCGCAGCAAATTCCTTTCAAAGACCCCCTCTGGCACCAGAACCCAAGTGGAAGCCTTCGTGTATAGGTCGTCGGCTATTGTGTTATTGACACGGGGAACATGGCACAATTCCAAGGATAAGAAGTACTTCTCCAACTTCTGTATTTAGGGGAGATAAGTTGCAAGTTGTGGGTCATTGCAGCTACACTCTCCCTTGACTTGCTTGATGATCAGCTGAGAATCACCCTTGACCAACAACTGTTGGACGCCAAGGGATAGCACGGTTTTTAACCTGAAGATGAGAGCCTCATACTCTGCCATGTTGTTGGTCGCCTTGAAGTCAAGTCGCACCACGTATTTGAACTGCTCTCCGGTTGGTGTAATGAGCAGAATCCCCACTCCGGCACCTCGCTTCCGCGAGGAGCCATCGAAGAAGAGAGTCCAGTAGGGCCCAGTGAAGACCGAAGCTCTGGGCTCTTGTTAACCGATGTCCCAGCCCCCTAGCTGGCATGGTGGTGGAGTCCACTCTGCCACGAAGTCAGTTAACGCCTCGCTCTTCACCGCATGGCGCGATAACAAGTCCAGCTCGAACTCCGCCAACTCCGCAGCCCATTTAGATATGTTTCCAGTGTGTTTGGGCTGTGGAGGACAGTTCTCAGCGGGTACAAGGTAACCACCGAGATCTTGTGAGCCTGGAAGTAATGGCGCAGCTTCCTTGATGCAACGAGGACTGCATGGAGCAGTTTGTGCACATCCAGATATCTTCTTGGCATCGTGGAAGACCTCGCTTATGAAGTAGATTGGACGCTAGATGGTCCGGACCCTCTCGGAGGGGTCTGAAGCATCGTCTAGTAGAGGTACGAGACTCGGGGGCCTCCGGCCCCCAGGCCTGGGACTGCACTCTGGGAGCTCGGACCAAGGTGCACGCCTGTTGTCGGGTCCAGATGGCTGGGACCCGTCTGGTTCTTCTTGGAGTGGTCTGGGACTCGGGGGGCCCCGGCCTCCTGGTCCGAGACTGCATTATGGGAGCTCGGACCCAGACGCACGCCGGTTGCCGGGTCTAGATAGATGAGACCCGACTAGTTCTTCTTGGGAAGGTCCGGGACACGAGGCCCCCGGGTCCAGGACTGCATTACGGGAGCTTGGACCCGGATATCCATTGATCATCAGATCCACCTGTTTGGGACCTCATTACTTCCCCTTCCCAGGGATTTCCTGCGGGCTCTGGGCCCTGGGGCTTCAGACCGATGGCGGTAGGAGCCTTTTCTAGGACTTGAGATCGATGGAGTTTCGGCCGCTCTATGACCAAAACCATGCTCACGACCTCAGTTGTGGCAGCAACGTAGAGGAGTAGTGACTCGCCTTGTTCAGGGGCCACCATGATGGGCAGTGTTGTGAGGAACTTCTTCAGCTATTGAAACGCATCATCCGCCTCCACGGTCCATACGTGTAACACCCTCAATTTCACTACCATGCATTGCATACATTTTTCATGTAGAGAATCGTTCAAAAAGAAGAAGAAATGAAGAGAGGACTATAAAAGCTAATAAAATAATAAAAGGAAATAGAAATGGTAAATAATGAAAATAAATAGAAAAGGAAAAGAAATAAAAAGAAAATAAAAATAAAAAATAGCCAAATTGGGCCACCCCAATTTTTTCCCAAATTCCCCAATTTTCCCCAAAATTCCCCTATCCCCTAATTTTCAAAAAAAAATCATTATTTTCCTCAAATTCCCCTAGGGGAAATTTTCCCCACATTTGGGGGAAATTTCCCCCCTATTTTGGCTGCTCCAAATTAGAGGGGGAACCCTAATTGGGCCACACCCCCCTTGGCCACAGCCCATTAGGGGGGGGACCCTAGCCCCCCCCCCCCCTTTGGACTTTTTGGGCTTTTATTTTCTAGTTAAATCCTAGCCATTCGATGAAAATAAATAATAAAATCCCAGCCCCTCCCACCTCTTTTAAAATTAAATCTCAGCCATTGGATATTTGATTTGCTAAAATCCTAGCCACCCTAGCTCTTTTTCCCCTTATAAATATAACTCCCCCCTAGTCGCCCACCCCTTTTTCTTTTTTGGCCGCCGCCTCACCTGCTGCTAAGTTGCGCCCCCTTGCTGCCAAGTCGCTGACCCACCCCCCCCCCTTGCCGGAATTTGGCCGACGTCGAGCCCCATCACACCTCGCCGTCGCCGGAGAAGAAGCCCCCGACGTTCTGCCCTAGCCGCAGCCCCATAATTCTCCCTAGAAAATCTCCTGCAGCTGCCATTGCAAGGAGAGAGACCCTGCCGCAAAGAAGAAGTGAGGTAGGTCTTCGTTACCCCTCTTACAACATCGCCGCTGTTTCTACGCACCCTTTTCTTCACCTCCTGCGAGCAGAAAAATTCTGTGTGTGGACAGACAATGTTTTGGTCGATTTTTGACGGTGGGATTGATCTACAAAGTGGGTCAAGATCATCACCATGTCCACACTTGATCCCAGCAACCTTGATCATCATAAAACCCCATATAATTCTACTAAAACATGCAAGAACACGTGCAAACTGGTTTTATAAAACTGCACCTTTGGAATTGCATTCATTCACCTCATTGCATCTTGAGTAAAGTTTGTGCATGATAATTTATTGCTGTAAATTTTGTATGTGTGTGGTCGTGAGTAGAAGGACAAGCTCAAGAGGCCGTCTACGAGGAGCTACAGCACCAAGACTTCGAGACGCTTGAGCAACATGAGCCACGGGAGCAAGGCAAGTGCCCCTTGACCATATTGATCCTATGTTTTCGAAACAGTTTTGCTTGCAAAAACCCGTATGCTTGAGTCAACTTGATGGGACACCCTTTTTATAGGAGTTTACTATTTTTTTAACCATCCTTGTCATCGGGAAAGTTGATGAGTCCGGTATGGTCGTTTTTCCTTTTTGCTTCGCTTAACTTACAGGATAGGGAACCTGAAATAAAACTTGTTAGCTACTGCACTCATGATATTAAAGATGATGAGAACTTGATGATGTTGATGAGCATGGAATCAAGGAGATCTAGACAAGCTTGGTTCATGGATGTTGCTGAATGAGATGGTGGTTTACTTGCCGTAGATCTAAGTATCGGTTCAAGCGAGCACATGCCAGGAAAACAGTGCCACCACAAGGCCAAATTTGGGTGCGGCTTAGCTGACTAATTAGGTGTGTTGCTAGCTCGTTATGGCCCGTTGGATGGTGCAGGGAATGGGAATCGAGAGGGACTGCCCTAGGAACTGCATGGCACAAGAGGGGGCCCGTGGGTGGGAGAATGGAGATTCGAGCCTGCCGGTGAAACCTTAATGGTCCGTACATTCTAGTAGCCCCTTTGTAAAGGCTATTTTGTGATCTCTTGGCCATACATCGATAGTTGTGTACTGGTATAATGGAGGTTCTTTTTAGTTGTCGACGGGTGACAAAATCACAAACTTGTGGGTAAAGTGGTGCCACCTCTGCAGAGTGTAAAACTATCATGATAGCCGTGCTTCCGGTCACAAGCACCTAGCCAACTTCCATGATTAGAGGCAAAACTTGGGATGTTTATTCGGGTATGGTCATTGGGATTGGTTTTGGGACTGTTTTGGGTCGTGACAATGAGTTTGGTTTCGGTTCTATGAAAATGAGATAATCATGTGTACTTATGAGTATGATACGAACTTGAGAATGAGTAATGGCTGGTTGGGACTTGATAAATGGCAAATTATGATGAACGCTGTTTTATTTGGTTATATTGGAATTAAACTCACCTAGAAATAGTTGTTGTTTTACCATTTTTGTGAAATGAAATTTGTTTGCTGCAATGAACCTTTTTATTGTCCACCTTGTTGTAAGCTACTTGTCATACTATTCCGGCACTTGCTGAGTACGACATGTCTCACCCTTGCATTCCCACATATACATCAGCTACAGGAGAAGAGTACTTCGAGGAACCTGTGGAGTACTAGGCTTGCGCACTACCATCAACATGCCTCTGGAGCGGGGCCGCAGGACACGTGGCACATCCAGATCATTCCCTGGGGAAAGGTATTCCCGGGGTCGTAGCCCACGTGGAAGCACTGGATCCCACCCATGCTGGAGGTCGGATTCGGAGCCGCAGGACATGTGGCACCTCCGGAGCTCTTTCTGGCGGAGGGTGTGGTTCAGAGCTTCTGGGCACGTGGCAGTGCCGGAGCCCTTGTTGACGGAAGATGGGGTCAGGCATCACCAGCCACGTGGTGGTTCCTAAGCCACTCTCGGCCGGTCTTCAGGCTCAGGGCTGTAAGTGCATCTAGGTATCCCCGTGGGTTTTAGATGATTGAAGACGACAATTAAGAGACTAATGAGCTGAGATGATCATAAGCACAAGATATTTCCAAGGCGGACACCTAAACTCTCAAAAAGAAAAAGGATGAAGAACGGCGTCGAAGACTCAAAGAGTAGAAACTAGGGTTTCATTTGAATCTTTAGTAGGCTAGCTGTGTAAGAGTGAGAGTGTGTGTGTCAAGTGCATTGCGATCATAGAAGAGAGCTCAAAGCATTAGAAGTGTCGAATTCTTAGTGGAGAGTGCTAGTGAGGTAAACTTGGGCAGGTTGGACTTGTCCGGGCCAGAGGCCAGAATAGTCCGGAAGTCCTACGGCTTAGTCCGTTTTGGGGCGGACTAAGAGTTCCTGACTGAGTTTAGACTTGTCCGTTTGGGGACGGACTAGTCCGTTTCTCTCTTGGTAAGAGTGTTTCGGGACTAAGTCCTAGTAGACCGTACTTGTCCGCCTCAGTGGTTGGACTAGTCCGGGCTAGCCAGACTAGTCCGTTTTCACCCGGACAACCAGTCCCTGTGTGAGTTCGGGCTAGTCCGTTCTGAGGTGGACTAGTCCGTATGGTTGTGAGATGATAGCTCCCACGACTAAGTCTTGGTGGACCGTACTTGTCGGCCTTAGTGGTTGGACTAGTCCCGGTCCTCTAGACTTGTCCGTTCTCACCCGGACAAATAGTTCCTGTGTGAGATCGGACTAGTCCGGTGTGAGGCGGACTAGTCCGGAATTTCGGTAGGTGGCAACGGTTGGCTGTCGGGACTTCTATAAAAGGAGATGCCCCGACTTCATTTAGAAATAACTTGAACCCTAGCGCTGCCACAGCCATCCTAGAGCCTCTCCAAGCCTTCTCCATTGCCTACTCACCCTCTAGAATCAATTCTTGAGTGGATTTGGATGTGTGAGGAGAGGAGAAGGAAGTGAGATCCGTGAAGTCTTGTGAACGTGTTCAAGTGGGAGCCTCGGATTGTGAGCAGCCCCAAAATCTTGTAAGTTCACCCTTGAGATAGTGAAGAATCGAGTTGGCCTTAGTGGCGACTTGGTGAGAAAAGGGTTGTTAAACCCGGTCCTTAGTGGACTCCTCAACAGGAACGTAGATTCCTGAGTGGAATCGAACCTCGGGCAAAAATCCTTATGTCACTTTTGCATTTACATTTCATTGATCATTAGAATTGATTAGGGTTAGTTTCGATCATATTCGCTATTATAGTATTCATTGTTACAATCTTGAGATCCACTTCTATATCCTGTCAAATTTGTCATATTAAATTGCTAGATAGTTTATCTGCACTTTGTTGAACTAAAATTTGAAGAAAAACCCATAAAAATCAAGTTTAGGCTCTTCCAGCAGTCTAACCGGACTAGTTCGCCTCTGAGCCAGACTTGTCTGGCCTTTTAAGGCTTTTTAAGCAGGCTGACCGAACTAGTCCGCCCCTGAGCCAGACTAGTCCGGCCCCTGTGTTCTAATCTCGTTTAATTAAGTCATTTCAGGTATTTTAGCCTATTCACACCCCCTCTAGGCAATTTCAATGTGTATCAGAGCAGGTCTCTCTATCCAGAGTCTAACCACTCGGAGAGAAGATGGCCGAAATGAGGGATATGAGATTCCGCCGATGTAGCAAGGCGACAACACATATGACAAGAAGAAGAATATGGATGTGCTGCAAGACCTCTCAAGTGACAATGAAGAAGTTCGCTAGCTCAAGGCACGACTTCGTGAGAAGCTAGGTCACTCAAGCAAAGAGGAGGAGAAGAAGACGAAGGATCAAGAAAGGAGTGGTCACTCGGACTACTCCCAATATCCTTCCAACTATGAGCGATTAACCTCTAACAATCATTACTGGTCTATTCCCCTTGGCAAACCTCCTCAATTCGATGGAAATGACTACTCTATGTGGAAGCATAATATGAAGATGCATCTAATCTCCTTAAACCCTAGCTTGTGGCAAATTGTCCTAACTGGTGTTCATATTCCAAGGAATGAAGAAGACGTTACCCTGGAGCAAGCCATCTTACTTCATCGCAATGCTCAAGCAGTTGGGGTCATCACCTCATCCTTGACTCGAGAAGAGTTCAACCGAGTTGATGGATTGGAGGTGGCCAAAGACATATGGGACATACTCAAGACGGCTCATGAAGGCAACCGAGTCATTAGGGAGGCCAAGATCGAAATGATCGAAGGAGAGCTTGGGAGGTTCACCATCATGGATTGTGAATCCCCTCAAGACATGTACAACCGTCTCAAAGTCCTCGTCAACAAGATCCGATCTTATGGATGCACCCGATGGACGGATCATGAGGTAGTGAAGAGGATGATTCGGGCATTCATGCCACGAAACATTGCTCTTTGCTCCTTGATCCATGAGAGTCCGGGGTATGCCCAAATGACCCTGGAGGAAGTGCTTGGAAGAATAATCAACAATGAGATGATGGAGAAGGAAGCCATGTTCTACAGCGACCTCCAAAGGCTCGCCTCCTCCAAGAAGAAAGATGTTGCTTTCAAAGCAACATCCTTATCACAAGACTTCGAAGCAAGTGATGATGAGAGTCTCGACACCGATGAAGAAGAGGCGCTCTTCATCAACAAATTCAAGGGGATGATGAGAAGGAGGAAGGGGAGCAACCACTATGAGAACAAGAACAAGGAAAGGTCCAAGCCCAAGATGAAAAGAGCATGCTATAACTGTGGTGAATATGGATACTTCATTGTGGATTGTCTATATGAAGAGAGCAAAAAGAAGAGAGATGGCAAGTCCCAAGAGAAGAAGTTCTTCAAGAAGAAGAAGTCGTCAGGACATGCTCACCTTGGAAAGTAATGGGAATCAAATGAAGACTCATCATCCGAGGATGAAGAGAAAGTGGCAACACTTGCCATTGGAAGGAGCAAGCTCTTCCCCAACCTTGAAGACTTCAAGTCTACATGTCTCATGGCTAAGGAGGGAAGAAGAAAGGTTAAATCTAAACTATCCTCCTCTACTTCTTCACTTGATAGCTTTGATAGTAGTAGTGAAAATGAATCCATGCTTAAGGATCTAAGTAGTAGCACCTTGAAAAAGATGAACTTGTTGTCGGAAGAAATCTTTGAGAAGGAGAAACTCATCAACCGTCAAGAAGACATGCTCATCCTTGAGAAGGAGAGATGTCATGAGCTTGAAGACCTCCTTGAGGTTGAAAGGGAAAGAAGCAAGTCACTTGAGCATGAACTCGCTTTGAGCAAGGAAACTTGCTCAAATCT
The DNA here is from genome assembly GCA_030760725.1 of Neostapfia colusana. Classification (NCBI taxonomy): domain Eukaryota; kingdom Viridiplantae; phylum Streptophyta; class Magnoliopsida; order Poales; family Poaceae; genus Neostapfia; species Neostapfia colusana. Next base: position 68,688,936 of record JASWHV010000015.1, read on the forward strand.
TGAGGACACAACTATTGTGCTCAAGGATGAAATTGTTAACTTGACAAAAGTGAACAAGGTCCTTGAAACACAAATTGAGTCTCTCAAGATCAATGCACCTTCTTCCTCTATGATTTCACCCTCCTCAAAGACGTCTTCCGAAGCAACTCAAACTTTCAAGTGCTCAAACTTAATCCTAAAACTTAAGGATGAACTCAAGTTGGCACAAAACAAGCATTCACCGAAAGGTGGGATCTTTGACAAAGAAAAGTTAGCATATGCACGAAGTGCATACACCAATGTAAGACCTCCACATGTCAAAGATGGTCTTGGCTATTATCGGGAGTGGAAGCAATATGCTAAAACTCCCAATAATGGGAAAGACTTGATTGTGTTTGTCAAGGAGGGTTCATCCAACAAAGAAAATGGAAAGAACATTGCAAACTCATCTAACATGCCTAAAAATGAACCTCATCCTTCATTCCATGACTTTGATGATTCATATGTTTTATTGAGGAACAAATTTGGAAAGATCTATGCTAGGTATGTTGGGCCACTCCGTAAGAGTCCAAAACCTTGCGTGTGGGTGCCCAAGTGCCTCTTGACTAACATGAAAGGACCCAACTCCGTTTGGGTACCAAAACGTAAGGCATAACTCTATTTTGTAGGCATACTCCTTCGGTGGATCAAAATGGGTGCCCGACAGTGGATGCACAAACCATATGACCGGAGAGAGAAGGATGTTTGTGGAGTATGAGAAAAATGAAGATGTAAGTGAAGGAATATACTTTGGGGAAAATAGCCAAGGGAAAATCCTTGGCACCGGTAAAATTGCTATTTCTCCCCATCATACTCTTTCAAATGTTTTGCATGTTGACTCCGTTGATTATAACCTTCTATCCATATCCCAACTATGTGATAAATGTTATAACTGCATTTTCACTAACGAGGGTGTGACTGTCTTAAGAAGAAGCAATAACTCAATCGCCTTTAAGGGTGTGCTCAAGGGAAAGCTTTACCTTGTGGATTTCACCACGGATAAAGCTCAACTTGACACGTGCTTAATGGTGAAGACCGATATGGGATGTCTTTGGCATAGATGGTTAGCCCATGTTGGGATGAGAAATATGCAAAAACTCTTAAGGGAGAACACATTCGAGGCTTGAAAAATGTTGTTTTTGATAAAGACAGGCCATATAGTGCTTGTCAAGCCGGAAAGCAAGTTGGAGCTCAACCTCCATCCAAAAATGTCATGACGACTACAAGACCGTTCGAGCTACTTCACATGGACTTTTTCGGTCCAATTGCCAACATAAGCATCGGTGGTAACAAATATAGTCTTGTAGTTGTAGATGATTATTCTCGCTTCACTTGGGTGTTCTTTTTGTATGACAAAGGTGAAACTCACGGTGTGCTCAAGAAATTCTTGAGAACAGCTCAAAACGAGTTCTCCTTAAGAATCAAGAACATATGGAGTGATAATGGTACCGAGTGCAAAAATACTCAAGCGGAAGAATACTTGGATGAAGAAGGCATCAAGCATGAGTTATCAGCCCCCTACTCCCCTCAACAAAACGGGGTGGCTAAAAGGAAGAATAGGACTCTTATTGAGATGGCAAGAACCATGCTTGATGAGTACAAGACGTCGGATCAGTTTTGGGCAGAAGCGGTTAACACCGCTTGCCATGCCATAAACCGGTTGTACCTTCATCGACTTTTGAAGAAGACGTCTTATGAACTTATAACCGGTAAGAAACCCAACATTTGCTATTCTCGTGTCTTTGGGAGCAAGTGTTATATTCTAAACAAGAAGCCTAGGACTTCAAAGTTTGCTTCAAAGTCCGATGAAGGTTTATTGCTTGGTTATGACTCAAACACCTACGCCTATCGTGTTTTCAACAAATCCTCCGGAATTGTTGAAATAGCGAGAGACGTAGTGTTTGATGAGACTAATGGCTCCCAAGCGGAGCAAGTTGATCAAAGTGTGATAGATAGAGAATAGGCTCCACAAGAAGCACTTAAAAGGATGGCACTTGGAGACATTTTCCCTCAAGAACATCCTCAAGAATCAAATGATCATCCAACAAACAAAGATACGTCTCCTTCCCATTATCAAGCTCAAGAGGAACAAGGCCAACCTCAACAAGATCAAAACGATCAAAGTTAAGAAGGAGGATTGGATCAAGGGGGAGACGAAGAAGAGAACGATGATGAAGATGAAGATCAAAGAGTCCAACCACCTCATCCAAGAGTGCACCAAAGTGTTTAACTGGATCATCCCGTCGACAACATACTAGGAGACATCTCCAAAGGGGTGACCACTCGCTATCGAATGGCTAACTTTGGCGAACATTTCTCTTCTGTTTCCTCTTTGGAGCCCCTCAAGGTAGAAGAAGCACTACAAGATCCGGATTGGGTGGTGGCCATGCAAGAGGAACTCAAAAATTTTTAAAGAAATCAAGTATGGGAACTCGTGAAGCGACCCAACGCAAATGTTGTGGGAACCAAGTGGGTATTTTGCAACAAGCAAGACGAGTATGGGGTTGCAACAAGAAACAAGGCAAGACTTGTGGCAAAGGGATATGCACAAGTAGAAGGTTTGGATTACGATGAAACTTTTGCTCCCGTAGCTAGGCTTGAATCAATTCGTATCTTGCTTGCTTTTGCTACTCACCATGATTTCAAGTTATACCAAATGGATGTGAAAAGCGCCTTCCTCAATGGTCCAATCAAGGAGGAAGTGTACGTGGAGCAACCACCCGGATTTGAGGATGATAAGTATCCTAACCATGTCTTTAAACTTTGTAAAGCCCTCTATGGCCTCAAAAAAGCTCCTAGAGCTTGGTATGAGTGTCTTAGAGACTTCCTCACTAAAAATGGTTTTAGGATAGGGAAGGCCGACTATACACTCTTCACTAAGCATTTTAATGATGATTTATTTGTGTGCCAAATATATGTCGATGACATTATATTTAGTTCTACTAACAAAGATTTTTGTGATGAGTTTTCAAAAATAATGACCGAAAGGTTCGAGATGTCAATGATAGGGGAATTAAAGTTCTTCCTAGGATTCCAAGTCAAACAACTCAAGGAAGGAACTTTCATAGGTCAAACTAAGTATACTCAAGACATACTCAAGAGGTTCAACATGGACAAAGCCAAATCCATCAAGACTCCAATGGGAACCAACGGACACCTTGACCTCAATGAAGATGGTCTAAGTGTGGACCAAAAGGTATTTTGTTCCATGATAGGTTCCTTGCTTTCCCTTTGTGCATCTAGGCTTGACATATGCTTAGTATGTGTATGCGTGCACGGTTCCAAGCCGCTCCTAAGGAGTGTCACTTGATGGCCGTTAAGAGAATTCTTAGATATTTGGTTCACACTCCTAATCTAGGACTTTGGTATCCCAAAGGATCTAAGTTCAATCTCATCGGATACTCCGATGCCGATTATGTCGGTTGTAAGGTAGATTGGAAGATCACGTACGGGACTTGCCAATTCCTTGGTAGGTCCTTGGTTTCGTAGTCTTCAAAGAAACAAAACTCCATTGCCTTATCCACAGCCGAAGCGGAGTACGTCGTAGTCGGGAGTTGTTGTGCATAACTCCTATGGATGCGACAAACTCTTAGGGACTACGGTTACACTTTGAGCCATATTCCACTCCTATATGACAATGAGAGTGCCATCAAGATTGTCACAATCCCGTGGAGCATTCTAGAACCAAACACATTGATATCCGTCACCATTTCCTGCAGGATCACTCTATCAAGGGAGATGTCGTTATCACTCATGTTAGGAGTGAGAAGCAAAAGGCGGATATTTTCACCAAACCCCTTGATGAGAAACGTTTTGTGACCTAAGGAGTGAACTAAATATCCTAGATTCTCAAAACGTTGCTTTTCATGCACATCTGTTTGTTACATGTATATAAACTTCAAAAATTGCATGCTTTAAAAATTCTACCCTAATCTCTCTTACTCTATGAAAACTATGTTCAAAAGGATTCTTTGCCAAATATGGTCATAGTTTGTTAGATGTACGCTTACTGACCATGTTTGTCAAAGATATTTGCAAAAACATGTCCAAAAAGGATCACATTCTTGAGCTAAAATTCAAATTATATGAATTTCAGCATATAGCCGGACTAGTTTGCCCATGGCCGGACAAGTCGGGGCTGTCTAGGTCGGACTTCTCAGCGGACAAGTCCAAACCGGACTAGTCCGCCTGGGAGGCCGGACAAGTCCGGCCTCGGAGAAGTCCGGCTTTGGTCCATCGACCGGACTTGTCCGGGCACCAGGACGGACTAGTCCGGCCCCTGGGGACTTAACCTCCCAGGAGCGGCCAAACCCCCCTCACTTTGAACTCTCAACTCTCTCTCTCTCTCTAAGCGGGAACCGCCCCTCATTGACGATTTTCGCTTTTTCTCCACTAAAAATCTCGTCCAATCCAAGGGTTGAAGCCCTAAGGAGTGCGGAAATCCTTCCCCGTGCTTCATTGCTCAAGTTTCGACTTCAATTTCATCACATTTGAAGATTTGAAGAGGTATTCTTGACCCAACCAAAAATCCTTCCTTTTCTACATTCTTAGGTCTTTTGCTAGAAACCTCTTCATAAATGTTGTTCCTAATGTCATTTTGATCGTAGCCTAGGAGTATTGCGACTTGATTCAAATTTTTTGCGAAAAATTGTTAGGTTAGGGTTCTTCCTGTGCAACCCGGACTAGTCCGGTTTCTAGGCGGACAAGTCCGTTCTCGACAGACTAGTCCGGCCCCTTAACGGACAAGTCCAGTTTACACAGGACAAACCCCAACTTTAGCCATTTTAGTGAATTCTTTCGCAATATTCCACTTCCTTGACCTCTTATCTCTTGGTTCTCAGGCAATATGTCGGACTCTAACCAAAGCTCTCCTCTTCCAAGTCCCACGGCCGAGGAGGCTTGACAAGCCCTCCATCGGCGCATTGCCGAAGAGAGGGCGGCAAAGGAGGCCCAAGCGGCTAAGGATGCCGTCAGTCGAGAGGCAAGAACAAAAAAGAGACATGATCTCGACGAGGAGGCACAGATTGCCCAAGCCGTTGAAGAATCCTTGGCGGATCAACGGAAGAAGAAAAGGGCCGAACGTGAAGCCCATAGCTCTCAGGCTGCTAGTGCCGTAGAGCCCAAGAGGAAGAGGTTGGTCACTTTGGGAGAGAAATATCGGGAAAAGGATAAGGAGAAGGAATCCGAGGATAGGGTTCTTCGTGACCCGAAGAAAGGCAATGCTCCACTTCCTGAGGAGCACAAGAACAAAAAGGCAACTGCCAAGGCACCGACAAAGAGGGCAGGAGGGATAGTAATCAGGGAGAAAGGGCAACCAAAGCCCATCGGTCCCCTGAAGATGGCTGCCCCTGCTAGAGATCCAAACCGGCAGCCAACAATCCGGCATATGTGTTCAAAGGAAAGGGGGCTGAGAAGGCAAGAAGGCTGAGAATGAATAAATTCTATGACTATGAGAAGCACACAGCCGACCCTAGGTTTTGGTGTGACTTCCATTATGAATACTACCGCCTAGTGTACCTAAATATGAAGACTCCAGTCGCTCAAGCTCAATGGGTATATTGGGACTACATGGCCAAAAGGAAGCACAAAGCCTTTGATGCCGTGATTGAAGCCGTGGAGCGCCATGGAATCAAGAAAATCATGAGCTTTATGTATGACTGGAACATCAAGGTGATTGTGCAGGTTTACACCACCGTGTACTTCTCCACCTACGGTGATCGGAAAATCACCTGGATGACACATGGAGAGCAATACTTAGTCATATATGAGAGGTTTGCTCAGATACTTGGCCTTGAGGAGCACCTGGACCATGAGATTATCATTTCCAATCTCAAGGCAGTGGATAGGGATCAGCTTGACTACATGTATCCTAGTCATGTTCCCTATGAGGTCGGGCTTGCAAGGAACATCAAGCTATTCTATAGCATCCTCAACCAGATTTTGAGGAGAACTATTACCCCTAAGGATGGAGATGCAGGGGTGATTCAAGGAAACTTAAGGCATCTCCTCCTGTTGATAGATGGTGAAGAGAAGTTCAACCTTATTGAGCACATCTATGACGACATCTTCAACATCTCTCACACTCCCAACCGCTCATGTGGGTATGCACCATATATCATGTGCTTAATTGAGAAGGTGTCGGGGATTATCTTTGTCAAGGATGTCACTCATCGACTCTCCATCCTCAGCTACCCCCTATTGTGCCAGAACCCTCTAGAAGGAAGAATGCACAACCTCCTTCCAGCTCAGCGGCCCCTCCTAGCTCAGTGGCTCCCTCATCACCTCCTCCTCCGTAGTCAATGAGTGGATTCTTCAAGTGCTTCAACGCACTCTTTGCCTCTTGTCAGTGTGTGGAGGTTCAGACTCGACGCATGGAGAGGCGTCAGGAGAAGTACCTCAAGGTTGTGTGTGACAAGCTTGAGGTACCCATGTCTCCTCCCGAGGAGAGTGATGGGGAGCTCACTCCATATCCAGAGTTCACCGCTGATAAGCTCGCCTTGTTCAGGGAAGATGGAAGCTCTTCCAAGGTCGTGCCTCCATCCACCGCCACAGATGACGAGGAAGATGATACGAAGGCCACGGAGAGCGATGAAGATGGGGATGAAGAAGAAGACGATAAAGATGACGAGTAGACTTAGGCGTATCGTCTTCCTTTTTTCTTTTTGGTGCCTTGATGCCAAAGGGGGAGAGATGGAAGAGGATGTCTTCTTTTTATCATCTTCTAGTCTTGTAATAGATCCTTGGACATGACTATCTCTATGTTTTATCTCTATGTTTTATGCATTGTGTCTCTTTTGTGTAAGACTATGTGTTGGATATTATGTCATATATTTGATCATTGTTGCTCTTTACTATGTTTCATTGTCTTATCACTTTTTTTAGCACAACACGTAGGCACCCCATTATAACATGTGAATGTATGTCAAATCCCCTCTTCTACTGTTTCATACATCTAGGGGGAGTTATGCATACAAACACATGTTATGAAAATCAAATTTTTACCTCTTATGTTGAAACTTAATGTGTTGTCATCAATCACTTAAAAGGGGGAGATTGTAAGTGCATCTAGGTGTCCCCGTGGGTTTTGGATGATTGATGACGACAATTAAGAGACTAATGAGCTGAGATGATCATAAGAACAAGGTATTTCCAAGGCGGAGACCTAAACTCTCAAAAAGAAAAAGGATGAAGAACGGCGTCGAATACTCGAATAGTAGAAATTAGGGTTTCATTTGAGTCTTTAGTAGGCTAGCCGTGTAAGAGTGAGAGTGTGTGTGTCAAGTACATTGAGATCATAGAGGAGAGCTCAAAGTGTTAGAAGTGTCAAATTCTTAGTGAAGAGTGCTAGTGAGGTAAACTTGGGCAGGCCAGACTTGTCTGGGCCAAAGGCCGGACTAGTCCGAAAGTCCTACGGCTTAGTCCGTTTTGTGGTGGACTAAGAGTTCCTGACTGAGTTCGGACTTGTCTGTTTGGGGAAAGACTAGTCCGTTTCTCTCTTGGTGAGAGTGTTTCGGGACTAAGTCCTGGTAGACCGCACTTGTCCGCCTCAGTGGCCGGACTAGTTCGGGCTAGCCAGACTAGTCCATTTTCACCTAGACAACCAGTCCCTGTGTGAGTTCAGACTAGTCCATTCTGAGGCGGACTAGTCCGTATGGTTGTGAGATGAGAGCTCCCACGGCTAAGTCTTGGTGGACCGGACTTGTCCGCCTTAGTGGTTGGACTAGTCCGGGTCCTCTAGACTTGTCCGTTCTCACCCGAACAAATAGTTCCTCTGTGAGATCGTACTAGTCCAGTGTGAGGCGGACTAGTCCGGAATTTCGTTAGGTGGCAATGGTTGGCTGTCGGGACCTCTATAAAAGGAGATGCCCCGACTTCATTTAGAAATAACTTGAACCCTAGCGCCGCCACAGCCATCCTAGAGCCTCTCCAAGCCTTCTCCATTGCCTACTCACCCTCTAGAATCAATTCTTGAGTGGATTTGGGTGTGTGATGAGAGAAGGAAGAACTTCGCGTTTAGGCTCTTGGAGTGATCTCGTGCACTTAGTGTGAGTCTTTGTGACCTGTGGCTTGTGAGATCCGTGAAGTCTTGTGAACATGTTTAAGTGGGAGCCTCGGATTATGAGCAGCCCTAAAATCTTGTAAGTTCACCCTTGAGATAGTGAAGAATCGAGTTGGCCTTAGTGGCGACTTGGTGAAGAAAGGGTTGTTAAACCCGGTCCTTTGTGGACTCCTCAACGGGGGCGTAGATTCCTGAGTGAAATCGAACCTCGGGCAAAAATCCTTGTGTCACTTTTGCATTTACATTTCATTGATCATTAGAATTGATTAGGGTTAGTTTCGATCATTTTCGCTATTATAGTATTCATTGTTACAATTTTGAGATCCACTTCTATATCCTGTCAAATTTGTCATATTAAATTGCTAGATAGTTTATCTGCACTTTGTTTACGTAAAATATAAAGAAAAATCCATAAAATCAAGTTTAGGCTTTTCCAGCAGTCTGACCGGACTAGTCCGCCCCTGAGCCAGACTAGTCCGGCCTTTTAAGGCTTTTTAAGCAGGCTGACCGGACTAGTCCACCCCTGAGCCAGACTAGCCCGGCTCCTGTGTTCTAATCTCGTTTAATTAAGTCATTTCAGCTATTTTAGTCTGTTCACCTCCCCTCTAGGCAATTTCAAGGGCCCGAAGACACGCAGCGATCCCAGGTCTGCCCATCGGGCCCAGGGCAAGTGGCTTATGCTGGGCCCGCCTAAGCCGAGAAGACAGGGCCCAGGTGCTCTCTATCCACTACGCGGGGTACCCGGTTCACAGGGTACCAACACTGTTGGATCACAGTGGAATCTTTGTATGAATTTTTCAGGCCTCTCTGTTTTCAGTGTTCTGATGAACACATGCATAGAACATAAAACAGAGAGAGAGCGAGAGAGAGAGAGAAAGGGAGAGAGAGAGAGTTTTGGTGAGGCTAACAACTGCACTGCTTTCGTTGCCGGTTTTTTTGTCATTTTTAGTTTCCATGTCTAACAGACTCACGCAGGAAAGAGTCCATGGTCCGTTTTTTCAGCTGTGTGATCGTGGTCTCCTCGCTGCAGAGTCCTACGAAAGAAAACAAACAAATAAAAAGACTGTATAGTATACGACTTAGTCTACAGCCGCAACGTGAACACAACACGTTTCTGGCTTCTTATTCTGGTGCAACGTGACGGGACATTATGATTTAAATGCAACATTTCACCCCCTTAAACCTAATGTCCTGAAGTTACCACTTTGATGCCGATCCACTCCTTCAGTGCCAGAAACCGAACCCGGCCAAGTGACTTGGTCAAAATGTCTGCGTGTTGATCTTCAGTTCTCACGTGCTCGATGACAATCTTCCTTTCTTCCACACAGTTCCTCACAAAATGGTACCGCACATCAATATGCTTGCTTCTCTCATGGAATACTGGATTTTTGCACAAGGATATTGCTGACTGATTGTCTACTTTGAGCACTAACATTTCAGGTTTCTGTCCAAGTAACACTCCGACGAGTCTAGCCAGCCAGGTCCCTTGACAAGCAGCACAAGCAGCAGCTACAAAAGCTTCACATGAGGACTGTGCAACAATTTTCTGTTTCTGTGATATCCAAGATACGGGACAATTCCTATAGTAGTACAGCACCCCCATAGTGCTCTTGCGTTATTAATGTCACCAGCAAGATCACTATCACAGTAGCCCAGCAGTTTGGGTTGGCCAATGACTTTTCTGTAGCTGCACCCCAGATTGATCGATCCCTTGACATACCTCAGGATATGTTTCACATCATTCATGTGTTCCTTGGTGGGCCTCTCCATGAATCTACTCACATAGCCAACCGAAAACTTAAATCTGGATGAGTATGCAGAAGATACCTCAATCTTCCAACAACACTCCGGTACTGTGTTGAATCAACCTCTGTCTGACTAGACTTGCTTAACTTCAGTCTAGGTTCCATGGGAGTATGTGTTGGATTGCAATCTGCCAAGCCCATATGCGATTTGCGTAGCTAGATTGGCACAATGTAATCTCACTATCAGAATGCTTTACCTGTATGCCCAAATAGTAACTCAACAGTCCCAGGTCAATCATGCTGAATTTTGACTTCATCCGCTTCTTGAAGTCTACAATGACTCTACGACATTGACCTGTGATTACAAGGTCATCTACATAGACCCCAACAATCAGCACTGAGTCCCTTTAATTTTTTCTATACAAACCAGATTCAGAGGGGCACTTTACAAAACCAAGTTCCAAAATTGTTGAGTCCAATTTCGAATTCCAAGCCCTTGGAGCCTGCCTAAGTCCATACAAAGCTTTTATGAGCCTGTGTACTTTGCTGCTTGATCCCCGAGGGAATGTGATGTGCTCGGAAAGCTGCACGGAACTCTGCCCATGCCACTTGCTGACCGACGGGGAGGCTGGCAAGGTAGTTCGCCCACCATGCTCCGGCTGAGCCATGCAATTGTTGGGCAGCGAACAACGTCTTCTGGTGCTCGGTGCATTGGAGCAGCCCAAACTTTGACTCAATAGTACGCAGCCAGTTGTCTGCCTCCAAAGGCTCGTCCGCTTCGGTGAATACTGGTGGGTGCGTCGCTAGGAACTCCGAATAGGAGCTCTGAGGTGGGTGGCGTGGAGGTGCCTCTGGACGTTCACCTTGACGGGATGTGTTCTGCACTAATGCCCGGAGTAGCTCGGTGTTTTCTCGGTGACAACCCATCATTGCTGCAATAGCCTCCGCCAAGGTGGGTGGAGGTGGCGGTGGAGGTTGCGGTGGTGGTTCTTGATGTTGCGACGGTGGAGGGTTATCTCCACGCTGACTAGAGCCTCCGATCTCATGTAGAAAGCGAGTGCGAACCATGCTGCAAAAAGTGACTAACATAGTTAATCTCCAAAGGTTGAATTCATACTTTTCTCAAAATAACATTAACTATAGTGGTTCATTCCTAGATTTTTGCAACATCACACATGTATTAGCACTACGGAAGTTTATACAAGAATACTGCTGGCAATGACCAAGTTTACAATGTTACGTCCCCAAAATGATGTACCCCTTCTACAGGAGTTCATCCACACCTACACTTGGTCAACAAAATACATAGCATGCTCTCGTCCACATTAACATCACACACGAGTCACTACGGCATAATATATTACATACACATGTGGACATCTATGCTAAATAGGAGATGACGAGACTAGTCTACTCGTCCATGGGTCCTGGTGCGAGTGCGGGTGCTGGCGCTGGTGCTGGTGCTGGTTGCTGCTCCTGCTCGAACTCAGCCTCTAGCACCTCATCAGGATCCGTCTCTGACCCAGTATCGACTCCCACCTCTTGGTTGGCCTCAATCTCCATCTCTGACTCGGTGTCTGAACCCGATGTCCACAATGGTCCTGGCTCGTCAACTGGGGGCTCTACCTCTGTCTCTGGCTCGGACTCCGGCCCTATCGGTGCTCCCTGGTCAAGCTGCATCTCCTCAGCGTTGCGAGGGTCACCTAACTGCAGAGGGTTAGCTCTAAATTCAGCCAACTCATTCTGAGCCTCAAGCATCTCCTGCTCCAAGAACTCTGCATCCTCCCGTATCTCATCTCGCTCTGCGGCAACCTCCTCAATTCTTTGGTCTTTCTCCTGTATGATCTGGTCCCTCTGCTGTAAGAGTTGGTCTCTCTCTTGCACCTGGCGCTCTAGCTCGGCAATCTGAGCGCCTTGCATCTCAAGCATATGCTTGTGCACATCCTCTCGCGCATGAGCCTGCCTTAGTGCCTCCAACTGCAGGCTGCAAACGCTCACCCGACGCGGCATAGTAACTGAGCGCAGCCACGCGTGGGTCGTAGAACGGGTGCTGCCAGTCCTGCACCATGCTCACCCGACGCAGCCAGACGGAGCTAGACTGGTCTCTGATTGGGAGGAGAGCATACGGTGTTCCCTCTATTTCCACCGAGTGCTCCTCACAGAACGTCGTGATCGCACGCTGTGCAGCCAAGTCCCACGCATCGTCCAGGCTAGGCACCGTGACTGTGACAGTCCATGGAGCCCAACCTGGAGGAACGGGACCCGCAGGGACAGCCACGTGCATCACGCACGATGACTCCCCCCGCTCCAGGGTCTCTCTCCCTACGTAGACAGGAGCCTCAATGTATCCGAAGCTCTCGAGCATGCGCCAGAACATCAGCGGAAACCCCGGACGGTGAAGGTACTCAGAATAGAACCAGTCGTTCTCCAAATGCACAATAGGATTTGCCATCTGCAGGAAGAGTTTCGAGAAATATCAAAAACTCAATTCCAGCAGTAATATCAAATTATGCAGCCATGTTAGCATGGTAAATACTTTTGGAAAAGTTCAACAACTAGCCATGATAATACTGCAGTATTTATCCCCTAAGTTCTAGCTTATCCGACCAAAACTCAACCAACTCAGTATTGAACAAAATAGCAAGTTGGATTCTGAATTCTGACATCACCTCGAAGGACTCAGGGGTAAAATTAAAAAGAACCAAGAGTATCAACATCAAAAGTGGACTTTCTAAACTTTGTAAAGAATTCTTATACGCATCTATTCGCTGCACAGAATAATCTCCACAACATCCTAAGGTTGGAAATCAGTGCTGAAAACTCAGCAACAAGGCTGACTGGACAGTTGGACCATACGCGACGTTTTTCTTGAGCCCTTGCCGGCCAAATCCCATGATCCCATAACTACCAAAAATGTGGAAAACTTTCTTATCTTGTTGGTAAGCTTTCATACTCGTTTGTGTGGGGAGTAGGCAGATTCCACAACCATTCAAAGATGGCTGACCGGTTATGCGGTCTTAGAAACGTTGTGTCAAACACTTGGTGCTTATGGTTATACTTTTGAGAACTAGCAAAACTAATATTCAGATCTTTAAATGAACAAACCATGGGAAGAAAATGGACTTAACCAAGCAACTTTAACCTTCTACGGATATGGGGTATACATGTGATTCGAGTTAACACTAATATCATTTCTTTTATAGCCACCAATTGAAGATTTTTTTTAGCAATCCAACAAATGTATAACCAAAGATTATGTCGGTACTACGTATCCTCACAAAATAAAAATCCTAACCAGATTATAACTGGTATATACGTTTAGACGGTGGCACTAAATCGATCACTCGCAAACGTTTTTCTACTCGCACTACGATTCACGTGGTTAGTGTACCTGCATAAAAATCACACAATAATGTTGCACCCATGGGTTTTCCTCATCACACATCACAGGCAGTAATACTTTCATAAGTAAATACAAACGCCCCGTATCGTTTCCATACGGGCCGTCCTCAAGTAAGCCACGTCTTGAGGTACGCGGCCGTGTTTCTCACCACACGACAAAGCGTCCACCTTTTTGCCACAAGGGCACGCCGGGGTCGGCGCTTCATATGCTTCAAAGAAATATATTCACTTCCCATACTGATCGCTGTACGGGACACCCCATACCTCCGACACTCGTATAGGTGAGCCCTCGAATTTCACCGCATTCGAGTGCGTAACTTACCTTCTTACCTGAGCGTAGGTGCGTCGTTACATAATTTAAATACAAGAATGTAAACACTGTCAGCTTGCCACCTGGATAGTCATGCTAATATCATCCTTATGTGGGCTTACTAACGAACCTCACTCGTAAACGTTTTTGGTTTTTAAAGATAAGTCCCTTTTTGATGTGCAATATCCCGAACAGGCTCTGATACCACGCTGTGAGGGACACGCCTCAACGACAGGATCGATATTCGGGTGGTGCCACTCGGTGTGACACCGAATTGCACATCACAGGAGACGATAATAAAATATATTACAAAAGAAGTACTTCGAGGAGTTACAACAGATTTTTGTTCAAAATACGAGATGTTCAGCAGCGGATAAGTGATATCAGGGTTTACATCTCCGGAACAAAAGCTGCAGCATTATCGGCGTGTCGAGCCCAATGACATGTCGATCTAGCAACACGGATTTAAGCTGGCGGCGAGTCGGGCTCCCACTGGACCGTCCATCCCGTCGGGGGTGACGCATCCTTCAGAAACCCGTAGGTCATGTACTCTTCATTAACATCATACTCATGATTACCTGAAAAACATTAAGCAGTAAACCCTGAGCAACTAATACTCAGCAACACTTACCCGTCAAAAGACTCTCTAATGGCTATACTAGTATGCAATTGGGGATATTGGTAGGAATGGGTGTTTTGCATAAAATAAGTCTATTTGTACGCTCTTAATTAGCAAATTTATAGCAGCATTTTTAGTGACACAAAAGGGTAATATTTAGTTGGCAGCTAACCTAAGCACTCAAGTTTTTCACACTATCACTTGATCTAATTTCAGACCTGACCATATTAATAGAAATCTTCCACTTGTTACTACGCGACGACGCAGTGAACAAGCGGCACTCTTTATCCGTGAGTGACGGTGATTCGAACCATTTTTACTCCTGCAGGAGAAACCCGAAAGCACGACACGTACGCACTTTCCGAAGGCGTATACGACGCAGTTCGCAACTGTCGTACATGGCAACCTTTCTCAATACACCCCAAATTCCGAAAAAGTCTGCCGGCCCGGACAGAGGGTTCCCTACACGAGATGTCCGACCAGGACGATCTTCGTGAGCGGATTACCTACTGCCCTCTCAACGCCTGACCAAGGTCGGCGGAATGATCGTCGGCATCCAGGGTGATCAAGTTACGTCGGTTTACTAGTGCCCATATCACTAGCATGCTACCGGTACATTCAATACTTGTTCAACAGGGCCGACTACGATACGGTCCTTAAGCGACACAAACAGGACTATGCACACAGGATCATGTCCCGTTGCTTCCTACTACCTGCCCGGTCTCCATTTATTCATTGTGATCCTAGAACTCCTTGTCCTACCATGTTTCCTAGAAAATCCTATAACTCGCGAGTAGTTTCCGACTACCCGACTTCTACCGTTCGATAGGTCTAATTAGCATAGCATGAAGTAATCACGTAGCCGATCTACCCACTGAGATAACCAGGGTCTTATAAGCCATACAAGTGGAGGCTCAACCAAATCCTAGAACTTAATGCACAATCACATAACACTAAGTACATATTGAGGTAAAAATGAAACATTTATAAAAGGGCTAGTGTAAACCGGGGCTTGCCTTGCTCAGATATAAAGTCAGCAGAAATAGAGTCACTCGTCGTGTCCTCCGGGTTGAGCTCCTCGGCAATCTTCGTCTCGGGTTCTACCGATATGCATATGCACATGAAAGATTCATAATTAGCATTTTAATACGTACTGTTATCACGCCATACATGGATTCTTAAGTTTATCGAGGAACGGAGATGTCTTCGTATAGGCTCCGATGTTACCCGCAAGGATTAAACATGATTTGCATTCTACTATGTACGGGGCTATGTGGGCTTTATCACATGCGTATGTATGGTAACTAAAATTTATATGTTCCAATGGTCCGACGAAAGTGAAACTTTTTCTGTGCATACTAGGGGATGTATATGATTTTTCAGCAAAGTTAGAGAAGTATCTAATGTATGGATCTTATACAATTATTTCCATACTATATATGTTTAAATAATTAACAACAAAAATTTTGTGCACTTACATACAGTAATAGTTAGTCCCATGCAAGGATATGGTTGTATGGAATCTAACAAAGTTGGTTTCACATTTTTCTGATTTTTCTACGATTTTCTACAATTTTTACAAGCGTCCATCATTTGTTGGATTTATTTTTATGCTGAAAAAGGCCTTTTATTGCTGTCCAGTGGGGCTCAGGCCACACAGCAGGCCACAGCAGCGCTGCCCCACGGGATCTGGTGCCAGCCGCACCAGATCCAGCCTGAGCACGCACAGCAGCAGCCAGCGCCATGGCTGTGCGGCTGTGCTCGCCGGGAGCTCGCCGGAGACGCCGTAGGAGCGGCGTCCGGCGGCAGGAACCGGCCCAGAGCGGGTGTAGCGTCCAGGGCTTCTCGCTGGGAGGGGGCAGCAGCGCCGGAGCGGGCCGCAGTTGGCCGGCGACGAGGAGCAGCGGTGAGAGAGCTCCGGCGAGGTCGTACCGGCGAAGGGAAGGTCGGGAAGGCTCGGGAATCGGTCGGGAAGCTTCGTGGTAGCCTCGGGAACGCCGGCATGTGGTCGGTTGGCGGGGAAATCGGCCGGAAATGAGGGCGCACCGGTGAGGAGAGAAATATTTTTATGGCTGCCGGCAAGAATCCGGCTATTGCAGCTCGTCCGTCCCGGTTCCCGTCCAATGGACCATGCGATTGAGTGCGCTAGAGGGTGTAGTAGACGTGTGCGGAGCGGAGGGAAGATTGGAGTACCGTGGACGGAGTATTTCGTGGTGAAGCCGACGTAGCTCGTCGGGTCGGCCTCGGTGAGAAACGTCCGGATTTGAGCTGTTCGCGACGGCGCTTGAGGAACAGAGCTTCGTAGCAGGTGGAGAGGGCCTCGGCGCTTCGAATGGGAGGCTTGGCAGTAGCTAGCAGCGGCTCGGGCGGCAATGGCGACGGGGAGCGCGAGAGAGAGGTGTAGCAGCAGGGTTTTTGGGCAACCACGGAGAAGAAGGTCGGGAGTGGTGGAGGGAGGTGACATGAGGAGTTGTTGTGCTGCTCAGGAAGGTTTTAAGGCGCTCAACAGCTGCACACGGCAACTCACCTCGGTGGCAGCCATGCAAGGTTCCACGGGAGAAAAGAGAGGGAGAGAGGTAGGGGATGACACTGACGTGTGGGGCCCACTGTTTTTAGGAATTGAAGATTCTGCACTATCAGCAAGGAATTGAGGTCCCATCGTTTGCCTTCCTTGTTTTACCACCCTGCTGAGGTTCTGCCATAGATACTCTTCCAATTGAAGAATTTTGTATTTTGACAAGAGTGCCGGTAGCTGCTGCAGCTGCAGTCTTGATAGCATTTTTTTCTACCTCAGCAGGTCTTTCTACAACAATATCTGTCTTGTCGCGGCCTTGCTGATTTAGATATGTGACCACCAATGGTTCCAGCACAGCACTATCCCCTGATCCTGAGGTTCCCCAGTCCCACGGTCTTGACTCTTCAAAGACCACATCACGGGAGACAACCAATTTTTTATCATCTGGATCATACAAGCGATAGGCCTTTGATCCTGATTCGTATCCGATCAGTACCAACTGTTTGCTTCTGTCCGTGAGCTTGGTTTGGCTTGGACCAGTTTTCTTCACATTGTTGGAATCTGTTATGATCTCCAACTCAGAAAAACGGTCCAACGGTCGATCCGTTTTTTTCTCTCTTTCGCGCTCTGATCAGTGGCGCTGGCTATTTTCCTTGGCCGAGGGCCCCCTTCCTCTCGCGCAATAATTATAGGGGCGAGCCGGGTGGGGCACGGGCATCAAACCTTCCCGTGCTGCTCAAAACGCCGCCCAACAACTCTAGCCGATCCGGTCTAACGGAGGCGCGGAGAGGAGGGAAGGACCTCGGTGAGATCAACTTCGTGCAACTCCGAAGTCCACTGCAAACTCATCTACATCAAGCAAAACATGGCTACTTCATCTACATCCGAATGTATGAAAAGACCATATCCATTTCGTCCTTTTGTTTTGTGCAATATATAGTTTAGGATTCATCTATTCTATTTTGTTTCCCGTCGATCTAGAGGTTAGTCGATCCTTAGGATTAACAATGTCATCAAGAGCCACCTAACACTCTAGATCTCATTCGGGATTTTCATCCAATATTAGATTCACATCATATAGAAGTAAGAATCGTAAAAAGAAGATAAAAATATCGCGGAAGACTAGCAAATACAAAAGACATCAAAATAAAGACCGCAATTTAGGCAATAGCATGGCAAAAGGGCTCTCCTAATGCGGCTGCTCACACAAGGCGAGCTAGCTACACCTGCGAGGGCCTCCCCATGACAAAACCGGCCTCCAAGCCACCCTCCTTTTTCCTCTCATATTTTTCTCTCAGTGTTGTTGCGGCTAGAAGAGAGAGAAAGCAGGGTGGGGAATGTTCTAGGGTTTGGCTGCGGGAGGTACCGGCCACGTTTTATAGCAACCGAAATCAAAGGGCAGCCATTGGATGAAAATAGACGGTTCAGATTGATTAGGGTATGTGTTTATGGGCCAAAAATGAGGGCAGGCGGCCCAACAGACCCAACCGGGCGCGCTCTAGCCCTAACAGGCGCGCCGCCGGTTTTCGCGGGCGTGGCCGAACCCTAACGGGCGCGCCGCCACTCCTATCGGGTGCACCAGAAACCCTAATGGGTGCGACGCCACTACTACTGGGTGCACCAAAAACCCTAACGGACGCGCTCAAACCCTAATGGGCGCACCTCGGCCCAAGCGGGTGCTGCCAGATCCAAACGGGCGCGCTCAAACCCTAACGGGTACTGCCAGCTCCGAGCGGGCCAGGTGCAGTTGTAGCCCACGTGGGGGCACAGAAGCCCGGGCACGCGACGGCCCAATGCGCGCGATAAAGAATTTGCTTCCGGTGGGGTTCGAACCCGGGCCTCAAGGAAGAGGGTATCGTGCTCTACCAACTGAGCTGAGATCGGTTTGTGTTCAGCTTCGGTGCTTAAAATTTAAGTAATAGGATAAGGATTTAGTTTTGGCCTAAAAATTGTTTTTATCAGTTTAACATTAGTTTATAGTAATTTTATCTCCTGTAATTAGCAACTTTCATGGTAAAATAGTTTTGAGCCATATTTAATTATATTGTTGTGGATAATTAAGAGTAATTAAGTATGTTTTAAGCTTCCACTATTGTAATTAAGTTTATTAGTTTTATAATTAAATTTCAATTGAGAAATTTAATTAGGAGAATTTTGATTGAGTCTTTTGTTAATTAAGTAAGTAGCCAACGTGAACAACAAAATTTACTATGTATCAAGTTTAATTTAAGTTATTTGATTCATGGAAATTTTATTTGAGTAACCAACACGAAAGAACAAAATTTACATGTTTATGTTCTTGAATGGCGTGTTTTGTTGAGTAACCAACGCGAAAATAAAACATGGCATTTCTATTCGCTTTAAGTATTTTGTTCATAAAGAATTTCGTTGAGTAACCAACGCGAAAAATGAAATTTGTTATGATTTTGAATGTTGTATTTTATGGAGTAACCAACGCGAAAAACAAAATACAACATTCTCTATTGTTTAACTTTATAGTATATTTACTTATATATATATATATATATATATATATATATATATATATATATGCAATTTTATAAAGGTTCATCCGCTTTGTCTTCAGCACTGAGTTTTATTTCTAACATTGAACCACTCAATGGTTCAAATTATGGTACTTGGAAAGAAAAATTGGAGATCACTTTGGCTATCTCTGAAATTGATTATGCACTGATGACACCTTGCCGCACTGAGCCTGAGGTCTCTTCACCTACTGCTGGAGAGATTGATGAGTTCTTCGAGCTTAGGAAGGGACAATATCTAAGTTTAAAGGATAAGTATGATAAGGATCTCTCTAAGTGGATTGGCTCAAACAGAAAGTGTTTGATGGTGATTAGGGGGCAATCACTGAGGTCATTAGTGGAGCGACTCCCAAATGCGACACTACTCTTGAGTACCTCCGTAAGGTGGAAAGTCAGTTCACTGGCTCTTCCAAGTCTACAGTGAGCACGCTTATCAAGAAGCTCGTTACTGAGAGATACATTGGGTGTGGTGTGCGTGAGCACATCCTTAAGATGACCAACTTAGCCACGAAGCTCTAGCCAATGAACGTAGGAATCACTGATGAGTTGCTTGTGCACCTCATTTTTGCTTCACTACCTAAGGAGTTTGAGGCCTTCGTGATCAATTACAACTCTCAGCCAGAGCAGTGGAATTTCGAGAAGTTGATTGCCGTGTGCGTTCAAGAAGAAGAACGCATTAAGTCCCAGAGGCGTGGTGACTTGTCAACTACGCCAAAGGGAAAGGTAAAGGGAAGAACTATTTTGCTTCTCCCAAAGGTGCTTCTTTTAAGGTACATGGCACTTCTTCTACTGATAAGGGTAAGGATCCATTTTAGCATCCTCTTCAGAAGGATATGAAAGTGGACAAGGATCAGTGTAGGATTTGTAAGGAGAAAGCACACTACCAGAACGATTGTGTGGGCTTCCTGAAGTGGTGTTGCAAGAATGGTAATGATTTTGTGACTTTTGTTAAAGAATCTTTGTTTTTAGATTATTCTCGATCTACTTGGTGGATTGATTCAGGTGCCACCATGCAAGTTTGTAATTCTCTATAGGGACTAAGTATGAGGATGACCCTAAGAAGAAGGGGAAAAGGCCATTAAAGTTGTTGATGGTCGTGAAGCTCAAGTTGAAGCCGTTGGAGATCTCCCACTTAGACTTAGAGATGGTTTTGTACTTAAACTTCATAATGTCCTTTATGTACCCTCTTTAGAGAGAAATTTGATTTCAGTTTAATGTTTGGATGATTCAGGTTATGCGTGCTATTTTGACAATGATAAATGTTCTATTACATTTAATAATAAAGTTGTGGGTCTTGTATTCCGACAAGACATGTTATATTTATTATCCTTACATGATGATATTAATGTTATAAGTAATAATCAAGTTTCTTCTCAAAATGACTTAGTATTCAACAAGCGCAAAAGAATCGATTCCGAAACATCATCAAAATTGTGGCGGTGTCGTTTATGCCATATTTCAAGGGGGAGAATTGAATGTTTAGTTTCCCAATCGATTCTTCCCCACTTAGACTTTTTGGATTCACAAGAATTCATTGATTGCATTAAAGACAAATTTGTTAAGAAGATTAAGAAAGATGCCAAACGTAGCACGGGAATATTAGAGTTAGTTCACACAAACATTTGTGGTCCATTCCCAATAGTCTCCATAGATGGTTATGATTCGTTTATAACGTTTACGGATGATTATACTCGTTATAGCTACATTTATCCAATCAAGAAGCGATCTGAAGCGTTGGATAAATTTAAGATATTTAAGACCAAAGTAGAAAACCAGCATAATGTTAAAATCAAGGTAGTAAGATCTGATCGTGGAGGGGAGTACTACGGTCGACATACCCCGTATGGTCAAATTCCTGGATCTTTTGCAAGGTTTCTACAGAAAAACAGCATTGTAGCCCAGTATTCTACGCCGAGCGAGCCTCAGAAAAATGGTGTAGCGAAACGGAGAAACCATACGCTCATGGATATGGTAAGAAGTATGTTAAGTTATTCAACACTTCCGGTTAGCTTATGGATGGAGGCATTAAAACCCGCCAATCATGTGCTTAATCGTGTGTCGAGCAAATCAGTACCTAAGACACCGTATGAAATGTGTACAGGACGTAAGCCCTCATTAGGCTATTTGCACGTGTGGGGCTGTCCAGCTGAGGCTAAAATGTTCAGCCCAAACATTGGTAAGCTGTACTCTAGAACTATTAGTTGCCATTTTATTGGCTATCCAGATAAGAGTAAGGGATACTTCTATTGTCCAGGTAGATACACTAAGTACATAGAGACAAGGCATGTTGTCTTTCTAGAGGATGCCATAATCAGGGGGAGTATGGTAAGACGAGAGGTAGATCTTGAGGGGAAGCGGGTGTACGCACCCACTCCCATGATTCAAGAACCATATTTCTTGATACCTACTGTTGTTGAACCATCTGTGCCAGTCACTGATGATTCAGCACATGTTGTTAGTCTGTCATCGACAATGGAAGAAGTAAGAGTGGCTAAGCCTTCCGAGCCTATTGAGCCAGTTGCCAAAAATGATGAAGCGCGACAACAGCCTCAACTAGAAGATGATGCACCAATTAGAATATCTAACCGAGTAAGAAAATCGGCCATTCCGAACGATTATGAGATCTATTTGAGTGAAGAAATTCAAATGGAGGATGATCCCACCTCATTTGAAGATGCTATGAGAAGATCACAATCATCTGAGTGGCATAAAGCCATGGAGGATGATATGAGGTCTATGGATGCCAACAAGGTCTGGAATTTAGTCAAGATTCCTCGAGGAGCCAAGACAGTAGGTTGTGAGTGGGTCTACAAGATCAAAGGTGACTCCAAAGGGAAAATCGAAAAATATAAGGCCAGACTTGTGGCGAAAGGATTCACTCAAAGAGAAGGCATAGATGATAATGAGACGTTTTCACCCGTCTCTACTAAAAATCCTAAAACTTTTAGAATCATTATGGCATTGTTAGCGCACTATAATCTACAGTTACATCAGATGGATGTAAAAACGGCGTTCCTCAATGGGGATCTATACGACGACATCTATATGACAAAACCGAAAGGTTTTGTCATTAAGGGTAAGGAACACATGGGATGCCGCTTAAGAAAGTCCATCTATGGGCTCAAACAAGCCTCACGGCAGTGGTATCTCAAGTTCGATGAGACAATTAAAAAGTTTTGATTTATGGAGAATGAGGAGGATAATTGTATCTATACTAAATTTAAGAATGGAGAATTCATTTTCCTTGTTCTCTATGTGGATGATATACGACTTGCGAGTAGCGATGTCAATCTACTATTAAAGACTAAGAGGTTCTTATCCACTAACTTCGATATGAAGGATCTAGGTGAAGCATCCTATGTGCTGGGGATCGAGATTCACCGAGATCGTGTTAAGGGGGTTTCAGGTTTATCTCAGAAAGCATACTTTGAAGGCGTATTCAAGAAGTACGGCATGTATGCGAGTAAACCTTTGCCTGCTCTAATAGTCAAGGGCAATAAGTTTGGGAACTTTCAGTGTCCTAGGAACCAATACGAGATCGATCAAATGAAATCGGTTTCATATGCTTCTGCTGTCGGAAGCCTTATGTATGCTCAAGTATGTACTCGCTCTGACTTAGCGTTCATAACTTGGATGCTTGGCACATATCAGGCCAATACAGAGATTGATCGTTGAAAGGCAGTTAAGAAACAATTAAGGTATGTGCAAGGCACAAAAGGCCTCGTGTTAACGTATAGTAAGTTAGAATCACTCGAGATAGTGGGATACTCAGACTCAGATTTTACGGGTTGTGTGGATACTAAGAAATCCATGTCAGGTTACATATTCACCCTCGTAAATGGAGCTATATCGTGGAAAAGCTCCAAACAAACCGTCACTACATCGTCCACAATGCATGCCGAGTTTGTTTCTTGTTATGAGGCCACGGGACAGGCATTATGGCTTAAGAAATTTCTACCCGGTCTTAGAGTGGTCGACAGCATTGAAAAACCACTTAGGTTATACTGCGACAATGAACCCGCGGTATTGTACTCTCACAACAACAAGTCGAGTGGTGCTGCCAAACACATCGACATTAAGTTTTATGTTGGGAAAGACAAAATCCAGGATCATACTATTAGTCTTGAGAATATTAGAACCAAACATATGCTTGCAGATCCGCTTACTAAAGGTCTTCCTCCCAATGTGATTAGAGAACACGTAGCCGACATGGGATTAAGGGAAAACCTATGATCACCTGGATACTTGGGGAGCAAACTAAGAATAAGGTTGTTTCTAAGTGTGAGATGTACTGTAGTCGTCGAGTCAGATAGTGCGTAATTGGCTATTTTGATGCGATGTGCTCAGTGTGTCCAACATGAAGAAATAAACAATAAGTTAAGTATTAAGGAATTAAGTAAGTTTTGATAAGATTGATCCTTGGAGATCAAGGGGGAGAATGTTGGAATCTATTATGATCTCCAATTCGGAAAAACAGTCCAACGGCCGATCCGTTTTTTCCTCCCTTTCACGCTCTGATCGGGGGCGCTAGCCATTTTCCTTGGCCGAGGGCACCCTTCCTCTCGCGCAATATTTATAGGGGCGAGCCGGGTGGGGCACGAGCATCAAAATTTCCCGTGCTCCTCAAAACACCGCCCAACAACTCTAGCCGATCCGAACTAATGGAGGCGCGAAGAGGAGGGAAGGACCCCGGCGAGATCAACTTTCGTGCAACTCCGAAGTCCACCGCAACCTCATCTACATCAAGCAAAACCATGGCTACTTCATCTATCCGAAGGTATGAAAAGACCATATCCATTCTCGTCCTTTTTTTGTGCAATATATAGTTTAGGATCCCATCTATTATATTTTGTTTCTCGTCGATCTAGAGGTTAGTCGATCCTTAGGATTCAACACACATGTGCAGTGCACCCAAATGTGTGTAGATGTTGCACTGAAGGTTTTCTCTCATGCCAAGCTTCGTAGGGTGTTATCTGCTTCAAGCTTTTTGTTGGTTCACGATTTAACAGGTACACTGCTGTGGACACAGCCTCACTCCAAAACCTTGAAGGCACACCCATACTTTTGAGAAGGCTCCTGGCCATACCAACGATAGTTTGATTTCTTCTTTCGACCACACCGTTATGCTCTAGAGTGTACGGCGCAGTGAGAAAGTATTTCATGCCGCGACTCTCACAGTGCTCCTTGAACTCGGACGAAGTGAACTCACCTCCTCGATCTGTTTGCACTGCCTTAAGTTTCATATTTTTTTCAGTCTCAGCTGCTGCTTGAACCTTCTTCCATGGGGCTAGTGCCTCCTCCTTGCTCTTCAACAGAACTATCCACATGTACCGCGAATAGTCATCTACCAAGAGCAAAAAATATTTCTTACCACTGTGAGTCTCTAGAGAAATTGGACCACATAAATCACCATGCCACAACTCCATCTGTTGTGAGGCAAGGTAGATTGAATGGGATGGTAACGGCACGCAGCGTTGCTTGGCTACCATGCACCCATCACAAATCTGATTTACATGTTCAATGTGAGGCAAGCCTACAACAATGTCTCCATCAGCTAAGGCCTTCAGTGATCTGAAGTTGATGTGACCTTAGCATGTGCCACAACCATGCAGCATCGCATGCATGCGCCTGTAAGCTGATAGGTTTGGTTTGCTGTATTTGAATAACATACATTCGATTACGTGTGTGAGTAGAGCTGGGAGATGGGTCGGGCCAATTCCGGGCGGGCCGAAGCCCGACGGGCCGGCAGGCCCAAGCACGAAATTGGCCCGAAATAGATTTGGGCCGGTCCGGCACGGTATTTCATGTCGTGTCATGCCCGGGTTCGGAGGCTTCGGGCGGCCCGGCATGAAATAGAGTTTCGGGTCGTGCTCGGGCCGGTCCGACCCGAAAACGGCCCATCAGCCCGGTGAGGCCCATCGGCCCGAAAAGTCCCAAAATGCCCGAAAAAGTCCGAAATGCCCGAAATTAGGGTTCGCCTGGTTTGCCCCCGAGCCAAAATTGCTCCACATCCGCTCCCGCAGCCCGCCCGCGCCGCCCTCGTGCCTCGCCCGCGCCGCCGGCCCGACTGACCGCCAGCAGCCCGCGCCGCCAGCAGCCAGCCACGCGCCGCCCTCGTGCCTCGCCCGCGCCGCCGGCCCGACTGGCCGCCAGCCAGCCCGCGCCGCCAGCAGGCAGCCCCGCGCCGCCGCCCGCCAGGCAGTCCCCCGTGCCGCCGTCAGCCAGCCCTGCGCTGCCTCCCGCCAAGCCGCCAGCCCCGCCCACGCCTGCAGCCTGCCCAGTGTCGTGCGCGCTGCCCCCTGCGGCCATGCCCTCGTGCCGCGTACGCGCTGCCCCGTGCCACCGTGCACGCTGCCCCGTGCCGCCGTGCGCCTACCCCCTTGCCCCGACTCCCGAGGCTACCCGAGCTAGGCAGCTAGCCGACCTGCCCCGCCCGCGTCGCCTGCCCTGAGCCAGCCCCGCGTCGCCTGCTCCGAGCCGCCCCGCGCGCCTCTTGCCCGTGTCGTGCCCCACGCCCGCGTCGTCTGCCCATCGCCACACCACATTGTTTGTATTTTGATTTTTGAATATGCTTCCTAATCGAAGAAAAGTGTTGGTATCTCGTTGTGCCTGTGGCTTCGGATCTCAAAGCCGTGGTAATTATGATCCTAGCTTGCCGTCCATGCCAGAGGATCCAGATCCACGTCGCCTATCTCCAAGCATGGGAGATTTTGGAATGGATGATGTAAATATAAAGAACGAAACTATGATTATGAGGTGGAGGTCGAAGCTCAAGGTGGTGCACATGTAGATGCAGGTTTGGTCCGTTTGGATGACAACTCTGTGTTTGCGCATATCTATTACATATGATAATTCCATTTATTACTCCGTTGTTCAATTAATGCAGGTTTAGGAACGGGAAGCTTCTTTGTCGATGCGCCCCCTAGTAATGAAACTATACAAGCATCCTCCTCCATGCGGGGTCGCAAAAGTACAGCGACATGTTGGCAACATTTCAAAAAGAATAAGGAATTTCGTGATGGTAAGTGGATTGTTATTTCTGCTACATGCAAGTATTGCAAGAAAACTCTCACTGCGGGTTCTAGTGGTGGCACCGGCCATTTGAATCGACATTATACGGGATGTATAAAGCGGTTAGCTTTGCGAGAAGGTGCAGCGGTTCAAACTCAACTCAACTTTAATCCGGATGGTTAAGTAAGGTATATTGCAGTTGATGATCAGCCTATTTGCATGGGTGAGAGTGTTAATTTCAAAAGAATGGTTCAGCATGTATTTTGTCCACAATATCATAATGTTTCTAGAAAAACTACTAGAGGTGACTTGCTTAAAAGATATCATGATAAAATGGATATATTAAAAGAAGCATTCAAGACTATGTCATTTTCTGTTGCATTGGCATCTGATATTTGGTTATCATCACATCAAAGAACAAACTATTTGAGTGTTGTTGCTCATTACATAGATCATGAATATAAGCTTAATAAAAGGATATTAGGATTGCGTCTTATTGATGAGAACCACACTAGTGAGGCTATTGCATCTCATGTGCATGAGATTATTAATGAATTGGCATTAGAGATAAGATTGCTTCTATTACCCTTGATAATGCATCGGCTAACACTAGGACTATGGAAATGTTGATGCCACACATAAAAAGCTGCATTGGTGGGTATGTTCTCCATCAAAGATCTGTGTGTCATATCATCAATCTCATTGTGCAGGCGGGATTGTCAAAGGCAAGTTCATGTATTGATAATATTCGTAGTGCTATTCGTTATCTTTTGAATTCTCCACAGGTTTACAGGAGTTTCAGGGAGTATTGTCGTGTAAAGGGATTGAAACCCAAAAAGTTTTCACTTGATATGAAAGTGAGATGGAACTCGACATACACGATGTTGAAGCAATTAAAAGGGTATGAGGAAATTTTCACTACTTTTATGAATGCTCAAGGTGCAGGTATACTACTTAATAAACATGATTGGGATACCACGCGGCGCCTTCGTCGTCTCTTGAAACCATTTTACAATGCAACAACATTGTTGTCTGGTATTTATTATCCCCAATCTACTCTCGTAATTAAATGGCTTATGACTTTTGCTGAAACGTTTAAGACATATGAGTATGATCCAGTACTATGTCCAATAATTGAAGAAATGAAAGCAAAATACTAAAATATTTTGATGCTATCCCACATTTGTATTGCTTTGCTCTCATCTTTGATCCACGTAAGAAGCTAGAGCAATTAGAAGGTGCTTTACAATTTATTGGTGATAATCTAGATCTTGATTACTCTGGGACTTACTCACATGTTAAATCGGAGATATTTCGAGTTTTTGGTATGTATCAGAAGAAATATGGTCAAACTCGCTCTAGAGGTGAAGTAGCACCAACTGAAAAGAGGAAAAGTATGGCAGCTAACATGTGGAAGAAATTGAAGTCTAAAGAATCTTCAACAACGACGTCCTCTAGGTCCAATTGGAATCCAAACGCCGAGTTGTCCCACTACCTTGACATAGATCATACGGCGCATGATCCAATGCTTCAGGTACATATCTATATTGTAATGTTTGATTTATAATTTTTGATTTATCATGCTTATGTTTTCTTTTCGTTTTAGGATGATAGTGCTGAGCTAGACCACTTAGGATGGTGGAAAGACAATGAACGTCAATTTCCAGTGCTCTCACAATTTGCACGTGACGTCCTACTCGTTCCAGTTTCCAGTGTGTCATCTGAAGCCATATTTAGCTCAGCAGAAAGAATTATTGAAGAGAGAAGGTGATTGTTTTAATATATTGACTTACCTTGTTATTTTGTTATGAATCAATATATATGTATCTTAGTATCTTACAGGTCATCTCTTACACCGAAGATGGTTGAGTGTCTTACATGTCTTAAAGATTGGAAGATGGCAGAATCTAGAGATCAACACCTCCTTGAAGATCCAGAAATATTGAAAGCATTAGAAGATCTTGAGCTTGATGAATCCGAATGATATCATTGATAATAAAACAAACTGTACTCTTTTTCTTACGGGGGGAGCTCACTATGAGTGTAAGGTTTTTAACGAGACAGTTTGTAACAAAACTTTAAACTTTAATGAAGTATTTCCCCCCCATACTTTGTGTGCTTTTGTGTGCTTGAAAAATATGTCATGAGATGGTATATGTTGTGACTTGTGAATTTGTGGCTCATATATTTGAAAAACTACAAATACTTCATATCATTATATGCAAAAGTATATGTTTTTTAATGTGAAATTCAATTGACACATATAATTTATCCTATTCAAACTCTAATATTTTTTGGAATTATTTGGAATTTTCTCTAGAATTTTTGGGATTTTTTAGATTTATTTGGATTTTTTGCAATTTTCTGGATTTTTTTATGGTTTTTTTGAATTTTTTTCGTTTTTACAGATTTTTTGGATTTTTCGATTTTATAGAATTTTTTAGATTTTTTTTGAATTATTTGGGGTTTTTTCGGATATCCGGGCCGTGCTTGGGCCGGGCCCGGCCCGAAATAGGCCCGCCGGGCCGCGTGCCGTGCTCGGGCCGGCGATTTCCTAATTTGGTCTTGCCGGCCTGGCCCGAAATGGCCCGTCGTGCTTTCGGGCCACGGGCCGAATCGGCCCGAAGCACAAAAATTCTGGGCCGTGCTGGCCCGGCCCAGCCCGACTCCCACCTCCAGTGTGAGGCACTCGGGCTAGCACATTTCTCTGCCTGTCCAAAACAGTCATCACCCCATCCTCACTAGAGTATTTGCAACCATTTTCATCGAGCTGTCCGAGACTGATTACATTATTCTTCAGCTTGGGAATGAAATATACATCTGACAGCACACGATGCTCCCGTGTGAGACATTGCATCAGTACTGAGCCACGACATATTTTGACTGCAGATCCATCTCCAAACCGTCAATTGCCCGCCACCAATCAATCCAGTTCTGCAAATTTTTCAAGACTGCCTGTCATATGGTTACTTGCACCAGTATCAAGGTACCGCCCTTGATCATGTTTGCCTGATATTTTAGGCACAACTTTCTCCTCGTTGAGGAACACCTGCTCTTGCAATTCACCTTCTTGCGACTGGATCTCACAAGCTTCCAGCATAAGCAGTGTTGGGTCCTCGTCCTCCTCCTCTATGAAATTTGCCTTCTCTCTCTTTGGCTGTGGACAATCAGATTGAAAGTGGCCCTTCTTCTTCTGTTTGTTTCGGTCATTGCCTGAATCATTCCCGGTCTTACCACAATTTCCTTTCCCGCTAGATTTCTTCATGGCAGAATTGCTATAGCTAGCGGTGCTGCTGCTACCTTTCTTGTTCTGCATCAATTACTCCAGGGCCTTGGTTACGAGCATCAACTGATCATCTTTGCCTCCACCACCACGGCGACGGCCACGTACGCTGCCCTTCTTCGAACGCGGCCAACCTTCCCACAGCCTCATCCACAGGCATCGTGGAGAGATCAACCCACTGCTCAATTGTATTAATCACGTCCGAAAACTTACTGGGGACAGCATTGAAGAGATATTCGATGACAGTCTCGTCATCAATTTTCTCCCCCAATGACCGGATATCAGAGACGAGCGTATTCAGTCTCTGACCAAACACAATCACCGACTCGCCTTCACCCATCTCTAGCTGATCAAGCTAACGCTTCAGCTGCTTCACCCGTGCCTTCTTGACACGATCCTCGCCGACGCGCATGCGCCGAATTGCTTCCCAGGCCTCGGCCGCAGATTCAAATTCCGCAATAGCCATCACCATGGAGTCAGACAGGGACTAGGAGAGGACGGCAAACGCGTCCTCGTCCTTCCCTGATCATAATCACCTTTGCCTTCAATCGCCTACCAGCAGCCAAGGGTCCTCATTATGACATTCATCTTTACTGCCCACACGCCATAATTTGTATCAGTGAGTTGCGGATAATGAATGGGAACTCCACTGACCACACCAGCACCTTCACTCGCACTGTCATCCTTGCCGCTGCCATTCTTCAATGAAGATGTACCGATCTTTATTTTCACCACAGTCACAACACCGCCACCAACGCCTCCACTCAAATCACCTCCGGAACCTGTGGCTCTGAATGCCAAATGTTGGATCAGACCCAAGAACGCATGCGATCACGGTGGAATCTCTGTATGAGTTTTTCACGCCTCTGTTTTCAGTGTTCTGATGAACACACGCATAGAACAACTGCACTGATTTCCTTGCCGGTTTTTTATCATTTTTAGTTTCCATGTCTAACAGACTCACGCAGGAGAGAATCCATGGTCCCTTTTTTCATCTCCATCTCAGGATGTGTGATCGTGGTCTCCTCGCTGCAGAGTCCTACGAAAGAAAACAAACAAATACAAAGACCGTATAGTATACGACTTAGTCTACGGCCGCAACGTGAACACAGCACGTTTCTAGCTTCTTATTCTGGTGCAACGTGACGGGACATTAGGATTTAAATGCAACAAAACCGAAATAAAGGCATCATATTCCCAAAGTCGAGTTGACGGTAGCAATATCCATTAGTTGGGTCCCTGCAGTTAGGCATGGTCTAGATGTGCATAGAACCAGGTAGTGTCCGTATATGGTACTGACAATATGCACATATCCTCCTTTTCGGATGTGGGTAGTGCCGCTTGAATATCGGAGCATTAAATGAAATTTGTTGGACCATCACATGAAACAGTTCCATATCTGAAGAAATAACCAAGAAAATTCCTCACCAAGCTTCAATTCTCCACCCCTCTGCATCATTTGCTTTTCAGATACTTATACCTGATAATTGCATGTGTTGTGTGGAAGTTATACTGAAAGGCAATATAGACGGATCGAGCTTCATGTTTATAATTATATATTCCCTCTATTTTAAAATTAGTTGCATCAATTTAAAAACCAAAAGAATATGCTAAATAAAGATGGATGCAAAGGCAGCAGCGCGTCCAGAAATTAGGTCAGGAATATCAAAGTTCTCTCCTTGTCCAACCTTTGTGAGATTCGACGACCTCTTCCTATATTCCGTGCTTTGCCGAATGTGTGGACGCTGATTATAAAATGCACATTCTCCCGACCACCTTGGATCACAACTAAAACAACAGAGAAAATCTCCTCTCCCTCTCTTCCTCTATCCTGAATGCATATCGCAATGTCGAAGATAAGCAGCGTCCTCTCCAGCCTCGTCAAGTAACCACATCAGTTCTTCATTCGCTTGTTTTTCCCTTCTTGTTCTTGTGTATGCTAGCATACGAACTTTGTTGATTGAATTGACGTTTGGACGTGTACGCATGCATGCAGCCGGCGGAGCTACAGCGTCTACGCGTACGCGAGGGCAGTGAACTCGCACGCCCCCACCACCGCGGCCGCCGCTGGACCTGGGCGAGGGGACGGCAGCGCGGCGGCGGACGGCGGGAGGTTGACGAAGGAGGACGTGTTTTGGATGAGGGACCCAAAGACAGGCTGCTGGATCCCCGAGAACCGGTTCCAAGACGACGTCGACGCCGTTGAGCTCCGCAACCGGCTGCTCCACTACAAGAAGTGAATTGTTGGATCCCTACGTGCATTGTATGTGCCAAACGTCTTACTATATTACGCAAGCCAGTCATAACTCATTCTAGTACTCCCTTTTTCTGAAATAAATGACATTTAAGATAGTTGATTTAGTTCAAATTAAACTATATTTCTTATCTTAAATATTATTTATTTTAGAATAAAAAAAGTATTATTTTCTAAACCACCTGACAAAATAGAAATGCTGAGTGAATGATCGTGGTACGGCAGTTTTCTGCCTGTTTGGTCCAACTACACTTTCATGTCTAGTAGCGTCTTCATAGATGTCTGGCCTCATGCATGGACGGGCCTACAACCCGTCCAAGTATAGGAAAAATACATAGAATATCAGAAACTGTTATTATAAAAAACAAAAAAGGTATATAGTCTAAAAATAAATTAGTTGATGTTGTTCTAACAAGTAACAACAATAATTTTAAGAACCAGGAAACACAAGTTACAAGGTGGTTGTAGTCTGTTGGCCTTTTAGATGGCAGGATTGGTGAGGTTGACGAATGTTCCAACGACTACCAAATTCATGGGCCAAACCTGCTCATCCACTGACTACCAAGTACAAACACTGACCTTTTTTGTATATCGATCGCCGTCCTGGGACGACACTACACGTACACACAGTCACACACGCCGACCACATCCAACCTCCCCGACGCATACGCCGATGTCAACGCCGTCCTCGCCGGCGGCCCTGTGGCGGCTCCTCGCCTTGCTCCCCGCCGTGTCGGTTGCGGCGTTGGCTGCGGACGGCACGACGCACCTCCACCTCTACATCCACGAGACGTTCACGGGCGCCAACGCCACCGCGATCACGGTCGCCGGCGGCGGCAACCCCTCCTCCTTCGGCAGCGTGGGCGCCTTCGACGGCGAGCTCCGCGAGGGCTCCGACGCGGCGTCGCGGTACCTCGGCCGCGCCGAGGGCGTGCTCGTGCAGGCCGACCTGGGAAGCCCAGCGGCGTGGTGCACCGTCCTCATCCTCGTCCTCACGGAAGGCGACTACAGCGGTAGCACGCTGGTGGTGAACGGCCGCGCCGACCTCAGCGATAACGCCGTGATCGAGCGCGGCGTGGTGGGCGGCACGGGGAGGTTCCGGCGGGCGAGGGGGTACAGCCTGATGACCAGGTTCGGGAGCCCCACGCCCAGCACCGTCGGCTTCGAGACGGACATTTACGTCAAGATGGGTGCCTGAAGCTTGAGCTAGCTAGTTGCCTGCAGCCATGGTCCTTGCTTGGCTCGCGTTTTGATGACATTCTAGTGTTATTGTTTTTTTCCTTTCTTCCTGAGATTTCGAGAACGTTACTGATATTTTGCTTCCGGTTCATGTTCTGTGAAAATCTTACTTACGTTTCGTGTCTGTAAACAAGAACTGTGTAACGATAATATTATGATAACTACAGTTACTTCGAGAATCTTTAGCACAAATGATGCGAAGAAATTGGAACGCACCAATACATGTGCTGCGAACAGCTAGCTTGAAACAAAAGAATTGAGATAACTGCATTACACAGGCCAATTGCTGCTTACGAATTACATGTGGCCTTCTCAACGGGCAGTTTTGAAGCCGCTTTACATGGACTCTTTGATATAGACATACAAAGGAAAGAAAAATATAAATACCACAATCCAGGGATGTATTAGAAACTGCTGGTTTAAATATATACTAGCTTCTCTGCGTTTGCATTCTAGACTGTAAGGCAGCTTCTCAGGTTATTTTTAGTTCAACCGCTGCTTGCTTTGGTTCTTTACTTGTCAGCAGACCTGCCTTTTCATATCACAATGCTTCATAGGCCAACTGGTTCTAACGATGCTATAAATCACTGTTGCGTTCAGAAAGAAGAGAAGTGTGTCTATCCTTAAAAACCTTTACATGGCAGAGCTTTCCGCCCGCTTCATCTGCAAATGTTATCTTTCTTTGTTTCCTTGGTGCTTCATGAGCAGAAACATCATTTTTCTTAGCTAGAGTCTGCAATTCAAAAATCAATACAGCCACCAAAGGAATGTCAGTTCAGAGTACAAGAGACCAACGTAATATAAGTTTCAGAGAAGATAACACGAACCAGTATTTTACAAAAACGATTGCAATCTTTGTTCATTATCGCCAACCATTTTTTTGTAGTTTTCTCCACTTCTAATGCATCCTCAGAGGCTGCTCTGACCTGTGCATGAAAACATTGCAAAACATCAAGCATACGACAAGAGTAAGTCACTTTAGTTGTAAATTCTAAGCAGCATGTCAGCAAATGCGAAAACCAACATACAACAGATGTATTTAAAGAAGATATTTTAAAAAAATAAATGAGAAGAAATGCAGAGGATTCATATGGAGTGTTATCTAGTTCTTTTTTGTTCAAATAATATTTTGAATCAGGCCATTTGGCTTGGGCACACATGTACAGGCCAAGTGGTGTGTTTTTGTTTCTTGAGTGGAAAGGCCAAGTGGTGTGTTAACTTCCAACAGTTAAAACAGTGAGAACAAAATGAACTCATTGTTAATAATGCAAACGGCGGTTACATATATGAGCTATGAAGCCCAACTCACATGACCAAAATACCCCTCGACACACAGTCTAACATACCCCCGCAGTCGAAACTCTAACTGCGATAGATGTTGAGACTGGACAATAACGCACTTCTTACGTGAGGAAACACAAACATATTCTAATAAGACCCCCTCGCAGTCACAACATCTAGCCGTGGCAGATGCTGAGACTGAACCAAAAGATACTACATACATGAGTAAACACACACGCTAACAGCTTCACGCGGAGAACACCGTAGAAGAGCCCACTCACGCTCCCGAGCAGTGGCGAGGACGAAGTGAGCCACAAACACCTCGCCACGAGGGGCACGGCCAATAGAGATGGCCCAAGTGCGCATGGCAGAGGGCGGCAACGCATGCGAAAGGTTGGCGGTGCAGAGTAGGAGGGACGCCTCGGAAGGCCGACAGCGCGTAGTAGGAACGCGCGCGGCAAAGGCCGACGGCGCGGGGTAGGAGGGTAGGGACGCACGCAGAAGGCCAGCAGCGCAGGATAGGAGGGCAAAGACGCGCGCGGAAGGCCGGCAGCGCGGTGTAGGAGGGGCGCGCGTGGAAGGCTGGCAGCGCGGGATAGGAGGGCAGGGACGCGCTCGGAAGGCCGGCAGCAAGGGATAGGAGGGCAGGGACGCGCGCGGAAGGCCGACGGCGCGGGGTAGGAGGGATGCGCGCGGCGAAAGCCGACAGCGCAGGGTAGGAGGGCAGGGACACGCGCAGAAGGCTGACAGCGCAGGGTAGGAGGGACGCGTGCGGCGAAGGCCAACACCACGGGGTAGGAGGGAAGAGGGACACGCGCAGAAGGCCGGCAGCGCGGGATAAGAGGGACACGCGCGGCGGGTGTGAGGTAGGAGGGCAAGAACGCGCGCTGAAGGCCAGCAGCGCAGGGTAGGAGGGCAGGGACGCGCGCGGAAGGCCGGCAACACGGGGTGAGAAGGGTGAAGACGCTGCAGCGGCCATGGGCTGGAGCGGGGGCGCTGCTGCAGCCATGGGGAGGAGCGAAGGCGTGGCGGTCAGGAGAGGCGCAGCGGCTGCGACCATGAGAGGCGTGGCGGCGGCGGCCATCAAAGGAAGGAAGAGGAGCCGACGATGGTGGACAGGAAGATGGCCAACAGCTGCCACATGTTGCGCAGCACGCCGGAGGGCGCCGGGATGAACCAGATGAGGACCCCTATCGCGATGGCGGCCAGCAGCGATGCGGGAGGGAAAAGGAGAGGGAGGGGAGGCAGGGGTGGAGGCGCTGGCCAGAGGTGGTGGCAGGTGAGCGGCGACGCCGCGGTGGAGGAGGCCAGAGCAGCAGCGGAGATGCCTCTCCCGACAGCCAGAGACGCGACGGCGGCGGATCCGGCCGTGCCGGGGCCAGGGAAGCCGGCGGCGAGGAGGCGGCGGCAGATCCGGCCGCGCCGGGACCGGGGAAGCTGCTGAGGCGCGGGGCGGGCCTGGTGGAGGCTCGAGGCGGGTCGCCACGTGCTCACCAGCCGGCAGCAGCGCGCGGGCAAGGTGGCGGCACCTGCTCAGGGCAATGCCGCGGCGGCGGCGGAGAGGCCGAGCCCACGGGGCGGGAGGCTGGCGGCGGCGGCGCGGTGGAGGCTTCCCGCAAGCGGCCCCGCAGCAAGCTCAGCTATGAAAGCCACACGACAGAGGCTTGAGGCGGAGGCGGCGCTCGAGAGGCCGGCCGTAGCGCCTGTCGGGTCTGGCGGCAGGGGCGGCGGCCAGCGCTGCAACTCGCACAGGTCCCGGCGGATCTCGGGGCGACCGAGCGGGCTCATGCGGAGGGGCACGCGAGGCGGGCCGCCGGCAGCTCACCGGTGGACGGTGGCGCTGCTACATGGGAGGAGGAGCAGCGCCAGGGGTGGGAGAGGCGGCGGCTGTTGGGGAGAGGAGGCAGCGGCTGTGGGGAGAGGCCCTAGGGTTAGGGTTTTTAGCTCGATACCAAGTGAGAAGGAAATGAACTCATTGTTAATAATGCAAAGGGGGGTTACATATATAGGCTATGAATCCCAACTCACAGGACCAAAATACCCCTTGACACACACAGTCTAACAAAAACTATCAGAGGTTATTCATTAGCTCTTTATTCTTATGGCAGAAATAGTACTCATCTCCTAAAGTTGTAACAAAATGTCAAGCCTTAATCACAGAACAGACATGAAAAATAGCACAGATTGAGAATTCAAAGAAAATAGAAGTAACAGAAAACAATGCTGAGTTCAAAAGAAAATGTGCTTATTATATATAAAAAAGGATGTTACTATTTACAGATGTTAGAAAACAAAACACACATAGTTTGGTACTGTGTTAAAATAAATGAAACCTATTAAAAAAGGTAACACAATGAACACAACCAATTAAACTAGCATTGGTTATATGATAATGAATATTCTTAGTAAGTAACAATCTTGAGCTAGAGTCAAATGATGTAACTAGTAGTGATGCTTATCTATTTGTTTTTAAGTTTTTGATAAATCAACTACAGATTAGTAAACTGTAAACGCAAGATTTAAAAACAAGAACAAGAACAGCATATTGCATGGCTCACCTTAGCAATGTTAAAATTAGGAACTACAGAATGTGCTTCTGATGACAAAGTTTCGTCCACAATACTTCTCATGTGCTTCAAGCTCCTGATAAGCTTTGCAGCAATGTTCTCCATATCATGCATTTGTCTTTGTGAAAACTCAACAGCTTTCTCTGTGTCCAAGACAACTGGTGAACTTCTCTTGCAAGAACAAGTTGTTTGATGGGATGGAGTTTCTCCTGCTTTGGGAACCCCGTTACAGGTAGGGGAGACTGACATTCTTCCCCTAAGCCTCCTATCTGGGCTGAATGCTGATTGGTCATGATTGTGTGCTGGGTGAGGTAATGACATTCCAGATTCTTCATGATCTTCAACAATTATATCATTCTCTGAAAGGTAATGGTCACAATAAGAAATGATAATGATTATAGCTAATTATGTACAAATAGTTCAAAATGGTAATTCATAGCTTACTCAGTCGTTTGACTCCACATAAATCAATACCAGTCAAAGCATTGCAAAGCTTCTCCTGAGAAGTTGGTGACATAATCTGAAAATAATAAGAAACACAATTTGTTAGAGACGGGTATCGAATTCATGCAGTTTCTTTAGAACTTTGTTGAAGGAATATTCCAAACCTTTCTTTTTGACAAGAGTTTTTTCGGACCATGCTCTTCAACTGATTCTTCGTCGATAAAAATATCTGATTCGACATTTTGATTTTCAGTTTTCAGAGATGTGGCTGATGACTCTGGAGCTCCAGCATGTATTTCCTGTGTCTCTTCAATTGAGATCTCTGACAGGACATGACTGGTGGTTTCCTTCTTAACATAAGTCATGAATGACTGAGCTTGGAATTCACCTGGTCCTTCAATACTAACAGATTTACAAATGCCGTAGTCTATTCTAGAGTTTAACATATCCATATTCTTCAATGAATGCTCTGCATAATTGGAAAGTGAGATTTCATCAGCTGGACAGTTATCAGTGACGTCTGGACTGCAAACCACAGCAGTATCAGGCAGCCCACCAACAGAAGATGTCTTCTCAGATGTTATTTTCGGTGTATGATGATTTAGAGCTTCATATACTATACTCTCTAGGCGTCCATCTTGTGTGACAAAATTGGCAGGTATGGCCAAGTCATGAGTCTTATCAAAAACAAATGTATAGTCAGTTGTGTGTTTAATCTCCTTATCCTGTAAGATCAGCTTTGGTCGTAAATCGCAGCAGATAGTTGTATTCAATTGACTATCTCCCTGCATCTGCACAATCTCCTCAAGTGAATTGCATTTCATATATGTGCTTCCGCATAAATCAGTTTCAATTGACACAAGTGGAGACACTATATCTTTGTTAGATTCATAAATAGGAGATAACTCTTCCAGAATCATTACTGTTTTAGGTTCATTCCCTTCAACAACTTCTGTATTCCAGTACTCGTCATCATATGTGTAATCATTGCAAGACTGATTAACAAAACACAAAGAAAATCCATTCTCAATAGAATATTTGTCCGTATCTGAATTAGCAGTGCTTTCTGGTGTTTTCTGATGGTCACTCACTTCGTCAATTAAATCCAGTGAAGAAACAATGTCCGTCTCCTTCTCAGCAACATCATTGAGATTGTGCACTTTGGTGCTGCTTATCAATTCGCAGGAATGATCAACATGAGCTGATTTAGTTGGCTGATTTATGAAACAAGGTTGTGGTCTACATTGATCATCTTCTCTTGGCAGCTGTTGTGACTCAACAGCTGAATACTCAAAGCAGTTCCCGTCGGGACAACTTGGAGTTGTATGACAAAATGTTCCAGCTTCTTCAGAGCAAATATCTTGAATATCAGATTTTTCATGATTTACTAAAGATTCAACTGGGCTTTCTACTTTAGCACAACAATCTTCCTCTCCAACTATTTCTCTGATGCAATCTGCAAATTGAATACAGAGCAAAATGTATTGACATTCTTGAACAGGGTGGCCTCTAAGTAGACATGAAGAATTCTATAAAAATTATCAATAAAACGTAATGTAAGAACAGTAGCTTTCATTTGAACAGGGTAGTGACTCACCAACAGCAATTGAAGAGTGCTCCAAATCTGTAGATCTCCTTTCAAGCTTCTCTGACATTGAACCATGCATTCTCGCTTCAAGTAGGGAGATTTGTCCAAGAGTAGGAATCTGGTTTATCTCTGAAGTATTTTCCACTTTTACAGCAGATAGAGATGATGGTAGTACATCTATGTTTTTGTTTGCCTTAGATGGTGATATTCTTTGCTTTTTTCGTTTCAAGGCAATAAGAGGCTTATCAAGATCAAATTCCTCTTTTGCTTTTCCATCATCAATACTCCAATTGTGAGTCTGATTCTTTATATCAGGTCCATCAGATATAAATTGTGAAGCCTTCAGATTCTTGGCTTTACATCGAGCTCTTAGATCTTTGAGT
The DNA here is from genome assembly GCA_030760725.1 of Neostapfia colusana. NCBI lineage: Eukaryota > Viridiplantae > Streptophyta > Magnoliopsida > Poales > Poaceae > Neostapfia > Neostapfia colusana. The sequence continues at coordinate 68,728,197 of JASWHV010000015.1, forward strand.
GATATATTGTGAAAACCTTGTTCAACGTCCTTGTCACTGACAGAAGCAACAGTTACTAGTGAGGTTGAAGGAGAGAGGATTTCTTCAACATCAGTGACCTCAATTTTGCCATGTGTAAGAGATAGAGAATCTGTGTCGGAACCCTCATCATATATCATGTGAATATTCTTGAGCCTTGGAGATCTTCGAGGAGAATCTGAATCGCGATTTGACTGAGCAGAGGCAGGCATTGTGACTTCGGGTATAATCTAAAGGATGACTGGCCTCTTTGAATAATCAATGGTGAAGTAACTGCAATATGTTTGCTGTAGAAATGCAGAAAATCAGGTGTTATAACCTAGTGCATGCTCAGTTGATACGTGTATATCATCACTAAAATTCTGGTTGCAGTTCATGGAAAAACTTCAAATTAATGGCTAATGCAACAAGTAAATATCTTGCCCGAAGACTGAACCTCCTTGTGTGCATCAAGGACCAGACATGCATGAATCAGCAGAAGGGATATAACGAAAGGTGACCCAAGGAGAAACATGACAGGTACAGTAGTCTTGCACACAGGTTTAAGAGAAAAGAAGTAATCATTTTTAATATTTTCCCGTATAAATCGAAAACTCCACACAGAAGCCTTTGAAGGGGTAAAAAGGATGCATTAACATCCCTGGACTCCTCAAGTACCTCTCAACAGTTAGTCATCTTAGAAAAAATGATGGCATTCACCATTTCCTGAAATGCGCCCTGAGCCAGATGCAAGATTTCTACCCCGATCCACACTTGTACCAATAACCCCAATACCACTAAACAAAGAAATAAACAGCAAGGGCCTTAGCCACGGCTCATTTCACTTAATACACGATAATCGCAGCATCGGCTAACAAACACATGGAATCTTGCAGAAAGGACAATTTGTTTTCAAAATAATTTGGCCACGCAAGGTAGCACCCAAAGCGCAGAAACGAACCAGGAACTCGTCGACGGCCGCTGTGGCACCACCCGTACTGGCTGATCACCGTTGTGCGATGGATGGTGAAAGGTCGTCGAGGGCGGCGGCGGGCTGTTGGTCGTTGTTGGGGGCAGCTAGGTCGAATCGTGGGTTGTGGCCACGGTCAGATCTGGCTTTGGACGGTGGAGCTGGGGACCATGGCGATGCCTTGGTTGAGGGCGGTGGTGGGTTCTTTGGTTGAGGCCGGCGGCGGCGGGTTGTTTTCGTGGTCGAGGGCGGGCGACGGCTAGTTCTTACACGGCGGCGGCACACGGGTAGGATGTTAAGAGCAGGATTTTGCGTCAGGTGTTCACATGTGGCGGCGGAATGGTGGAGATGGCGGCAGATGGAATTTGGGAATGCGCGGGAATGGATTTAGGGGGAACAAGGGAAAGGCGCGGGGAGATTGAGAAATTCCTTAGGTTTGGCCCGCGTGCTCTGCGTTGACCGCGTTTCGCGGCAGGCACCAACCGCTTTCCTTCCCTCTTGCCCAATCGGCGCCCAACGGTCCAAGCGCAGGGCTACTAGAGCATGTTAGTGGCACGGTTATGCAGTGACATCAGGGCTTAATAGAATTGACAGAATATTAAGTTATAATTTTTTTAAGCCCACCTGTAAAAAACCTTCGTGGTTAAGTGTGTTTTGGGCGGAAAATTTTATGAATAGCTACCGTGAAGTCTTCTGGGTGCGCATGAGTGAGAATAAAAGTGTGTAGAAAAGACTAGTGTTGGTAGAGCTGACACAAATGGTATCAGAGCTGACCCTCGCAGTTTCACCGGTGTGTAATGGTCAGTTGAGAAGGATACGGTGGCATATAGGTTATGGATGTGGGTACATACGTATGACACGTGGGTCCTTTGTGATGGACACGGTATGGTATGCATGTTGCTAAAAGGACGTACGGTATGCATATGTCAGTACTGAACGTACGAACGTGGCTAACAGGGAACGATGGTGTCTTCTAAAGGGGGATGAATTGTGACATTCTAGCTTAAGACTTAATAGGACTGATAGAATACTCATACCACCAATGTATACCTTATTTTCCGAAGCCTACCTGCAAAAAACTCCGCGGTTAAGCGTGTTTGGCCCGAAGAAATTTAGGGATGGGTGATCGACCGGGGAGTCTTCCCGGGTGCGCACGAGTGAGGACAAAAGTGCGTAGAAAAAACTAGTGTTGGTTTGTGGGGCTAGTCTATGATCCTAGAGAGCTGCCACACTTGTCACATTTTTCCTTTTTGTTTTTTTTTTACATTTAGGATTTTCATAAAAGTATATACTTCTTCTGTTTTAAAATATTTGACATTTTTGTATGACATGAGTCTTAGGTGAGAAACATGGTTATGCATTTGATGTGCTTTCTTTCACCAGTCTCACCCCTCCTTTACATAGACACCAGGTTGCCTTCACTACGATCATCTTCTTCCTGGACTCACACCCTTTCATCTAGGCCGGGGTCACTTTCCTCTTTCGTGACATCTATTTGTTGCGCCTCAAACACCTTCCCCATAAAATACAAGCTTCTCTAATATAATTGTTCAAGATGGATATTGCAATCCCAGTCTTTTAACATTATTATTGCCCTATTACAGGACTGAAAAATGTTACTAACCTCTTAAACTAACATATTTGTATATCTAATATATTCACGAAACTACTTAATTACTTCGTTATTCCCGATTAAAAAGATAATAGTTTATTAACGTAACTACTTAATTTCCACGACAATACTAACCAGGGAAGATTTTTTACTATTCATACTCTATTTCCACTAGTGTACTATATTTCAAAGCTAATTTAAATACTCTACAACAACAACAAAGTCTTTGTATCAAGCACGTTCAGGTAGGCTAGATATGAAACCCAAACTGAGTTTCATATCCATGTGAATGGCTGGTTTCACTACACCAAACCCGATCATTTGCGATGGCTAGAATTATTTACGACGGGAAGTAAATTGCGACGACTAACCCTAGGCCATCGCAAATAAAGAAGCCGCCGCAAATAGTACCCTATTTGCGATGACTACCACTGTAGCCGTCACAAATAGCATTAATTTGGGACGGCCAAACCCGTGGTCGTCGTAAATTAAGCAACCGTCGCAATTAAAAGCTTGTTTGTGACGGCCGAAGAAAATGACGTCGCAATTAAGAAAGTCGTCGCAAATGACCCCGATATAGTCGACCGAGCACCTCCCGACTCACACAATTGGCATCGCCGCCGCACCGTTCCCGCCTCCCGTGCCACGCCGCCGCCTCCCACGCCGCCGCCCGCCGCTGCCGCGGCTGCCGTGCACCGCCTCCATTGGTCGCCCGCCGCCGTCGCGGCCGCCGCGCACCGCCTCCATCGGTCGCCCGCTCGGCTCCCTCGGTCGTCGGTCGCGCCCCAGCGCGCCACCGCCCGCCGACCGCCGCCCGCGTCCGGCCGCCCCCGCCTCCAATTTCCGGCCCGCAGCCCGCTGCCGCGCCCCGCCGCCTCTCGCTGCCGCACCGCGCACGCCGCTTCCCGCAGCCTCCTGTCGCGCCCGCCGCCGTCGCCGTCTGCCGTCGTGCACGCTGCCTCCCGCAGCGTCCCGCCGCGTCCGCCGCCATCGCCGCCGCACCCGCCTCCCATCGACGCCGCGCCCGCCGCCATCACCGCCTCTCAGTAAACTCCTCCATCTAAATGCATTTTTCATCTTTTTTCTTGTTATTTGTTAGATTAGGATAGAGTATAGTTAATTCATTTTGTTTTAGAGTAATATCTAATTAATTTGGCAATTAAATTGTTTTTTAGTTAGTTTGGTGATTAGGTGGTTATAGTTTAATTTGTTTTATAGTTAATTGATTTACGATGAACCGCCCCTCCGTGCACCGATGCTTTGCCTCCCGCCGCGCGCGCGCCGCCTCCCGCCACCGCGCCCCGCCGCGGCGGTCGCCTCCCGCCGTCGCGCCACGCCGTGTCGCCTCTCGCTGCCCGCGCGCTGCCTCCCTGCTACGGCGCCCGGCAGCCCCCTGCCTCCCGGCTCCCGCGCCCAGCCGCCCCCGCCTCCGGCGCCCGGCGCCTCTCGGTAACCTATGTTCATGCATTTTTTAATGTTTTTCTTGTTGTTAGTTAGATTTAGTTAGAGTAGAGTTAATTGAATATTGTTTTAGAGTAATTTATAATTAATTTGGCAATTAAATTGTTTTTTCTTGTTAGTTTATAGTTTTGTAGTTGTAGTTTAAGTTGATAATTAACTAGGGTGTTTATAGTTTAAGTTGGTAATTAGTTTGATTTGCGGCAAAAGGCGGGGCGGCGGGGCGCGGTGGGCCGATCGTCCCTAGTTAATTGCGACGACCGGCCCGCCGCGCCGCCTTCCGCCGCGCGCGCCTCCTCCCTCCCGTCGCCCCCACCTCCCGCCGCTACGCCCTGCCGCCCTTGCCTCCAGCCACTGCGCCCCGCCTCCCCCGCCTTCCGCCGCGCGCGCCTCCTCGCCTCCTCTCTCCCGTCGCCCCCACCTCCCGCCGCTGCGCCCCGCCGCCCCTGCCTCCGGCCACTACTCCCCGCCTCCCCCGCCTCCCGCCGCGCCCGCCTCCCATCGTCGCCGCCATCGCCGCCTCTCGATAATCTCCTCCATGTACATGCATTTGGTAATTAGATTGTTTTTTATAGTTAGTTAGGTAATTAGGGTGTTTATAGTTTAATTTGGTAATTAGATTGATTTGCGATGACCAGACTTAGGGCCATCGCAAATTCAATAATCGTCGAAATAAAGTCCTATTTGCGACGGCCAAAGAAAAAGTTGTCGCAAGTAAAATAAATTATGACAGCAAAAAAAAAATCATCGCAAGTAAAATAAATTGTGACGGCCAACCCTAAACGGGATATACCGGGCCCGACTCACACACCCCGAGGCCGCTCACGACTACGCGGCGACGGCGTCGGTGAGCGGTAACCGTCGCAAATAAAGTTTCCAAGCCATAACTGGCGACGGTAATCGTCGTTCATCCCCAATATGTCATTATTTACGACAAGCTACTACACGTGGATGGCGGGCCCTGACGGGTGGTTTTCTCCCGTTCATTCCTCCTCTTTTGTTATTTCCTCGCCTCCTCCCGTTCATTCCTCCTCCCTTGTTGTTGGACAGTTGACCCCAAAGCTTGAAAAACTGCACCATTTTTGGGGGGTGCAGTTTAAAACAAGCGAGGTTATGCTGCCAAAATTTTTAGGTATTGTGTCTCGTCAGAAGCAGGATAAATCCTGCATATATTAACGATAATTTCTTCGGCTTTAAACTGCAGAGTCAAACATGGGTGAAGACCGTAGTTGGATGTATACTGGCTGGAAGAGCAGAACTAGTGGTCACTCGGATGAGTGGTACATCAAGTTAGATAAATTCTTGGATCGAGCATTTTCATTATCGACTGATGATAAGGTGCGGTGCCCATGTACGAAATGCCGGAACACCAAGTTTTTGAGCAGATTGGAACTATCGTTTCACTTATGTCGAAACGGTTTCATGCCAAGTTATGAGGTGTGGACCTTCCACGGCGAGACTAAACCTCGAGACATAGTAGAAGTGGATGAGGATGATGATATAACGGGGGTTGATAGGATGGATGAGATGCTAGAAGCTCTGGAAGTGGAGGATCCTTTTACAAAGGAGGCAGATGATTTCTTCGATTGTCACAGACGTTGGTTGCCTTCGAATCACATATTTAGGCAACAGAGGCATATCTTTAGAAAGGACATCGTTGTCACTAAAGAACCACCGAAACGTCTCAACGGGTCAGAAATTTCTGATATGTTGGACAAACCGGTGCCAGATAAAGGTCGACCTGGATATTTCGTAGGTTATGGTGTGGAACACAATTGGACTCACATATGTGGACTTTGGGAGCTACCGTATGTGAAGTCGTTGATTCTAATACACAACATTGATGTGATGCATCAAGAGCGTAACACGAGTGAAAGTATCATAAGCACATGAATGGATATCTCTAGCAAAACGAAAGACAATATAAAAGCTAGACTAGATTTAGCACACATTTATCACCGCCCAACTCTTGAAATATATGAAATTGGTGGCAAGCCACATGCTTCTTTCTGTCTTCGATCTAAAGAAAAGAAAGAAGTCATGAAATGGTTGAAAACTTTGAAATTCCCATATGGTTACGTAGCTAGCCTGAAATGAGCCGTGAATGTGAACACAGGAAATCTCACTGGGTTAAAGAGTCATGATTATCACATTATAATGGAAAGACTCTTATCTGTTATGTTTTATGGCTATCTAGATGATGCAATGTGGAAGGTTTTAGCAGAGTTAAGCTATTTCTATAGACAACTTTGTGTTAAAGAAATCAAGACAGGGATGATGGATAAGTTAGAAAAGGAGATACCCGTACTTTTATGTAAAATGGAAAAAAATTTCCACCGGGTTTCTTCAATCCAATGCAACATATACTTATCCATCTTTCATTTGAAGCTAAAGTTGGCGGTCCTGTGCAATATAGGTGGATGTATCACATTGAAAGAGCGCTACAATATCTGAAACCAATGGTTGGCAACAGGGCAAGGGTGGAAGGGTGCATCGCTGAAGCATATGCTCTTAAGAAAGTAGGATACTTTTCAAGTGTCTACTTTACAAATGAACAAAATGTCAATATTTCGACTATGCGGTACAATATGGACGAAGCCCCCATTTAAGTGACCTCTCTATTTTTCAAACGAGAGGCACTATCGTTGGTAGCTACACGACCTACGTCCTACCCGAACGTGACAGGACTGCTGCTTTACTTTACATGTACGCAAATATAGAAGGCATGCAGGAATACTTCGAGTAAGTGTTTCTCCTACATTTATGCTAATCAACATATTTTGCTACACATGCATTCTAAAAATTGTTTTCTCACGTTCAGCGAGTTCCACAGACAATGTTGGCCACATAGGCATCAACCTACGGCCAAACAAGTTGAAGGAATGCGACAAGAAGGAATAAATGGAGGGTCGGGTTTTCTATCCTGGTTTCGAGATTATGTAATACTTTCTCGTCTTCTATATATTATAAGTTATTATTATTAAAGAAATTATTATTTTAACTTACGACCATGTTTGACAGTGCCGCACTCACAATGTCCATAAAGATTTGCGGCAGCTATCTTATGGATTGGTGAACGTTCGAAGCTATGGTCGATATGACGTAAATGGTTTTCGATTCCGTACAACTCATTTTGAAGCTCTTCGTCCTCTCGCGGCAACATCAAATTCTGGTGTTGTGACGAGAGCAATTGACAGTCAAGGCAATGTAACTAATTATTATGGGATCATTAACAAAATCCTTGAATTTACTTTTACGGTGTCCTCGGGTCCTTAGTGCGTTTGCACTATCCCGGGGTCATCGACGGGGTGCCTACTACTTCCTCGGAGGATTACGCACGCGCCCATCACCAGAAGCACGGCAACGTTCAGGAGGCCGTATGGGCTGATTTTGTGGTAAGTATGTAAAATAAAGTTTCTAAGTTTTAACTCTTAAACTCTTTTAATGTACATCTCTTTAAATATTTATCACAAGAAAGGTATACTTTAGAGGACCCGGACGACCCTCGCATGTTGGATGATGCGAGGAAAGTGTTTCACGTCAACGCTGCGAAGGCAGTTTGGCAAGCTTTGTCGAACGTTCGTATTCAAGTTATCAACGAGCACTTGAAGGCAAACCAGCACCACGTGCTACACTTCCGGCAGGAGAGCGAGAGACACCTCATAGAGTAAGAGTATGCACAGATACGTGGGGTGTAGTAAATATTTTTTCTGAGCATAGAGCAAATACATCAATGATATTTTTAACGACCTACAACTATGTGCAGGGCCACGTGAGCTGGTTACAGGGTCGGTCCGATGCATACCGGGCCCTTTGTCGGTACTGGGCTAGCGATGAGTTCAAGACTAAGTCCCAGAGGGCTCGAGGGTGCAGAGGGGTCGAGGCGAAGCACAAACACGGTCAAGATAACCACTTGTGTTTAGCTAAACACATGGTAAGTGTATCTAACTTATGTTTATGTATTTATAATAAAATAAATTGTTGGTACTAACACGTATTGACAGGAGCGCGAGACGGGGGTGCCGCCGACTCCTGCTGAGATCTGGAAGAGAGGTCACAGGGACCCTTCTCAGCCCAGGGGTGCAGTCAGGCCGCAGCCGAGCGGTTGGTAAGTATAGAAATCATTCATAGTAAATATAACTATATGAATTGATGAACTTACACGGTTTTCTTGATTTTCAGGCTAGGTACGGGGAGGAGGCTAGGAGGATACACGACACAGATTTCGATTGGGAACATGAACCAATCGATCCTCAAGCCGCGTATGCAACCGGAGGTGGAAAAGCCCACGAAGGTGAGTTCATAAGTCATTTTGTCGTTTTCAATTCAAAATATTAAAGATATTTTAATTCTATATTACTGATTCTGTTTTTATAGGCTCGCCATATTCGACAAAGTTGTCGACTCGAGGGCGGTGAGACCTGCGAGAGGCAACTCCACATAATCTTCGTCGACGGGCCCGAGTCGCCATGTCACGCAGGTGGAGACTCTCACCCGTCAGGTCCAGTAGAGTCGCGAGCAGTTTCAGTCGGACCTCGAGGCGCAGAGGGCGGCGATGGAGGCCACCATATTTGACCAGCGAGTCTGCATGGAGCAGATGCGACAGACGATGGAGATGCAGCGACAGACGGTGACAGTAAGATAAAGTAATTTAAATTTAGCGCATTCTTAATAATATGTAATAACCTGCAACTTTTGCAACCACAGAGTTTCTTTCAAGGTTGCGATGTCCAGGGGTTGAACCTCCAGCTTCCTCCACTGCCACCGCCGATTCCACCGCCGGAACTGGAGCTACCGCCGTTGGTGCATGTTTCTCCGGGTGTTCAGGTAATCAAAAACGTTCTTACTTAGTCTTAATTCATAAAATGTAGTCTTACTTTCATGCCAAACAAATTGTAGTCTTACTTAGGTATTGTAGTCTTACATAATGAAACATATAGCAAATCTAACTCAAATTAAATAAACTAAGTTCAATATGATCAATTCTAGCTTGTTTAATTAATTCTAGTCAAAAACGAAGTTCTAAACAAATTAATATGTCCAACAACTTCTATGTGTTGCAGTGATCGGTGATGGAGGCTCAAACTCCGTCGCCGTCTATACCGGCGCCTGGACTGACGCGCGGCGAGGATGTTGGCGGCTCTGGAAGAAGTGGACGCTAGCGGAGAGCCTCTCTTCCTTATTTTTCTATTCTTGTGATGAGATGTGAGACTTTTATGTTGTGATCGATGGAGATGTTGTATGTCTATTGTTACTGCTGCTATTATGTCTATTATTTTATTTCTTGTGTTTCTGGCCATCGAGCCAGGCAGAATGTTCAGTTTTTTTTAAAATAAAAACCTTATTTGCAACGGCTTTTTATATAGTACCGTCACAAATAAGTGTGCAGCTGTCGCAAATTAACCTATGTAACTTGCGACAGCCACCGCCCCACCGGTGGCCGTCGCAAATTGTCGAGTCGGGCCCATCGACTGGGCCCGAGCTCTGTTTTACGATGGCCTGTCTAAGCCGTCGCAAACAAGTTTATTTGCGACGGCGGCCGTCATAAATAAATTTAATTGCGACGAAAAACAAGCGACAACCGGAAACCGTCGCAAATAAGTAAAGTCGTCGCAATTTGATTATTTGCGACGATTTTACACTTATTTATGATGGCCCTGGCCGTCGCAAATCGCCGGGATTCCTGTAGTGTTTTGATGATGGCTCGCCAAGCTTATCACAACCCTCCTCCTTTACTCAGGCTTGAGATCGGCTATACGTAGAAAGGCACAGACGGAGTTCTAATTTAAATACTCTAATAAAATAAATTAATATATTTCTCATAAACTATATATTATAATATATTACCACTCTAAATATTAATGCTACTTCTGATATGCAAATATTTATAATCTATTACTACTCTAAATAATAATACTATTTCTAATATAACTAATTATTTATAAAACATGACTACTATAAATAAATAAAAAGTTATACAAAAATACGTAGCAAAAATGTCAAACCGCCTATACTTCTCTTTTTGTTTTCCTCCACTCTCTTCTTTTCTCCTTTCCTCTCCTCTTTTCTCTTTGTGTTTTACCAAAATAAGCCTTGATCAAGGTTTAACTTTTATAGGTGGAGCCTTATCATCCGATCATTAGGCAGCGGAACCCACTGCATTTCACTTGGGGCCTTATCACCAATTCAATGGGCATTTAGTGGCCCTAGTCATCCAACTGTTGGGCATCAAGGCCCACCCCATTGTTGTTGCCCTCTGTCTCCATCCAGTATGAGATTGGGGTCCTAGTCGCCTAATGGATGGATGACAAGCTCCACTAATTGAATTTTCACATTGTTGATTGAGTTGAGTGGTCCACTTGGCACCCTTATTGCGCTTCTTTACAGACGTCTATTTTTAGATTAGTCAAATATTATTAAAACTTAAATAAAACATTTTGGCTACTATTAATAAAGCTTCCACACTTAGATTCCTGTTTTTTAGCAGCATTCTGCATATCAAAGAGTGATTAATTACGAATACATCTCAACCTCTGTCAGGAAACTTTCACAGGGGACTTTTCCTTGTTTACCTATATTAAATAGGTTCATCATCCTTGCTCAATAGTAACCCTGTTCCAAATTAATTACCTTGTTGGCCACAAATGTTTGATCCCGAGTTTGTTTCCTGAGCTGTCATTTTCTTTTGCACGTTCATATTTTTTTGCATGGCAGGACGTTTTGGTGCGCGTGTTGGCGTTGCATGGCGTGGGGAAAAATTTCTGTCTGCTGGACAAGTTGGTGTGCGTTGCTAACAAAATTTTGTTGCCTGCTGGACAAGCTGGTGTGTTGCATTGAAAAAATTTTGGTTGCCCGTTACACAAGGTGGTGCATCCTATGGGGTAATAATAAAAGGAGTGGAATGAAGAGGAAAATAAACTAATTTTTACTTCCATCCCCCTTAATCCACTTTAAATGGAGACTATTCCACCGTATCCAAATAAAGTCTATAGGTGAAAAAAATTGTCATGCTCTTCCTCTGCATGACATCGTTCTTTTTTTTGTATGCTTTCAAGTCCCTTTTTTGAATACGTGCAAGACATCAATTCAGCGAATCCAATACCCAAGATCACATCTCATCGCATTACAAATCCAACATCCTAAAACGCATATACAACCATCGTTGTAAGCCCATATTAAAAATAAGTCATTCAAATAGAAGGAGTGTATTACCTCACTATGAGTGTCTTGACCTGGATAATCCTTATCACCTTGTTACCATCTAGATCAAAATCGTGTGCACTACTCGGCGACTCTCCAATCCTAAATAATTTCTACCTGCCGTGAAATATCAACGATAGTTGGCACGTCAAAAAGGGGTCTCTAGCGTTGGAGCTATGATCTCAGTGGCCATTTGTTTTAGCTCGCTCGACTTTTTCTCCCATCAGTCCGCTCTTTGCTTTGTGGCTGCCTTCCTCGAGATGAATGAATATGAAGATAGGAGGCTTCAACCTCCACGTCAACCCCAAAAAACATTGTCTCCTCCTTGCCTTGACTCCTACCATGAAAGAGTCGACAACTTCAACCATCTTCGTCGATGACTCTCACCACATTGGTTGGTTAGGATCTTATCATGCCCGCCCCCGAGTCTGAAGGAAGTTCTGGTAGCAGAGCTTCAATTGTCGAGGTTTACTTAACAAGTTGTGACCACACCATGGGTGGTCCACCGAGCAACAACAATCATGATCGCAACTCAAACAAACTCTAAAGGAGATAGAAACTCGTCATCAACAGATCCTGAGCATACCATTCATGGAGCAACCAATGTCTCAGTTGATCGAAGACTATCGCCAAGTCCTTAACAAAGAACATCTCCATGTAGAGGCTCGACATCAAACCTATATAGTGTAGGATTGAAAGACGTGAGATCAACCACCAGCGAGGGGTGAATCATGGATGATGTAAAACTTTTAGCGGAAGAATCGACCCCTTAAACAAAAATTGATCTGTCTCAAAAACATGTATATGTGAGTAGGTTCTCTAACATCAAACATGATGAAAACTCCAAGTAAAGATCCAACATCTAATGCTACAAAATTCTCATATGACGTGTGAACAGTGACTTACAATGACCTTGAAAAACCTTCTGAGGTGATAGAAAAGGTGTGAAGCTAACACAAAAAGAATCACATCAATTGAATGGGTAGAGTGAAAGTTATGGCAAAAAGAGTGAAGTAACATCAATCCGAGCAAAACTGGCGGATAAAACTTGAATAAAACGATGTATATGATCACAATGAAAAAACTTGATACAAACCACAATTTCTACCGGGAAAACCCATGAAACCGAGCTGCAGGGTTGCCTCCCTTGCATCCTAGATCTTTCTATTTATATCCACATTCCCGAGGCCAACATAACCATCTAGGGCATCTCCAAGGAGTCCTCTTCAAGACTTCAACTAGTGCATCCCCTAACCTACTTTAACTTTATCTATTGACACACAGATGAGAATTCTAACCTTCCAAAAGTCTTTGGGCGCACCTACAAGATATATGGACATAACAACTCAAAATCTAACACTAATTTGGACTCTCTAGTAAGAACTCGAAATCAACTATTTTTTAGCAAAAACAGTTTGATTTTCTAACAAAACACACGTCTGAATCCACTTGATTCAGAATCCAACTCGGATTTACTTCGGAACGTACCTTAAACCAACCTTTTCATGTTCGAACATGCTGGAATGATGCCACAAACTTGTGCCAACCTCAACACACGTTCAAACACTTTCACCATACCTTGGAACCATATTACCACATTCATGCACTCCTTACATACGTGCAGACACCTTCCAGAAATATGTTCAAACTTCACTTTTCATCGTCCAAATATATTGGAATGATATCACAATATCATTTAGAACACCAATTGACATGTCTCAAGTATCTTTATATGCATCGTTCTTGATTTAAACATGTTGCATGACAACTTTGATCATCTCAACCACAATCCATTCTGAATTTGGTTGTTGAACCTCAACTTATCCCTAAGTTTAATTTAAGAATCACCATCACCAGTCATGTATTGATCTCAAGCAACAACTTCACATGAGCAAACAACCATTCTTTCCAGGAATAACTATGAGACATGGCTCTACTTAGTCCAAACCATAACACTTTGCATCACAGTCTCACACAAACGTGTTGCTCGCATTCAAACCATCATAACACATCAAAATGCAGTGTATAAGCACTAAGCATACTCCCCTACATATCAAATACAAGTTTAATAAGTCCCATATAACGTGAATGATAAAACTTTACATGAAACTTTGAATGAGTCGACCTTAAGCATTTGGATGTGGTAGTTTCAGAGACGCATGCATGTGGGGCGAGCGGGCGGGGGTGGGCGGTGTGATGTGGTGGTTTGGATGTCGCTAGAAGTGGAGGAGAACAACACGATTAGGGGTTTCGATTATTCAAGGTTTGAGGCTTTTGTTACGGATAGCAGACGAGTTAGTGTCGGACAATATATAAATGTGGCAGGCGGTGGATATGGCATGCATGGTGTTACTGGCACCCAGAGATGGTGATGGGTGGGGGGAGGGTTAATGAGGTGGGAGATGACAGGGCCAGATGCAGCGAGGTGGGGGCGCATCGGGACCGACTGAGGCGAAGCCAGCCGTTCATCTAGTCGGGGTCAACACACTTGAGTGATGGGTCAACAATCATGATCAACAACGATTAATAGTTGGTTTTCTATTAATTTTGCTAAAAAATATTGGTGTGAGCTGACACTGACCCGCTCACGTAGCTTCACCCCTGGAGCGCGGGGGTGGTGGCTGCAGATTGAAGACCACACGGGGACACAAGACGAGCAACAACACCGACCGCACGCTCCCCTAATGTGTCTGATGAAAGCCGTAATTTAGGAGCAGATATATAGTTCAACAGAATGTCCTGCGTACTCTCCAAATTAAATCCATAGAGCTTTGTCTTTGTTACGTATAGGATGAAGGAAAGAATAGAACAAAAAAGAAAAAGGAAAAGTGGTTGATGGCGATGGATATATTTCAGGCCTTTGGCCCCGGTGCACGTGCGCGCTTTTCTAATAACATGAGTCGAGCTAACTTGTCTATTGTTTCATTCATTGTATATTGTTTGCCTTTCCCCCTCTAGATGTTGTAGGTAGCAATGAACCCGTTTTTGTTTTATTTTTTTTAAAAGATAGTTGTGTGCATCATTGTCTATCGTTTCACAATTGTATGCTCTAGCGTTAAACTACTGGTTAATGACTACTTTCTCCATTTTCAAATTAGTATCATTGCAATAATAATTTTATATGAAAAATAAATTAGAGCTATTGTACTAACGATAGTAATTTTAGATCAGAGAAAGTACTACAAAATTTGGTGATCTTAGATACGGAATGTCTTGTATGACGGAGAGTGTTATGTACCTACTTGTACTCATGTGAGGTTGGCTTAATCAATAAATTACTCCCCTAAAACATTGAAGCAACCAACTCATCCCCTATAACATTACCAACTCATCCCCTATAACATTATCGAAGTGCAATATAGAGTTATCTTTCTTGGTGTAGTAGGCCATCTTCTCATGAATACTCGTGAAAACAACAATACCGTATCATTATAAAGAGACGATCTTAGAGCACCTTTAACGGCTTTCTCATCTCCTCTCATACCTTTAAATATCATGAATATGGGAGATTGAGGTGCTCTAACAGCACTCCTTCTCTATATTCCTATTATGAAATATATGGTGTTTAGAACAACTAATTTAGTTTAAATTGAACTATATTTTTCTTTCTAAATGTCATATATTTCATAGAGGGTGTATTTTTAGGAGACATAAAAAAACTCCCTCCTCTCTCTCAAATAAAGGAGAGAGCATCGGTCTCCTATACGACATTTTTTAGAATACTCTCTTGTATGGAGACTCTCAAACAATGCTCTCTTATATGGTGAAATGGTTTTAGGGACCCTCCTAAAGGAATTATAAGAGATAATATAGGATAAATGTTGGAGATGCTGTTACAACCTAATATGCCAACATTGTGATGAACAACAAGAAACCACGGTGCACTTAACTTATACACTAACACTGCAGCTATTTCAAGCAAAAAGAAAATTAAATAAACCTATTTGTAACACTGGTTGTATAAGCATCTATCACAGAAAAATCAACTTTCAACGACGAGCCGTGCAAGCAGTTGTCATAAAAGATACAGAGTACAAATAAAAAAGAGGGATAAAGTCAGTTTAGCCTATAAGTCTCTCATATAACACGATATTGCTAGTACATTCGTCAATAGACTTCCAACAGCATGCACAATCAAGTCCGTTGCTTGAAATGACATGTCGCAATTGGTGCCATCCTTTTCAAATTTGGCTGCAGTTGTTCAGCATCGCCTTCGCTTCCCAAACATGAATACGTAGCCGATTGAGAGAAGAAAGTTGGTTTGCTACACCACTGATAGGGTGGGCCAAAGCTATTTATTTATCTCGATTATCGAAGCGTAGGGCTTGATGGGTTGAGATGTCTGTGTCTGCCGGCTACAGTGGTAAGCATATCATACTAGAATTTATGTTATGCTAAAATTGATCATTGATTTCTTATTGTTGGACTAAAGAAGGTATTTGGATGTTGAATTAGACATTTTTACTCTTTCAAGCTACAATATCGTTTATTGGATTCAAAATTGAATGATATATATATATATATATATATATATATATATATATAATAGGGATGAAAAGAGTTGGAAAAGGTCGAAAATAGTCAAATAGTTTTTATTTTGGTATAACAAATTTGGAATCAGAAACAATACTTTTGGAAATGGTCACAATATTGAAAACTTTGAAAATATCAGAAACGGATACATCGGAATGGAAAAAAGATCGATATCGGATGGATCTGAATGTTTATTTCGGATACAATGCTCGAGAATACTACATTACTTAAAATGGCATAAGCACACTACGATAAGTGTTTTTACATGACTAATCATAATAAATTAAATACTATATGCACGTACTCTAACAAAGTAATTGTAGAAGTATGTAAGACGCACCCAGATGAGTAAAACGTGTCCATACCGTACTAACAAACATGCGGTTATGCAGAAGGTAGGAGAGATGAGTGCCAACAATAGACTTAAGGGCATAGAGCTTTCTAACTGTTGTTATCTCTTTATTACTCGAGCGTAGTTGACATGTTTTTTGCTCTCATAATAATTGCAAAAAGTTGGCCCTCTTATCTATCTGTGCGATTCGTTTGGCCTGACTCACATGGTTGAGTTCGTGAGTGAGCCTATGAGTCAAGGTATGCTAGATAATGGTTCTGCTTCTGATCGCAATCATGCTGTTTTATAATTTTTGAATAAATTTTCGAATAAACTTATGAATAGATTTATGAATAAGTCACCAAATATATTTCCAGATAAATTTATGAACAAATAGGATTCCGATAATTCAGCTGAAATTTTCTTCAGATTGTTTCCGAACTGATTTTCAAATATGCATTTCCAATTTCTAACTAATTTCTGAAAAAATCCAATAAAAACGGAAATCGGTACGGAAATTTAAAATCCGTATCGAATAATCCTGGAAATTTCCGACCGAATTTCACCCCTATATATACACCATATACATACTATACAGTAATGTTTTGCCTCAAAAGTTTGGGCATCCAGCTCAATGCCCTTCATGAAGTACATGAGGTCCACCAGTGACGCCCAATCTTCTATCTGGTTCTGACTTCCTGCATTCATCCTAATTTAAATTCTATTCTAAAAACGTTATTTGTTCTTTTCAATACCATTAAAAATATTATCTACTCTATATTGCACTTTTCCACACCTGTCATACTCTATACTATCATGTCAAACTTGTGTGATAGCATTTTATAATATGCACGATAACATTCTAAATTTTGGAGTAGCACTGTTAGTACTTTATTTTAAATATCGTTTAGAGTAGTTCGCCGAATAGCTGAATCCATACTAAACTAAATATAGTAAGAAACCGTATAGAATACTCAAGTGCGAGCGGTCTCGTACATTAGTTTTTAGAGAATATTAAAATTGCATCATATAGTATTTTTGAGAATACAAATCCGTTAAGAAGAGGATACCCTGGAGTTCCTTTAGACAACCCACATCTTTCCATGATTCTTTCACATTGCTGCTCCATGGGCACACGCTAAGCATAGTTGAATATATACATTTTTTTTGCAAAGTAAGCATATTTGGATATTTGGACTGATCGTACGGCGGATCGTATAGCAGTGCTCTTTGAATAAATATGTGCACCGCTAAATAATTTTAATTTTCAAAATTTGAACTAACGCTCCTTTGCACGATGCCAGAAACGGAAACCGATGAGCACGTCCAAACGAAACGAGCCAGACCAAGGACGGCCTTCTCCGTCCGGTGCCTTCTGTGGGCCCTCCGTGACTTCCTCATTGCGCGGCCCCACCTGTCAAACCCCACGCCACAAAAAGTAAGTGAAATAAAAATCATGTAACAGCCAAATAAAGATAGAAACGAGCTAGCCTTTTCCCTTTCTCTCTCCTCTCACTCCGGCGCGCCGCGCGTTCTCTCTCCCCCCCTCTCTCCGCCGATTAGCGACCCGAAGCCGCGATCTCTCGGCTCTTCCGCCAATCGGACTCCGCCACCGGCCCTCGGTCCCGCGTTGCCGCGGATCCCGATGCCCGGCGCGCTCGGAGCCGCTGCCCCGCCCCCGCTGTCTCGCTGCGACACGGGCGCGGGGTGCGATACAGGACTCTGAGGCCGGCCTTGCTCGGCATTTTGGAAGACCTGGGCCCTGGCACGGAGGAGTTCCTGCCCCCTCTGTGGCGACGGCGGCGCGCGCCACGCCCTCGATCTTGGTTCCCTGAGAGGTGCTTCGTCGGTTTTCGATGCAATGTGGGCCGCGGTCGGCTTTGGCTTGGTCCGATAGCGATCCATCTCCGGCGTCTTGCTAGGTATAATCCTCAGCGCCAGTACTTCTTCTACCTTACGGTTGCAATGGAGATCCAAATTGGAGTCATTTCAAGGACAATTGTGAACAGAGACAATTTTGCAGCAACATAGCAGCATTTGATTAAAATATGTAGCTGTGTACTTCTGCTGTTTTTTTTGTATACCACATCGGTTAATTCAACTTTGAATTGGCCAACGTCATATATAAAAAATACCAAACGGAGTACTGAAGTTTGTGGGGGACTTGATAGTTTATTTCATTGTCCTTGGTTTTGTCCGATACATGGTATAGGTTATTATCGTGTTCTTACTGAGGAAAACCTTGCTGCAAATATAATGGTGTTGCTTTTGCTATTTCTATTTTTTTTCTCTATTTGGATGAGGGGGGTTCTATGGGGTAAATTGTATATGGTACTCCCCTGGTTCTCAAATTAATGTTGTTAGGACAATAAATCTAGTTTAAAATTAAACTGAAATTGTTTCCCTAACAACAATAATTTAGGAATGGAGGGAGTATATTGTATAAAATTTGGTCTGTGGAACCTTTTTTTCACTAGTATGTTGTATTTTGAAATGAATGCCATATTGTCTCACTATGTTTTTGTTGAAGCAGGTGAAGATGCAGGTATGAGGGTTCCTTTGAGTTGGTATCTCTGCAGACACCAATGGATGCCTCGGATAAAACATTTTCTGATGTCGTTAAGCTTTTGACGTCATGGCTGCCACGTCGATCCAACCCAGACAACGTCTCAAGGGACTTCTGGATGCCTGACCACAGTTGTCGAGTCTGTTATGATTGTGATACACAATTCACCATATTCAACCGGAGGCATCATTGTCGTCGTTGTGGACGCATTTTCTGTGGTAAGTGCACAGCGAACTTCATCCCAGTTTCAAGTGGCCCTGACAGAAATGTGGATGAGGTAGACAAGATTCGTGTCTGCAACTTCTGCTTCAAGCAATGGGAACAAGAAAGAATCACAGCTTTCAAACAAGTGCTGCCGGTGCTCAGTCCTTCCCTATCTGAGACGAGTTTGTTCAGTACAAAATCAACAATTACCATTAATAGTGTTAGCACAATGGTTGGCTCTTACTCTACTGGAAACTATCAGCATGTGGCTCATACTTCCAACATCAGTCCTCCGAAATGTCCCCAAGACAAAACGTCTCATATGCAAGATGGCCATGTGCCTGAGAAAAGTATGTCCACTGTTTCGAACAGAGATGATTCTTCAATTCATTTTGGCTATTTCACAAACAGGTATCCTCTTTCAAACCTAATATTATGTAACATTCCTAGTTAGGTTATGATATATCTTGTTATGTTATTAACATATACTGCTTTGTTCATAAAGAAATTACTTTGTTAAAATCATTTTGTGACATGAATATCCACTGATTTCTACTCTGTGGTTCAGGAGTGATGACGAAGATGAAGAATATGCTGGTTACTGCTCTGATAGGCATGTACAGCATCGACAACAGAATGAACAATACTATGGCCCAGATGAGTTTGATGAGCTTGATCGATCTTGTAATTCAGCTACATCACATACAGTTGAGAAAAACATAATTTCTGAAGAAATAATAGGTCATGTGATTGACCAAGGATTCCCCAGCACATTGCCAGCCTCCAAACTGGAGGATGACCCAGAACCTGATAATAGTTCTGAATGCGGGGCTGCTTCATCCATTTATGCTTTGGAAAGTACTGATGTAAATCAAGTGGATTTTGAAAAAAACGATCTTTTCTGGCTTCCTCCTGAACCGGAAGACGAAGAAGATGAGATGGAAGGTGGTTTGTTTTTTGAAGATGATGATGATGAGCTCGTAACTGATGGTGAACAGTGTTGTATTCGATCTCCAAGTAGTTTTGGTAGCGGAGAATACCGAAGTAAAGATCGGTCAAGCGAAGAACATAAGAAAATAATGAAAAACGTTGTGGATGGACATTTCAGGGCCTTGGTTTCGCAGCTTTTACAGGTCGAGAATATTTCCTTAAATGAAGGTGACAACATGGGTTGGTTGGAGATTGTTACTTCATTATCATGGGAAGCTGCAAATTTCCTCAGGCCAGACACAAGCCAAAGTGGTGGAATGGATCCTGGTGGATATGTCAAGGTTAAGTGCTTAGCATGTGGGCACCGCAGTGAAAGGTGAATGATCTTTTTGTTCATACAGTACAGTCAACTAGCTATAAGCGTACTATTGCAACATGTGCTAACTCATCATGAAGCAAGTGTCAGGTCCAGAAATGGATCATGTCATGTGCTAGTTATGACAACTAAGACTAAAACTCGTAAAACTGGTAGAAGATTGAACTGAATCATAGCCTATGTACATAGCAACTGGTCTGGATGACTGACAAACACATGAAATAATGATGTGGCTAAGGGAAATGACCTATTCATAAATATTTTATCTGCCAAATACGGCGAAAGCACTTTTGAACACCTACTTATCAACAGTAAAGAAAAATATCATTGCACTGGTTTATGACAGTATGTCCTGTTGTGCACAACTATGTTCTTGCAATTGATAAATCATCAATGTAGTAGTAGATTTCATTGGTTCCATCATAAATTTCTGTCTGGTGGGCTTAGCAAAACCCTTGCCATTGATTGTGGCTTTAAGAGTGCGGATCCTGCTTGGCTTTTCAAGCTTGCCACAAGATTAGCCTGTTTGGCATTGTGTGGCTAAGCTATTCCTAGGCAGCAACAAAAATGCACTGGGCTTGTCTACTGCTTTCTGTTTGTTAGGATGGACATAGGAATTCGACCCCCCTCTAATATAAATTCTGTTTGTACTTTCTTTACCATCTCATTATCTCAATTAGACTGAGTTAACCCTTTTTTAGCCTGAGATAGTTTTATGGGTTTTGAAGGGGAGCTCTGGCGCAGCGGTAAAGCTGTTGCCTTGTGACCATGAGGTCACGGGTTCGAATCCTGAAAACAGCCTCTTGCAGAAATGTAGGGAAAAGCTGCATACAAAAGATCCAAGTGGGTTGGACCCTTCCCCGGACCCTGCGCAAGCGGGAGCTACATGCACCGGGCTGCACTTTTTATAGTTTTATGGGTTTTCTCTAGTCATTTGATCAACAGATAAACAGTCTCTTGTTCCTTTCATACTGCAACAAGCCTTAATACTATACGTATCATCTGATAGCTGTGTACTATTTATTTCAGCACTGTTGTAAAAGGGATAGTCTGTAAGAAGAATGTTGCACATAGGCGCATGACATCGAGAATAGAAAAACCCCGTCTCCTTCTACTTGCAGGAGCTCTTGAGTACCACCGAGTTACAAATCAATTGTCAAGTATTGACACATTGCTTCAGCAGGTTCATGCACCTTTTTATGTTCTTATCTGCATAATGAAACTCCCATTGATCTTACCTTTTTGTTTCATCTAATATACAGGAAACAGATCATCTTAAAATGGCTGTCGCAAAGATTGTAGCTCAAAGACCTAACTTACTTTTGGTTGAAAACTCAGTTTCTCGCTATGCACAAGATTTGCTTCTAGAAAAGAACATATCACTGGTTTTGAATATCAAGCAGCCTCTCATGCAGCGTATAGCTCGTTGCACAGGTGCTCAGATAGTTCCTTCTGTTGATCTCCTACCATCTCAGAAGCTTGGTTATTGCGAACTATTTCATGTCGATAAATACTATGAACAATCTGTTAGCCCGGGTAATATGGCAAAGAAAATACTGAAGACCATGATGTTTTTTGAAGGATGCCCAAAGCCACTGGGTTGCACTGTAAGTGATAAGCTATTTCATACTTCTTCTAGGATAGGTGGACACTAAATAATGACAAACAGAGAACAATACCTTTGTCTCCCTTGCTTGTTCTCATAGTCATGCAAACTGAAAAAAATGTGAAAAGAGACGCTTTGTCGCTAAAAAGTCGATTCCCTTCTCTCTCTCTTTTTTTCGAGAGAAAGATGAGGGATCTCAATCAAGTTAAATGCATCAAAGATGAGACTGACCACATTCTAGTGAAGGAGGAAGAGATTAAGAATAGATGGCGTGATTACTTTAATGGGCTATTCAATGATGGGAATGGGAGCACTATGGTTGAGTTGGATGACTCCTTTGATGACTCCAACAGGCGGTTCGTGCGGAGGATACAAGAGTTTGAGATTAAGGAGGCCTTAAAGAGGATGAAAGGAGGAAAGGCCCTCGGCCCTGACGATGTCCCTATTGAGGTGTGGAGATGTCTTGGGAACGTGGCAATAGTATGGCTCACAAAGCTATTCAACCACATTTTTCGGTCAAACAAGATGTCTGAAGAATGGAGGAAAAGTATATTAGTACCTATCTTCAAAAATAAAGGAGATATTCAAAGTTGTACTAATTATCGAGGTATTAAGCTTATGAGTCATACTATGAAGCTTTGGGAGAGAGTGATTGAACACCGCCTGAGGAAAGTGACCAATGTCACTAAAACCAGTTTGGTTTTATGCCCGGGAGGTCTACAATGGAGGCGGTTTTCTTGCTTCGTCAGCTTATGGAGAGATATAGAGAGCAGAAGAAGGACTTGCATATGGTGTTCATCGACTTGGAGAAGGCGTGCGACAAGATACCAAGGTCAGTCATGTGCTGGGCACTAGAGAAACATAAAATGCCAACAAAGTACATTACCCTTATCAAGGATATGTAAAATAATGTTAGGACAAGTGTGCGCGTAAGTGATAGTGAGACTGATGCATTTCCTATCACGGTAGGACTACATCAAGGATCAGCTTTGAGCCCATACATCTTTTCCTTGGTGATGGATGAGGTGTCGAAGGATATACAAGGGGATATCCCTTGGTGCATGCTCTTTGCTGATGATGTAGTGCTGGTAGATGAAACTAGAGATGATGTTGATAAGAAATTAGAGTTATGGAGACAAACCTTAGAGTCCAAGGGGTTTAGACTTAGTAGGACCAAAACCGAGTATATGAGGTGTGACTTTAGTGGTGTTGGTCGTGACGAGGGAAATGTTAGCCTACAAGGACAAATAGTACCTAGAAGGGACTCTTTCCGATACTTAGGATCAATGTTACAAAGCAATGACGATATTGATGAGGATGTTTGCCACAAGATCAAGGTAGGGTGGATGAAATGGCGACAAGCCTCTGGAATCCTATGTGATAGGAAAGTCTCACAAAAGCTAAAAGGGAAGTTCTATAGGACGGTGATCAGACCCGCGATGCTCTATGGGGCGGAATGTTGGCCAACTAAACGACAACATGTCCAACAAATGAGTGTCGCAGAGATGCGCATGCTACGGTGGATGTGCGGGCACACGAGAAGAGACCGAATAAGGAATGAGGCGATTCGTGATAAGGTAGGGGTGGCGCCGATTGAAGAGAAGTTAGTCCAACATCGACTTAGGTGGTTTGGACATATCCAACGGAGACCTCCAGAAGCACCGGTTAACAGTGAGATTTTAAGAGGTAGAGAAAATATTAGGAGGGGTAGAGGACGATCAAGGTTGACCTGGGAGGAGGCGTTAAAACGAGATTTGAGAGATTGGAATGTATCCAGAGACTTAGCTCATGATAGGACTGCATGGAAAGTAGCAATTCATGTGCCAGAATCGTAGTCTTGTTTTTTTCTTTTTCTTTTTTCTTTTCCTTTTTTCTTTTTCTTTTCTCTTTTTTTTTATTTTTTCCTTGTTCTTATATCTCTTCCTCTCTTTTACTTCATTGATATTGGGTTTCATGTCTAACCGACCCCAACAGGCTTGGGATAAAGGCTTGGTTGTTGTTGTTGTTCAGAAAGAGAAAAAGGCTTTAACATTTTTCCATCCTCATTATCTGCAAACTGTTAGCATAACCAGCTGCTGCTTAAGTATTTTTCGTTCTCTGTAATAAACTGAGCTGCAACTCAGTTAGGATAGGAGCGAGTTCCGGCTCAACGTGCTGACCCGATCGTGCAACGACACGATGGAACGGCCGTGCGTATCCTTAGGGCGACGGGCGTACCGCGGGAATAGCGGATCACCCCGACGTGATTGTTTTTCAGTTTTTCCTGCATGGCTACCTTTTAAGATAATCAACAATGACTGCAGTTTGTGTAGCGCCACCAAAATTCTGATTTTCCCAACCATTGCTTGATCCACGTACTGCTGATAACATTTGGTATCAGAGCATTGTGCATACCACGGGGTTCACAGGCAGCTCACTGCACCATATTCACCACAGCAGAATGGTGTCGTGGAGCGACGTAATCAGTCGATTGTTGGCATGGCACGATGCCTGTTGAAAACAAAAGGCATGACAAATGAGTTCTGGGGTGAAGCAACGACCACCGGGGTTCATCTACTGAATCGTGCTCTGACGAAGGCGGTGAGCGGCATGACACCTTACGAAGCATGGCATGGACGAAAGCACTCAGTCGGTTCCTTTCGCACATTCGGATGCATTGCACATGCCAAGATAACTCGCCCAAACTTAAAGAAACTTGATGATCGGAGTGTGCAAACAATGTTCATTGGCTATGATCAGACAGACAAAGGGGTGGCGTGTCTATGATCCAGTTGGCAAGCGTGTCTATGTGACACGCGATGTTGTCTTCGACGAGGCGAGCAGCTGGAACTAGGAGGCATCATCACATTCTGGAGGGTCGTTCATTGTCGAGTTTGCACCATTGGTGGCTGCACCAGATCTGAATCAACATGAGGGTCGTGGGGATCTGTCATCTGGACGTTCGACATGCCAAGATGCACCATGGGCTTCTACTTCAGTGCCAGATCAAAGCAGCAAACATGGTATGGATAGGGGATATGTCTCTCCACCTCCTGGTGCCACACCTGACAGTGAGCTGCTCAGTGAGGAAGCACCTCGTCGCTACCGAACTCTCGATAATGTTATTAAGGAGAGCAGACAAGATCCAGCACCAACACTGCTACTTACTGCTGGTGAAGAGCCAAACACTTTTGAAGAAACCGAGCCACATGCGGTGTGGCGCGCGGCAATGCTGGAAGAACTCCAGTCAATTGAAGAAAACCAGACATGGAAGCTGACTACACTCCCTACCGGCAAGCAACCAATTGGACTCAAATGGGTGTTCAAGCTCAAGAAAAATTCTGCGGGTGAGGTGATCAAGCACAAGGCACGCCTCGTGGCGAAGGGGTATCTCCAGAAGCACGGTGTGGATTTCGGCGAGGTTTTCGCCCCCGTGGCACGGTTGGACATCGTTCATCTACTGATCACCATTGCGGCTCAAAAGGGTTGGAAGGTACATCCCTTGGACGTGAAATCTGCATTTCTTAATGGTGATCTGCAGGAGGAAATGTATGTAAGCCAAGCCAACCGTCCGGTTTTGTGCAAGTGGGAGAAGAGGAGAAGGTGTTTCGTCTAAGCAAGGCGTTGTATGGATTACGACAGGCTCGCGGAGCCTGGAACGCCAAGTTAGACGAGACCCTAGTGTCTATTGGTTTTCAGAGAAGCCCATTGGAACATGCTGTCTATATGAGAGGAAGCGGTGATGATCGATTGCT
Organism: Neostapfia colusana; assembly: GCA_030760725.1. Lineage (NCBI taxonomy): Eukaryota > Viridiplantae > Streptophyta > Magnoliopsida > Poales > Poaceae > Neostapfia > Neostapfia colusana. Next base: position 68,753,714 of record JASWHV010000015.1, read on the forward strand.
GCTTGGGGTTTACGTTGATGACCTCATTGTCACTGGAGCTAGTCCTATGGGGATTGATTATTTCAAGAAGCAGACGATGACCATATTTTCGATGAGTGATCTCGGGTTACTCAGCTATTATCTTGGCATTGAAGTAGATCAAAGACCAGAAGAAATCATCGTACGACAGACAAACTATGCAGCCAAACTCATTGAAAAGGCCGGGATGACTGGTTGTAATCCGGTGCATGTGCCAGTGGAGCCGAGATTGAAGCTGAGCAAAGACAATAAGAATCCACCTGTGGATGAGAAGAACTACAGGAGTATAGTTGGCAGTCTCCGCTACTTGGTCCATACGAGACCTGATCTCTCCTATGGCGTAGGCCTGGTCAGCCGGTTCATGGAAGCACCGACTACAAAACACTGGGTGGCTGTCAAACATATGCTGAGGTATGTCGCCGAGACTTTGCATTTGGGATGCTGTTACAAGAAAGAGGCAGAACAACCACACTTGATTGGTTTCAGTGACGCCGACTTCGCCGAAGATGTAGACGACAAAGAGCACCACACGTCTGGTGTTCATGTATGGCGGAAGTGCCGTCAGCTGGCAGTCTCAGAAGCAGAAGGTTATTGCACTTTCTTCGTGTGAGGCAGAATACATCGCTGCGACCACGGCGGCATGCACCGGGATTTCGCTCCGGCGTCTGCTCAATGATCTTGTGGGCGAGCCAGGTGTCGGGGCAACACTGTACATCGACAACAAATCAGCCATCCAACTCTGCAAAAATCCCGTGTTCCACGACAGATCAAAACACATCAAGACGAGGTTTCATTTCATACGGGAATGTGTTCAGAATGGGAGTATCATTATTGATTATGTGGCGACAGGCGAACAGGTGGCGGACGCACTCACCAAGGCTTGGCCGCGGGCAAAACTCAAGGAGATGCGCATGAAGATGGGTATCATCGACACGAGCAGCTGATTAGGGGGGAGTTTGTTAGCATAACCAGCTGCTTCTTAAGTATTTCTCGTTCTCTGTAATAAACTGAGCTGTGACTCAGTTAGGATAGGAGCGAGTTCCGGCTCAACGTGCTGACCTGATCGTGCAACGGCACGACGGAACGGCCGCACATATCCTCAGGGCGACGGGCGTACCGCGGGAATAGCGGATCACCCCGACGTGCTTGTTTTTCAGTTTTTCCTGCATGGCTACCTTTTAAGATAATCAACAATGGCTGCAGTTTGTGTAGCGCCACCAAAATTCTGATTTTCCCAACCATTGCTTGATCCACGTACTGCTGATAACACAAACAATCTATGCATCCCAGGAACTTACTATTTTGGCCCATATCATCCGCAGGTTCTGCTGAAGGGTGGTAACTTGGATGAGCTAAAGAAAATAAAGCACGTGGTCCAGTATGGCATTTTTGCTGCATATCACTTGGCCTTAGAAACATCTTTCCTAGCAGACGAAGGTGCTACTCTACCAGAACTTCCCTTGAAGTCTTCACTGACTGTGGCTTTGCCAGATAAGCGCTCTGCTGCAGATAGCTCCATTTCAATTGTGCCAGGTTTCACAATTAATGTTTCCAACAGTCAGCATATGACTGACAGTTTTGGTCATGCTGGTTCAGAGCCCAATATATCAACTGGCCCAGGTGAAACTGCCATGGTTGAACCAGCAGTTTCTAGTGAACGCCTTACTTCTCAAATGACTGACTCTCGTTCTTGGTGTGCTAATAGTGGTAGTTTTGACAACGGGAGTGATAATGGGCCAGTAAAGGTCAGCGCAACTGCGTCTTCTGTTTCGGTATATTTGACAGCTACTTCTGGTGTATTCACAAATCATGCACCTGTATGTTCTACTATGGAGAGAAATCATATGCATTCTGGTGATTATCATGACAATGGTTCAACAAGATCACATGGTCACATGGTGACAACAGATTCAACAAAAACATTGAGTCATCATCAACAGACAATGCTCGAGGCCACCAATAATATCCTGAGTTGTCCTAAGCTGAGAGAACCATTAGAAGGTTCAGACGATTTGGCTAATGTGAAAACCGCCAGTAATGACAATGTGCTTGTGGTCCAACCAGTGTGTAGTCCTGCTGTACAGAATCAAGAAAGCAATCAAGGACATGATGGCACATCAAAAAAGGAAGAAGTTTTGGCTTCTGATCATCAGAGCATTTTAGTATCATGGTCGACACGTTGTGTCTGGAAAGGGACTATTTGTGAACGTTCCCAGCTATTACGCATCAAGTATTATGGTAACTTCGACAAGCCCCTTGGACGGTTTTTGCGGGAGTACCTGTTCGATCAGGTACTTCTCCCTATCCTCTCAGCATGCCCATGTTTCATTGAACTTATTTCTTTCCGTGGTTCATATTTTTCACTATAGTTACAATGCATTTTCAGGGTTATCAGTGCCGGTCATGTGATAAGCCACCTGAAGCCCATGTCCACTGCTATACTCATCGCCAGGGAAGCCTAACAATATCAGTAAGAAAACTTACGGATTTTGTTTTATCAGGAGAAAGAGATGGCAAAATTTGGATGTGGCACAGGTGTCTGAAGTGCCCCTGGAGTAATGGATTTCCTCCAGCAACCCAGAGGATTGTCATGTCAGATGCAGCTTGGGGTCTGTCACTTGGCAAATTTTTGGAGCTTAGCTTCTCAAACCATGCAGCTGCAAGTCGGGTTGCCAGCTGCGGCCATTCACTCCACAGGGACTGCCTTCGGTTTTATGGGTAAACAAATCTTCAGTCATTGTCTTCTAAGACTGGATCGGCCTTTTATTTTCTTAGTGACTATGTAAGAATGGTTACAAACTGTACCCAAATTTTGACTAGTGAGTATATTGATTGTTGATATTCTTTTGCTTTTAATACAGATTCGGCAAAATGGTAGCATGCTTCCGATATGCACCTATTAGTGTCCATTCTGTCCTTTTGCCACCTCATAAACTTGATTTTGGTCACCAGCCTTTGGATTGGATACAAAAAGAAGCGAACGAGGTTTGTGACATTGTCCAATCAGTAGCTTTTGTTTCCATAAAAGTTGTTGATAGTATCTGAATGCTTTCCTTGAAAATTCAGATTGTTATTTCAAGATTGTTTATCTTTCATGCTGAATTAGTAACGTTTTTTTACAACTTTGATAGGTCATTGGCAGGGCAAAACATCTTTTTGATGAAGTACTACATACTTTACACCCGACCTCTGATAAAAAGGCTAACGGCAGTTTTCTCAACCTAGAGTCTAGCAATTACATTGCTGAACTTGAAAGTATGCTTCGAAAGGAGAAGTCAGAAGTCGAGGTCAGTGTTCTTTCATATAGATTTCTCCAAATAGTGAAGTCAAATTGTTGAAGGGTGGACCTGGCATAGTGGTAGGGTGTCTCCACTTGTGTCCTGAGGTCTTGGGTTCGAACCAGCCTCTCTGCAAAACCAGGGGTAAGGCTGTTTAGAAAAAAAACCTTTCCCCATACCCCACATGTGTGGGAGCCTTCGGCACTGGGTACACCCTTTAGTAAAGTCAAATTGTTACATCAAATAATGATGCACACCACCAGGCTTGTGAATGCCCGCCTGGACGCCTAGGCGCCTGGACGCGCAGGCGCCCGCCTAGGCGTCTAGGCGGCCGGCCAGGCGCCCGAGGTGGGTAGCGACGGCGGGTGTGGCGGCGGCGGCAACAGCAGAGGAGGCGAGCGACCAGCTAGGCGGCGGAGGAGGCGGGAGGCCGGCTAGGAGGCGGAGGAGGCAGGGCCGGCGGCGGTAGGGCGGGCGGGTGGAGTCGGCAGACTGGCGGGCGGGCGGAGGAGACATGGCGGGCGGGTGGGCCTCACGGCCCAACTATTGTGGACCGTCATTCGACAGTCCTCATTTTCACTGGGGTATATAAATAAACCCTACAACTCCGCCTATGTTGTAATGACATAGCCGGTCCCAAGCCCGGGTAAAGGAGGAGGGGGTTGTGATAGGCTTGGCGAGCCAACAACTACACTTAGCCATTCTCATGAAAATGAAACCCAATAGAAATTCGTTGGGGCGTAACCCTCTTAGCGACGCGCCATATCGGAACCCGGGTATGGTGTTAAGTGGGCAAGGGCCGGGTCGCCACCGCCTTAGTGGCGCGCCATATCGGAACCCGGATATGGTGTTAAATGAGCAAGGGCCAGATCACCATCACCTTAGTGGCGCGCTACATCATCGCCCGGATGTAGTGATAAGTGAGCAAGGGTCTTTGCATCTTACTCGACGGGTGCAAAGCGTAAGGAAGCTAGCCGAGGAACATAGATTTCGGGTGGGTAGTTGGAATGTAGGATCCTTGACGGGGAAGCTACGTGAGTTAGTAGATGTTGCCATTAGGAGACGAGTAAATATCCTTTGTGTACAAGAGACTAGATGGGCGGGTCAAAAGGCGAGAGAAGTCGAGAATACCGGTTTCAAGCTTTGGTATTCTGGTTCGGCTGGTACTAGGAATGGCGTAGGTGTTCTAATAGATAAGAGTCTTAAGGATGGAGTAGTGGATGTTCGAAGACGAGGAGATAGGATCATCTTAATCAAGATAGTAATTGGGGACATTGTCTTGAACGTCATTAGTGCTTATGCCCCACAAGTTGGGCTCAACATGAGTGCTAAGAGGCAATTTTGGGAGGACTTGGAGGATATGGTTAGTAGTGTACCGATAACCGAGAAACTCCTCATAGGGGGAGATCTCAATGGTCATGTGGGTGCAACTAACCTAGGATTTGAGGGAGTACATGGAGGTTTTGGATGCGGCGATAGAAATCAAGAGGGTAAGGACATCCTAGACTTTGCCGTAGCCTATGATCTGTTGATAGCTAACACCCTCTTTAGGAAGAGGCAATCTCACCTAGTGACCTTTAGTAGTGCCCAACACTCTAGCCAGATTGACTTTATCCTCACTAGGAGAAAGGATAGACGGGAGTGTCTAGATTGTAAGGTGATCCCGGGGGAGTGTGTTGTGACACAACATAAGCTTGTGGTAGCTGATTTTCGCTTCCATACATGTTCTTTGCGGGACAAAGGTGTCAAAATCACAAGAACAAAGTGGTGGAAGTTGAAGGGAGAATCACAAGTATCCTTTAAAAATAGGGTGATCACAGAAGGACCCTGGGCAGAAAATGGAGATGCAGATAGTATGTGGATGAAGATGGCAACTTGCATTAGGAAGGTAGCTAGTGAGGTGTTCGGTGTGACAAAGGGAAAGAAACTTGTAGATAAAGACACTTGGTGGTGAAATGAGGATGTACAAAAGGCCATTAAGGAGAAGAAGGAGTGTTATAAGAGTTGGCATAATGATAGAAGCGCAAGCAACATGCTTAAGTACAAAGATGCTAAGAAGAATGCAAGGCGGGTTGTGAGTAAGGCAAGAGGACAGGCCTATGATAAGTTATATGAGAGACTAGGGACAAAAGAAGGTGAAAAGGACATATATAAGGTAGCAAAAATCCGCGAGAGAAAGATGAGGGATCTCAATCAAGTTAAATGCATCAAAGATGAGACTGACCGCATTCTAGTGAAGGATGAAGAGATTAAGAATAGATGGCGTGATTACTTTAATGGGCTATTCAATGATGGGAATGGGAGCACTATGGTTGAGTTGGATGACTCCTTTGATGACTCCAACAGGCGGTTCGTGCGGAGGATACAAGAGTTTGAGGTTAAGGAGGCCTTAAAGAGGATGAAAGGAGGAAAGGCCCTCGGCCCTGACGATGTCCCTATTGAGGTGTGGAGATGTCTTGGGGACGTCGCAATAGTATGGCTCACAAAGCTATTCAACCACATTTTTCGGTCAAACAAGATGTCTGAAGAATGGAGGAAAAGTATATTAGTACCTATCTTCAAAAATAAAGGAGATATTCAAAGTTGTACTAATTATCGAGGTATTAAGCTTATGAGTCATACTATGAAGCTTTGGGAGAGAGTGATTGAACACCGCCTGAGGAAAGTGACCAATGTCACTAAAAACCAGTTTGGTTTTATGCCTGGGAGGTCTACAATGGAGGCGATTTTCTTGCTTCGTCAGCTTATGGAGAGATATAGGGAGCAGAAGAAGGACTTGCATATGGTGTTCATCGACTTGGAGAAGGCGTACGACAAGATACCAAGGTCAGTCATGTGGTGGGCACTAGAGAAACATAAAGTGCCAACAAAGTACATTACCCTTATCAAGAATATGTACAATAATGTTAGGACAAGTGTGCGCGTAAGTGATAGTGAGACTGATGCATTTCCTATCACGGTAGGACTACATCAAGGATCAGCTTTGAGCCCATACATCTTTTCCTTGGTGATGGATGAGGTGTCGAAGGATATACAAGGGGATATCCCTTGGTGCATGCTCTTTGCTGATGATGTAGTGCTGGTAGATGAAACTAGAGATGGTGTTGATAAGAAATTAGAGTTATGGAGACAAACCTTAGAGTCCAAGGGGTTTAGACTTAGTAGGACTAAAACCGAGTATATGAGGTGTGACTTTAGTGGTGTTGGTCGTGAAGAAGGAAATGTTAGTCTACAAGGACAAATAGTACCTAGAAGGGACTCTTTCCGATACTTAGGATCAATGTTACAAAGCAATGGCGATATTGACGAGGATGTTTGCCACAGGATCAAGGTAGGGTGGATGAAATGGCGGCAAGCCTCTGGAATCCTATGTGATAGGAAAGTCTCACAAAAGCTAAAAGGGAAATTCTATAGGACGGTGATCAGATCCGCGATGCTCTATGGGGCGGAATGTTGGCCAACTAAACGACAACATGTCCAACAAATGAGTGTCGCAGAGATGCGAATGCTACGGTGGATGTGCGGGCACACGAGAAGAGACCGAATAAGGAATGAGGCGATTCGTGATAAGGTAGGGGTGGCGCCGATTGAAGAGAAGTTAGTCCAACATCGACTTAGGTGGTTTGGACATATCCAACGGAGACCTCAGAAGCACCGGTTAACAGTGGGATTTTAAGAGGTAGAGAAAATATTAGGAGGGGTAGAGGACGACCAAGGTTGACTTGGGAGGAGGCGGTAAAACGAGATTTGAGAGATTGGAATGTATCCAGAGACTTAGCTCATGATAGGACCGCATGGAAAGTAGCAATTCATGTGCCAGAATCGTAGTCTTGTTTTTTTTCTTTTTTTCTTTTCCTTTTTTCTTATTTCTTTTCTCTTTTTCCTTTTTCTTTTTTTTTCTTTTTTTTTCTTTTTTTCTCTTTTTTTCTCATTTTTTCTTTTTTCCTTGTTCTTATATCTCTTCCTCTCTTTTACTTTATTAATATTGGGTTTCATGTCTAGCCGACCCCAACAGGCTTGGGATAAAGGCTTGGTTGTTGTTGTATATAAATAAACCCTACCCTAGTTTTCTCCTCACCCTCTCTCCCTCTTTTCTCCACTCCCGGCGGCGGCACTGTGACTGTGAGGCGGCGGCGCTAGGGGTGGACAGCGGCGGCACCTACGGCGGTGCCAGGCGAGGTGGCAGCAGGCGGAGGGGGCGCCAGGCGAGGTGGTGGCGGGCGGAGGGGGCGCAGGCGAGGTGGCGGCGGGCGGAGGGGGCGCAGACGAGGTGGCTGCGGGCGGAGGGGTCGCCGGAGGCGGCGCCGCCCGACCAGGCGAGGCGAGCCGCCCCGGCATCCGCGCGCCACCGACTGGATGCCTAGGCGCCGCCTCAAAAACGCTGCACACCACTATACTTTGCTTTTTCATTGATTTTTAGGCTTAATCATATAGTTTATGGATGTATTGCATTGTAGTGCCAACCCTCTGTTTGGTTTGACATGAAAGTGACAAAAAATCTCACAATATACATTTGAGGTAGTTGTCACTACCATCTTATTGTGAATTATGATATCACCAAATGGGTGATTTATGGAATTATTCAATATACTGTCAGCTTATGTACAAAATTTGATATCCCTTCCCCTAGTCTGGTTGTTTATGATTACTTCATTTATTTTCATTTTTACTGATTAGGGATGTCTGAATAAAGTTTTGAAAAAGGAGACGTTGAAAGGTCAGCCAGACATTCTTGAGATCAATGGACTGAGGAGACAGTTACTCTTCCGTTCATACTTGTGGGATAAAAGGCTGGTATTTGCTGCAAAGTCAGATAGGGGTCGTCATGAACTACATAACATCAGGCAAGGAGATTATAGCGCTAATGTTTATTCTGTAGATAGTGTTGCTGAGCCAAATGGCTTAACAAAGCCTCAGATCGAAAATAGCGGGAATGAGGCTACCAATAAAGATCTTCAGGAGAGCATTTATGCAGGAAGCTGTCATACCGTTGATGTAAATAATGCCAATTTCAATCACGACCGGCAAACGGCCACAAGTGAACTGGACTGTCTTGAGAGAGATATTAAAACTCCTCGATACAGTAATATCAGTGTGAGTGCAGAGTCAGTTCCCATGGAGACAGATCTTGTTGCTTGGCATGCTCTTTCAGAAGGGAAGTTTCCCAGTTTGTTAGATGTGACTAACGCACTTGAGATGAAATGGACTGGTAAAGATGATCCTATTTCTAGCAAGTCAACCATTCTAGATTCTGTAGCACCCTATGAGGACTCAGAAGAACAACCGGGTGATGTTACACCTTCGTATGCTACAGTACTGCTGAACAAGCTAGGGGACAGTGCAGAAGACCATTCTAATTGGATAGCGATGCCTTTTTTGCAGTTCTACCGTTCTCTCAATAAGCAGTGGAATCGTTCGAACAGGTTTGACGCTCTCAACGAACATAGTCATGTTTACATTTCTTTCTTACGAGAAGTGGAGCGTCAGATTGGACCCAAATTTCTCTTCCCAATAGGCATCAATGATACTGTTGTTGGAGTTTATGATGACGAACCTACTAGCATTATCTCTTATGCGCTTGTCTCCCATGAATACCATCTTCAGCTTTCAGATAAGCTGGAACGAGATACAATAGACACTTTTCACCCACTATCTGATTCAAGAACGGCCTCATTAACTGAATCATTGGAGGAAACTACTTCGGAACTTCTAAGAAGTGTTGTCTCTACAGATGACAATATCCTTTCCATGTCAGGAAGCAAGAATCTGTCCACTTCAGATTCACTTGGGTATAAAAAAGTAAATCACATTAAGGTGAATTTTGGTGATGAAGGTCCTCTAGGTCTGGTGAAGTACACTGTAATCTGTTATTATGCAAAACAGTTTGATGCCCTGAGGAGAATCTGCTGTCCTTCAGAGCGTGATTTTGTCAGGTCATTAAGTCGTTGCAAGAAATGGGGTGCTCAAGGAGGCAAGAGCAATGTGTTCTTTGCAAAATCAATGGATGATAGGTTCATAATTAAGCAGGTTACCAAAACTGAATTAGAATCTTTCATGAAATTCGCACCAGAATATTTTCAATATTTATCTGAATCAATTGGCACTGGCAGTCCTACTTGCATTGCAAAAATTCTTGGTATTTATCAGGTACTTCCAATTTTTACCTTTTTTGTTGCTTTCTGTCAAGGGCCACCTAAACTACCATCTGTCCGGTTTACTGAACATTTATGTTCCTATGCTACGCATCAGTGTCAGATTTTAGATTCGATAGCCTAGATTAATTGCAATGACCCATCTAATGGCAAGAGCTCTGTCTCATAAATTGAATTGATTAATGAATGTGAGGGGAGACTAAGTAATATTTCCATTCACAAGTGCACACTGCTGATATGCCTGCCATCATATTATCCCAACTCTTACCACTAGGTTGAACCTATAGAAAATGTATCCTGTACATTGTCACCAGAAGTAATTGAATAATTTTGCACTTCTTTGCTAATTTGGTCTCTTAGAAATGGTTGTTGCCACTTGACAAAGATCTTGGAGAAATTGGAAAGGAAAAAGGACATGCATTTTAAGAAGATGAGACTAATTATATAAATATAATTTACTTCCTGTTTTAACTAGGTATAACACCATCTGATTGTACCTAAAAGAAATACTGAACTGTTGACAGTATACTAAAAAATAACATTATGAGCCCCAGATTAGCGTGGAATCTTTTATGCAAGCTTTATTTCTAAAAATATCCTCTTTTTGAACTTTTATTACCCACTGTGAGCTCATCATATTTTTTAATCCAAGCCAGTCACTGGGTAATCTATAACAACCTAAAAGGATGTTGAAAGTTGGTTAAAAGTCAAAACTGTTCTTGATCCAGCATTTGTGACCGCCAATAATAAAAAGCTTTGTTACATCATATCTGCTCCGAGTCCAGATATCTTGGTGGTACAAAGGCACATTTTTTTCATTTTGATTTTATGAGTTCGTCTGTGCATATCTGATCCTTTTAACACTGGACAGGTTAAGAGTCTGAAAGCCGGTAAGGAGATGAAGATGGATGTTCTAGTTATGGAAAATCTTTTGTTTGAGCGCCACGTGACAAGATTGTATGATTTGAAGGGTTCGACTAGATCAAGATATAACCCAGACTCTAATGGTAGCGATAAAGTACTTCTTGACCAGAACTTAATCGAAGCGATGCCTACATCCCCTATTTTTGTTGGAAACAAGGCAAAGCGGCTACTAGAGAGAGCTGTTTGGAATGATACTGCATTTCTTGCTGTGAGTATACGTCACTTGCTTACATTTTCTGTTCTTATTATATTCCTTAAGATTGTATAGTCTGAACATATGTTTCCTGCCAGCTGCTAAAATTTACTACCACCCTGAGAAGCTGTTCCATTTTATAATATGAATGTGAAGACTACACGGATTTCCCTCTATAATTGTTGTGTACGAAGCTGTCTTACATCAAAACGCACAACATACATATTTCTCAATCACACCATCATTCTTTGTGAGAACTCCATAAATTCTTTTGTAATTTATGCACCAAGAAGATCTATATAAAAACTTATAATCAGCATGTTCCTGTTGGTCATATAACAAATAACTGCGACTTGTAACATAAATTTTGGCAACTTTTGTGCAGTCGATTGATGTAATGGATTATTCTTTGCTTGTTGGTGTTGACGAGAGAAGACATGAACTTGTTATGGGAATCATAGATTTTATGAGGCAGTATACATGGGACAAACACCTAGAGACATGGGTAAAAGCATCAGGAATATTAGGCGGGCCTAAGAATGTATCTCCAACAGTAATTTCACCGAAACAGTACAAGAAACGGTTCAGGAAAGCCATGTCCGCCTACTTTCTTGTTGTCCCAGATCAGTGGTCGCCCCCAGTGATCAGCCCCGGCAAGCAGGTGACTGAGAGTGGCCAAGACAATGATCAGTTTCACTCGATGGAATCGAGACACATGCAGAACCTTTAAGTGCATAAGAGTATGTGTAGAATGACTTTATTTTTTTCGGCGACGAACATAGATTTTTGGTTTATAATTTTGTTCATCCTTTTTAGGTAGTCCTATTTTACGGGGCCATTTTAAGTTTCTACTTGGGAAGATCAAGATGTATAAGTTCTTAGGTCGTCTTTGAATATTCTTAGGTAGGAATCAGCAAGTGTCAAATAGGAGCTGTATAGATTCCCTGCCATTTAAGGTAGTCCATAGTTTAATGAGGTATATTTTATAATACCTCCCTGTACACAGCTTATAATCGTTTGCCTATTTTTTCTTGTACCATTATTTTTCTGTTGGGTAGAAAACCAGAGCAGGGGCTAGACTCAGGAATCTGTAATTCTGTATGGAGCATGTGTAAGCTGTTGCTTTGGCAGACACTTTCCGGGCACAATTTGGAAGGAGATACTTTTCTTTTTCCAAAATGTCGAAGCAGACATTTTGGCATGTTGAATGTGCAAAATCAAAGTTATAATGATACGATTAGGATAATAGCAAAAGAAAAAGTAAAGAACAAAAGGAGACTAAGACTGACTGGATAAAGTGAGTGTAAAATATGTGTGTCTAGTTTTAGATTTGTCAATCTTTCGTTTTCAATAATATACTCATTTTGTCTCGTGCGAGGAGAGCATCTAGTTTTAGATATTTTTTGTTTTATCCATTTTGCTATTTTTTAAATATAGATGGTTTTCAAGTACTGACAACCCATTTCATAAATAACTATCCATTTCGGTGTCCTATTGGAGTCAGATAGAAAAAAAAAAGATAAACCTGTGCTCGCGTATTGGGCCTCTCCTATTGATGGCGGTGTATTAGGTAGGTGGCCCAGGCCGATTAACACGCCACACCTCACCCGCAGCAAGTGCAAAGCCACCGCGGCGGCGCGGTCCCCCTCTTCCATCTTCCCTCCTCCGCCGCAACACCCAAAACCCTAAACCCGAGCAACGCCGCCATTCGGATCCTCTCCCTGCTATTCCCCACCTCCACCAGCTTAGCTTCGCCCGCGAGAAGGAGAGAGTGGTAGCTAGCTAGGCAGGATGGGGGACACCGTGCAGTACCGCTTGGAGCGGATGACCGATGAGCTCGACGACCTCGAGCGCCGGGGCCTCTTCACCCGCGCCGAGCTCGCAGACATTGTCCGCCGCCGCCGCGACTTCGAGTTCAGGCTCCGCCGCCACTCCCCGCTCCGCGCCGACTTCCTCGACTACATCGCCTACGAGCTCCGCCTCGACGCATTGCGCAACCTGCGCAAGCGCGCCATCATACGCGCCGCCGTCGACGACGACGAAGAGGATGACGACCGTCAGGAGGAGGATGTCGACCTCGAGGGAGGTAAGAAGAGGAAGGAGAAGAAGAATAAGAAGTGGAAGAAGTCCATCTCCGACGTCGCCGGGACCCTCCGTGTGCTCGACATCTATCGGATGGCCACCGTCAGGTTCAAGGGGGACCTCGACCTCTGGTTCCGCTACCTCGAATTCTGCCGTGGCAAGCGGCACGGAAGAATGAAGCAGGTACACTACCATCGCCATACTGAATCTCTCACCAGTTAGTTGAACTAATTTATCAGATCAATCCTTAGATTAACCAGATTTTGTATGCAAAGACCTCGATCCACTGACTGCTGGTACAAATTGTTTCGCGAATGGGGATTTCCGCCTAGCATATGAACACATAACGGTAGCTAACATGCAGTAGCTCGTGCAACTACAGTTAATTTAAGTTCAAAGAATTCTAGTTTCTTGTTACTATTCCTCGTTTGAACTTTTCTCCTTGAACACGTAGGAGAGCTTCTTATTTTTGTATTAAAGAAGAAGATTTAGGTGTCTCTATGTGTGCCTGCGACTACGAGGTACAAGGGATCTGGCTCTTCATTTCAACTTGAACATGAGAACATTAGGAAGATGTCATTGCAGAAAAGCTAGTCTGGAAAATACTATCACAGATATCATGGGTTGGAAAACACCCATGAGAAGTGGACATGTGTTGGAAGGTGTCATTACCATTCGCTTTTCCATTCTCTTCCTCTGTTAGGGGTTTGAGCAGGACATAGCAGTAATGTAAAATTCAACTGTGTTTGTGCATCTGCATATCATTTCTTTCTCGTCTTGTTACTTCCTGCCGGCAATGCTCCTCCTTTGTCAAGGGTTGCCCCATGACAACAGCCTCTGCAGGAGACAGTTGTCTTGATTGCCCTGCATAAAGCAGCAGGCACATCCAAACCTGGTTCCTCTAGTACATGCACAGCCACAGCCAGGATATTGCTGTTGGAAATCCAGATAGAAAATAATCAACAATAATGAGGTATTTTTTATTCCGTTGTAATAGAATGTAAAGATTGGATTACTTCATTGACAGGGGATTAGGAGTACATATATAGCGGTACAAGACTTGAGGGCCAAGTAGCCTCATGGATAATGACCAAATTACCCTCTAATCCTAATACACCCGATCAGGCTTGTTAATCAACGCCTGGACGCCCAGGCGTTCGCCTAGGCGCCCGGCCAGGTGGTGGGCGGCGCCGGCGGCGCTGCGGTGGTGGCAGGGGAGGCGGCGGAGGCGGCAGTGGCAGAGGCGGAGATGGAGTGAGGAGGCGAGGTGGAGGCGCCAGGCGGGCTGAGGGGTGAGGAAGCGGCCCAGTTAGTGTGAGCCGTCGGATCTCATCCGACGGTCCACATTTTAGATGAACACATATAAATACTACCCCTACCCTAACCCTATCCATTTTCCCTCACCCCCTCTCTCTCTCCTTTGCAAAAGCGGCGGTGGCCAGACGAGGCGGCCGGCCATGGCGTCTGGGCCGGAGCACCTGGACGCCTAGTCGCCGACTAGGCGTCGCCTAGGCGACGACTTGAAAACGCTGCACCTGATACATATATGCTAGCACATTGATCGGTTGACCTTATATAGCTAATTACACCATGATTTTTGTTTTTGGACTCTTCTTTCCTAATCTAAGTGGCAGCAACTTTTTCTTCTATGACTTGCCTTATTTATGGGTTTCCTGCCTTATTTATGTACTACTTTCCTAACACGACTCTTACTATTCCAAAACAAGATTAGTTTCAACAATCAAACCCTTAATCTTGTTTTTGGAATATACTTGCACTAATTTTAGGATGATGAAACACCTATTCCACCCCCACACTATTTCAGGATGGACACATCTTCATTCCTACACTCATTTTTTGGGATGGGCATATCTTCGTCTGCAAATTGGCGACATGACTTTTTCACCCTACATTCAAATTCAATGGCAGCAAAGTTTTTCCACTCTGCACTCGAACTCGGGATGGGTACATCTTCATCCCGAGCACACATTGATCACAACCTAACTCCTCACGGCTGCCTTGCTTACCGCGCTTGCATCGTGTTGGATCCACACGCTACCTGGCCCGTCTTCAGACTCAGCAACTCCTCTAGCCCAAATCAGAGCCCAAATACCATTGTTTGGTGCGTCGCCTTCGTAATCGCCTGGACGCCACGCACCGTGAGGCACTTGGCCGCGCCTTGCAGCAACCATCTTCATGGTGAGTTCGTATGTTAAGCACATTTGCCGCCCGACACCAAACGTCAGCTGCTCGAAGTGTGCCCCATGCGTGTCAATGGTGGCAGCGCCGCCACCGCCTAGGAACTGCTCCGGCCGGAATGTGTCGGGCCCCGATGTCGGATCACCCGCACATTCAACAGCAGACGCGTGCTAGCGAGGACATTGCGCCACATTCTGGCGGGCGCAGTGCGGGAATAGCAGCGGGCCTGTTAGATATAATCCCGTTTTTCTAGAATAATTAGTGTTAGAGATAGAGTCCTAGTCCAATAAGAGTAGGAGTTAGTATTAGATGAGGACCCTGTAATTTGGGGCTATATATACAGCCCCCCATTGAGAATAGAGAAAAAGAATAGATTAGAGGAAATTAATCCCCGGATTTCCAACAATTGGTATCAGAGCTAGGTTTATCGGTCGTACCTGGTCGGCGAGCGCGAGCTCGGTGAGGCGGTAGAGGCGCCCGACCGAGGTGGCCATCGCGGATCCAGGGCGGATTGGACTCGCCGCGCTGGGGGTGGTGCCTCCGGCTGTGTCGTAGAGCGGCGCATAGGCAGAGACGGCTTCGCCCGTGGTCGCCGCGAACCAGCGCGGGCGTGGCGGAGGCGGGAGAGCGTGTTCCTCCGTGGGGGACCGCCTGACCAGCGTCGGCAGGAGGACACCAGAAAGGGCGGCTGTGCTGGCGCGGAGCCACTGATGCCTGGCAGCGAGAAGCGGGAGGTGAACAAAGAGGACGCGGCGATTCAAGGCGCAGTGTGACGCGGTCCTAGCCGACGTGCTCGTGCCGCAGCTGTGTGCTGGAGGCCAAGGCGGCGACGGAGAAGAAGGGGAGCCCGCCTCCACGGGCCCGGATCGAGCCTGCCAGACCGGACGACGCCGTGGAGAAGGTGGGTCTGAAGAGAAAGGCGGCGGCGCTCACAAGGTGAAGGCGGCGACTGTTTAGTTGCTAGGGTTTCAGTGAAGAGGGCTGGTTGGGCTGGGCCTGCTTGGTGAGGTGGCCATAGGAACTGTTCTTTGCTAAAGCCACCCGAAGTGTACCAGAGATTGATATTGATTTACTAAACGTACACAAGAGGTGTACATAATATGGAGGATAAATCAATGACACTTCATTATCCCTTATTAACGAAGACCAACTATACAGCATGGGCTATAAAGATGAAGGTTTTCTTGAAGGCGCAAGGGGTATGGGAAGCTATTGAGGAGAAGAAAAGCAACGTTGATCCAAAACAAGATCAGCTGGCTCTTGCGGCCATCTATCATGCTATTGATGAAGACACTCTCATGCGAATTTCTGAGAAGGATACAACTAGAGAAGCATGGGAGTTGATCAAGATCAAGTTCTTGGGTGAAGAACACGTGATGAAAGCAAGAATCCAGACTCTTCAAAATGAGTTTGACCTAATGCGCATGAACAAAGGAGACTTCATCGACGACTTTGCCACAAGAGTAATGATCATTGTCACAAAGATCCGTGGTCTTGGAGGAAGAGTTGAAGAAAGCTACATCGTGAAGAAATTATTGCGAGCTCTACCTTCGAAATTCCTTCACATTGCATCCATCATTGAGCAATTTGTGGACTTAAAGGCAATGACTGTGGAAGAACTCGTCGATAGGCTCAAAGCACATGAGGAGCGTGTACTTGGCTTCAACAACCAAGATCATGAAGAAAGACTCCTTTTAACAAGAGAGGAGTGGAGAGCAAGAGAAGCAAAGGGTGGAGAGAAGCTTCTTTTGACAAGAAAAGAGTGGAAGGCTCAGGAGGGTGGTCAAAAGAAGAACAAGAAATTTGACAAATCGAAGATTCGATGCTTCAATTGTCAAAAACTTGGTCACTTTGCCAAAGAATGCTTCAAGAACGAAAAGGAAGATGAGATGGCGCTTCTTGCGTCAGAAGATACTTTGTTTTGATCTCACAAGCAAGGTGTGCTCGAGATGAAGACGTGACCATCTCGAGTGTGTGGGTGTGTGATCGGATTGAAGATGCGACCATTCCGAAATCAAGTGCAGGATGAAGATGAGTCCATCCTGGGGTTGAAGATGTGACCAAGCCGAATTTGTGTGCAGGATGAAGATGCGGCCATCCTGGGGGTGAAGACGTGCCTATTAGATATAATCCCGTTTTTCTAGAATAATTAGTGTTAGAGATTGAGTCCTAGTCCAATAAGAGTAGGAGTTAGGACTCTGTAATTTGGGGCTATATATACAGCCCCCCCATTGAGAATAGATCAAGAGAAGAGATTAGAGGAAATTAATCCCCGGATTTTCAACAATTGGTATCAGAGGTTTAGGTTGAGAAAACAGAGGGGGGGCGGGATCTCACCGCGCAGAGGTCCTTGGCTGCGTAGGTGGCCGTGCGACAAGGGGCTAAGCCGCCGGCGGGAGGAGGCCAAGAACACGCACACGCTGGTTCGTCAGGCGCCCCCCTCCCCCCCTCGAAACCCTAGGCCACGTGCGGCAGCCAAATCTGACTAACTCAACGGCTGAATCCGACGAAGGGGAGCACGGGCTCGGCGGCGCTCAATCCAGAGGAGGCCGCGACAAGCACGTGGGAGGCGGCAACATTGCGGCTGCAGCGCGCTCAGTCCAGGCGGGAGGTCGTGGTCGGTTGCAGGCACGGGCAGCCCATCAGCGGCCACATCCTGGCGACTGCCACCAAGGGCGCGAGGGTGGGTTGCAGGAGGCT
Source organism: Neostapfia colusana (assembly GCA_030760725.1). Lineage (NCBI taxonomy): Eukaryota > Viridiplantae > Streptophyta > Magnoliopsida > Poales > Poaceae > Neostapfia > Neostapfia colusana. The sequence goes on from JASWHV010000015.1 coordinate 68,771,260, forward strand.
CGACCGGCGACCGGCTGGAGTCGTCGACTCGCGATCAAGAGTGGTGCTGTTGAGGGGCGGCTCGGCCTAAAAGAAGTGGCGGCGGTGGCTCAAGCCTCCAACGCTCTAGGTTTTCTGTGGCAGCGACAGCTCAAGCCTCGGGTGACTCAGCCTGGACTGAGAAGAGAGGTGGTGGCTGCTAATGCTCAGTTGGAGGCGCGCAAGGGCAAAGGAAGAGGATTGTGTGGCTGATTAGGGTTTGCTGTGTGACAGGTTGGCTGGGCTGTTTGGGCCCTTCAGATCACTTGGCTGAATTGAACTGGGTCCAGCTGCTGTTGTTATTTGCTAAAGCCACCCGAAGTGTACCAGAGATTGATATTGATTTACTAAACTTACACAAAGAGGTGTACATAATATGGAGGGTAAATCAATGACACTTCACTATCCCTTATTAACGAAGACCAACTATACAGCATGGGCTATAAAGATGAAGGTTTTCTTGAAGACGCAAGGGGTATGGGAAGCTATTGAGGAGAAGAAAAGCAACGTTGATCCAAAGCAAGATCAGCTGGCTCTTGCGGCCATCTATCATGCTATTGATGAAGACACTCTCATGCGAATTTCTGAGAAGGAGACAGCTAGAGAAGCATGGGAGTTGATCAAGATCAAGTTCTTGGGTGAAGAACACGTGATGGAAGCAAGAATCCAGACTCTTCAAAATGAGTTTGACCCAATGCGCATGAATGGAGGAGACTCCATTGACGACTTTGCCACAAGAATAATGATCATTGTCACAAAGATCCGTGGTCTTGGAGGAAGAGTTGAAGAAAGCTACATCGTGAAGAAATTATTGCGATCTCTACCTTCGAAATTCCTTCACATTGCATCCACCATTGAGCAATTTGTGGACTTAAAGGCAATGACTGTGGAAGAACTCGTCGATAGGCTCAAAGCACATGAGGAGCGTGTACTTGGCTTCAACAACCAAGATCATGAAGAAAGACTCCTTTTAACAAGAGAGGAGTGGAGAGCAAGAGAAGCAAAGGGTGGAGAGAAGCTTCTTTTGACAAGAAAAGAGTGGAAGGCTCAGGAGGGTGGTCAAAAGAAGAACAAGAAATTTGACAAATCGAAGATTTGATGCTTCAATTGTCAAAAACTTGGTCACTTTGCCAAAGAATGCTTCAAGAACGAAAAGGAAGATGAGATGACGCTTCTTGCGTCAGAAGATACTTTGTTTTGATACTCACAAGCAAGGTGTGCTCGAGATGAAGATGTGACCATCTCGAGTGTGTGGGTGTGTGATCGGATTGAAGATGCGTCCATTCCGAAATCAAGTGCAGGATGAAGATGAGTCCATTCTGGGTTGAAGATGTGACCAACCCGAATTTGTGTGCAGGATGAAGATGCGGCCATCCTGGGGATGAAGACGTGCCCATCCCAAAATTGAGTTGTGCAGGGTGTAGATGTGACCATCCTGGGGGTGCAGTTGTGTCCATCCCGAAAGTGCGTTTAGGGTGGAAGTGTGTCTCCATCCTAATTAATGTGAGTGTGATCTAGAAAAACGAGATTAGGGGGTGATTATTAGATATAATCCCGTTTTTCTAGAATAATTGGTGTTAGAGATAGAGTCCTAGTCCAATAAGAGTAGGAGTTAGTATTAGATAAGGACTCTGTAATTTGGGGTTATATATACAACCCCCCATTGAGAATAGATCAAGAGAAGAGATTAGAGGAAATTAATCCTCGGATTTCCAACAGTGCCCATCCCAAAATTGAGTTGTGCAGGGTGTAGATGTGACCATCCTGGGGGTGCAGTTGTGTCCATCCCGAAAGTATGTTTAGGGTGGAAGTGTGTCTCCATCCTAATTAGTGTGAGTGTGATCTAGAAAAACGAGATTAGGGGGTGATTGTTAGATATAATCCCGTTTTTCTAGAATAATTAGTGTTAGAGATAGAGTCCTAGTCCAATAAGAGTAGGAGTTAGTATTAGATAAGGACCCTGTAATTTGGGGCTATATATACAGCCCCCCATTGAGAATAGAGAAAAAGAATAAATTAGAGGAAATTAATCCCCGGATTTCCAACAGGGCCCACCGGGTGCAAACACAATGTCTCCTCCACCTTGGCGTCGATATATCGGAAGTCTGGCAGGTCACACTCCATCACAATTCTTCATGGTCTTTGAGGATCTGTTTGTAGAACTGATCGAACAGCTCGCTCAACTCCTTCCGCTGGATATCGCCTTGCACGCCAAGACACCCCAACCATGCCTGATCGTCCGCATCCCATGGTGTGCCTCCACCGGATTGGCCACCCCGGGAGCACATCATTCGGATTAGATCTTGAACCTAAGGCTTTGATACTAAATGTTAGAAATATGATAAAATAATCAACAAAAATGAGGTGCCTTTTATTCTATTGATTGGCTAACCTTATAGCCGGTTACACCGTGATTTTTGTTTCCATCTAGGACTCTTCTTTTCTAATCTCTTAATTCCCTACTTTCCTACTTTAAATGGCAGCGCTCTTTCTTTCTGTATGCCCCTTTCCTAATAGGACTCCTACTGTTCTAAAACAATATTAATTCCAACAATTGCCATGTTGTTCCTAGCGGTCTGACCTATATGGCTTTTGTGACCTGCAGTCGGGATGACATGGCTGCAGCTTTCTGATAGCATATACCACTAGGAGGTGGATTGGCTCTAGACTCAGCATCCTTACATAGCAATAATGTTTAAAAGGCGTTGCCTAGGCGCGACCTAGGCATCCAGACACTCCAGCCTAGACACCATGGTTGGTCGACGCGCCTGGCCGCCGGCTCCCATGCCACCCTTCTTGCGGGCTATGCACGTTTTTCAAAGCCCGAGCGAGAAAAATCAGCAATAATGAGGGGATCCTATTTTAATGATATGCTGATTTTGTTTTTATCTAGGACTCTATTTTTTTCTAATATAAATTGCATCAATCTTTCCATCTTTAAGACATGCCATATATATAGATACACTGCCTTATTTATAAAGCAGCAACCTTTCCATCTTTAATACCTACTATATATATGGATTTTCTGTCTTATTTTTGTACTTCATAAATAAGGCAGGAAATTCATAATATGGTAGGTTCTAAACAGTGCCAACCTAAACGGTAAGGGTTTACAGTCGGTGGAGGTTTGTTTACATTTAGACGACGTTTAAGCGGTGTTTAAAGTCTAAACAGATTAAATGATACGTACTGTAGCTAGACTGTTATAGCAAGAAAAACATTTTTTAATAGCCTTTCAAGTTTTAATGCATTCAGAAAATAATGCCAATGTATACAACTATGCATATACTAATATAACCTTGAGGCATGAGAGTCTGACTCAAAGTTCAAGCATAGAAGAACCTAAGAATCAAGTTGACAAGTTCAGACCCATACTACACTGCGCACAGATGATGAAGCTCTGTGCTCTGCGTGTGGGGTAGGGGTGTGGGGGGGGAGGGCGGACGGTGCTGGTGGCACGCTTCGTGCGGTGTTGGCGCGATTCCATCGGACGGCAGGTGACGGGTCGCATGACGACAACGGTGGCACGAAAGGCGGACGACGGCTCGCGGATGGCAACGGCGAAGGCAGTGCGCGTACAAAGATGGTGGCGCGAGTCGGGCACGCCACGGCGTGGTGCTAAACGGGCAAGAAAATCGGATAAGACGAACGCTAACCACACTATTATACACCTTCGATTTTCAGTCGGTTCTTCACCTAAACAGGTCGAAACAGCATCTAAACCTGATCTGAAACCGTTTCATTTAGCCCGTTTAGATCGTTTAGACGCCCGCTGAGGCGCTGACCCGTTTAAACGGGCCACCTGTTTATAGACCCGTTTAGGGCCTAACTGTGCATTAGCCACCCATTTATCATTTAGATCCGTTTAAACGCTTGTTTAGGATAACAATAGCCCTAAAGATGGAAATGTTGCTGCCATTTAGATTCGTAAAGTAATCCTAGTAGATTAGGAAAGGAAGAGTACTAGATGAAAACAAAATTATTGGAATAGGATCCCCTCATTAGTGATGATTTCTCTCGCCCATATTTCCAAAACCCACCACCTCCCACACCTCCATCGTCGACCTGCTGGGTGCCATGGCCGGGCGCCTTGGCGTCTATGCACCATTTCGAAACACTGCTTAGCAATGACCCTGGAGACAGTGACCATGCTTTCCAATGAGAGGATTATTTTTCTCCATGATATTTCTGACTCCTCTGCGATTGGAACATTGCATAGAGCGATGGCAGAAGGGTAAAGGCAGTAAGGCGCACAAATCAAATCAAGCACAAGAAGCAATGATATTTGAAAGCAGTGACTCTGGCCATCTCACCTCCATCTTCCTCTGCTTTCTTCTGCATACTGCTATGTTCACTGCCATCCTTGGCTCCTCACCATGGAGTCCGCTGACATAAATGTTTAATCTTTTGTCCTAATTTGCTCTTGGATCATTTTTTCTTGTTCAGATATTTTTGGAAACTTTAAACATTTCTGTATTCAGTGCTTATCAGTTTTGGATCGTGTACAGGTACACTTCCAATTATCCATGAGAGATTACAAAGGAAATTGCATTTTGTGTTCTGTATTTTCACTATTTTGTATCTTGTAGAAGTTGAATTTGGGCTATTTTCAGAATGAACACCTTATTTACTTGTGGTGGCAGGCACTGGTGTTTTTCTCCTGATGCTTGTCTTATTGTTTACAGGTTCTGGCACAAGCTATTCGCTACCACCCTAAGGTTCCTGGGCTTTGGATCTATGCGGCAGCTTGGGAATTTGATCAGAACCTGAATGTTGCTGCAGCACGTGCACTTATGCAGACTGGCCTCAGATCGTGTCCTGAGTCAGAGGATATGTGGATTGAGTATCTTCGTATGGAGCTTACCTATCTTAACAAGCTTAAGGCTCGAAAGGTAGCTCTTGGAGAGGATGTGAAGACGCTGCAAAAGAACAATAATGATGCTGGTCACTGGAAAGAGGAAAATAAAGAGTTGTTCATGTCACTGAACGAAGAAGGTGAAGGTCCCAAAGAGTCTGGCTCAACTGGAATCGCCCTGGAGAAGGATGATATTTTCTGGCAGCAAGGACTATTAATCATTCAAACCATATATCACGGTGCAGTAGAAGCTCTTCCGTCAAGCTTGACCTTGCGGAAAAAATTCTTGGAGATATTAAATAGTGTTGACCTGACTCATTCTGATGAGTTGAAGATAGAGGTCCTGGATGACTTGAAGAAAGATTTTTCCCATAGTGAGGATTACTGGGATTGGTTTGCTAGGCTTCAGCCTAGTGACTTAACTTGTTCCAGTCCTTCAAAGAGGAAGGATGCTTTATTGAATAAGCTGAACAGATCGATTCAGGTAAATCATTGCCATGTTTCTTTACACTAGTGGTCTTCATTGTATATTATCAATGAAACTCAACCGTACTTGCTATTTTGGGAGAGGGAGAAACAGCATATTGATAAATGTTCTGTTGCCATGTCTTTTATTATTAGTTTTTTGCCGTGATCAAATTTTATTTTTCTGGTGTGCCCACCTGTTTTCTGTCACCTCGTGTGTTTGTGCACTAGATTATTACATAAATGATTTATGTGTTACCCGTTATCTTTTACAATGCCATTCTCAATTATAATGTCGGAGCTTGATTGATAGAATAAATTATGTAATCTTCATATAACTTGTGGATGTCCTTTTCTTTTAAGACCAGCAGTGCTGGTTCTACCATTTTTTGACCAAGATATGTGTCACAGTGCATGCTGATTTTAAAATATCTTTGTGTCCATTTCAATTTATATTGTGGATTACAGGTCTATGATGAAGCTGTCAGAAGGCTTCCAACTTCCAAAATGTACTCCTTGTATGCAAAGTTTTGGATGGATGTTTTATATCCTGACAGAGAAGATTCTATTGCATTATTTCGAGATGCTAAATTTGATGCTTTGGATTTCACTGCATCTGTACTGAAAGTGTATGAAAATGCTGAATCTTGTGGGTGTCTTACCGAGGATCTTGCTTGCCAGTATGTATCTTTTTGTTTGAAATTAGAAAGACTGGAGGAAGCTAAAAATCTTGCAGAAAAACTTTGCAATGGTCCTCTTTCAAATGCTGCAAATTTGTGGTGCCTGAGAGCTTCTATGGAAATAAATTCGTGTGCCACTGCTACTGGCAATTCCTTCAACAATGAGAACTTGAGTTCTCTATTTGATATATTTAATACTGTGCTTCTAAAGTTATGCATAACCGAGACCGAGGGGTTGTGGCATATGGTAAGCCACTAGACTTGCCTCGATCATTTCTAACAATGAGGCTTTCAAAGCTTACTGGTATTCGATGAAAATTTGTTCCTCCCTGCTATTTCCACTCTGAGATTGTTCATAATGCCTTTCAGGCTTTGAAATTGTTCTCTCATGATAAGATCTATTTAGAGAAGCTGGTGAAATGTGCTATGCTATCATTAACTTCGTCTGGTGGGAGTGATTGTGGAGCTTCAGTTTCTTCTGCTATTGTAGGATGGTATTTGCAAAGAGGAGGTATGAAGCGAGCTAGGAAGATGTATAAAAGGTATGCAGATTGTTTTTCTCAAATGGACTAATCTTCATTGTTCAAGAATTAGTTACACCTGTACTAAATATTTTGCTTTAGGATTGCAATTTGCTTTTAAATGTAGCATAATGGGTGCGCTAGGCAGTTGATAGTTAGGGTGGTATTAGACAATTTATTACCTTTTTTGCACACACGATACTTTTTTTTATCATGATTGTTCATGCAGCGAAGTAGAGAAGTGCAATTGATATTGTCTTTTGGGTGTACTACAAATGACCTTAGGTTATAGCATCTGGAACATACAACTTATATATTACTCGCCCTCTGCACTTAATACAGATTTCTGGCTTTGCCTCGTCCGAGCCTCAAATTCTTCCAGTACTGCATCGAGCTTGAAGCTAACCTTGCAACGATTGGAGACAATGATGCCCTTGTGAATGCTCGAAAGCTTTATGACTCGGCAATTGACCTCTATCCCCAGGAAAGAGAACTATGGAGGAACTACTACAACCTTGAGCTGAAGGTGAGATTATACATTACCAATATCTGCCTGCCCTTTGTTATGAGTGATGGTGGCAACTGACATTACATTCTTCTCACTATAACTAGGTAGGAACATCAGAAACTGTGAACTCTGTACACTGGCGGGCTCGTAAGGTGCTTGAGGACTCTACTGCCCTGGCTACTCCCCGTAACTAGCAGTGTGCAACCTCTGTACCATGTAATAGCATTTTTTCATTGGGTCTGTTTCTTTTCGGTTACAACTTGCCATTATAGTGGGGCAAACAAGCCGATGCAACAATTTTTTGTCTTCTCTTGTTTGTCATGGGTCCTATTAGGTTTGCAAATAACCTTGAAATGTATGTGTGCGGAAGCAATGATTTATCTGCTGTTGCACTTTTGTATGCTTGCATCCGTGGTCAAGCAGCTAGTTTATCTGAGGGCGGTTGGACTGCAGGAAGGTATTATCACTTTGGTTCGAGTTACTCATCTTGGCATGTCTACTCAGTTTTATCCTTTGATTGCAGAAATAGGTAGGGATGGCAATGGGTCGGGTTTGGGTCGGGTTGAGCAAAAACCCGCCCGAAACAAAAAAGGTGACGGGTGGAATTTGAGACCCGCACCCGCGGGTGAAAATTCGCACCCGCACCGGGCGGGTTTCGGGTGCCCGTCGGGTTTGACTTTTCTATTAACATACTAGAACATTTAATAAAATAAGTCTAAAAAATCATCCATTTTGAATAACCATACAACAAAAAATATTAAGTTGCTTATAAAGATTATAAATATAGGTCTCGATAAGTAATATCAAACAATTAAATAATATAACACAATAAATTTGACTTTAAAATTATAAATATAAATCATTTCGGGTGCCCATCGGGTACCCGCGGGTGCAAAATAAAACCCGCACCCGCGACAAGTCGGGTCGGGTGTGGGTTAGACCCGCGGGTGAAAAATCCCACCCGCACCCGTCGGGTGCAAAACCCGTCGGGTACCCGCACCCGCGGGTGCGATTGCCATCCCTAGAAATAGGTATCAGCCACGATATGATCTGTGTTCTGCTTTCTGCTGCCGTATTTCTTCCCCTGCTCTTTGGGGAGTATTCTTTACCTATAGTTTTGGCTTTGTTGCAGATAGGTTTCAGGATAGAACTATAACACTCGTTCAAATCCAATGTAACAATAGTTAGATTTGCATCTTTGACATGGGATATTGTACTGTTTCCATAGGAAGCTAGTACTTAAGATGTGGGATGGTGTTGATGTTGTGCGTTCAAGGCTGACCAGCGCGCGGTGGTCTCGTCGGCGGGGCAGGAGAAGGCCCGTGGAAACGTACTCCGACCTCTGGTAGAAGAGCTCAACGTGATGGGCCCGCGGCGGCGAGGGCTTCCATTCTTTTTTGTTTTTGTTTTGGCACGCAGGTGAGAGGATTAGAGGAAGGTGACGAGGGCCGCGCGTGCTGAGGATTTACATGATGGCGGCGCGAGTGGTAGGTAAGGCGCGGAGTGAGCCAGCAGCTCTGATTAGCCCGTGCGAGCCAGCCATGGATCTGGTTTTAGCAGCAGCCATGCATGCATGAGCCGAATGACCCACAGACCCCTCGTCGTAATTCTAGTCTACTCCGTGCAACGGAAGACGAGAGCTTGCCAGCTTGCTGCTTTTGCTTTACAAAGGTCAGCCCTCTGGCCTGTGCCATGCAGCAACGGCCACGGGACCAAAAGCAAAAGCTGACGAGCCCTCTGGCTAGTACATGCATGCTGTTGTTGCCTTCCTCTCCATGCCTTTTTTCAGTCCTGGCTGCATCGCTGGCGCTGCTTGTTTTCCTACTCCTGCTACACTGCTAGTTGTCCCGTCCCTGACCTCCGAATTCCCGCAGATTCCTGATGCGAGGGTCAAACCCTCGCCTCCAGTTGCATTTTTATTTTAACCGCTGTCACCCCATCACATGCTGCATGCGGTGGGATTTGGGAGCCTGAGCTGACGCGCGAGGGAAAAAAGCGTAGGTGCACGCTCGCGTGACACAAGAAAGTTGTGTTAGTTCAGTAATTAACCACCTATCCATCCATGCAACAAAGCGTTACGTTAGGCTCCACCAACCTGCTAGTTGTGAACGTCCAAGTCCCTGACTCGTCTTCGTTTGCAGCGAGAGTGAGATTATGGAGCCCGGCATGGAGACGCCGACGGCGCCGCCTGCCAACGGCAGGAAGCGCAAGAGCCCGCCGCCGTCGGTCCCCCTGGAGAGCCTCCACGACGACCTGCTCGAGCGCGCCCTCGCCCGCCTGCGGCCGGCGAGTTTCTTCCGGCTCCGCTCCTTCTGCCCCCGCTGGCGCGCCGCGTCCGCGTCGCCCACCTTCGTCGCCGCCTGCGCCCGCGTCCCCTCCCGAGACCCGTGGTTCCTCATGATCGCCGAGTCCGTCGAACGCCCCGGCCGGGCGGTCGCCTTCGACGCCGCCGAGCGCTCCTGGAACCACTGCCGCGCCGCGCCGGGGTCCGTGCCCGTGGCCGCGTCGGGCGGCCTCGTCCTGTACCGCGCGCCGGACACGGCCGCGCTCACCGTCGCCAACCCGCTCACCGTGTTGATGTATAAGCCTTGTTGAAGTGTGCCGTGGGTGTGCATGTGTACACTGGTCAAGTCTGCACGTTTGCATGTAGGTAGTGCACGTAGGAAACTGCATGTTGCTTTTGCATGTCTATTTTCTGCATGTTGAGGACCAGTAGAGGGAGTCCAGCCGATCAGTTGATCGTGCCGTAGATGTAGGAGTTCAGGGCCTGGTTGTTGCATCGTGTGTGTTCCTGTTTTTCTTTTGAAGTGAACTCCGGCGCTGAGTCCGGGAGAAGTGCAGCACAAACAACAACTCTGCTTATCCTTTCTCCTCTACGTGAGTGAAAGCCACGGTGAGAAGCTCCGACGAGAGAAAGAAAGACACAGTACTTCCTAACACTTGGTATCAGAGCCAGTGAAGGAGATGGCTGGAGAGGCCTCGCGATCGCCGGCTGCCGACGGACGTCGGGGACGCTCTCCGTCGCGCAGGCCGAGGGGATCACGGGTCGGCAGCGAGCGCGTCGTCGAGAGGATTGTTGAGAAGGTGTCGCCGGCGGGGCCGGCGAACTACCCAATTCTGACGAAGACGAACTACAACGAGTGGTCGCTGCTGATGAAGATCAAGTTGGAGGCCAGGTCGCTGTGGGAAGCCGTGAGCAAGGGAGGAGCCGAATTTCAGGCGGACCGGATGGCGTTGGATGCCATTTGCAGTGCTGTACCCGCAGACATGATTGCCACACTTGCTGTCAAGCCATCCGCAAAAGAGGCATGGGACTGCATCAAAGTGATGAGGATTGGGGATGATCGTGTGCGGAAGTCCACACTGCAGAAGGTACGTCGTGAATACGAGCTACTGTCACTTCGTGAGAAAGAGTCCATTGAGGACTTTGCAATGCGACTCAATAATCTCACAAATCAACTGGCCACACTCGGTGATCCTGAACCGGAGGAGAAGATAGTTGACAAGTACCTCCGCATTGCACGATCGCGATACAAGCAGTTAGTGATCTCCATAGAGACCTTGTTAGACTCGGCGAGCCTCTCAGTTGAGGAGATCACAGGGCGCCTTAGAGCAGCCGAAGAGGATGTGAACTTGGGAGAAGTACGTGAAGACGGTAAACTGTACCTCACTGAGGATCAGTGGCTTGAAAGGTACAAGCAGAAAGATTACGCTGGTACAAAACACCCTGGTAGTTCTAGCAACCGGGGAAAGTGTTGGCGTAACGGAAAAGGTGGAGGTTTCAGCAAGAAACAAGGTTCACCTGGTCAGAGCGAATCAGGCTCCAAGAGTGATCGTGGCAGAGACAAGTGCCACAACCGCGGGAAGATCGGCCATTGGGCACGTGATTGCCGTGGCAAGCCCAAAAGGGAACAAGCGCATTTGGTACAAGATGATGAGCCTAGCTTACTTCTGATAGAAGACTCGTCATCTACCCAACGTGTAGAATTGATCCCTGCAAGTTTGAAACTTGGATCAGTGAACAACGTGTCACCTGTTCCCACTATGGAAGATCACGACGAGTCACTCGGAGGAGTGGGTGAGAATGTCTTGGCAGTCAACAAAGACATGGAAGATCGAGTTGCACGTCGATGGATATTCGACACCGGAGCATCCAACCACATGACCGGGGTTCGTGATGCGTTCAGTCAGCTGGACACAGGTGTAACTGGTACCGTGAAGTTTGGTGATGGATCTGTTGTACGTATTGAAGGATGCGGGACAGTCTTGTTCAACTGCAAGAATGGAGAACATCATCTGCTCGGTAACGTGTACTATATCCCCCGGCTTACAGCAAATATAATCAGCTGTGGACAACTCGACGAAGTCGGTTATCAGATACTTGTACAAGGTGGTGTGATGCGGGTCCGAGATGAGAACCTGCAGATGATTGCCAAGATTCAACGTACACCGGGCAGACTGTATGCTCTTGATGTCGAGTTGGCTCGACCCGTCTGTCTGAGTGCAGTGGCCGGTGATGATGCATGGCGTTGGCACGCTCGATTTGGACATGCTAACTTCGGAGCCCTTCGAAAGATGTCCCGTGAAGGCCTGGTGCGGGGATTACCACTCCTCACCGAGGTGAACAGAGTCTGTGAAGCGTGCCTGGCCGGGAAACATAGACGTGCTCCGTTTCCGGGTCACGGTGCAAGACATGCCACTGAAGTACTGGAGTTAGTACACGGAGACATATGTGGCCCTATCACGCCAGCAACACCCGGCGGTAAAAACTACTTTCTCCTGCTTGTTGATGATTTTAGTCGCTATATGTGGGTGTACCTCTTGTCTACAAAGGACGAGGCACCTGAAGCCATCAGGAAGTTTCAGGCAGCGGCAGAACGCAGGAGTGGGAAGATGCTTGGAGCATTTCGTACCGACAGGGGGGGAGAGTTTACTTCTAAACATCTGAGCGAGTACTTTGAAGAACTCGGAGTCTACCGAGAATTGACAGCGCCCTATACTCCTCAGCAGAATGGCGTCGTTGAGAGGCGAAACCAGACGATAGTTGGCACAGCTCGCAGCATGTTGAAGGCCAAAGATATCCCGGGTGTGTTCTGGGGAGAAGCGGTGGTCACAGCAGTGTACGTGTTGAACCGCACCGTGACCAAAGGAAATGGCGGGAAGACCCGTTTGAATTGTGTGCAGGAGCACCACCAGCGGTACATCACCTACGTACGTTTGGTTGCATTGCCCACACGAAGACAACTGGTCACTTGAAGAAGCTCGATGATAGGAGCAGACCGATGATCTTCATTGGATACGAACCGGGTTCGAAGGCTTACCACACCTATGATCCCAATACTAAAAGAGTACAAGTCACAAGAGATGTAGTGTTTGATGAAGAAGCAACTTGGAAGTGGGAGGAAGAGGATACCGACAGTGACTTCGCTATAGATTATGTGACGATCTCACACGATGACTTGATGACGATGAACCCTGGAGTGGGTAAGGTGTCAACAGCACCAAGGCAAGTACCCATCTCACCTGCTCCGCATGCTGTTGAACCCTCAGAGCATGTGCCAAGTCCAGCTTCCTCTTCGTCAAGCAGACACGATGCAGATCATGATGAGGCACCGGTGCGGTACCGCTCCATTCAGGACATAATGGAGGCAACGGAGCCACAACCTCCACAAGAACAAGAACAAGGGGAGGAGCTGCTGATGATCAACACAGATGAACCAGCCTCATTTGAAGAAGCACATGCGTTCGATTGCTGGCGCCAGGCAATGCTAGATGAGATGACAGCAATGAGGGCAAATGACACTTGGGAGCTGGTTGTTGCTCCAAAGAATCAACGTCCTATTGGTCTAAAGTGGGTCTTCAAAACCAAGAGAGATGCTGATGGTCTCATCATCAAACACAAAGCACGTTTGGTGGCGAAGGGATATGTGCAAAAAGCGGGTGTGGACTTTGATGAGGTATTTGCACCTGTGACACGTTTAGAGACAGTTCGGTTGTTGTTGGCATTTGCAGCACACCAAGGTTGGGTGGTTCACCACATGGATGTTAAGTCTGCCTTCCTCAATGGAGAGTTGCAAGAGGAAGTGTTTGTGACACAACCGCCTGGCTTCGTCATTGAGGGGGAGGAAGATAAAGTGCTCAAATTGAAGAAGGCACTCTATGGGTTAAGACAAGCCCCACGTGCTTGGTATGCCAAGCTAGATGCATCACTAACTGAACTCGGTTTTCAACGTGGTGAAGCTGAACACACTGTCTATACTCGAGGGAGTGAGAACGGACGCATAATTCTGGGTGTGTACGTAGATGACCTCATCATCACTGGTGGCAACGCATCAGAGATTGAAAAATTCAAAGTGGAGATGCAAGGAAAGTTCAAAATGGCAGACCTAGGAAGACTGAACTACTACCTCGGCTTGGAGGTAAATCAAACCAACAGTGGCATAGCGGTGAGTCAGGGGGCCTATGCAATGAAGATTCTAAAGGCTGCTAATCTTTTCATGTGCAATCCTTGTCATGTTCCAATGGAGTCTCGGTTGAAATTGAGCAAGAACTGTGATACACCCCCCGTTGATCCAACTGAGTACCGGAAACTTGTGGGAGCTCTTCGATACTTAGTGAACACAAGACCTGATCTAACTTACTCAGTGGGTTATGTAAGCCGGTTCATGGAAAAGCCGACTGTTGAGCATCTCCTTGCTGTGAAGAAAATTCTGAGGTATGTTGCTGGAACCATTCATCATGGATGTTTTTTCAAGAAAAGACAAAATGAACTTGAGCTGGTTGGCTATAGTGATAGTGATCTGGCCGGGGACATTGATACCCGGCGCAACACTACTGGTGTCATGTATCTCCTCAGTGGAAACGTCATAACTTGGCAGTCTCAAAAACAAAGGGTTGTTGCTCTGTCAAGCTGTGAAGCGGAATACATAGCAGCTGCTACGGCATCGTGTCAGGGGGTATGGCTGGCACGTCTTTTGGCCGAGATCAGAGGGGAAGCTGTTGATGCTGTCACCCTGAAGATTGACAACTTATCCGCAATCCAACTGATCAAGAATCCCGTGTTTCACGAGAGAAGTAAGCACATAGACACCAGATTTCATTTCATCAGGCAGTGTGCTGAGGAGGGAAGAGTGAAGCTTGATGCAGTTGGCACAAACGAGCAGCTGGCTGATATATTAACCAAGCCCCTCGGTCGTGACCGCTTCATTGAGATGAGGACAAAGATTGATGTTCACAACGTCAAAGCTCCGGACAAGGCTTAAGGGGGAGAATTGTTGATGTATAAGCCTTGTTGAAGTGTGCCGTGGGTGTGCATGTGTACACTGGTCAAGTCTGCACGTTTGCATGTAGGTAGTGCACGTAGGAAACTGCATGTTGCTTTTGCATGTCTATTTTCTGCATGTTGAGGACCAGTAGAGGGAGTCCAGCCGATCAGTTGATCGTGCCGTAGATGTAGGAGTTCAGGGCCTGGTTGTTGCATCGTGTGTGTTCCTGTTTTTCTTTTGAAGTGAACTCCGGCGCTGAGTCCGGGAGAAGTGCAGCACAAACAACAACTCTGCTTATCCTTTCTCCTCTACGTGAGTGAAAGCCACGGTGAGAAGCTCCGACGAGAGAAAGAAAGACACAGTACTTCCTAACACACCGGCGCGTCGCGCGCGCTCCCACCGTCGCCACCGCAGGGGCAGGGCGGGGCACGGCTCCAGGCCGTTGCCATGTACGGCGCGCCCTACCGCGTCGCCCTCTTGACGAGCGAGTTCCCCGACCTGTCCATGGTGGTGTTAGACTCGTCCAAGGACTCGTGGGAGGGCCCCGTGGCGCTCGCACGGAAGTCCCAGCTGGTAGACGGCGGCGGCGACGACACGGTCTACTTCCTGAGCAAGTCCGGCGACGACGTGGTGACCACCAACATGCAGCGCAGCGCCTCGAAGCGGTTCTCCTCGGTGGTGATCCCCTCGAGGCGCGGCGAGGCCGTGACCTACTTCCTCAGCCAGACACGGCGCACCGCACGTGCGCCGAGCTCCCCCGGATCCTGCCAGTGCACTTCGAGTACTCCGTTGACGTCGTCGCGTGCCGCGGCGCCGCGTACGCCGTCGTGCTCTCCGAGCTGTTGGAGAATAAGTCTCGCCCAGCTTGACTGAGCACCACAACTGCTCCCGCACGTAGATCTCGCATCCTTAACCATTCTCTCCACTGTGTAAACTACGGAGCCTTGACTCCTATGCATGTAACTGCATGTACCTCTGCCTATTTAAGGCATACTGATCAATAGAAAGAAGGCGCCGTGCATTTGCACTGTCATGGTAATCAGAGCCTGGTAGGATTCTTTTTCCCTGCCTCCCTTCCCTTGCAATGGCCTCTACGTTATCCTCCACGGCAAGCAACATGGCCAGCTCCATGACCAGCAGCTCATTCTCCTCATCTGCTCTTGCCGCGAGCCACCCCTCTCCCATTGCCGTCGCCACTCAATCCGTGAATATCACAAGCCTCGTCACGGTTCGGCTCGACATGTTTTCCACGGCGTACCGCCGTTGGAAACGACTCTTCCTCGTCGTCCTCGGCCGTTTCAATCTTCGTCATCACGTTGATGGGTCTGAGCCACGCCCTGATGATCCGGCATGGATTTAAGAGGATCTCACCGTTCTCATGTGGATCCATGCGACGTTGACAGATGATCTACTTGACTTCATCATGGACGACGATGTCACTGCACTTGGTGTCTAGACCAAGATCGCCAATTATTTTCTTGGCAACAAGTCCAGCTGCGCTGTCCAGCTCGAGCAGGAATTACACAATCTTCAACAAGGTGAAATGTCTGCCTCTACATACTGTCACAAGTTGAAAACTCTTGCGGATGCTCTTGCAGATTGTGATCAACAGATCACCGATCGAGCCCTCGCCCATCAACTGATCAGAGGCCTGAATCCAAAATATCATGTCCTGCGTCAGCTGCTTCCGGCACTTCCGGCGTTCCCAACGTTTCTGGAAGCCCGTGATCAACTTATTGTTGCTGAAAATTCTCTTGCCACTTCTGCAACGACAAGTCAAGAAACGGCCTTCACTGCCACAGTTGATACTGCTACTCAGAATTCGTCCCATACTCGCAACGACACTGAACGTGTCAACTCTTCTTCTTCACCACGCGGCCGTGGGCGCGGCGGCTCACGCGGACGCGGCCGTGGTCGTGGTGGTCGTGGCAGCTTCAACAACAATGGTCGTGGCGCTAGCAACCCCAACTCTTGGATGCAGAACATGCCACCATGGGTAGCTGCCTAGCTTGGCTCTGGTGCGTCCTGGCGTGCACCATTGACAGGCACCACTGGCCCTGGCGTTCTGGGAGCCCGTCCTTCATCCAGTCAAGCGCAGGCTTTCAACACATATTTTCAGCAGCCAACTACTCAGTTTCCTCCTCCTACTGCACCTGTATTCGACACCCAGGGACTAATGCAGGCACTGCAGGCAGCTGCTCTTCCTCAAGGACAATCTTCACATGATTGGTACATGGATACCGGTGCAAGTGGCCACATGACCTCTGACTCGGGTAACTTGACTAATTATTGTTCTTCATCCTTGCATAATTCCTCTAACGTTATAGTTGGCAATGGCACTCATATTCCTGTCCTTGGTTCTGGTTTCGTCTATTTACGCACACCATCAGCAGACTTTCAGTTATCATGTGTTCTTCATACCCCAAGACTCATCCATAATCTAATTTCTGTGCGTAAATTCACAACTGATAATCACTGTTCTGTTGAATTTGATCCATTTGGATTCTCTGTTAAGGATCTACTCAGCAAGGCCGTGATCATGAGGTCAGTGGAGATCTTTATCCTTTCTACACACCATGCGACACTTCATCACCAAAAGTTCTGTCTGCTTCGACCACCACACTCTGGCATAGGAGACTCGGGCATCCTGGCAACACTAGTCTGCGAAATGTTTTATCTCAATTTTCTATTCCAGCAGCAAATAATCGCAATCATATTTGTGAGGCTTGTCAAAAAGGGCGCCATGTGCGGCAGCCATTTTCGCATTCTGAGTCTGTCACTTATTTTCCATTTCAGATCTTGCATTGTGATCTTTGGACCTCTCCCATTGCTAGTGTCACTGGTTTTAATTATTATTTAGTTCTTCTTGATGATTGCACTCACTATTTGTGGACTTTTCCGATACGAAACAAATCTGACGCCATAAACATCATTCAACGGTTTTATGCTCTCATCTCCACTCAGTTTAAGTGCACGATTCAGAGTTTTCAGTGTGACAATGGGAAGGAGTTCGATAACAATGCACTTCGATCATTTTTCACAAAACATGGGATCACTTTCCGTTTTTCTTGTCCCTACACATCAGCTCAAAATGGGAAAGCCGAGCGCTCTTTTCGCACCCTTCTTTTCCAAGCCCACATGCCACCACGATTTTGGGTCGAAGCTCTTCATACTGCAACCTACTTAATAAATCGGAGACCTTGCAAACCCATCCATCTTCAGACCCCTTACAAACTGCTTTATGGTGTTGACCCAGATTACACTCATCTCCGTGTGTTCGGTTGTTTATGTTACCCCAACATGTCTGCTGTCTCACCTCATAAACTCGCACCACGATCTAGTGCTTGTGTCTTTCTTGGGTATCCTGCAGAGCACAAAGGCTATCGATGCATGGACTTGTCCACCGGGAAAATTATCATCTCAAGACATGTTGTCTTTGATGAGTCAATCTTTCCCTTTGTATCTCAGCCTGACCCTGCACACATGCCCTGTCACAATGCACCTTCTTCGCAGCAGCTCGTTTTCCTGCCCGGGCCTCCCACACCCACTACTCATAACCACACAACTGAACCGAGCACACCGTTCACTCATCGTGTCAACCGTCCACCCTCACCACCTTCTGCCTCATCAGGATCCTCATCCTCTGATCGGCCTTCTCCTGATCATTCCAACAGTCTTGGTTCCCCATCATCTCTTCCCAACACACACAGCCACCCATACTCCCAATCACCCCATCCACAACGTGCCATACCAGCACCACATCACCCCATGACCACGAGAGCCAAGTCTGGTATTTTTCAACCTCGCCAGATACTGAACCTCAACAGCACTGAATCACTATCCCCAATACCCACTAACTATCACTCTGCTCTTAAAGACCCAAACTGGAGCCGTGCCATGTTAGAGGAATATAATGCTTTGGTGTCAAACAACACTTGGTCTCTTGTTCCTAAACCTGCAGGTGCTAATGTGGTCACTGGCAAGTGGATATACCGACACAAGTTCAACACTGATGGCTCACTAATCGATACAAAGCACGCTGGGTTGTCAGAGGGTTCACCCAAGAACCAGGTATTGACTATCATGAGACTTTCAGTCCTGTTATTAAACATGCCACTGTCAAAACGGTTCTGAGTATAGCAACATCTTCTGAGTGGCCAGTACACCAATTAGATGTTAAAAATGCATTTCTCAATGGTGAATTATCAGAAATTGTTTACTGTCAGCAACCCTCTGGCTTCGTTGAGAGTACTCATCCATCTCATGTCTGCAAATTGAACAAGTCATTATATGGGCTCAAACAGGCACCAAGAACTTGGTTTCTCAGATTTCAAAATTTTATCACATCATTGGGATTTCACGCTTCCAAGGCTGACAGCTCTTTATTTATTCTCCACAATGCAAACATCACTGCTTATCTTTTATTGTATGTGGATGACATCATATTAACCGCCAACTCACGGTCAGTTCTTGACAGCATCATCAACAAGCTCTGCGATGAATTCTCCATGACTGACCTTGGTTGGCTACATCATTTTCTGGGAATTCATGTTCAACACACATCGACAGGACTTTTTCCCGGTCAGGAGCAGTATGCGTTGGATATTCTTGAACGAGCGAATATGAGTCACTGCAATTCTTCAGCAACTCCTATTGACACCAAGGCAAAGCTTTCTGCAAATGATGGTGAATTATTATCCAACGCGACTGAATATAGAAGCATCGCCGGAGCTCTTCAGTATCTCACGCTCACACGACCTGATATCACGTATGCAGTTCAACAGGCTTGTCTATTTATGCACTCACCAAGGGGACCTCATATGCAACTTCTCAAGAGAATTCTTCGCTATGTTCGTGGTACTGTAAAACATGGCCTCCACATCCTCAAATCCCCCTCCAAATTCTTGATTGTCTATTCGGATGCCGATTGGGCGGGTTGCCCTGACACCAGGCGTTCAACGCCAGGTTTTTGTGTGTTCTATGGTGATAACTTGGTGTCATGGTCCTCGAAACGCCAGAGCACCGTCTCGCGTTCTAGCGCAGAAGCAGAGTATCGGGGTGTTGCTAATGCAGTTTCTGAAGTCACCTGGTTGCGACAACTGCTGACGGAACTTCATCAACCATTATCAAAGGCCACGGTCGTATTTTGTGATAATATCAGTGCAACATATTTGGCTAACAACCCAGTCCAACACCAAAGGACAAAACATGTTGAAATTGATCTACATTTCGTCCGCGACAAAGTATCACTTGGCGAGATTACGGTGCTACATGTTCCTTCATCCATCCAGTATGCAGACATATTTACAAAAGGCCTTCCATCAGTGCCGTTTCACGATTTCAAGAACAGTCTTCACGTCTGGGAACGTCAAGACTGGGGGGCTGTTGGAGAATAAGTCTCGCCCAGCTTGAGTGAGCACCACAACTGCTCCCGCACGTTCGCTGTCCACGTACGTTAGTTTGTTGGATCACGTAGATCTTGCATCCTTAACCATTCTCTCCACTGTGTAAACTACGGAGCCTTGACTCCTATGCATGTACCTGCATGTACCTCTGCCTATTTAAGGCATGCTGATCAATGGAAAGAAGGCGCCGTGCATTTGCACTCTGTCACGAGCACCTAGACACCACGAGCCTGCGCCTGTGGGAGTTCGCCGGCGGCGCGTGGCGGCAGGTGGCCGCCATGCCCCCCGCCATGTCGCACGCGCTCTACGGGGAGAAGGCCGACATCAACTGCGTGGGGCACGGCGACCGCCTCATGGTCTGCGTGAGCTCCGGCGAGACCAACGGCTGCTTCATGTGCGACGTGAGCAGCAACAAGTGGGAGGAGCTGCCCAAGTACGTCAATGCCGACGGAGAGGCCAGCGAGTTCTTGGCTGCCTTCTCCTTCGAGCCGAGGGTAGAGATCAACGTGTGAGTGCTTTGTTGATCTGTGTGTGGTCCGTGTCACGGAGCGTACTGTTGGTTTTGCTCCATATGTAGTGTGATTCATTTCTTCATGTGTGAAGTACTAACGAGTAAGATATCGGTACTGTCACGCTGTCCGTTTGTCTGATCTTTTGCAGAGATTTCATTCACGTTGTTTTCCTCGGAATAAACTTCAAACTTCTTTTCATGGTAGAGTATCTATGTATTGAGGCAAAGTTGTGTCAGTGTCGTGCAACTGGAATGCCACAGGCGTTGGTATGCCTGTTAGAAGCAAAAGGATTAGAGATGGCATGCAGGAGGTCGATGGCGTAGTGGACGCGGTGCAAGAAGAAAACGTTGAAGCGGTTAACAATGTGATAACGGAATTCTTTCGCTACCTTTGCCCTCCGATCATCCTTAGTCCTAAAACGGAGCAGCTACCGTATCCCGAAACACCCCTTGTTACAGATGGTTAGATGGGCCAGGCCAATTGGATTGGTAGGAGGCCTGATAAAATTTTGCCCGGTCAAAGCATGGCGCAGCCGGATGGCCATCGTGCTTGGGTCGGGTCGTGCCTGCGCCGGAAGCAAGACATGATGGGCTAGCAAGACACGGCTGAACAAAATAAAGAGTACTATATCATATAAAAACAAATGAGTTCAACTAGGGCAGCGGTTAAGCCGTTCCCTTTGTAAACACAAGGTTTGATGTTTGAAATCTCATTCCCAGCCATTGTTTTTTCTGTGTTGGAATGGCTCGGAAGAAAGTGAGTGCGAGGAAGATGAAGACTGCAAAATGATTCAGGGAGATGATGAAAATAGATATCCTTCCCCTTTTATAGTGATTTTACAAAATGTTGATCGCTTTGCAAACATTCGGTGTGATGAAGATTATGAAGGAGCATTTCGGGAACGCACAATGAAGTGGAGATCATGCTTATGCACTGCATATGTTAATGAAAGAGGGCTAATGATAGCTGTATTAGATGATAATCAAATGCTGGGTACATGTCTGATTATATAGAGGGATTAGGAGGGGAGAAAAGACTAAACTACCCCTAACCCTAATCCCTCTCTAATGACTAATATGCCCCTGTGATACACCCTTAATTACAGTGTCTAACACCCCCCCCCCCCCCCCCCGCAGTCACAACATCTAGCCACTGCAGATGTTGAGGCTGGACCGAAACTCGGAGAACAACGATGACGGGAGGCCCTTCGTGAAGATGTCGGCGAACTGCGTCGTCGTCGGGACGTGGTGTACCCGAACCTCGCCCCGTGCAACTCGCTCACGAACAAAATGAAGGTCGATCTCCACATGCTTCATGCGCTGATGCTGGACCGGGTTGGTGGAGAGGTACATGGTGCTGACGTTGTCGCAGTAGATGAGGGTACTCTTGATGACGAGAGTGTGGAGCTCCTGAAGTAGCTGCTGAAGCCACGAGGCCTCAGCCACGCTGTTAGCCACGGCGCGATACTCCACCTCAACACTCGAGCGCAACACCACAGGCTGCCGCTTTGAGGACCAGGAGACGAGGTTGCCGCCCAGGAAGACGGCGTACCCAGAAGTAGAGTGTCGTGTGTCCGGGCAGCCTGCCCAGTCGACGTCAGTGTACACGACCAGCTCGGAGGCCGTGTCACGCCGAAGAAGGAGGCCGTAGTCGAGGTTGCCTCGTAGATACCGAAGAATCCGCTTGACAGCGGTGAGGTGTGGTGCCCTTGGGTCATGCATGTGGAGGCACACCTGCTGAACCGCATATGAGATATCCGGCCTGGTGAAGGTGAGGTACTGAAGAGCACTTGCAAGACTCCTGTAAGAAGTGGGGTCAGAGACGGGTGTCCCATCGGTAGCGGAGAGCTTCGCGTGAGTATCCACTGGAGTGGAGCACGACTTGCAATCAGCCATGCCCGCTCGCTGGAGGATATCCAGGCAGTACTGTCGCTGGTGAAGGAATAGGCTGCCTGGTCAGTCCTCGACCGTAATACCCAGGAAGTGGTGGATATGGCCCAGGTCCTTCATAGCGAACTCCTGCTGCAAAGCAGAGATGGTTCGCCGAAGCAGAGCCGGACTAGATGCTGTCAGTACAAGGTCATCGACGTACAGTAGGAGGTAAGCTGTGTCACTGCCCCGTCGATAGACAAACATCGAAGTGTCCGACTTGGCTTCAACAAACCCCTGTGAAACCAAGAAAGAGGCGAACCGGCTATACCAGGCTCGTGGTGCCTGCTTCCGTCCGTACAGTGATTTGTTCAGCTTACAGACCATGTCTGGGTGAGCTGAATCTACAAATCCTGCCGACTGACTGCAATACACCATCTCGGTCAGTATACCGTGGAGGAAAACGTTCTTGATGTCCAGCTGGTGGACAGGCCAAGAACGTGAAAGAGCTAGCGACAGTACGGTACGAACTGTCGCCAGCTTCACCACCGGGCTGAAAGTCTCGTCGTAGTCGACTCCAGGGCGCTGAATGAAACCCCGGAGTACCCAACGAGCCTTGTATCTCTCCAAGGTGCCATCCGCCTTCTTCTTATGCATGAATACCCACTTGCCCGTGACAACATTGCCACGACCAGGACGGGGAACCAGGTCCCAGATCCGGTTGGCAAGCAGGGCCTCATACTCTTCATAGCGCGGTGCCAGTTAGGGTCGGCGCGCGCGCTACGCACGGAAGTAGGTATGGGAGAGATCGAAGAAGGCTCGGTCGGTGGAGATGTCATCGACGAGAAAGCGGCACCATCGAACCGCTCAACTGGCCGAAGGCTCCCGAACGCACGTCGAGTCACCATCGGGTGGACGTGACCAGGATCCCTATGAAGGAGAGGGGGGTTGTACACCGGCCACTCGGGTACAACCATCTTCTCTCGTCGTGGGTAGACGAGAGTGGGTCTCGAGGCCGCGCGTGGCATCGCTGGAGCCTCTCCCCGCGCTCGTCGCTGGTAGACAAGTGCGGGGTCAGCAAAGCGAGAAGTCGTTGTCAGTGCCGCGCGTGGAGTGGCTGGTGGCGTCGTGCTCTCTGCAGGTGACATCGGGGAGGCAGCTGGTGACGCCGTAGGTGCTGATGCCGTACGTGGTACAACTAGTGACACCGGGGCACCTGAGGTACAGTCGGTGGCGTCGGGGAAGCCGAGGCCGCGCGTGGCGCAGCAGGTGATGTCGGAGGCGTCGATGCCACATGGGGTGCAGCGGGTGACACCGGAGACGTCGATGCCACACGAGGTGCAGTAGTCGGTGTCGAGGGCACCTGAGGCGTAGCTCGTGTCGATCCTGCAGAAGAAATAGGCCAAGGCAGCTGGGAGGCAGCCTCGGGGTCAGTAGGAAAAAGGGACTCGAGCTCTGTGGTGGAATCGGAAGAGGTGGTGGAGAAAGGAAAAGATGATTCGTCGAAGACGACGTGCCGAGAGATCAAAAGACGGTGGGTAGTGAGATCTAAGCACCGGTAACCCTTATGATCAAGGAAATACCCGAGAAAAACACACCGTGTCGAGCGAGGCACAAGCTTATGTGGGGCCGTGGCGGAAAGATTAGGGTAGCAAGCGCATCCGAAAACTAGAAGGTGATCATAAAGAGGATCAGTGCCATATAGAGCAAAGTAGGGGGTGGAGGCACGAATCGCCTTGGTGGGAAGACGATTAATCAGAAGTATGGCAGTATGAAGAGCCTCCACCTAGTATCGGGCTGGAATAGATGCCTGGAACATCAGGGAGCGTATGACATCATTGATGGTGTGAATCATGCGCTCTGCCTTGCCGTTTTGAGGAGAGGTATACGGACAAGGCATGCGTAGCTGTACCCCATGTGCGAAGAGAAAATTACGAAACACAGAGTTATCAAACTCGCGTCCGTTATCATACTGGACAGCTCGAATGGTGCGCCCAAATTGAGTAGAAATCCAAACGAAGAAGTGAGAAAGAGTAACGAAAGTCTCAGACTTCAATCATAATGGAAAAGTCCAGGAAAAGTGAGAAAAATCATCAATTATCACCAAATAATCATTAAAGCCCGATATGATGGAAATGGGAGATGTCCACAAATCACAATGTATAAGATCGAATGGGTGCTCAACATGAGTCACAGAGGTGGGAAAAGGGAGGCGAACATGGCGACCAAGCTGACAGGCATGACATAGGGAATCATGTGTACCCCTAGAACACGAGATAACTGAGCTACTGAACAGCTTCGACATAGCATCTGCACCAGGGTGGCCAAGCAGGAGATGCCAGATGGTGGATGAAGTTGTCGTAGTCAAAGCAAATGGCGGTGATGCAGCGGAAGTAGGAAGCCAAAGTGTGTATAGGGGCCCCGAGCTATCACATCGGAAAAGAGGTCGCCGGGTGGAAAGATCCTTCATAGACAAACCAAAAGGATCAATGACACGACCCCACGGTCTTGTCGAGCTAGGATCACGCTGAGGGGTGCTGCGTTGCACAACACCGGATAACACACATCAAAGGTACAAAGCGGAAGCGAAATTTTATTACATAAACGAGTTTATGAACATGATTACATCAAAATAGGTCCAGTCTACACTCACGGGCGTAGACTACGCATCAAGTCCATGTTCAGCCCTTGAACGTGTCCTTGCTAGCACACACGCACACTAACTCTGCGGCGTGCACGACTCCCACTCGACGGGGTTCCCCTCCTGGGGTTCCGTCTCCTCTTCGGGAGTCCCTTTCTCATAGAACCCTGCAAAAGCTTCAAACACAAGCAGTGAGCACGAAGGCTCAGCAAGTCTGACCCGTCTCACCTAAACATGGAACTTCTACATGAGAGGTAATGGGTACATGAGGTAGAATCATTTGCAAAGGCTAATTAGTGGAACCTTACTGAGGGGGCCCGACCCGATCACAGGGCCGTGCCGCCTTGCCCGAGGAATCGCATTGGGTGGTGCCGTGTTATGCGGCACCCAACAACACACATATAAGGAACACAGTATTACATAAATCAAAAGCGGAAGGTTACAACTATTCTTTGCGAATAATTTACATAAAATAACTACAGCGGAAGTCTATAACCAGCTCACGTTGAATAACTATGAAGCACCGAGAAGAGATCCAGCCCGCGGACTCCTCTCGCTAGCAACACGAAGACATGGCAGCGGCTAGGTTCTCCAAGGGTGACATGACTCGGAAGTTCCCGAGTCGCACCGGACAACCTTCCTTATAGTGTCGATGCTTACCTGCAAAACCACTTATATAGCAAGAGTGAGCACAAAGGCTCAGCAAGACTTAACCGTCTCTCCTAAAGCATGCAACTCTACATGAGGGTAACTTAAGACCTGATCCTATAATTTGCGAAAAGACTCGCCTACGAGTTCATCCTTAACTTTCAGATTTTAGCCATAATAGTAGTGACCTTGCGCCCAGTAACATTGGAACCCCCCAATCAAACAAGAAACGCTTCGTTCCAATGTCACTTGTCCCAAGGTGGAAAATTAACTTTAGTTTGCTCTATTCTCTACTTCAAACAAGGTTTTCATGCAACTTTAACATAATCATAGCAGCAATTATACTTTTGCAAACTGTTTCCACACAAGTTGATTAACTACGTCACAACATGGGAGCAAGCGGTACTCAATAACCGCGAGGGACGGTGATTCGAATCAAACACTACCCGGATAACTCGACACATACGCCCGCCTCTGAAGACCCATCTCTGGCGTCCTTCATTACGTCGTATGTGGCAACCTTTCTCAGGACACTAAACTGTAGAACCGGTCGCGCCGTCGCGGGCTCATAGGTCTAACGAGACGATGTGGTATGCCTCTACAGTCCAGTGAACCTGGTACATCGGTTTCCTGGTTCCCATATATCAGTAAGCATCCGGTACACAACTCAATACTTGCTCCTGGACGTGGCATACGCATCGGTCCTTAACCGACACAGGCAGAGCTACTCGACCAAGACCTCGTCTTGTCGCAGCCTAACCCCTCTGCCCGGTCTCATCTTTAGAAATGTAAACTTTAGTTTGCTTCCTTCCCCAACCACACTTATGATATCCTAAACTATAGCTCGCGAGTAGTTTCCAACTACTCGTCTTCTACCGAATGCCCTAGTCTATTTAGCATTGCCCTATGCTACAGCGATGACACATTTCTACCCTTGACCTCAGGGTTCATGTTTGGTTATGCAAGTGGAGTATCACTCATCCTTGACCTAATGCACATACAAACCTTGACCAAATGTAGTGAACAAAGGGAAAACTTTAAAAACAACTTAAGTGCAAACCGGGGCTTGCCTTGGTTTTGCAGGTGACTTAAGTCAGATAAGATGAAGTTAGTTGCTGATGATGACTTGAAGCTTAATCCCTGCCTTCTTGCTCCTTGATCAAATCTTCACTTATCCACGTTTAAGCACTACACGTTATGAATATGTATATATGTTTAATAATAAAACTTTTTGCTAACAAATGCTACAGACAAGTTTAAAACTGGAACTTTGTTTAAGAATTTAAAAGGACACTGGGGGTGGTGGTTTGGATGTGTGTCTAAGCACTATCCTCAAGTGAGAAGTGGGGTTCCTCACTTGGGTGGGGATTAACTAATAAGGTTGAACAGGATATAATGATCCAGGGCTCCAATGGAGCTGGGAATTTTCTTGGGAGTTCCTTGTCACAAGAAAGTTCTCTGGACCAAAATTCAGAACATTTCACTAAGTGGATCACCCAGAAAAATTCCCTAAGCATTTAAGAATAAAGGAATTAATTCTGATTAAACTTGCATTTTCATGCAAATCTAAGTGAACCATAATTTCCTACATAGCTCAGAGAGTATGCCTAAATTTTCCTAGGATTTTTGGAGCTAAGGAATGGCTATAACTGAATTTCCAAGTTTTGGAAATTTCCTGAAAATGTTTCTGTATTCATTTGAATACAGAAACTTGGAATCAGAATTACTCTAATTAAATCAACTCCAAATGAGGTGAAACTTTTACAGGAGTCTCCTACTATGCTAAAGAATATTCTGGCAAAATTTGGGGAATTTTGGATGGACCAAACTCCCTCTAAAATTCTTTTGCTGAAAAGCTTTAAAGAATTTTCCAAAATTTTCTATTGGTTTTCATGAAAATTGGGTTGTATATTTGGATAGAGATTTTCATCCTGCATCCAACCCAATTTGAATCACTAATTTTGGAGCTCTCTAGCAAAAGTTATGCAGATCCAAAGTTTGAACCAAATCTGGAATTCAAATTTATTCGGGAAAAGTTCAAACTCTGCCTGTGGGCCACAGGGCCACGTGTCGACCGCTGGAACACGAGCCACACGGGGCCACAGACATTTTCCCGCGCCACCACACCAGATCCGGGGCCGCAGCGGATCAAAGATTTAAAATATCACCGCTGACAGGTGGGACCGGCCGGTCGTCTTCAACCTCGGCCCGTCCCCTTTTTCCCGCGCCGCCCCCTCGCCGGCAACTCATCGGGGCTTGCCGGAGTCGGCTTCCCGGCCGTCTCCCGGCTCGGTACTTGCCGCCTGGGGGTTTTCAGGGTGGGGGAGCAAGTCTATGGGGTTGGCTCGGGCTGCCGGTGGCCGGAAGTAGGCCGGCGACGAGCCGCGGCCTTCGGTGATGATCGGCACCGTCGCCCGAGCACACTAGCCCGCCAAAAGCTCGGCGGATCCGCTCTAAAGCATCAGTGGAGATCAGGAAAGCTCGGCGTGGCCTCAACCTGGCTCGGAAACGACGGCAACCCGGTTGTCATCGTGCGCCCGCGCGTTCCCTCCATGGCCGCCGATCGAAAAGCTCAAAATTAGCTGTAACCACGGTGTTTCTAGCTAGGGTTGTGGAGGAAAAAGGTTCCCTATCCTCTCTAGCTCTCGTGTGCGCAAAATGAACAACTATAACCGAGAATTAAGCGTTAATTTCAGCAGTTCTTACCCGCGGGTAGGTTTTCCTCGTCCGAGAGGAAAACTGGAAATTCCCAAGCTACGCTGCACGGCTTGGGCTGAAACTCGGGGGAGAGCAGCGTGACGTCCCGGCGCGTCTCGGAGGGTGCTTGCTTGGCCGTGAAAAGCCTCGGTATGAGCTGTCCACGGTGACCCGAGTTGCCCTTTCGCCGGTGAGCGTTAGTACCTCACGTTGATCGTTGATTTGGGCGCCCCACGAGCCAGGAACGACGGGGCCGAGCTGTGGAGGATCTTGTGCACTCAATTGCGCTCCCTTTTCGTGTGGACGGCTCGAGCAGAAGAGGGCGCGAGCTGGTGGACAACTGAGGGAAACGGAGGCGTCGCCGGCGGTTGTTTTTCGGGCGCGGAAGCAAAAGGAGGCCGCGGTACGAGTGAGAGGCTTCGTGTTTGCTTCGGTGGGAGGGATAAGCACCGGATGAACCGCCTCTGGCGCCCACGTGTGGGGGGGGGGCAGCTCGAGCAGGAGGTGGCGGTGGCTGCCGCCTCGGTGGCGCCGGGAGCGACTTCGGTGGCTCGGTGGAAACCAATACTCCGTGGTAGACTTAAGCAGCAAGTTATAATCCCCACCTTTCTATGACAAGTGGGGCCCACAACTCCCTCCTGCCCCAAAATATCTCCAAATTTTTTGGTACATGCAAATTCAGCCATGAGGGATCCAAATTCAAAAGCCCTTTTGCCATTTGACAATTTGTACCACAGTTTCAAATTTAAATTCAAATTTGGATGGAATTCACAAGTTCCTTTGATATTCCTATCAAAGCACCTCCAAATTTGCTCCAAATTTGCCCCCTCTACAATTTTAACCTGGGGAGTTTGAATATGAACTCTGATCTATTAGTTGGTCATTGCAAATACAACTTTTTAAACATCAGTTTGCATTTTCCTTTTTGGAGATGGCCTCTCCTCTTTTTGGAAGTGACCCTCTTAATTCAAACTGAATTCAAAGTTTTATCGCTCATGCCAACACTTTCATGAGTAAACAAAAGTTTTTGTAAGTCCCATTTCTTGTATTCAAACTCAACTTTATTCATAGCTCAAGTTTTCTATTTACAAGTTTTGGGACTTTTACATTCCTCCCCCCTTAAAAAGAATCTCGTCCCGAGATTCATTATTAAGGACAAGGTGGAGAGGACAACTACTACACATAAGCCTCTAACAACTCCGGATGATTGCGTTGCAAATACTCCTCGCTTTCCCATGTAGCTTCGTCGGATGTGTGATTTTCCCATAGCACCTTGAAAAATCGTAGCGTCCGATTTCTGGTTTCGCGAGTCTTTTCATCAATTATCCGGGTTGGTCGCTCAACATACGTGAGGTCCGGCTTCAAATTTTCTAGGTCTCCCGTGAGAATCTCCGTTGGAACTTTTAAACAATTCCGCAACTGAGATATGTGGAAGACGTTATGAACTCCGGCTAAGGCTGCCGGTAGCTCCAAACGGTATGCCACGGGTCCACACCTTCCAATGATAACGAAGGGGCCGATAAAACGTGGAGCTAATTTTCCTTTCACTCCAAATCGGTGAATGCCCTTCATCGGAGATACGCGGAGGTATACGTGGTCCCCAACATGGAAATCCAGAGGACGACGTCTCCTATCCGCATAGCTCTTTTGTCTGGACTGAGCGGCTTTCAAATTTTTACCCCATGTAACCCATTACCCTCATGTAGAAGTTCCATGTTTAGGTGAGACGGGTCAGACTTGCTGAGCCTTCGTGCTCACTGCTTGTGTTTGAAGCTTTTGCAGGGTTCTATGAAGAAGGGACTCCCGAGGAGGAGACGGAACCCCAGGAGGGGAACCCCGTCGAGTGGGAGTCGTGCACGCCGCAGAGTTAGTGTGCGTGTGTGCTAGCAAGGACACGTTCGAGGGCTGAACGTGCACTTGATGCTTAGTCTACGCCCGCGAGTGTTGACTGAACTAAATTTTGCTGTAAACATGTTCATAAACTTGTTTATGTAACAAAATTTCCGCTTTGTACCTTTGACGTGTGTTATACGGTGCTGTGCAACGCAGTACCCCTCAGCGTGATCCTGGCTCAACAGGACCAATGGGGTCGTGTCAGCGTGGTATCAGAGCTCGCTTGAGGTTTAACACAGTACAAAGGTCTTCTTTTGCAAAAATCCAGTGAGGAACGAGTTAGTAGCCCGTATAAGGATGTTATTAGTATATAGAAAGTGGCTTATTAACCTATTTGTTATGTCGGAAAATCGTGCATCTCAGGACGTTCATGTCTTGGGGGGTGCACGTAAGCGCTGTCCACCAGTGCGCACAAGCTGAAGGGTGGAGCCCCACGGGTGGCAGGTAACCCGACCCGCTTTAGTATCCTCTACGACTCTTCATGTCGTTTGGGGTGTTCGAGCAACGTCTGTCCCTGGCGTGCGTGGTGCAACATGGGAGACCCCGTCACATGGTCTGAGACGTGAACACGTAACTCAAGGCGTGTTTGGCTTGAGAACATCCGGGCGAGTGATGACGGCCGGGTGTACGAACTGTATGGATTCCGGGCTCGGTGTGCAGCCGAGTCTGATGATTGTTTGAGTTTCTGCAGGAAGCCTGACCATGAAACGGTAGACGTGTAGCATCTGTGTGCGAGTGACGAGTAGTGCCACTGAACTAACGAAGCCGGCTAAGCCCGGTATAGGTTTTTCCTTTGTGAGGACGTAGTACCGACATAATCTGGTGACGCATCGACGTCACACCCAACTAAATGAACAACTTCATTTAAAAACTTGAAGGTTTTGATCCAAAGTAGTAAAACTTGATGTAACTCCTTCCCTTGAACAGGATATTCAAAGTTAACAAGTTTTCAACTTATAGGATGTTAAGGACAGAGCACTCTGTTTTCAGCTGAATCAAGGCTGAAGTTAATCAGAGGTTAGAGGTTGAGTTCTTTCGAGGTTGGGGTCGTATGATACATTTCTGGAAAGCGTTGGAAGAGATTTACAACTCTTCTGTTGAGGTCCAGAGGTGTTTCATCCCTTAACCACTCGAAAAATGCAGTAGAGTTGAAACTGTCCAGAAAACAGGACAAAGCAAAGACTCTCTGTAAACTCTCTGTAAAATAAGCATAACTTCCTGCATAAAAATCCAAAAATAGAAAATGAGGTACTTCTGGAAATCTTATGAGATGGGTTACGACTTTGTAACAGAAAGTTTTGTCAGATTGGGAACAGAATTAACTGGGATTCTTGGATCAATCCAGTACCTAAAGCAGGGAGGTGCTGTCCAATTGATTCCAGAAATTCTGTTAACTTTGACATATCATAACCTTTGAACCAGGACAGATCTTAGGACAAGCAAATACTGGCTGGAAAGCTATTGAAGTTAGCTTCAACTTTGATGTTGAGCTCCAGAATTGGTTTTGCTTTTAAACTGGCCTAAATCAGGTTGAAATGGAAACTGGTCAGGGCTGTCATGGTAACAGCAGATCAGCAGTCAAATTTGTTTAAAAATTTGAACTATGTTTCCAAGTTTTATGGGTTCAATGACATGTTTTATGTTATAACTCAGGGGTTTACTGTTTAAATAAATATTTGACAATTCTCAAATATATTTTTACAGATGGCAGCAGATAAACAGTTGGAGAACGGGTGGGTGGCTTCCCACTGTTCTGACCGTAGCGGCTACCCGGAAGCATTGTGGCAAATGCTCCAATATTTCGGGTACAACCAGATGCCGCAATATTTCGCCAAGGAAGAAGGCGAAGAGGGGAACAAGACGTGGATGATCCATGTCGAAGTTCCTGCAGTACCTACGCCACCCGGTTGGGTGCCATTCACCGTCACGGTGAGGGGAAGACAACCGGAAGGGATGTGGCAAGTGGCAGCCCGTGACACTATGTCACGTTTCTGCTAACTACACGTGCAGGCTATGGAGGGCACTCCATACGCACTCGTTCCGGTGGAGGGACGAGCTCAGCATGTGTGGGAAAAGAGGTACCTGGAGGCAACAGACCCGAGTTGCCCAAGGTACAACCCCGCGGAGGCAAATCTCAGCCTCCAAATGAGGGCGGGAAACGCTGTGATGGACAGCCAAGCTGTTCATACGGAGCATCTCGCCACCAAGCTCAAGGAGAGCACAAACCGTGGAGATCATTTCGAGAGTGCTCACAGCGCACTCCGCAATGTGCTCCTTCCGACGATCAAGCGACTGAATGAACAACACAATCAGTTGCGTCGTCTGAAGAAGGCAAAGAAGAAGAGCCGTGTTGACATCGCGGCGTTGCAAGAGCTGGTGCAGACCCTAACCCAGCAGAATGAGGACCTTGCTCAAGAGCGGGACGACGCTATCGAGGAAGGCCAAGGCTGGGAAGAGGACTACAACCAAGCTATGGACTAGGTGCATGCCTTGCAGGACCTCGTGCCCCGGTATTGGGCGTACCGGTAGTCTTGGGTCTTCCAGCCATGGGCGAACCCGGAATGGGAGAAGAGGTGGTAGACCCCGAGCCACCAGCAGAGGTACCGGAGGAGGACGACCCACAGGAGGTCAAGTTCTACTCCGAGTAGGGGGTTACGGTTGCCAAGTAGGGCAGCTAGGGTAGCGTAACCCAACTTTTGTAATCGGTGACATGTCGTGTAGACAGTAGCGTATGTATAGGTAGTGACGACATGAGCACGACTTCTCGGAGATACGAGAATAATGTATCTTGTATAAAGTTTATGCTTTATCAATATATGTGAATGTTGTGCAAATTAATCATGTGTCACTTCAATGCCTACTGTTGCGTATGGAATTTTAAGTAAGACATGTGCTAATTGCTGCTGTTTTGAATTTCAGAATGACGCGTACTCGTGCCAACCCTGACGTTGGGGGTACCAGTCAAGGGGGAGAGGCCTCCCAACCACCTCCCGAGGACTCCTCAGGACAACAACAGCAACAGCAGCAAAAGCAACAGCAAACACCGCCACCGCCACTGCCGACGGTTACATTGGCGGGTTCACATCAGCAACACACAGAGCTGCTGCAAACTTTAATTGCGAATACGTCTCGCCCAGAGAGACGTCAGGATCGTGAGGAGCGCCAACAGAGCTCCTACTCCGACTTCCTGGCAACTCATCCCCCGGTATTCTCAAGGGCGGATGAACCACTTGACGCGGACAACTGGCTCCACGCCATAGAAATGAAGTTCGGGCTGCTCCAGATCAGTGAGCAGCGCAAGACTCAGTTCGCGGTCCAGCAGCTCCAAGGATCCGCGAGCGCGTGGTGGGCCAACTTCTGTGCTTCACAGCCCACCGACCGAGTGATGACCTGGGCGGAGTTCCGGACGGCCTTCAGGGCCTATCATATACCGCCAGGTCTGATGAAGAGGAAGACGCAGGAGTTCCTACACCTGCAACAAGGGAGCCGGAACGCGCTGGAATACTCCAGAGCGTTCAACGATCTCGCGCTCTACGCGTCGTATCACGTGGATACAGACGAGAAGCGGCGAGACCATTTTTACCAAGGGCTTAACCCGCTCCTGAAGGACAAGTTGGCGATGTTCAATCGCGGCAGCCTCAACGACATCGTTGATGCTGCGATTGTTCAGGAGGACTCCGGCAAGGAGTTGGCGGCGGCAGAGCGAAAGCGAAGCGCGCCGCAGAGCAGCGGAGAAGGAGGCGGTCCTTCTCAGAAGTTTCAGATGGTGAATCGCCCACCATCAGGTCCACGCTGGCAGCCACCACAGCGGTCGATGCCGTTCCGCAGTCGGCCGTATTCTTCACCGGCATCCGGCCGGCACTGCCAGTACCACCACAACAACAACAGCAGCAGCGGGTGATGCCGCGTGCGTTTGCACCTCCGCAACGCATGCCGGGCTTTCGTCCACCGAGCACTCCACCAGCAGCGGCCACATGTTACAAGTGTGGTCGTCCAGGGCACTTCGCGAGCAGTTGCCCGGAGAGGCAAGGCGGTGGAGTGGCACCACAGTTTCCAGGGAGGAATCAACCCCGGAACCCTACTAATGCGCGGCGGGCAAACCCTAGGCCCGACACTGTCCACCAACTTGCCATTGAGGACGTGCCGGAG
The DNA here is from genome assembly GCA_030760725.1 of Neostapfia colusana. Taxonomy (NCBI): domain Eukaryota; kingdom Viridiplantae; phylum Streptophyta; class Magnoliopsida; order Poales; family Poaceae; genus Neostapfia; species Neostapfia colusana. The sequence goes on from JASWHV010000015.1 coordinate 68,805,385, forward strand.
GGCGAGCCAATCCTTGCGGGTATGTTCCAACTCCACCAGCATCCCGCTATAGTACTGTTTGATTCAGGCGCCACGCATAATTTTATTAGCCAAGCTTTCATTGCTAAACACAGTTTGCCAATACTACCCACCGATAGTCCATATTTAATTTGTTCACCGGGGGGGGGGGGGAAGATTTCAGCAAGCGTAATGGTCTCCAAAGCACCATTATGCTTAGCGGGTAGAGTGTACCCCACGTCTCTCATTATCTTAGAGGGACAGAAGGTCGATGTCATCCTAGGGATGTCGTGGTTAACCCGCCACGGCGCTGTTTTAGACACCGTCCTTCGAGTCGTGCACTTAAACTCAGAGGTGCACGGTTCTCACTCATTATTTCTGGACAGTCCAGAAATAAAACTTCCAAGTGTCTATCAAGCCACGACCATCAGATTGGAAGATATTCCAGTGGTCCGAGAGTTCCCTGATGTATTCCCGGACGATTTGCCGGGGATGCCACCCAATAGAGAGGTGGAGTTCAAGATTGAACTTACACCGGGAACCATGCCAATATCCCGAAGGCCGTACAAGATGGCGCTCAAGGAGTTGGCCGAACTGAAGACTCAGCTCACGGACCTTCTGGAGAAGGGTTTTATTAGGCCGAGCTCCTCGCCATGGGGCTGTTCGGCATTATTTGTCAAGAAGAAGGATGAGACGTTGCGGCTTTGCGTGGACTACCGTCCATTAAATGCCGTAACCATCAAGAACAAGTACCCGTTGCCACGGATCGACATGTTGTTTGATCAGTTGGTCGAAGCAAAGATCTTTTCCAAGATGGATTTAAGATCCGGGTACCATCAGATTAAGATAAGGGCGGAGGACATTCCAAAGACAGCTTTCTCGACAAGGTACGGACTTTATGAGTACCTGGTCATGTCCTTCGGCCTCACCAATGCTCCAGCTCACTTCATGTACCTAATGAACTCGGTATTCATGCCGGAGCTGGACAAGTTTGTCGTGGTCTTCATCGACGACATCCTGATATATTCCAAGTCAGAGGAAGATCACAAGAAACATTTGCGTATAGTCTTGCAACGGCTGCAGGACCATAAGTTATACACAAAATTCAGCAAATGCGAGTTTTGGATATCACAAGTGCCTTTCCTCGGGCATATCATCTCAGCGGAGGGTATCGCTGTGGACCCGAGCAAGATCACTCAAGTGCTGAATTGGAAATCCCCGAGAACTGTTCACGAGGTACGGAGTTTCCTCGGACTCGCGGGATATTATCGGAGGTTCATTCCAAACTTCTCGAATTGCCAAGCCAATGACAGAGCTGCTGAAGAAGGCTACCAAATATGTTTGGAGTCCAGCATGTGAAGCAGCATTCAAGGCTTTAGTCAAGCACCTGACATCAGCACCGGTTTTGGCGCAGCCAGACACAACAAAACCGTTCGATGTGTACTGCGATGCATCCGGCATTGGGCTCGGATGTGTGCTGATGCAAGACCGAAGAGTGGTCGCGTATGGATCACGGCAGCTTAGGAACCATGAGCAGAATTATCCAACTCACGACTTGGAGCTCGCTGCCATGGTACTTGCACTAAAATGTGGAGGCACTACCTACTCGGTAACCTTGTACATTTATATACCGACCACAAAAGCCTCAAGTACATATTCACTCAGAAGGAGCTGAACATGAGGCAACGAAGATGGTTAGAACTGATAAAGGATTACGAGATAGAGATCCATTATCATCCGGGCAAGGCAAACGTTGTGGCAGATGCGCTGAGCCGCAAGTCACACGTCAACAATCTGACCATCACACTGTTGGAAGAGAGCGAACCACCACTACGTGTGATTCCATACGGAGCTCTCTACAACCTAGCTTTGATCCCCACCATCCGTGAAGAGATAGCGGCAGCCCAGAAGAATGACAAGGGCATGTCACATTTGCGGAGACGTGTAGATAGTGGGGAGCTGAAATGTTTCCGGAAAGACGGAGACGGCGTCCTATGGTTCAAGGACCGGATCGTCGTACCCCGAAACCCGGAGTTAAGGAAGAAAATCTTTGATGAGGCTCACTTATCAAAGTTTTCTATTCACCCCGGCAGCAACAAAATGTATCAAGAACTCAGAAGCAAGTTTTGGTGGACACGGATGAAGCGTGAGATTGCAAAATACGTGTCCGAGTGTGATACATGTCGAAGGGTGAAGGCAGACCACATGCGGAAACCGGGACTGCTGCAACCACTGGGCATTCCGGCCTGGAAGTGGGAGGACGTGAGCATGGATTTCGTCGTCGGTTTACCCACCACCTTACAGAAACATGATTCGGTGTGGGTGATCGTCGATCGTCTCACCAAAGTTGCCCATTTCATCCCGGTCAACACCAACTACAACGCCAAGAAGTACACTGAACTGTACATCTCACGGATCCTATGCTTGTACGGCGTACCCCGTACTATCATATCGGATCGGGGCCCCTTATTTGTGTCCTGTTTTTGGGAGCAGCTGCACGCTGCCTTGGGGACGAAGCTGATCCATAGTTCAGCCTACCACCCGCAGACGGATGGACAAACTGACACGACCCCTTTGGGTCCTGTCGAGCCAGGATCACGCTGAGGGGTGCTGCGTTGCACAGCACCGCATAACACACGTCAAAGGTACAAAGCGGAAGCGGAAGCTTTATTACATAAACAAGTTTATCAACATGTTTACATCAAAATAAGTTTAGTCCACACTCGCGGGCGTAGACTAAGCATCAAGTGCACGTTCAGCCCTCGAACGTGTCCTTGCTAGCACACACGCACACTAACTCTGCGGCGTGCACGACTCCCACTCGACGGGGTTCCCCTCCTGGGGTTCCGTCTCCTCTTCGGGAGTCCCTTCCTCATAGAACCCTGCAAAAGCTTCAAACACAAGCAGTGAGCACGAAGGCTCAGCAAGTCTGACCCGTCTCACCTAAACATGAAACTTCTACATGAGGGTGATGGGTTGCATGAGGTAAAAATCATTTGCAAGGACTCGCCTAATTAGTAGAACCTTACTTTCAAGTTTTAGCGGCAGGTTGTGGAGAACTTTACGCTAAGGCACATGAGAGAGCCGCAATCAAACAAGAAACGCATTTCTCTCATGTACTTTGCCCAAAGTTGAAAAGAACTTTAGTTAGCACTAAGCTACAACATATCATTAACAATCAATATCCAACTTTCAATCAGCAACATTTTAACATGTAACTAGCCTGTTCTTTCTACGTCACGGTACAGTGAACAAGTGGTACTCACTGACCGCGAGGGACGGCGATTATAATCGATTTACACCTGCAGGGTTACCCGAACAACCCGTCACGTACGCCCGTACTCGATGTTGCCTACAACAACCATCACGGACGCCGTACGCGACTACCTTTCACCCGTTAGCCAAATATTGAACCGGTCCCATCGTCCCGAGCAAGAGGTCCCTGCACGCGCATCTCTGTGCCGCCAGCTGATTTACACCTCGAGCTCTCAACCTACCCTCTGAACGACGGGCAATGCCTCAACACCCAGCTACCCGAGTTACATCAGTTTCCCGGTTCCCATATAGCCGGTAGGTATTCGGTACTGTTCTAGCTTGTTCAACAGGCCCGCACACGGCTCGGTCCTCAATCGACACAAGCGGAGCTACAGCACACATGCCCCAAAGTCCTGCTGCCCTTACTCTCCGCTCGGTCTCATTTTCTTGCCATGTGTATCATGTGCTATCTCTACCCGAGCAATGTGCCTCTAGCCTATTCTCGCGAGTAGTTCCAACTACTCGACTTGTACCGAATCCTACTCTATTCTAGCAATGCAGTGGCTAACGAGGTTTTCAATCCTAAACCCCAACCCATGGTTTTCTTGGCTATGCAGTGGGGTTTCCAAACAAGACTCTGATGCACAACATAAAGAAAACAAGTATGTGCTCAAAACAATAAAAATTTATAAGATGGTTAATGCAAACCGGGGCTTGCCTTGCTGCTCTTGGTCGTAGGCTAGCTGTTCCTCCGGAGTAACGAAGTCTAGGACTTCGGGTTCCTCCTCGACCTTAGCGACTACATGATAAGAACAATATATGTATTAATTAAATGCTTTTGTATTAACTTTGAAGTTGTGAAGTCTATAACCTTTACTCGATAGACCTAATGACTGTGAAACTTTTACTGTGGCTTGGTTACAACCTAAACAGAGACTTGGTCAAGTTTTAGTTGCAGCAAAGCTCATTTGAGCCCTCCACAAATAATTATGTCCTTGACCTTAATTAAAGGCTTTTAGGGTGTTCTAGGTATTTTCATGAAACAAACTATGACTTTCTGAAAACTAGATTTTCAGAGGGTTCTAATGGAATTGGTCTCACTTAATTTGGAAGTCTCTAACTAAAGATATGAGCTAAACAATTTCAGAGAAAATTCTGAAAATGTTTCTGAACATTTTCTATTTTCTCTGGAACAGTTTTACTAATCACACCATTAGGTGGACTAAATGAGCTCAAATGGATCTGAAATTTTTATGGTAGTTCAAGGATATTTTGGTGAACATCTCAGCAAAATTTCAGGACTTTCCTCCAAATGATTCTCCAGTTAAAATTCCTAACAGTTTAAACTTTAAGGAATTAATTCTGGAGAATTAAGGAATTTCATGAAGTGACACTTGATTTTCTGGAAAGTACTCAAAGAGCTGAATCCAGCAAAATTTGGTTCACTCAATTTGGAGCTTTCTAGCCAAAGTTATAAGGATTTGAAGTTTGAAGGAAATCTGAAAATCGGGGAAAAGTTTAAACTTGCGCGTGGGCCCAGGGGACACGCGTCGCACGCCGAAGCGACAACACACCGCGGCCCACAAGGCTTTTGCGCGCCAGCACACCCGATCCCGGCCGCAGCCGGATCCCGATTCAAAATATCGGCCGCTGACAGCTGGGGTCCACCCCCGTCTTCAACCTCGCGACACCCGCGCTCCGCCGCCGAGGGACCTCGCCGGAGAGCTCGCCGCCGGCTGCTGTACAGCTTCAAACTTCTTGATTCTGGCCGCCCCTGCCTACTTTTACTTGGGGAACATGATCCGAGGGTCAGCTGCTCATGACAACGGCCGGAGCATGGTCGGCGACGAGCCGCCATATCGGAACGACTTCGGCCATGTCGGCTGATGCTCCTAGTGCCTCAGCTACTTGGGAAACCGGTCGGGGAGCATCAGTGGACCTCAGAGAAGGTCGACATGAACTCGGGGCAGCTCGGGGAAGGCCCGAAATAGGTCCTCACCGTGCGCCCGATACCCCCCGTGCGTTCCGCCATTAGTAGACCTTGAATTACGCCGGGCACAGCAGTTCTCCGGCCCAGAGTTGTGAAGGCAACTTGTGCGTCACCGTGTCTAGTTCGTGTGGGAGTGGCCTGAGGCCCTCTAATCCTTTCTAGAGCATGAATTAAACAGAATCGTACCCGAGGGTCGTTCTGCACACAGAAAGGGGAAAAGTGGAAATTCGCCGCCGGTGAGCAACCACTCGAGCTGTGGCTCGGGGATGAGCAGCACCGATCACTTGCGCGTCCAAGGGTGCCTTGGCTCGGGCGTGACAACGCCCAGGTTGGGCTGTCCACGAGAGCCCGAGGTGCGGCGGTTTCCAGTTCCGAGTTTGATCTTTCGGCACAGCCGATATCACTCGGTTTCAATCGATTTCTATCCATGGGAAGGATGGAGGATGGTTGCTAGTACCTTGCTGGGACCTTGGAATGGAAAGAGGGAGCTGCGATCGGCTTGATCAAGCAGGAACTCGAGCGGCGGCGATGGCAGTGGGAAAAGCAGTCGCGCACGTCGGTAGCTCGGGGAAATGGTGACTGAGGCACGCCGGGGAGGGAATAAATAGCTCGGCCGGCTGGTCTCCGGCTTGGGGCACGCAGCAGGAGCTGGCGCCGGCCGGCCCCTTCGGTGGCGCGCGCGCACAACAGCCGGGAACCGACTGAACTGTGGTTCAGTCGGTTTGCTTTGAGGCTGAGGCTGACATGTGGGTCCCACTCCTCTTTTAACCTCTGAAATTTATTCCTAACAGCTGTGGTAAACAGTGAACCCTATTCTACCCTTGGCAACTCAAATTATTCACCCAAGAGCCATTTGAATTGATCAAAGTTCAAATGAGGTTTGGTTTGAATGAATTTCAGCACAAGTGCAGTTTGAAATTCAAATAAAGTTTGAATTTCTCCCCCTTAGCTCATGTCAAGATCAACTCCAAATGGAGTGAAAATTGGTGTGTGAGCTCACAAAAATGTGCTGAGCAAGAATATGCCTTCCACTTTTAAATTCAGTGGGTGAAAACAGTTTGAATTTGAATATGTTTTCAAACTGCCCCTTTCCTATCTACACCCAAGATGACCTCAAAAATGTTTTGAATTTGGGTGAAACTTGGCATGGACATCCTTAGCAAAGTGTAGGAGTTTTCATATGTCCAGCCCCTCTATATCACATGTGGGAAGTACCACTTTTGCAATGTGTGAGTTTGTTCCCTAATGAGCATGTTGATAATTGTTACTTGCTCTTTATTTGTGTTCATCATTTTTCCTCAAATGAGGTGTGTGGTGTGGTGATGAACACTGCAAATGAGTGTCAAAAACTGAGGCCCTTACATTCCTCCCCCCTTAAAAGAATCTCGTCCCGAGATTATAAGGTGAAAATGAGAGAGAGGACGGTGGAAAAATTACCGGATATGCGACGTGAGAAAGTCGGGGTAGTTAGTGCGAAGGAATTCTTCGCTCTCCCATGTCGCTTCATCCATGGAGTGATTACTCCACAGAACCTTGTAGAACCACAACGTACGGTTGCGTGTGGTTCGGGCCTTTTCATCAATAATCTGCACCGGTTCCTCCCGATAGGTGAGATCCGGTTGCAGTTCTTCAATGTCTTCCAGCTGAACGGTAGTTGATAGCTTGAGACACTTCCTCAGCTGGGAAATGTGAAAGACGTCGTGCACACCGGAAAGTGCTTCTGGTAATCTTAGCCGGTATGCCACCGATCCACATCTTTCGGTAATCTGGAATGGACCGATGAATCGGGGTGCTAACTTTCCTCTCACCCCAAATCTGTTTACGCCCTTCATTGGAGACACTCGTAGATATACGTGGTCTCCAGCTTCGAATTGTAACGGACGCCTTCTCCGGTCCGCATACTGTTTCTGTCGGGATTGAGCGGCTTTTAGGTTCGCTTGAATTAATCGAACCTTTTCTTCCGCGTTGTTGACAAGATCAATCCCGAAGGTAACCCTCTCGCCAGACTCACACCAATTCAATGGTGTGCGGCATTTTCTCCCGTATAGCGCCTCGTAGGGCGCCATCTTGATGCTGGCTTGGTACCCATTGTTGTACGAGAACTCGGCTAACGGCAAGTGATCATCCCAGTTCTTGCCGTGGTCGATAGCGCAAGCTCGTAGCATGTCTTCTAAGATTTGATTTACCCGCTCCGTTTGCCCATCCGTCTGCGGGTGGTAGGCTGAACTACGGATCAGCTTCGTCCCCAAGGCAGCGTGGAGCTGCTCCCAAAAACGGGACACAAATAAAGTGCCCCGGTCCGATACGATGGTACGGGGTACGCCGTATAAGCATAGGATCCGTGAGATGTACAGTTCAGCGTACTTCTTGGCGTTGTAGTTGGTGTTGACCGGGATGAAATGGGCAACTTTGGTGAGCCGATCGACGATCACCCACACAGAATCATGTTTCTGTAAGGTGGTGGGTAAACCGACGACGAAATCCATGCTCACGTCCTCCCACTTCCAGGCAGGAATGCCCAGTGGTTGCAGCAGTCCCGGTTTCCGCATGTGGTCTGCCTTCACCCGTCGACATGTATCACACTCGGACACGTATTTTGCCGTCTCTCGCTTCATCCGTGTCCACCAAAACTTGCTTCTGAGTTCTTGATACATCTTGTTGCTGCCGAGGTGAATAGAAAACTTTGATAAGTGAGCTTCATCAAAGATTCTCTTCCTTAACTCCGGGTTTCGGGGTACGACGATCCGGTCCTTGAACCATAAGACGCCGTCTCCGTCCTTCCGGAAACATTTCAACTCCCCACTGTCTACACGTCTCCGCAAATGTGACATGCCCTTGTCATTCTTCTGGGCTGCCGCTATCTCTTCACGGATGGTGGGGATCAAAGCTAGGTTGTAGAGAGCTCCATGTGGAATCACATGTAGTGGTGGTTCGCTTTCTTCCAACGGTGTGATGGTCAGATTATTGACGTGTGACTTGCGGCTTAGCGCGTCTGCCACAACGTTTGCCTTGCCCGGATGATAATGGATCTCTATCTCGTAATCCTTTATCAGTTCCAACCATCTTCGTTGCCTCATGTTCAGCTCCTTCTGAGTGAAGATGTACTTGAGGCTTTTGTGGTCGGTATATAAATGTACGAGGTTACCGAGTAGGTAGTGCCTCCACATTTTCAGTGCAAGTACCACGGCAGCGAGCTCCAAATCGTGAGTTGGATAATTTTGCTCATGGTTCCTAAGCTGTCGTGATCCATACGCAACCACTCTTCGGTCTTGCATCAGCACACATCCGAGCCCAATGCCGGATGCATCGCAGTACACATCGAACGGTTTTGTTGTGTCTGGCTGCGCCAAAACCGGTGCTGATGTTAGGTGCTTGACTAAAGCCTTGAATGCTGCTTCACATGCTGGACTCCAAACATATTTGGTAGCCTTCTTCAGCAGCTCTGTCATTGGCCTGGCAATCTTCGAGAAGTTCGGAATGAACCTCCGATAATATCCCGCGAGTCCGAGGAAACTCCGTACCTCATGAACAGTTCTCGGGGATTTCCAATTCAGCACTTGCGTGATTTTGCTCGGGTCCACAGCGATACCCTCCGCCGAGATGATATGCCCGAGGAAAGGCACTTGCGATATCCAAAACTCGCATTTGCTGAACTTTGCGTATAACTTGTGATCCCGCAGCCGTTGCAAGACTATACGCAGATGTTTCTTGTGATCTTCCTCCGACTTGGAATATACCAGGATGTCGTCGATGAAGACCACGACAAACTTGTCCAGCTCCGGCATGAACACCGAGTTCATTAAGTACATGAAGTGAGCTGGAGCATTGGTGAGGCCAAAGGACATGACCAGGTACTCATAAAGTCCGTACCTTGTCGAAAAAGCTGTCTTTGGAATGTCCTCAGCCCTGATCTTAATCTGATGGTACCCGGATCTTAAATCCATCTTGGAAAAGACCTTTGCTTCGACCAACTGATCAAACAACATGTCGATCCGTGGCAACGGGTACTTGTTCTTGATGGTTACGGCATTTAATGGACGGTAGTCCACGCAAAGCCGCAACGTTTCATCCTTCTTTTTGACAAATAATGCCGAACAGCCCCATGGCGAGGAGCTCGGCCTAATAAAACCCTTCTCCAGAAGGTCCGTGAGCTGAGTCTTCAGTTCAGCCAACTCCTTGGGCTTGGTGGCGAGATGCTCCGTATGAACAGCTTGGCTGTCCATCACAGCGTTTCCCGCCCTCATTTGGAGGCTGAGATTTGCCTCCGCGGGGTTGTACCTTGGGCAACTCGGGTCTGTTGCCTCCAGGTACCTCCCTTCCCACACATGCTGAGCTCGTCCCTCCACCGGAACGAGTGCGTATGGAGTGCCCTCCATAGCCTGCACGTGTAGTTGGCAGAAGCGTGACATAGTGTCACGGGCTGCCACTTGCCACATCCCTTCCGGTTGTCTTCCTCCCACCGTGACGGTGAATGGCACCCAACCGGGTGGCGTAGGCCCTGCGGGAACCTCGACATGGATCGTCCACGTCTTGTTCCCCTCTTCGCCTTCTTCCTTGGCGAAGTATTGCGGCATCTGGTTGTACCCGAAATATTGGAGCATTTGCCACAATGCTTCCGGGTAGCCGCTACGGTCAGAGCAGTGGGAAACTACCCACCCGTTCTCCAACCGTTTATCTGCTGCCATCTGTAAAAATATATTTGAGAAATGTCAAATATTTATTTGAACAGTAAACCATTGAGTTATAACATAAGATATGTCATTGAACCCCTAAAACTTGGAAACATAGTTCAAATTTTTAAACAAATTTGACTGCTGATCCGCCGTTCCCATGACAGCCCTGACCAGTTTCCATAGCAATCTGATTTAGGCCAGGTTAACAGCAAAACCAGTCCTGGAGCTCAACATCAAAGTTAAAGTTAACTTCAATAGCTTTCCAGAAAGTATTTGGTTGGCCTAAGATCTGTCCTGGTTCCAAAAGTTATGAGATGTCAAAGTTAACAGAATTTCTGGGAACAATTGGACAGCACCTCCCTGCCTTAGGTACTGATTTGATCCAACAATCTCAGTTATTTCTGTTCCTAATCTGACCAAACTTTCTGTCATAAAGTTGTAACCCATCTCATAAGCTTTCCAGAACTACCTCATTTTCTATTTTTGGATTTTTATGCAGGAAGTTATGCTTAATTTACAGAGAGTCTACAGAGAGTCTTTGCTCCGTCCTGTTTTCTGGACAGTTTCAACTCTACTGCATTTTTCGAGTGGTTAAGGGATGAAACACCTCTGGAACTCAACAGAAAAGTTGTAAAGCTCCTCCAAAGCTTTCCAGAAATGTATCATACGACCCCAACCTTGAAAGAACTCAACCTCTAACCTCTGATTAACTTCAGCCTTGATTTAGCTGAAAACAGAGTGCTCTGTCCTTAACATCCTATAAGTTGAAAACTTATTAACTTTGAATATCCTGTTCAAGGGAAGGAGTTACATCAAGTTTTACTACTTTGGATCAAAACCTTCAAGTTTTTAAATGAAGTTGTTCATTTAGTTGGGTGTGACGTCGAGGCGTCACCAGATTATGTCGGTACTACGTCCTCACAAAGGAAAAACCTATACCGGATTTAGCCGGCTTCGTTAGTTCAGTGGCACTACTCGTCACTCGCACACGGATGCTACACGTCTACCGTTTCGTGGTAAGGCTACCTGCAGAAACTCAAACAATCATCAGACTCGGCTGCACACCGAGCCCTGAATCCATACAGTTTGTACACCCGGCCGTCATCACTCGCCCGGATGTTCTCAAGCCAAACACGCCTTGAGTTACGTGTTCACGTTTCAGACCACGTGACGGGGTCTCCCATGTTGCACCACGCACGCCAGGGACAGACGTTGCTCGAATACCCCAAACGACATGAAGAGTCGTAGAGGATATCAAAGCGGGTCGGGTTACCTGCCACCCGTGGGGCTCCACCCTTCAGCTTGTGCGCACTGGTGGACAGCGCTTACGTGCACCCCCCAAGACATGAACGTCCCGAGATGCACGATTTTCCGACATAACAAATAAGTTAATAAGCCACTTTCTATATACTAATAACATCCTTATACGGGCTACTAACTCGTTCCTCACTGGATTTTTGAAAAAGAAGACCTTTGTACTGTGTTAAACCTCAAGCGAGCTCTGATACCACGCTGACACGACCCCTTTGGGTCCTGTCGAGCCAGGATCACGCTGAGGGGTGCTGCGTTGCACAGCACCGCATAACACACGTCAAAGGTACAAAGCGGAAGCGGAAGCTTTATTACATAAACAAGTTTATCAACATGTTTACATCAAAATAAGTTTAGTCCACACTCGCGGGCGTAGACTAAGCATCAAGTGCACGTTCAGCCCTCGAACGTGTCCTTGCTAGCACACACGCACACTAACTCTGCGGCGTGCACGACTCCCACTCGACGGGGTTCCCCTCCTGGGGTTCCGTCTCCTCTTCGGGAGTCCCTTCCTCATAGAACCCTGCAAAAGCTTCAAACACAAGCAGTGAGCACGAAGGCTCAGCAAGTCTGACCCGTCTCACCTAAACATGAAACTTCTACATGAGGGTGATGGGTTGCATGAGGTAAAAATCATTTGCAAGGACTCGCCTAATTAGTAGAACCTTACTTTCAAGTTTTAGCGGCAGGTTGTGGAGAACTTTACGCTAAGGCACATGAGAGAGCCGCAATCAAACAAGAAACGCATTTCTCTCATGTACTTTGCCCAAAGTTGAAAAGAACTTTAGTTAGCACTAAGCTACAACATATCATTAACAATCAATATCCAACTTTCAATCAGCAACATTTTAACATGTAACTAGCCTGTTCTTTCTACGTCACGGTACAGTGAACAAGTGGTACTCACTGACCGCGAGGGACGGCGATTATAATCGATTTACACCTGCAGGGTTACCCGAACAACCCGTCACGTACGCCCGTACTCGATGTTGCCTACAACAACCATCACGGACGCCGTACGCGACTACCTTTCACCCGTTAGCCAAATATTGAACCGGTCCCATCGTCCCGAGCAAGAGGTCCCTGCACGCGCATCTCTGTGCCGCCAGCTGATTTACACCTCGAGCTCTCAACCTACCCTCTGAACGACGGGCAATGCCTCAACACCCAGCTACCCGAGTTACATCAGTTTCCCGGTTCCCATATAGCCGGTAGGTCTTCGGTACTGTTCTAGCTTGTTCAACAGGCCCGCACACGGCTCGGTCCTCAATCGACACAAGCGGAGCTACAGCACACAGGCCCCAAAGTCCTGCTGCCATTACTCTCCGCTCGGTCTCATTTTCTTGCCATGTGTATCATGTGCTATCTCTACCCGAGCAATGTGCCTCTAGCCTATTCTCGCGAGTAGTTCCAACTACTCGACTTGTACCGAATCCTACTCTATTCTAGCAATGCAGTGGCTAACGAGGTTTTCAATCCTAAACCCCAACCCATGGTTTTCTTGGCTATGCAGTGGGGTTTCCAAACAAGACTCTGATGCACAACATAAAGAAAACAAGTATGTGCTCAAAACAATAAAAATTTGTAAGATGGTTAATGCAAACCGGGGCTTGCCTTGCTGCTCTTGGTCGTAGGCTAGCTGTTCCTCCGGAGTAACGAAGTCTAGGACTTCGGGTTCCTCCTCGACCTTAGCGACTACATGATAAGAACAATATATGTATTAATTAAATGCTTTTGTATTAACTTTGAAGTTGTGAAGTCTATAACCTTTACTCGATAGACCTAATGACTGTGAAACTTTTACTGTGGCTTGGTTACAACCTAAACAGAGACTTGGTCAAGTTTTAGTTGCAGCAAAGCTCATTTGAGCCCTCCACAAATAATTATGTCCTTGACCTTAATTAAAGGCTTTTAGGGTGTTCTAGGTATTTTCATGAAACAAACTATGACTTTCTGAAAACTAGATTTTCAGAGGGTTCTAATGGAATTGGTCTCACTTAATTTGGAAGTCTCTAACTAAAGATATGAGCTAAACAATTTCAGAGAAAATTCTGAAAATGTTTCTGAACATTTTCTATTTTCTCTGGAACAGTTTTACTAATCACACCATTAGGTGGACTAAATGAGCTCAAATGGATCTGAAATTTTTATGGTAGTTCAAGGATATTTTGGTGAACATCTCAGCAAAATTTCAGGATTTTCCTCCAAATGATTCTCCAGTTAAAATTCCTAACAGTTTAAACTTTAAGGAATTAATTCTGGAGAATTAAGGAATTTCATGAAGTGACACTTGATTTTCTGGAAAGTACTCAAAGAGCTGAATCCAGCAAAATTTGGTTCACTCAATTTGGAGCTTTCTAGCCAAAGTTATAAGGATTTGAAGTTTGAAGGAAATCTGAAAATCGGGGAAAAGTTTAAACTTGCGCGTGGGCCCAGGGGACACGCGTCGCACGCCGAAGCGACAACACACCGCGGCCCACAAGGCTTTTGCGCGCCAGCACACCCGATCCCGGCCGCAGCCGGATCCCGATTCAAAATATCGGCCGCTGACAGCTGGGGTCCACCCCCGTCTTCAACCTCGCGACACCCGCGCTCCGCCGCCGAGGGACCTCGCCGGAGAGCTCGCCGCCGGCTGCTGTACAGCTTCAAACTTCTTGATTCTGGCCGCCCCTGCCTACTTTTACTTGGGGAACATGATCCGAGGGTCAGCTGCTCATGACAACGGCCGGAGCATGGTCGGCGACGAGCCGCCATATCGGAACGACTTCGGCCATGTCGGCTGATGCTCCTAGTGCCTCAGCTACTTGGGAAACCGGTCGGGGAGCATCAGTGGACCTCAGAGAAGGTCGACATGAACTCGGGGCAGCTCGGGGAAGGCCCGAAATAGGTCCTCACCGTGCGCCCGATACCCCCCGTGCGTTCCGCCATTAGTAGACCTTGAATTACGCCGGGCACAGCAGTTCTCCGGCCCAGAGTTGTGAAGGCAACTTGTGCGTCACCGTGTCTAGTTCGTGTGGGAGTGGCCTGAGGCCCTCTAATCCTTTCTAGAGCATGAATTAAACAGAATCGTACCCGAGGGTCGTTCTGCACACAGAAAGGGGAAAAGTGGAAATTCGCCGCCGGTGAGCAACCACTCGAGCTGTGGCTCGGGGATGAGCAGCACCGATCACTTGCGCGTCCAAGGGTGCCTTGGCTCGGGCGTGACAACGCCCAGGTTGGGCTGTCCACGAGAGCCCGAGGTGCGGCGGTTTCCAGTTCCGAGTTTGATCTTTCGGCACAGCCGATATCACTCGGTTTCAATCGATTTCTATCCATGGGAAGGATGGAGGATGGTTGCTAGTACCTTGCTGGGACCTTGGAATGGAAAGAGGGAGCTGCGATCGGCTTGATCAAGCAGGAACTCGAGCGGCGGCGATGGCAGTGGGAAAAGCAGTCGCGCACGTCGGTAGCTCGGGGAAATGGTGACTGAGGCACGCCGGGGAGGGAATAAATAGCTCGGCCGGCTGGTCTCCGGCTTGGGGCACGCAGCAGGAGCTGGCGCCGGCCGGCCCCTTCGGTGGCGCGCGCGCACAACAGCCGGGAACCGACTGAACTGTGGTTCAGTCGGTTTGCTTTGAGGCTGAGGCTGACATGTGGGTCCCACTCCTCTTTTAACCTCTGAAATTTATTCCTAACAGCTGTGGTAAACAGTGAACCCTATTCTACCCTTGGCAACTCAAATTATTCACCCAAGAGCCATTTGAATTGATCAAAGTTCAAATGAGGTTTGGTTTGAATGAATTTCAGCACAAGTGCAGTTTGAAATTCAAATAAAGTTTGAATTTCTCCCCCTTAGCTCATGTCAAGATCAACTCCAAATGGAGTGAAAATTGGTGTGTGAGCTCACAAAAATGTGCTGAGCAAGAATATGCCTTCCACTTTTAAATTCAGTGGGTGAAAACAGTTTGAATTTGAATATGTTTTCAAACTGCCCCTTTCCTATCTACACCCAAGATGACCTCAAAAATGTTTTGAATTTGGGTGAAACTTGGCATGGACATCCTTAGCAAAGTGTAGGAGTTTTCATATGTCCAGCCCCTCTATATCACATGTGGGAAGTACCACTTTTGCAATGTGTGAGTTTGTTCCCTAATGAGCATGTTGATAATTGTTACTTGCTCTTTATTTGTGTTCATCATTTTTCCTCAAATGAGGTGTGTGGTGTGGTGATGAACACTGCAAATGAGTGTCAAAAACTGAGGCCCTTACACAAACCGAGCGGGTAAATCAGATTCTAGAAGACATGCTACGAGCTTGCGCTATCGACCACAGCAAGAATTGGGATGATCACTTGCCGTTAGCCGAGTTCTCGTACAACAATGGGTACCAAGCCAGCATCAAGATGGCGCCCTACGAGGCGCTATACGGAAGAAAATGCCGCACACCATTGAACTGGTGTGAGTCTGGTGAAAGGGTTACCTTCGGGATTGACCTTGTCAACAAGGCGGAAGAAAAGGTTCGACTAATTCGGGTGAACCTAAAAGCCGCTCAATCCCGTCAGAAACAGTATGCGGACCGGAGAAGGCGCCCATTACCATTCGAAGTTGGGGATCACGTATATCTACGGGTGTCTCCAATGAAGGGCGTAAACAGATTTGGGGTGAGGGGAAAGTTAGCACCCTGCTTCATCGGTCCATTCCAGATTACCGAAAGATGTGGATCGGTGGCATACCGGCTGAAATTACCAGAAGCACTTTCCGGTGTGCACGACGTCTTTCACATTTCCCAGCTGAGGAAGTGTCTCAAGCTATCAACTACCGTTCAGCTGGAAGACATCGAAGAACTGCAACCGGATCTCACCTATTGGGAGGAACCGGTGCAGATTATTGATGAAAAAGCCCGAACCACACGCAACCGTACGTTGTGGTTCTACAAGGTTCTATGGAGTAATCACTCCATGGACGAAGCGACATGGGAGAGCGAAGAATTCCTTCGCACTAACTACCCCGACTTTTTCACGTCGCATATCCGGTAATTTTCCACCGTCCTCTCTCTCATTTTCACCTTGTAATCTCGGGACGAGATTCTTTTAAGGGGGGAGGAATGTAAGGGTCTCAGTTTTTGACACACATTTACAGTGTTCATCACCACACCACACACCTCATTTGAGGAAGAATGATGAACACAAATGAAGAGCAAGTAACAATTATCAACATGCTCATTAGAGAACAAACTTACACATTGCAAAGTGGTATTTCCCACATGTGATATAGATGGGCTGGACATATGAAAACTCCTACACTTTGCTAAGGATGTCCATGCCAAGTTTCACCCAAATTCAAAACCTTTTTGAGGTCATTTTGGGTATAGATAGGGAGAGGGCAGTTTGAAACCATATTCAAATTCAAACTGTTTTTATCCCATGAATTTAAAAGTGGAAGGCATATTCTTACCCAGCACATTTTTGTGAGCTCACACACCAATTTTCACTCCATTTGGAGTTGATCTTGACATGAGCTAAGGGGGAGAAATTCAAACTTTATTTGAATTTCAAACTGAACTTGTGCTGAAATTCATTCAAACCAAACCTCATTTGAACTTTGATCAATTCAAATGGCTCATGGGTGAATAATTTGAATTGCCAAGGGTAGTATGGGGTTCACTGTTTACAACAGTGATTAGGAGTAAATTTCAGAGGTTAAAACTGGAGGTGGGACCCACATGTCAGCCACTGCTCAGATCAAACCGACTGAGACTTTTTCACTCGGGTCGCCGAGCCGCAGCGGTGATCGCCACCGAGGCCAGCCGCCGCGCCACCAGCTGCTTGCCCACGCGCGGGCGTGAGGCGGTGCAGAGCCTTCTTAAGGCGCCTGCCCCCTCCTCGGCCGAGGCACCGTCGTTCTTCCCCGCAAGAACTCAGCGCCGGCCGAAAACTTCCGCAGCTCGGACTTGATCGGAGAACGCCGATCGCAGCTCCCTCCTTCCACTCCAGAGCCCCAGCAAGGTACTAGAGACCTTCCTCCGTCCTCCCCGTTGCTAGAATTCGGTTGAAACCGATTGATATCGGCTGTGCCGAAAGATCAAATTCGGGACTTGGAACCGCCGCACCTCGGGCTCTCGTGGACAGCCCAACCAGGGCGTTGTCACGCCCGAGCCAAGGCACCCTTGGACGCGCGGGTGACCGGTGCTTCTCATCCCCGAGCCACAGCTCGAGTGGTTGCTCACCGGCGGCGAATTTCCATTTTTCCCCTTTCTGTGTGCAGAACGACCTTCGGGTACGATTCTGTTTAATTCGTGCTCTAGAAAGGATTAGAGGGCCTCAAGCCGCTCTCACACGAGCTAGACACGGTAACGCACAAGTTGCCTTCACAACTCTGGGCCGGAGAACCTCTGTGCCCGGCGTAATTTGAGGTCTACTAATGGCGGAACGAACGGGCGGCATCGGGCGCACGGTGAGGACCTATTTCGGGCCTTCCCCGCGCTGCATCGAGCTCATATTGACCTTCTCTGAGGTCCACTGATGCTCCCCGACCGATTTCCCAAGTAGCTGAGGTGCTAGAGAAGTCAGCCGACATGGCCGAAGTCATTCCGAGGTGGCGGCTCGTCGCCGACCATGCTCCGGCCGTTGTCATGAGCAGCTGACCCTCGGATCCTGTTCCCCGAGTAAAAGTAGGCAGGGGCAGCCAGAATCGAGAAGTTTGGAGCTGTACAGCAGCCGGCGGCGAGCTCTCCGGCGAGATCCCTCGGCGGCGGGGCGCGGGTGTCGCGAGGTTGAAGAAGGGGGTGTACCCCGGCTGTCAGCAGGAGATATTTTGAATCGGGATCCGGCTGCGGCCGGGATCGGGTGTGCTGGCGCGCAAAATCCTTGTGGGCCGCGATGTGCCATCGCCTAGGCGTGCGACGCGTGTCCCCTGGGCCCACGCGCGAGTTTAAACTTTTCCCCGATTTTCAGACTTCCTTCAAACTTCAAATCCTCATAACTTTGGCTAGAAAGCTCCAAATTGAGTGAACCAAATTTTGCTGGATTCAGCTCTCTGAGTACTGTCCAGAAAATCAAGTTTCACTTCATGAAATTCCTTATTTCTCCAGAATTAATTCCTCAAAATTTAAAATGTTAGGAATTTTAACTGGAAAATCCTTTGGGGTAAAATCCTGAAATTTTGCTGGGATGTTCACCAAAATATCCCTGAACTACCATAAAAATTTCAGATCCATTTGAGCTCATCTGATCCACCTAATGGTGTTATTAGTGAAACTGTTCCAGAGAAAATAGAAAATGTTCAGAAACATTTTCAGAATTTTCTCTGAAATTGTTTAGCTCATATCTTTAGTTAGGGACTTCCAAATTAAGTGAGACCAAATCCATTAGAACCCTCTGAAAATCTAGTTTTCAGAAAGTCATAGTTTGTTTCATGAAAATTCCTAGAACACCCTAAGAGTTCCAATTAAGGTCAAGGACATAATTAATTGTGGAGGGCTCAAATGAGTTTTGCTGCAACTAAAACTTGACCAAGTCTCTGTTTAGGTTGTAACCAAGCCACAGTAAAAGTTTCACAGTCATTAGGTCTGTCTAGCAAGGGTTATAGACTTCACAACTTCAAAGTTAATACAAATGCATTTAAATTGATACATATGTTTCTTATATCATGTAGTCGCTAAGGTCGAGGAGGAACCCGAAGTCCTAGACTTCGTTACTCCGGAGGAACAGCTAGCCTACGACCAAGAGCAGCAAGGCAAGCTCCGGTTTGCATTAACCTTTTTACAAATTTTTATTGTTTTGAGCACATACTTGTTTCCTTTATTCTGTGCATTAGAGTCTTGTTTGGAAGCCCCACTGCAGAGGCAAGAGAACCATGGGTTGGGTTTAGGATTGCAAACCCCGTTAGCTACTGCATTGCTAGGATAGAGTAGGATTCGGTACAAGTCGAGTAGTTGGAACTACTCGCGAGAATAGGCTAGAGGCACATTGCTCGGGTAGAGATAGCACATGATACACATGGCAAGAAAATGAGACCGAGCGGAGAGTAAGGGCAGCAGGACTTTGGGGCCTGTGTGCTGTAGCTCCGCTTGTGTTGATTGAGGACCGAGCCGTGTGCGGGCCTGTTGAACAAGCTAGAACAGTACCGAAGACCTACCGGCTATATGGGAACCGGGAAACTGATGTAACTCGGGTAGCTGGTTATTGAGGCATTGCCCGTCGTTCAGAGGGTAGGTTGAGAGCTTGAGGTGTAAATCGGCTGGCGGCACGGAGATGCGCGTGCAGAGACCTCTTGCTCGGGATGATGGGACTGGTTCAATATTTGGCTAACGGGTGAAAGGTAGTCGCGTACGGCGTCCGTGATGGTTGTTGTAGGCAACATCGAATACGGGCGTACGTGACGGGTTGTTCGGGTAACCCTGCAGGTGTAAATCGATTATAATCGCCGTCCCTCGCGGTCAGTGAGTACCACTTGTTCACTGTACCGTGACGTAGAAAGAACAGGCTAGTCACATGTTAAAATGTTGCTGATTGAAAGCTGGACATTGATTGTTAATGATATGCTGTAGCTTAGAGCTAACTAAAGTTCTTTTCAACCTTGGGCAAAGTACACGAGAGAAATGCGTTTCTTGTTTGATTGTGGCTCTCTCATGTGCCCTAGCGTAAGGTTCTCCACAACCTGCTGCTAAAACTTGAAAGTAAGGTTCTACTAATTAGGCGAGTCCTTGCAAATGATTTTTACCCCATGTAACCCATTACCCTCATGTAGAAGTTCCATGTTTAGGTGAGACGGGTCAGACTTGCTGAGCCTTCGTGCTCACTGCTTGTGTTTGAAGCTTTTGCAGGATTCTATGAGGAAGGGACTCCCGAGGAGGAGACGGAACCCCAGGAGGGGAACCCCGTCGAGTGGGAGTCGTGCACGCCGCAGAGTTAGTGTGCGTGTGTGCTAGCAAGGACACGTTCGAGGGCTCCGGCCGTAGAGAGCTTCATAAGGCGCCATTTTGATACTTGATTGATACCCGTTGTTATATGAGAACTCTGCCAACGGTAAGTGATCATCCCAGCTCTTACCGTGGTAGATGACACATGCTCTCAGCATATCTTCAAGTATTTGATTCACCCTCTCAGTTTGTCCATCGGTTTGAGGGTGATACGCGGAGCTTCGAATCAATTTAGTTCCCAAGGATGTGTGTAGCTGTTCCCAGAAACGGGATACAAACAGCGATCCTCTGTCGGAGACAATGGTACGGGGAACTCCGTGCAGGCATAAGATTCGTGCTATGTATAACTCCGCATACTGCTTGGCGCTGTAGTTGGTATGCACCGGAATGAAACGTGCCGATTTGGTCAATCGATCAACGATTACCCAAATCGAGTCATGGTGGTGGGAGGTCATCGGCAACCCAACGATGAAATCCATACTCAAGTCTTCCCACTTCCATGCCGGTATTTGTAGCGGTTGCAGCAAGCCCGCCTTCTTCACATGGTCGGCCTTAACTCTTCGACACGTATCACATTCTGAAACGTATTTTGCAACTTCACATTTCATACGTGTCCACCAAAACTTCTTCCGGAGGTCTTGGTACATTTTATTGCTGCCAGGATGAATAGAAAATTTGGATAAGTGAGCCTCATCCAAAATTTTCTTCCGCAGCCTCATATCACGGGGTACGACTATCCGGTCCTTGAACCACAAGGTATCTTCCTCATCTAACCGGAAACATTTCATCTCCCCGTTCTTTAACCTCCTTTTGATATGAGCCATGCCCTTGTCTCTCCTTTGAGCTTCCATCACCTCCTCTCTTATTGTGGGTATGAGAGCTAGATTATGCAAAGCTCCATATGGAACCAAGTAGAGACTTGGTTCTTCCTCTTCTATCGGCGTAATGGTTAGGTTATGAATATGAGACTTCCGGCTGAGTGCATCGGCAACCACATTTGCCTTGCCCGGATGATAATGAATTACAATCTCATAGTCCTTGATCAGCTCCAACCATCGCCGTTGCCGCATATTCAACTCTTTCTGAGTGAATATGTACTTCAAGCTTTTGTGGTCGGTGTAGAGATGAACCAGATTTCCCAATAGGTATTGTCTCCACATCTTCAAAGCTAATACCACGGCCGCAAGCTCGAGATCATGAGTTGGATAATGTTGCTCATGATTCCGTAATTGCCGTGATCCATATGCGACCACACGTCCTCCTTGCATGAGTACACAACCAAGCCCGACGCTAGATGCATCACAATAAACATCAAAAGGCTTGGTTGTGTCCGGTTGCGCTAGAACCGGGGCTGTTGTGAGGTGTTTCACCAATGCTTGAAAAGCTTCCTCACATGGCTTGCTCCAATCATACTTGACGCCCTTCTTCAGTAGCTCCATCATAGGTTTGGAGATTTTTGAGAAGCTCGGGATGAACCTCCGGTAATATCCCGCCAAACCCAAGAAGCTACGAACTTCATGGACTGATGTTGGAGACTTCCACTTCAGCACTTGTTCAATTTTGCTTGGATCAACAGCAATGCCTTCTGCTGAAATAATGTGCCCAAGAAAAGGCACTTGGTTGATCTAGAATTCACATTTACTAAACTTTGCATAGAGCTTGTGATCTCTCAGTCGTTGGAGCACAATATGCAAATGTTTAGCATGTTCCTCTTCAGATTTGGTGTAGACCAAGATGTCGTCGATGAATACCACGACGAACTGATCTAGCTCCGGCATGAACACCGAGTTCATAAGATACATAAAGTGGGCCGGAGCATTGGTCAACCAAAATGACATGACAAGATACTCATAGAGTCCATATCTGGTCGAGAATGCTGTTTTCGGGACATCTTCCGCTCGAATCTTGATTTGATGATATCCCGACCTTAAGTCCATCTTGGAGAAGACTTTAGCACCCACTAGTTGATCGAAGAGAATATCAATTCTTGGTAGTGGATACTTGTTCTTTATGGTCACAGCATTTAAAGGACGATAGTCGACGCATAGCCTCAGCGTCTCATCCTTCTTCTTCACAAACAAAGCTGAGCAACCCCATGGTGATGAACTTGGGCGAATAAACCCCTTGTCCATCAGATCCTTGAGTTGCTCCTTCAATTCTGCTAACTCACTCGGAGCCATTTTGTAAGGTTTCCGAGAGATCGGCGTGGTTCCCGGTATCAACTCTATTTTGAATTCCACCTCGCGCTCAGGTGGTAAGCCTGGAAGATCTTCGGGAAACACGTCTGGATATTCACGGACTACCGGAATGTCTTCTAACTTGTACGCCTCGGCATTACATACGTCCGGGTCTTTGGAAATCGCTTTGCCGAGGTACAATGTTTGACGTCTGTGAAGTGGAGAGTCCAAGTGAACACTCCTATTCTCGATGTCCAGAACAGCCTTATGGAAGGTCAACCATGATATTCCCAATATGGCATTGATTCCCTGGTCTTCGAGAATGATGAGGGTGGTAGGATAAATTTTTCCACCCAAGCAGAGTGGTGCTCGAGAAACGACTTCATTAGTTGAGATGTCTCCACCTGGCGAATGAATAAGGTAAGAACCTTTTGTGACAGTTGTGGAGATCTGATCCCGGATCACCGTTGCCCTGCTAATGAAGTTATGTGTCGCACCAGAGTCGAATAAAATGACAACCGGCTTGTCATTTAAGGTGAACCTGCCGGCAAGAACAGGTCCTCCCTTTGGCAGATCATCGACTGACACATAATTGACTGTTCCCACTTTGGACATAGCTTTTCTTGGCTGTCCAAGATCACTCTTTGGGACTGGACCCGCAGACACAATGTTACTGCTCGGTTCAGTCGCTTCATTGACGTTGAGCTCGTTGTCAACATGAAGTGGGACAGCACTCGGTTCAACTGAGAAATCACCTTGTTCATCTTCAGCCTCTTGAGGGTAATAATATTCTAGTGCACCTTGTTGATACTGGGGTGCATAAGAAATAAGTTTCTGCTGCGGTGGAGGTGAATAAGACCTCTGTGGAGTAGAAGAGTCATCACACTCCCAGAATGATTGCACCTCTTGTGGAATCTCTCGACCGGAAGGTGAACGGATTACCAACCGATACTTCTGAGGTAGACGATTGTCTTCATCTTGTGATGAGCCCCTCTCCCTCTTTTCTTTGAGGTAGAGGTTGGAATAATATTCTTGAGCGATAGCACAGCTCACAAACTCATCAAAACTCTCTTGGCTAACTTGAGCCAATTCACATTGCAGCCTAGCGGTCAGCCCTCGATAAAAATGATAACCCTTCATGGCTGGTGACTTCACATAGTCAGGGACATATTGAGCTAAGCGATTGAATTCCTTCGCATACTCAATAACACTCCTGTCCCCTTGCTTCAGACTCCAGAACTCATCCCGACTGGTTTGCATTATGCCCGCAGGGATGAAACGAGCACGAAATACAGCCTGGAACTCCGCCCATGTGACACGATGTCCCGCTGGTGCTCTGCCCACCATGCTCCAGCAAAGCCGTGAAGCTGTTGAGCGGCATATAGAGTCTTCGAGAATTCGTCACACCGGATCAACCCAAGCTTGGACTCAATGACACGTAACCAGTGATTTGCTTCACAATGGTCAGCCGCCTCGGAGAATACCGGCGGTTGTGTCGCCAAGAAATCCAGATACGTGCTCTGGGTTGGCATGTGATGTTGAGCTTCTCGATCTATGCCTTGTTGAACTAGAGTTTGGGGAGTTTCATTCATTTTGGCCATAATTTCAGCCAATCCGGTTGGCGATGGCTCTTGTGATGAAGTCGAGTCATTCCCACCTCGACTTGAACCTCCAATCTCCATTTGAGAATGTGTACGTACCATACTGCACGAAACAAAATTTTGAGTCAATCAAAATTCTATCTAAGTAGTAAGTAAAGATAAGTAAAACATGAACATGTCATGATCTTTATGAAAGCATAACCACATTCATGTTTAAACCAATCTTAGGTACGCTAAGCTAATCAGCGGGACTACCCTGACCAGCTCACACAAACTCCAAATTTTACTCAAGTTATCAACAGATTCTTGACTTGAGTTCAATACCAAAGTTTTAGTAAACTTTAGTAGCTTTCCAACAAGTACTTATGTGCTTCTTAAGGATTTTTCTACAGGAAGTTATGGCTTAAAAACAGAAAGGTCCAGAGCTGTTTTTGCTACTGTCCTGGTTCTGAACAGTTTTCCTTCAACTGGACTTTTCACCATCTTAAAATATGATTTGGCTCTGGAGGTCTACAAAGAAGTTGTAGAGCGCTTGAAAATATTTCCAGCACTGTATCATACACCTTATTTGGTTAAAGCTACTCAGAGTTATGCTCTGTCAAAGTCCAGCAAGAATTTCTGCCAGCAACAGAGCACTCTGTTTTTGAAAACTTTGATACCTAGTTATACTCTCATTTGAATCTTAGCTCAAAATAAGAGTTCAGTAGCTACTGCTTGTTTCAAACTTCCATTTTTAGTTGAAAGTTAGTTCATGAATCATTTCTTCATAGGAAAGAGGTTATCAAGTGTAGTACGGCGTCGATGCACCGTAAGACACATGTCGGTACTACGTAGCCTCACCAAGAGAAAATTCTAACCGGATTACTCCGGCATATACGTACTATCAGTGGCACTAAGACGGTCTCTCGCACACGTGTACTACACGGGATACGTACGTGGTTAGTACCTGCAGAAGATCACTCAATAGTGGTGCACTCAAAGGTTGTTTCATTACAGGCAGTTCCATATTTGAAAGTAAATACAAACGCCCGTATCATTGTCATACAGCCGTCCTTGAGTTAAGCCACGTCTCAAGGTACGTGATCGTGTTTCAACACCACACGACGGGGAACCCGTGTATATCATGAACGGGTCGTCACGGTTGGGAATGTTATCAACCCAACGGATACCACCTATTGCCCTGCAGGGCACGCCGATGGCAAGCGCTGCGTATGTCCTCCTGGGCTACTTCCAGACGAACACACTATCGCGTTACTGACCACACGATGGGGTCTCCACTTACTTGCCTAATGCACGCTAGGGATCAGCGTTTCATATGAACTCAGGAACATGGAGAGTCCAAGAGTTTCATATTAACATCCCACACCAAGCTGTGAGATCTAACCCTGAACACTTTCCTCGTCAGGGGAGCTAACCGAAATTGAACCGCTTTCGGTGGCGTTCCTTACCATGCTTACCAGAACGTAGGTGCGTCGTTACATAATGAAAATTCAGAATTAAAACACATATGTTAGTCTTGCCACTTTAAGTAACTACACTACTATAGTCCTTATGTGGGCCTAATATCGTTTCCTCACCGTATCCTAAGTTTTTGTTGTAATACCATCCTTATTCCGTGCGCTATTACCAATGCGGCTCTGATACCACGCTGAGGGGGCACGACCCGATCACAGGGCTGTGCTGCCTTGCCCGAGGAATCGCATTGGGTGGTGCCGTGTTATGCGGCACCCAACAGCACACACATAAGGAACACAGTATTACATAAATCAAAAGCGGAAGGTTACAACTATTCTTTGCGAATAATTTACATAAAATAACTACAGCGGAAGTCTATAACCAGCTCACGTTGAATAACTATGAAGCACCGAGAAGAGATCCAGCCCGCGGACTCCTCTCGCTAGCAACACGAAGACATGGCAGCGGCTAGGTTCTCCAAGGGTGACATGACTCGGAAGTTCCCGAGTCGCACCGGACAACCTTCCTTATAGTGTCGATGCTTACCTGCAAAACCACTTATATAGCAAGAGTGAGCACAAAGGCTCAGCAAGACTTAACCGTCTCTCCTAAAGCATGCAACTCTACATGAGGGTAACTTAAGACCTGATCCTGTAATTTACGAAAAGACTCGCCTACGAGTTCATCCTTAACTTTCAGATTTTAGCCATAATAGTAGTGACCTTGCGCCCAGTAACATTGGAACTCCCCAATCAAACAAGAAACGCTTCATTCCAATGTCACTTGTCCCAAGGTGGAAAATTAACTTTAGTTTGCTCTATTCTCTACTTCAAACAAGGTTTTCATGCAACTTTAACATAATCATAGCAGCAATTATACTTTTGCAAACTGTTTCCACACAAGTTGATTAACTACGTCACAACATGGGAGCAAGCGGTACTCAATAACCGCGAGGGACGGTGATTCGAATCAAACACTACCCGGATAACTCGACACATACGCCCGCCTCTGAAGACCCATCTCTGGCGTCCTTCATTACGTCGTATGTGGCAACCTTTCTCAGGACACTAAACTGTAGAACTGGTCGCGCCGTCTCGGGCTCATAGGTCTAACGAGACGATGTGGTATGCCTCTACAGTCCAGTGAACCTGGTACATCGGTTTCCTGGTTCCCATATATCAGTAAGCATCCGGTACACAACTCAATACTTGCTCCTGGACGCGGCATACGCATCGGTCCTTAACCGACACAGGCAGAGCTACTCGACCAAGACCTCATCTTGTCGCAGCCTAACCCCTCTGCCCGGTCTCATCTTTAGAAATGTAAAATTTAGTTTGCTTCCTTCCCCAACCACACTTATGATATCCTAAACTATAGCTCGTGAGTAGTTTCCAACTACTCTTCTTCTACCGGATGCCCTAGTCTATTTAGCATTGCCCTATGCTACAGTGATGACACATTTCTACCCTTGACCTCAGGGTTCATGTTTGGTTATGCAAGTGGAGTATCACTCATCCTTGACCTAATGCACATACAAACCTTGACCAAATGTAGTGAACAAAGGGAAAACTTTAAAAACAACTTAAGTGCAAACCGGGGCTTGCCTTGGTTTTGTAGGTGACTTAAGTCAGATAAGATGAAGTTAGTTGCTGATGATGACTTGAAGCTTAATCCCTGCCTTCTTGCTCCTTGATCAAATCTTCACTTATCCACGTTTAAGCACTACACGTTATGAATAAGTATATATGTTTAATAATAAAACTTTTTTCTAACAAATGCTACAGACAAGTTTATAACTGGAACTTTGTTTAAGAATTTAAAAGGACACTGGGGGTGGTGGTTTGGATGTGTGTCTAAGCACTATCCTCAAGTGAGAAGTGGGGTTCCTCACTTGGGTGGGGATTAACTAATAAGGTTGAACAGGACATAATGATCCAGGGCTCCAATGGAGCTGGGAATTTTCTTGGGATTTCCTTGTCACAAGAAAGTTCTCTGGACCAAAATTCAGAACATTCACTAAGTGGATCACCCAGAACAATTCCCTAAGCATTTAAGAATAAAGGAATTAATTCTGATTAAACTTGCATTTTCATGCAAATCTAAGTGAACCATAATTTCCTACATAGCTCAGAGAGTATGCCTAAATTTTCCTAGGATTTTTGGAGCTAAGGAATGGCTAGAACTGAATTTCCAAGTTTTGGAAATTTCCTGAAAATGTTTCTGTATTCATTTGAATACAGAAACTTGGAATCAGAATTACTCTAATTAAATCAACTCCAAATGAGCTGAGACTTTTACAGGAGTCTCCTACTATCCTAGATAATATTCTGGCAAAATTTGGGGAATTTTGGATGGACCAAACTCCCTCTAAAATTCTTTTGCTGAAAAGCTTTAAAGAATTTTCCAAAATTTTCTATTGGTTTTCATGAAAATTGGGTTGTATATTTGGATAGATATTTTCATCCTGCATCCAACCCAATTTGAATCACTAATTTTGGAGCTCTCTAGCAAAAGTTATGCAGATCCAAAGTTTGAACCAAATCTGGAATTCAAATTTATTCGGGAAAAGTTCAAACTCTGCCTGTGGGCCACAGGGCCACGTGTCGACCGCTGGAACACGAGCCACACGGGGCCACAGACCTTTTCCCGCACCACCACACCGGATCCGGGGCCACAGCGGATCGAAGATTTAAAATATCGCCGCTGACAGGTGGGACCAGCCGGTCGTCTTCAACCTCGGCCCGTCCCCTTTTTCCCGCGCCGCCCCCTCGCCGGCAACTCATCGGGGCTCGCCGTAGTCGGCTTCCCGGCCGTCTCCCGGCTCGGTACTCGCCGCCTGGGGGTTTTCAGGGTGAGGGAGCAAGTGTATGGGGTTGGCTCGGGCTG
Organism: Neostapfia colusana; assembly: GCA_030760725.1. Taxonomy (NCBI): domain Eukaryota; kingdom Viridiplantae; phylum Streptophyta; class Magnoliopsida; order Poales; family Poaceae; genus Neostapfia; species Neostapfia colusana. Next base: position 68,833,628 of record JASWHV010000015.1, read on the forward strand.
CCGGTGGCCGGAAGTAGGCCGGCGACGAGCCGCGGCCTTCGGTGATGATCGGCACCGTCGCCCGAGCACACTAGCCCGCCAAAAGCTCGGCGGATCTGCTCTAAAGCATCAGTGGAGGTCAGGAAAGCTCGGCGTGGCCTCAACCTGGCTCGGAAACGACGGCAACCCGGTTGTCATCGTGCGCCCGCGCGTTCCCGCCATGGCCGCCGACCTAAAAGCTCAAAATTAGCTGTAACCACGGTGTTTCTAGCTAGGGTTGTGGAGGAAAAAGGTTCCCTATCCTCTCTAGCTCTCGTGTGCGCAAAATGAACAACTATAACCGAGAATTAAGCGTTAATTTCAGCAGTTCTTACCCGCGGGTAGGTTTTCCTCGTCCGAGAGGAAAACTGGAAATTCCCAAGCTATGCTGCACGGCTTGGGCTGAAACTCGGGGGAGAGCAGCGTGACGTCCCGGCGCGTCTCGGAGGGTGCTTGCTCGGCCGTGAAAAGCCTCGGTATGAGCTGTCCACGGTGACCCGAGTTGCCCTTTCGCCGGTGAGCGTTAGTACCTCACGTTGATCGTTGATTTGGGCGCCCCACGAGCCAGGAATGACGGGGCCGAGCTGTGGAGGATCTTGTGCACTCAATTGCGCTCCCTTTTCGTGTGGACGGCTCGAGCAGAAGAGGGCGCGAGCTGGTGGACAACCGAGGGAAACGGAGGCGTCGCCGGCGGTTGTTTTTCGGGCGCGGAAGCAAAAGGAGGCCACGGTACGAGTGAGAGGCTTCGTGTTTGCTTCGGTGGGAGGGATAAGCACCGGATGAACCGCCTCTGGCGCCCGCGCGTGGGGGGGGGGCAGCTCGAGCAGGAGGTGGTGGTGGCTGCCGCCTCGGTGGCGCCGGGAGCGACTTCGGTGGCTCGGTGGAAACCAATACTCCGTGGTAGACTTAAGCAGCAAGTTATAATCCCCACCTTTCTATGACAAGTGGGGCCCACAACTCCCTCCTGCCCCAAAAGATCTCCAAATTTTTTGGCACATGCAAATTCAGCCATGAGGGATCCAAATTCAAAAGCCCTTTTGCCATTTGACAATTTGTACCACAGTTTCAAATTTAAATTCAAATTTGGATGGAATTCACAAGTTCCTTTGATATTCCTATCAAAGCACCTCCAAAATTTCCTCCAAATTTGCCCCCTCTACAATTTGAACCTGGGGAGTTTGAATATGAACTCTGATCTATTAGTTGGTCATTGCAAATACAACTTTTTAAACATCAGTTTGCATTTTCCTTTTTGGAGATGGCCTCTCCTCTTTTTGGAAGTGACCCTCTTAATTAAAACTGAATTCAAAGTTTTATCGCTCATGCCAACACTTTCATGAGTAAATAAAAGTTTTTGTAAGTCCCATTTCTTGTATTCAAACTCAACTTTATTCATAGCTCAAGTTTTCTATTTACAAGTTTTGGGACTTTTACACTTACTTTCAAGTTTTAGCAGCAGGTTGTGGAGAACCTTACGCTAAGGCACATGAGAGAGCCACAATCAAACAAGAAACATATTTTTCTCATGTACTTTGCCCAAAGTTGAAAAGAACTTTAGAGCTCTGGACTACAGCAAATCATTAACAATTAAGTCCATCTTTCAATCAGCAACATTTTAACATGCAACTAGCCTGTTCTTTCTACGTCACGGTACAGTGAACAAGTGGTACTCACTGACCGCGAGGGACGGCGATTATAATCGATTTACACCTGCAGGGTTACCCGAACAACCCGTCACGTACGCCCGTACTCGATGTTGCCTACAACAACCATCACGGACGCCGTACGCAACTACCTTTCACCCGTTAGCCAAATGTTGAACCGGTCCAATCGTCCCGAGCAAGAGGTCTCTGCACGCGCATCTCAGTGCCGCCAACCGATTTACACCTCGAGCTCTCAACCTACCCTCTGAACGACCAGCTATGCCTCAACACCCAACTACCCGAGTTACATCGGTTTCCCGGTTCCCATATATCCGGTAGGCCTTCGGTACTGTTCTAGCTTGTTCAACAGGCCCGCAAACGGCTCGGTCCTCAATCGACACAAGCGGAGCTACAGCACACGGGCCCCAAAGTCCTGCTGCCCTTACTCTCCGCTCGGTCTCATCTTTCTTGCCATGTATATCATGTGCTATCTCTACCCGAGCGATGTGCCTCTAGCCTATTCTCGCGAGTAGTTCCAACTACTCGACTTGTACCGATTCCTACACTATCTTAGCATTGCAGTAGCTAACAGGGTTTGCAATCCTAAACCCAATCCATGGTTTTCTTGGCTATGCAGTTGGGTTTCCACACAAGACTCTAATGCAAAGAATCATAATACTCAAGTAAGTGCTCAAAACAATAAAAATTTGTAAAAAGCGTTAATGCAAACCGGAGCTTGCCTTGCTACTCTTGGTCGTAGGCTAGCTGTTCCTCCGTAGTAACAAAGTCTAGGACTTCGGGTTCCTCCTCGACCTTAGCGACGACATGATAGAAGAGGTACATGTATCAATTTAAATGCATTTGTATTGAGTTTGAAGTTGTGAAGTCTATAACCTTTACTAGCCAGACCCAATGACTGTGAAACTTTTACTGGGGCTTGGTTACAACCTAAACAGAGATTTGGTCAAGTTTTAGTTGCAGCAAAGCTCATTTGAGCCCTCCACAATTAATTATGTACTTGACCTTAATTAAAGGCTTTTAGGGTGTTCTAAGGATTTTCATGAAACAAACTATGACTTTCTGAAAAATATATTTTCAGAGGGTTCTAATGGAATTGGTCTCACTTAATTTGAAGGTTCCTAGCTAAAGATATGAGCTAAACAATTTCAGAGAAAATTCTGAAAATGTTTCTGAACATTTTATATTTTCTCTGGAACAGTTTCACTAATCACACCATTAGGTGGATCAAATGAACACAAATGGGTCTGAAATTTCTATGGTAGTTCGGGGATATTTTGGTAAACATCCCAGCAAAATTTCAGGATTTCCCTCCAAAGGATTCTCCAGTTAAAATTCCTAACACTTTAAATTTTGAGGAATTAATTCTGGAGAAATAAGGGTTTTCATGAAGTGAAACTTGATTTGCTGGAAAGTGCTCAGAGAGCTGAATCCAAAAAAATTTGGTTCACTCGATTTGGAGCTTCCTAGCCAAAGTTATGAGGATTTGAAGTTTGAATGGAATCTGAAAATTGGGGGAAAAATTTAAATCTGCCGGGGCCCGCAGGGACACGTGTTGAGCGCCGAGGCGTCAGCACACGTCAGCCCATAAGGTTTTTGCGCGCCAGCACACCCGATCCCGGCCGCAGCCCAATCCTGATCCAAATATCTCCCGCTGACAGCTGGGGTCCACCCCCTTCGTCAACCTCTCGCCGCCCGCGCTCTACCGCCGGGGGACCTCGCCGGAGAGCTCGCCAGCAGCTTCTGTGGAGCTCCAAACTCCACGATCTTGGCCGCCCCTGCCTACTTTCACTTGGGGAACAGGATTCTGGGGTCAGATCGCCATGACAACGGCCGGCACATGGTCGGCGACGAGCCGCCGCCTCGGAAAAACTTCGGCCGTGTTGGCTGACTCCCCTAGCACCTCAACTACTCGAGGAACCGGTCGGGAAGCATCAGTGGACCTCAGGGAAGGTCGACATGAGCTTGAGGAAGCTCGGGGGAGGCCCGAAGTAGGTCCTCACCGTGCGCCCGATGCCTCCCGTTTGTTTCGCTGTCGGTAAACTTCGAATTACGCCGGGTACAGAGGTCCTCCGGCCAAAGGTTGTGAAGGCAACTTGTACGTTACCGCGTCTAGTTTGTGTGAGAGCGGATTGAGGCCCTCTAATCCTTTCTAGAGTACGAATTCAACGGAACCGTACCCGAAGGTCGTTCTGCACACAGAAAGGGGAAAACTGGAAATTCGCCGCCGGTGAGCAAACACTCGGGCTGTGGCTCAGGGGTGAGCAGCACCGGTCACCAGCGGTCTAAGGGTGCCTTGGCTCGGGCGTGACAACGCCCCGGTTGGGCTGTCCACGGGAGCCGAAGTGCGGCGGCGTTAGGTCACCGGATTGAACTCTCGGTATAGCCGAGATCGACCGGTTTCAGCTGAATTCTAGCAGCGGGGAAGACGGAGGAAGGTTTCTAGTACCTTGCCGTGGCTCTGGAGGGGACGGAGAGGTGGTGATCAAGCTCCCCTGATCAGCTCCGAGTGATCGGTAGCGATGGCGCGGTTCTGATGCGAGGAGGCAACAGAGTGTGCGGTGATCGCTCCGATCAGGGCGATGGCGTAGATAAGGGGGCTGCGAGGCGGTTCAGCACGTCGGGGCGGCAAGCAGGTGGTGTCCCGGTCGCCTCTTCGCCGTGGCGGCTGCTCAGTCCGGCGCAAGAACCTGAGCTGGGTTTTCAGTCGGTTTGAGTTGGAGCAGTGGCTGACATGTGGGTCCCACTTCCAATTTTAACCTCTGAAATTTACTCCTAATCACTGTTGTAAACAGTGAGCCCCAAAATACCCATGGTGATTCAAATTATTCACCCATGAGCCATTTGAATTGATCAAAATTCAAATTGGGTTTGGTTTGAGTGAATTTCAGCACAAGTTCAGTTTTGAATTCAAATAAAGTTTGAATTTGTCCCACTTAGCTCATGTCAAGATAAACTCCAAATGGAGTGAAAATTGGTGTGTGAGCTCACAAAAATGTGCTGAATAAGAATATGCCTCCCACTTTAAATTCATGGGATAAAAACAGTTTGAATTTGAATATGGTTTCAAACTCCCCTCTTTCTAACTATACCCAAAATGACCTCAAAAAGGTTTTGAATTTGGGTGAAACTTGGCATGGACATCCTTAGCAATGTGTAGGAGTTTTCATATGTCCAGCCCACCTATATCACATGTGGGAAATACCACTTTTGCAATATGTGAGTTTGTTCTCTAATGAGCATGTTGATGGTGGTTACTTGCTCTTCATTTGTGTTCATCAACTTACTTCAAATGAGGTGTGTGGTGTGGTGATGAACACTTCAAGTAGGTGTCAAAAACTGAGGCCCTTACATTCCTCCCCCCTTAAAAGAATCTCGTCCCGAGATTATAAGGTGAAAATGAGAGAGAGGACGGTGGAAAATTACCGGATATGCGACGTGAAAAAGTCAGGGTAGTTAGCGTGAAGAAATTCTTCGCTCTCCCATGTCACTTAGTCCATGGAATGATTACTCCATAGAACCTTGTAGAACCACAACGTACGGTTGCGTGTGGTTCGGGCCTTTTCATCAATAATCTGCACCGGTTCCTCCCGATAGGTGAGATCCGGTTGCAGTTCTTCAATCTCTTCCAGCTGAACGGTAGTTGATAGCTTGAGACACTTCCTCAGCTGGGAAATGTGAAAGACGTCGTGCACACCGGAAAGTGCTTCTGGTAATTTCAGCCGGTATGCTACTGATCCACATCTTTCGGTAATCTGGAATGGACCGATGAATCGGGGTGCCAACTTTCCTCTCACCCCAAATCTGTTTACGCCCTTCATTGGAGACACCCGTAGATATACGTGATCTCCAACTTCGAATTGTAATGGGCGCCTTCTCCGGTCCACATACTGTTTTTGACGGGATTGAGCGGCTTTTAGGTTCGCTTGAATCAGTCGAACCTTTTCTTCCGCGTTGTTGATGAGGTCAATCCCGAAGGTAACCCTTTCGCCAGATTCACACCAATTCAGTGGTGTGCGGCATTTCCGCTCGTATAGCACCTCGTAGGGTGCCATCTTGATGCTGGCTTGGTACCCATTGTTGTACGAGAACTCGGCTAACGGAAAGTGATCATCCCAATTCTTGCCGTGGTTGATAGCGCAAGCTCGTAGCATGTCTTCTAGGATCTGATTTACCCGCTCGGTTTGTCCATCCGTCTGCGGGTGGTATGCTGAACTACGGATCAGCTTCCTCCCCAAGGCAGCGTGCAGCTGCTCCCAAAAACAGGACACAAATAAAGTGCCCTGATCCGATATGATAGTACGGGGTACGCCGTACAAGCATAGGATCCGTGAGATGTACAGTTCAGCGTATTTCTTGGCGTTGTAGTTGGTGTTGACCGGGATGAAATGGGCAACTTTGGTGAGCCGATCGGTGATCACCCACACAGAATCATGTTTATGCAAGGTGGTGGGTTAACCGACGATGAAATCCATGCTCACGTCCTCCCACTTCCAGGCAGGAATGCCCAGTGGTTGCAGCAGTCCCTGTTTCCGCATATGGTCTGCCTTCACCCTTCGACATGTATCACACTCGGACACGTATTTTGCAGTCTCACGCTTCATCCGTGTCCACCAAAACTTGCTTCTGAGTTCTTGATACATCTTGTTGCTGCCGGGGTGAATAGAAAACTTTGACAAGTGAGCCTCATCAAAGATTTTCTTCCGTAATTCCGGGTTACGGGGTACGACGATCCAGTCCTTGAACCATAGGATGCCGTCTCCGTCCTTCCGGAAACATTTCAGCTACCCATTGTCTACACATCTCCGCAAATGCGACATGCCCTTGTCATTCTTCTGGGCTGCCGCTATCTCTTCACGGATGGTGGGGATCAAAGCTAAGTTGTAGAGAGCTCCATGTGGAATCACATGCAGTGGTGGTTCGTTCTCTTCCAACGGTGTGATGGTCAGATTGTTGACGTGTGACTTGCGGCTCAGCGCATCTGCCACTACGTTTGCCTTGCCCGGATGATAATGGATCTCTATTTCGTAATCCTTTATCAGTTCTAACCATCTTCGTTGCCTCATGTTCAGCTCCTTCTGAGTGAATATGTACTTGAGGATTTTGTGGTCGGTATATAAATGTATGAGGTTACCGAGTAGGTAGTGCCTCCACATTTTCAGTGCAAGCACCACAGCAGCGAGCTCCAAATCGTGGGTTGGATAATTCTATTCATGGTTTCTAAGCTGCAGTGATCCATACACGACCACTCTTCGATCTTGCATCAGCACACATCCGAGCCCAATGCCGGATGCATCCCAGTACACATCGAACGGTTTTGTTGTGTCTGGCTGCGCCAAAACCGGTGCTGATGTCAGGTGCTTGACTAAAGCCTTGAATGCTGCTTCACATGCTGGACTCCAAACATATTTGGTAGCCTTCTTCAGCAGCTCTGTCATTGGCTTGGCAATCTTCGTGAAGTTCGGAATGAACCTCCGATAATATCCCGCGAGTCCAAGGAAACTCCGTACCTCGTGAACAGTTCTCGGGGATTTCCAATTCAGCACTTGAGTGATCTTGCTCAGGTCTACAGCGATGCCCTCCGCTGAGATGATATGCCCGAGGAAAGGCACTTGCGATATCCAAAACTCGCATTTGCTGAATTTCGCGTATAACTTGTGATCCCGCAGCCGTTGCAAGACTATACGCAGATGCTTCTTGTGATCTTCCTCCGACTTGGAATATACCAGGATGTCGTCGATGAAGACCACGACAAACTTGTCCAGCTCCGGCATGAATACCGAGTTCATCAAGTACATGAAGTGAGCTGGAGCATTGGTGAGGCCGAAGGAAATGACCAGGTACTCATAAAATCCGTACCTCGTTGAGAAAGCCGTCTTCGGAATGTCCTCTGCCCTTATCTTAATCTGATGGTACCCGGATGCGAGACCTATGTGTGCTGAATACATTGGCAATTAGGATAAAAGTTAGCATTAACATTCAAAGTTTTGAATATTGCCAAAACATTCTTCTGTGGCAAGGTCCGACAGGTTCTTTGTTAGGTCCGCCAAGTGTTGGCAAGGTCCGGAGAGCTCCTGCAAGGTCCGGAGAGCTTCTATGAGGTCCGGAGCTTGTTTTTAGGGAGCTCCCGTGAAGTTCAACTCGTAGAACTGCAGCGTCTTGTTTTTGCTTTTAACTCGCAATGTTTCAAACTTGCTTTATGGGAAGGTTTGCTTAGTATTAATTTGCTAAGTTTTTGGTGTGTTTTGGTGGTTATGGCTGTTATCATTTGATATGGTTTGCAACATGCTTATGTGACGTGCTCATGTAAGGTGTTGTGGTTTTCGAATTAACGTGAGTCAAGTCGAGGACTTGTGCTCGGAAGAATTGGTTGTTTATTCATGTGCAGGTGTTGCTTGAGTTCAAGACATGGCTGGTGATGGGATCCTTGGACTAGTCTCAGGGAGGAGATGAGGTTCCAACAACCAAGTTCGGGAGGAGCTGCGGTTTGAGTTGATCGGGAGGTCGCGCAACATGTTTGGATGAAGGCCAGTGCATATGAAGGTTGCGTGTACGTCGTTGGAAGGTGTTTGCACGTGTGCAAGGAGTGCTTGGACGTGGCAACATTGTTCCAAGGCGTGATGAAGAGAAGTGGACGTAAAGAATTGGTCGGAAAGGTCCAACCGGCTGGATTGCGTACTCAGCCTGAGGCTGAGTCGGATATGGCTCAAATATGGAAGATTTGAGTTGGTTATGATAGGATTTCGTGCTAGGCACGAAGTTGAGTTGTTTTAGGAATGTTTAGGACGTTCCTAAGGTGTTTGGAAGTCTCACGATTGCTTCTATCTGCGAATAGGAGAGTCCTGAGCAGTTATGGTAAGTTAGGATACGAGTCCAATTAGGAGTAGGAGTCCTAGATTGGATTGATTAGCCTGAGGGCTGGCTATAAAAGCAAGGGAGGCCAGAGCTCTCGTGGGGAGAGAACTTTGGGCTGTTCCTCTTGTGTTTCTATTGAATAAAGTTCATAGTTTTGAGGAGCTTTTGTGCCTTGTTCGTCCGATTTGTTTTTCGTCAAGTCTTTCTCGTCGAGTTTGTGGACAGACTGACGTTGCTTCGGTGTTTTGTTCATAACTCGAGTTTTATAGATCCGATTGACGTGATTCTTTTTAGGTTGTCTTCACAACTCAATTATCTATCATCTGTGAAATTTTCACGAGCTTCAGATCTGTAGTTTTTGAGATACACGAGTTTCTTTGCAGCGTTGCAGATCTGTTTTATATCGGGTAGAACAGATTGATCTTCGTTTAATGTTTTGATCGTATCTCAAGTTTTACTTCGTGTTTTCCAGTGATTCTTGTTGCATTAGATCCGTGACTTGATAATCTACCTATCTACTTGATTTGTCACGGTTTAACACGTTTGAAAACACTTGCACACACGGTTTCTTTAACCGATTGATTTTTTGCTGAGGGGTTTTTGTTGTTTCCGCTGCGAAAAGTTTTAATCTACCATTCACCCCCCTCTGGTAGTTTTTCATGTGCTCTTCGATCCTACAATTGGTATCAGAGCCAAGGTGCTCTAATCTTTGTGATTTGCACGTGTTTTGACTAACCATCATGGAGAAGTACTCCGCAAAACCTTGTGTTCAATGGCATCGATTTTCAGGTTTGGAAGGCGCGGATGGAGGCCTACATACAGGCGCAAGGCTTCGCCATATGGGAAAAGGTCTACCGGAACTTCGATGTACCACCCAACAATCAAGTTACGGCTGCGAACATGAGAGATGTTGACAACAACAACAAGGCTCGCAACTTGATCATCCAAGGATTGACTCAAAGCGACTTCGACCGTGTTGCACACCTCCGATCTGCATATGATGTTTGGAAAGCTCTTTGTGACTACCATGAAGGATCCAATACGATCAAGGAGGTAAGGCAAGATATGTTCAAGAAAGACTACATGCGCTTTGAGATGCAACCCGGTGAGTCAATTGACGACCTTTTTGCTCGCTTTAATAAAATTCTCAGCAACTTGCGTAGTGTCAACGTTAACTTTTCAGATGCTGAAAATGCTAGACAATTGTTAGGAGCATTAGATATGTCAATTTGGGAGATGAAAGTTACATCTATTCGTGAATCTACTGTCATGAGTTCTCTTACTTTAGACGTGCTTTATTCTAAATTGAAAACTCATGAAATTGACATCATCTCACGTAAAAACCCCAACAAGTCTATTGCATTTGTTTCACAACGTGACATGTCTAGTTCTAGTCAATCATCATCTAGTGGTGCACTCTCTTTGTTATCCTCTCTAACCCTTGAACAGATGGAAGAGTTTTTAAATCTGATTTTGATTTGTCAACTTCTAAGCATCGGTGTCTAGTTGCTAATGATACAAAGGATCTATATTTTTGGCATCGTAGACTTGGTCACATAGGCTTTGATCATCTCACTCGTGTTAGTGCTCTCGATCGCATACGTGGGCTGCCGAAGCTTAAAAAGGACAATGATATTGTGTGCTCTTCTTGTAGACATTCTAAGTTTGTTGCAGGTTCACATGCTCCTCTCACAATGACCATGACAGCTGAATCGGGACAACTTTTACATCTTGACACAGTAGGTCTGGCACGTGTTCAATCCTTCGGAGGTAAATGGTATGTGCTTGTGATTGTTGATGATTATTTCAGATATTCTTGGGTTTATTTTATGGCATCTAAGAATGAAGCTTTTAGTCATTTTAGAACTTTATTTCTTAGATTATCTATTGATCACCCAAAATCATTAAAAGCAATTAGAAGTGATAACGGAACTGAATTTAAAAACTAATCATTTGATCACTTTTGTGCTGAAAATGGAATAGATTATCAATACCCTTCACCCTATGTACCACAACAAAATGGTGTCGTAGAAAGAAAGAACAGGACCTTAGTTGAGATGGCTAGGACTATGCTTGATGAATATCAAACTCCTAGGAAATTTTGGGCTGATGCAATGCAACCGCTTGTTATGTCTCAAATCGTGTTTTCTTGCGTGCTAAGCTTGGAAAAACCCCATATGAGCTCCGGTTTGGACATAGGCCTAGTGTTACACACTTTAGGGTTTTTGGTTGCAAATGCTTTGTTAAGAAACATGGTAATCTTGATAAATTTGAAGCTAGATCTGTTGATGGCATGTTTCTTGGTTATCCATCTCATACTAGAGGCTACCGTGTGCTTTTACTTGACACTAACAAAATTGTGGAGACTTGCGAGGTTTCTTTTGATGAAGCTAGCCTAAGTACTAGCTCCGATATTGCAGGTCCAGATCCATATCCGCAGGGGGAGAGTATTTTTATTGAAGAAGATGAAGAAGTGGTGCTGCTGCCCGAAAACTCGGAAGTAAATAACGATCAAGCTGCTGATTTTGCACCACAACCAGCACCAACAGTCACTACTGCTGGTTCGGACCTTCCTCAATCAACAAGCTCTCCTAATCAAAGGTCCGAACCTGAAGAAGAAGGTGCTTGTGAAGTGTCTACTCCCCTCCGAGTACTCAAAAGTCATCCTCCACAACAAATCATTGGAAGCTTGCATGAACGAGTCACTCGGTCCAGGTTTTGCGATCCAAACTCTCATGCTCATTCTGCTTTTGTTGCTTCTTTTGAACCCAAGGATATATCACACGCACTCACTAATGAATCTTGGATTAATGCCATGCAAGAAGAGTTAGAAATTTTGAAAGAAATAATGTTTGGAAACTTGTACCTCCACCTCAAGGTCACACATTAATTGGAACTAAATGGGTATTTACAAATAAGCAAAGTGAGGATGGGGTTGTGGTTAGGAATAAAGCTAGGTTGGTTGCTCAAGGTTTCACTCAAATTGAAGGTCTAGATTTTGATGAAACATTTCCTCCTGTTGCTAGATTAGAAGCTATAAGAATTTTATTAGCATTTGTTGCATGTAAAGGTTTCAAGTTATATCAAATGGATGTTAAAAGTGCTTTTCTTAATGGCTACATAGAGGAGGAGGTTTATGTTAAGCAGCCACCGGGTTTTGAAAATTCAAATTTTCCTAATCATGTTTACAAACTGTCCAAAGCCTTGTACGGTCTAAAACAAGCCCCTAGAGCATGGTATGATAGGTTAAAAACACTCTTACTTGAAAAGGGGTTTACCATGGGCAAGGTTGATAAAACTCTTTTTGTACTTAAGCATGGCAATGACTCATTATTTGTTCAAGTGTATGTGGATGATATTATCTTTGGTTGTGCTTCTCATGATTTCGTGTCCAAGTTTTCAGCTATGATGAGTTCAGAATTTGAGATGAGTATGATGGAAGATCTCACATACTTCTTGGGGCTGCAAATCAAGCAAACGAAAGAAGGAACTTTTGTGCATCAAACTAAATATACAAAGGACCTTCTTAAGCGCTTCAACATGGACAAATGCAAGCCTCTTCGAACACCAATGGGAACAGCAACAACACTTGAACTTGACGAAGATGGTGACCCGGTCGATAAAAAAGAATACAGAAGTATGATTGGATCACTTTTGTATCTCACGGCGTCAAGACCGGACATACAATTCAGCGTATGTCTTTGTGCACGTTTTCAAGCTTCTCCACGTGCTTCACATTGGCAAGCCATCAAAAGGATTCTCAGGTACCTACATGGAACTCAAGAATTTGACATTTTTCTTCCTTCTTCCTCAACCGTTTCTTTGAAAGCTTTTTCGGATGCTGATTTTGGGAGTTGTAGGATTGATAGGAAAAGTACTTCGGGTGCTTGTCATTTTCTTGGTAATTCACTTGTTGCTTGGTCCTCTAGAAAACAAAGTTCAGTTGCACAATCCACGGCCGAATCTGAATATGTAGCTGCGGCTAGCGCTTTCTTACAAATTCTTTGGATTGTTCAAACACTTAAGGACTATGGGGTTGATTTAGATAGTGTTCCACTGTTTTGTGACAACACTAGTGCAATTTGTATTGCTAAAAACCCCGTGAAACACTCTAGAACTAAGCACATTGACATTAGGTATCACTTTCTTCGTGATAATGTTAAAAAAGGAAACATTGTGCTTCACCATGTCGATACCGAACAACAATTGGCTGATATTTTTACAAAACCTTTGGATTTCACTCGTTTTTGTTTCATTCGTAGTGAAATAGGGGTTATGCATCCTCATGGCTTAAATTGAGGGGGAGTTTTTGAAACTTTAAAAGTCTATGTGTGAATCTGAAACTAAAATAATATGAGTATAGTATTTCATACATATATGACTTTGTGATTCCTTTTACAGGCTGAAAGTTCTTACTACATTACTCATGTTATACATTTTGTAGTTTTTTCCATGACTAGTAATTGGAATAATTACTTACACTAAATCTGGTCATGATCAAACTTTCTTGCTGTTTTGAACTTGTTGCGTGCTCACAAGTGCTTTTAATCATAAAAAAATTAATCAAGTGATCAGCTCACATGTTGAGTTTTCAAATAAAAAATTGAGAAAAGATCAAGAGAATATGCATCGCACTTCTTCTTTTGAGATTGCTTATCATTGCACTAAGATATGAACTTGGAAGGAATTGTGTATGACTAAAACCATGTCCTTAAGCTTCTGATTGTCAAATGACATAGGCTTGGCTTGGTTGGTTAGAATAAGGCTGATGCGGCATATAATCTCTTGCAAATATCATATGATCAACTTTGTGCCTTAAATGATTATGAATAATAAAAATGCAGCAACAAGTGTCATGTTTTCAGGTTTTGAAATAGTTGAGTAAGGGAGATCATGACTTGCTTAAACTGAAAAATACATTTGATCTCTAGCATGGCTTACACTACTTTATGTATCTCATTGATGCGATAGTGTAAGTAACCTGATAGTATGACTCGGATGAGCTTTGTTTGGTATGTATATGTTATAATATGCTCATAACATTTAAAAATTTCTCTTTTGAATCTTGCTGAATACATTGTCAAAGGGGGAGAAATATGTATAAGGAGAGATTTTTTTTACACTTTGCATATGTTATATACTTTCTTCCTCCCTGATTTTAAAAAATGGGGAGAAATTAATAAAGGGGGAGAAATGAGTTTTCAAAGCTTTTCAAAACTTTTCATAAGCCAATGTTCGGATTTTAATTGGTGTTGCCAATGCATTCATCAAGGGGGAGATTGTGAGACCTATGTGTGCTGAATACATTGGCAATTAGGATAAAAGTTAGCATTAACATTCAAAGTTTTGAATATTGCCAAAACATTCTTCTGTGGCAAGGTCCGACAAGTTCTTTGTTAGGTTCGCCAAGTGTTGGCAAAGTCCGGAGAGCTTCTGCAAGGTCCGGAGAGCTTCTGTGAGGTCCGGAGCTTGTTTTTAGGGAGCTCTCGTGAAGTTCAACTCGTAGAACTGCAGCGTCTTGTTTTTCCTTTTAACTCGCAATGTTTCAAACTTGCTTTATGGGAAGGTTTGCTTAGTATTAATTTGCTAAGTTTGTGGTGTGTTTTGGTGGTTATGGCTGTTATCATTTGATATGGTTTGCAACATGCTTATGTGACGTGCTCATGTAAGGTGTTGTGGTTTTCGAATTAACGTGAGTCAAGTCGAGGACTTGTGCTCGGAAGAATTGGTTGTTTATTCATGTGCAGGTGTTGCTTGAGTTCAAGACATGGCTGGTGACGGGATCCTTGGACTAGTCTCAGGGAGGAGATGAGGTTCCAACAACCAAGTTCGGGAGGAGCTGTGGTTGAGTTGATCGGGAGGTCGCGCAACATGTTTGGATCAAGGGCAGTGCATATGAAGGTTGCGTGTACGTCGTTGGAAGGTGTTTGCACGTGTGAAAGGAGTGCATGGACGTGGCAATATTGTTCCAAGGCGTGATGGAGAGAAGTGGACGTAAAGAATTGTTCGAAAAGGTCCAACCGGCTGGATTGCGTACTCAGGCTGAGGCTGAGTCGGATATGGCTCAAATATGGAAGATTTGAGTTGGTTATGATAGGATTTCGTGCTAGGCACGAAGTTGAGTTGTTTTAGGAATGTTTAGGACGTTGCTAAGGTGTTTGGAAGTCTCACGATTGCTTCTATCTGTGAATAGGAGAGTCCTGAGCAGTTATGGTAAGTTAGGATACGAGTCCAATTAGGAGTAGGAGTCCTAGATTGGATTGATTAGCCTGTGGGCTGGCTATAAAAGCAAGGGAGGCCAGAGCTCTCGTGGGGAGAGAACTTTGGGCTGTTCCTCTTGTGTTTCTATTGAATAAAGTTCATAGTTTCGAGGAGCTTTTGTGTCTTGTTCGTCCGATTTGTTTTTCGTCAAGTCTTTCTCGCCGAGTTTCTCGACAGACCGACGTTGCTTCGGTGTTTCTTTCATAACTCGAGTTTTACAGATCCGATTGATGTGATTATTTTTGGGTTGTCTTCACAACTCAATTGTCTATCATCTGTGAAATTTTCATGAGCTTCGGATCTGTAGTTTTCTGGATACACGAGTTTCTTTGCAGCATTGCAGATCTGTTTTATATCGGGTAGAACAGATTGATCTTCGTTTAATGTTTTGATCGTATCTCAAGTTTTACTTCGTGTTTTCAAGTGATTATTGTTGCATTAGATCCGTGACTTGATTCTCTACCTCTCTACTTGATTTGTCACAGTTGAACAGGTTTCAAAACACTTGCACACACGGTTTCTTTAACCGATTGATTTTTTGCTGAGGGGTTTTTGTTGTTTCCGCTGCGAAAAGTTTTAATCTACCATTCACCCCCCTCTGGTAGCTTTTCACGTGCTCTTCGATCCTACACCGGATCTTAAGTCCATCTTGGAAAATATCTTCACTTCGACCAACTGATCAAACAACATGTCGATCCGTGGCAACGGGTACTTGTTTTTGATTGTTACGACATTTAATGGACGGTAGTCCACGCAAAGCCGTAACGTCTCATCCTTCTTATTGACAAATAATGCCGAACAGCCCCATGGCGAGGAGCTCGGCCTAATAAAACCCTTCTCCAGAAGGTCCGTGAGCTGAGTCTTCAGTTCAGCCAACTCCTTGGGCGCCATCTTGTACGGCCTTCAGGATATTGGTATGGTTCCCGGTGCAAGTTCAATCTTGAACTCCACCTCTCTATCGGGTGGCATCCCCGGCAAGTCATCCGGGAATACATCAGGGAACTCTCGGACCACTGGAATATCTTCCAATCTGATGGTTGTGGCTTGATAGACACTTGGAAGTTTTATTTCTGGACTGTTCAGAAATAAAGAGTGAGACTCGTGCACTTCTGAGTTCAGGTGCACAACTCGGAGGACGGTGTCTAAAACAGCGCCGTGGCGGGTTAACCACGACATCCCTAGGATGACATCGACCTTTTGTCCCTCTAAGATTATGAGAGACGTAGGGTAAACTCTACCCTCTAAGCACAATGGCGCTTTTGGGACCATCATGCTTGCTGAAATTTTCCCACCCGGTGAACAGATCACATAAGGACTATCAGCGGGTAGTATTTGCAAGCTATATTTATCAATGAAAGCTTGGCTAATGAAGCTATGCGTGGCGCCTGAATCAAACAATACTATAGCGGGATGATGGTGGAGTTGGAACATACCCGCAAGGATTGGCTCGCCCTCCGGCACGTCCTCTATGGCAAGCTGGTGGACGGTGTCGGGCCTAGGGTTTGCCCGCCGCGCATTAGTAGGGTTCCGGGGTTGATTCCTCCCCGGAAACTGCGGTGCCACTCTGCCGCCTTGCCTCTCCGGGCAACTGCTCGCGAAGTGTCCTAGACGACCACACTTGTAACATGTGGCCACTGTTGGTGTAGTGCTCGGGGGACGAAAGCCCGGCATGCGCTGCTGAGGTGCATACGCACGCGGCATCGCCCGCTGCTGCTGTTGTTGTGGAGGTGGTGCTGGCAGTGCCGGCCTGAATGCCGGTAAAGAATACGGCCGACTGCGGAACGGCATCGACCGCTGTGGTGGCTGCCAGCGTGGACCTGATGGTGGGCGATTCACCATCCGAAACTTCTAAGAAGGACCACCTCCTTCTCCGCTGCTCTGCGGCGCGCTTCGCTTCCTCTCCGCCGCCGCTAACTCCTTGCCGGAGTCCTCCTGAACAATCGCAGCATCAATGATGTCGTTGAGGCTGCCGTGATTGAACATCGCCAACTTGTCCTTCAGGAGCGGGTTAAGCCCCTGGTAAAAGTGGTCCTGCCGCTTTTCGTCAGTATCTGCGTGATACGACGCGTAGAGCGCGAGATCGTTGAACGCTCTGGAGTATTCCAGTGCGTTCCTGCTCCCTTGTTGCAGGTGTAGGAATTCCTGCGTCTTCCTCTTCATCAAACCTGGCGGTATATGATAGGCCCTGAAGGCCGTCCGGAACTCCATCCAGGTCATCACTCGGTCGGTGGGCTGTGAAGCACAGAAGTTGGCCCACCACGCGCTCGCGGATCCTTGGAGCTGCTGGACCGTGAACTGAGTCTTGCGCTGCTCGCTTATCTGGAGCAGCCCGAACTTCATCTCTATCACGCGGAGCCAGTTGTCCGCGTCAAGAGGTTCATCCGCCCTTGAGAATACAGGGGGATGAGTCGCCAGGAAGTCGGAGTAGGAGCTCTGTTGACGCTCCTCATGATCTTGACGTCTCTCTGCGTGAGACGTATTGGCAATAAGAGTTTGCAGCAACTCCGTGTGCTGCTGATGTGAACCCGCCATTGCCGCGACGATGTCGGCCAATGTAACCGTTGGCAGTGGCGGTGGCGGTGTTTTCTGTTGCTGTTGTTGCTGCTGTTGTCCCGAGGAGTCCTCGGGAGGCTGTTGGGAGGTCTCTCCCCCTTGGCTAGTACCCCCAACATCAGGGTTGGCATGAGTACGCGTCATTCTGAAATTCAAAACAGCAGCGATTAGCACATGTCTTACTTAAAATTCCATATGTAACAGTAGGTATTGAAGTGACACATGATTAATTTGCACAACATTCACATATATTGATAAAGCATAAATTTTATACAAGATACATTATTCTCGGGTCTCCGAGAAGTCGTGCTCATGTCGTCACTACCTATACATACGCTACTGTCTACACGACATGTCACCGATTACAAAATTTGGGCTACACTACCCTAGCTGCCATACATGGCAACTGTAACCCCCTACTCGGAGTAGAACTCGACCTCCTGTGGGTCGTCCTCCTCCGGTACCTCTGCTGGTGGCTCTGGATCTACCACCTCTTCTCCCATCTCGGGTTCTCCCATTGCTGGAAGACCCAAGACCACCGGTATGCCCAATACCAGAGGTACGAGGTCCTGCAAAGCATGCACCTCGTCCATAGCCTGGTTGTAGTCCTCTTCCCAGCCTTGGCCTTCCTCAATAGCGTCGTCCCGCTCTTGAGTAAGTTCCTCGTTCTGCTGGGTCAGATTCTGTACCAGTTCTTGTAACGCCGTGATGTCGACACGGCTTTTCCTCTTCGCCTTCTTCAGACGATGCAACTGATTATGTTGTTCATTCAGTCGCTTGATCGTCGGAAGGAGCACATTGCGGAGTGCGCTGTGAGCACTCTCGAAATGGTCTCCACGGCTCGTGCTCTCCTTGAGCTTCGTGGCGAGATGCTCCGTATGAACAGCTTGGCTGTCCATCACGGCGTTTCCCGCCCTCATCTGGAGGCTGAGATTTGCCTCCGCGGGGTTGTACCTTGGGCAACTCGGGTCCGTTGCCTCCAGGTACCTCTCTTCCCACACATGCTGAGCCCGTCCCTCCACCGGAACGAGCGCGTATGGAGTGCCCTCCATAGCCTGCACGTGCAGTTGGCAGAAACGTGACATGGTGTCACGGGCTGCCACTTGCCACATCCCTTCGGGTTGTCTACCTTTCACCGTGACGGTGAACGGCACCCACCCGGGTGGCGTTGGTCCTGCAGGGACTTCGACATGGATTGTCCACGTCTTGTTCCCTTCTTCGCCTTTTTCCTTGGCGAAGTATTGCGGCATCTGGTTATATCCGAAATATTGAAGCATCTGCCTCAATGTTTCCGGATAACCGCTGTGGTGAGAACAGTGGGATACCACCCACCCGTTCTCCAACTGCTTATCTGCTGTCATCTGTAAAAATATATTTGAGAAATGTTAAATATTTATTTAAACAGTAAACTATGGAGTTATAACATAAGACATGTCATTGAACCCATAAAACTTGGAAACATAGTTCAGATTTTAAGCAAATTTGACTGCTGATCTGCTGTTCAACATGACAGCCCTGACCAGTTTCCATATCAACCTGATTTAGGCCATACTAAAGGCAAAACCAGTTCTGGGGCTTAACATCAAAGTTAAAGATAACTTCAATATATTTCCAGAAAGTATTTGCTTGGCCTATGATCTGTCCTGGTTCAAAAGTTATGAGATGTCAAAGTTAACAGAATTTCTGGAGAAAATTGGACAGCACCTCCCTGCTTTAGGTACTGATTTGATCCAAGAATCCCAGTTAATTCTGTTCCTAATCTGACAAAACTTTCTGTTACAAAGTTTTAACCTATCTCATAAGCTTTCCAGAACTACCTCATTTTCTATTTTTGGAGTTTTAAGCAGGAAGTTATGCTTAATTTACAGAGAGTTTACAGAGAGTCTTTACTCTGTCCTGTTTTCTGGACAGTTTCAACTCTACTGCATTTTTCGATTGGTTAAGGGATGAAACACCTCTGGACCTTAACATAAAAGTTGTAAAGATTTTCCAAAGCTTTCCAGAAAGTATTATATGACCCCAACCTCGAAAGAACTCAACCTCTACCTCTGATTAACTTCAGCCTTGATTCAGCTGAAAACAGAGTGCTCTGCCCTTAACAACCTATAAGTTGAAAACTTGTTAACTTTGAATATCCTGTTCAAGGGAAGGAGTTACATCAAGTTTTACTACTTTATATCAAAACCTTCAAGTTTTAAATGAAGTTGTTCATTTAGTTGGGTGTGACGTCGATGCGTCACCAGATTTTGTCGGTACTACGTCCTCACAAAGAAAAACCTATACTGGACTTAGCCGGCCTCGTTAATTCAGTGACACTAAACGTCACTCGCACACAGATGCTACACGTCTACCGTTTCGTGGTTAGGCTACCTGCAGAAACTCAAACAATCGTCAGACTCGGCTGCACACCGAGCCCGGAATCCATACAGTTCGTACACCCGGCCGTCATCACTCGCCCGGATGTTCTCAAGCCAAACACGCCTTGAGTTACGTGTTCACGTTTCAGACCAGGTGACGGGGTCTCCCAAATTGCACCACGCACGCCAGGGACAGACGTTGCTCAAATACCCCAAACGACATGAAGAGTCGTAGAGGATATCAAAGCGGGTCGGGTTACCTGCCACCCGTGGGGCTCCACCCTTCAGCTTGTGCGCACTGATGGACAGCGCTTACGTGTACCCCCCCCCCCCCCCCCCCAAGACATAAACGTCCCGAGATACACGATTTTCTGACATAAACAAATAGGTTAGTATGCCACTTTCTATATGCTAATAACATCCTTATACGGGCTACTAACTCGTTCCTCACTGGATTTTTGAAAAATATGACCTTTGTAGTGCGTTAAACCTCAAGCGAGCTCTGATACCACGCTGACACGACCCCACGGTCTTGTTGAGCCAGGATCACGCTGAGGGGTGCTGCGTTGCACAACACCGGATAACACACATCAAAGGTACAAAGCGGAAGCGAAATTTTATTACATAAACGAGTTTATGAACATGATTACATCAAAATAGGTCCAGTCTACACTCACGGGCGTAGACTACGCATCAAGTCCACATTCAGACCTTGAACGTGTCCTTGCTAGCACACACGCACACTAACTCTGCGGCGTGCACGACTCCCACTCGACGGGGTTCCCCTCCTGGGGTTCCGTCTCCTCTTCGGGAGTCCCTTCCTCATAGAACCCTGCAAAAGCTTCAAACACAAGCAGTGAGCACGAAGGCTCAGCAAGTCTGACCCGTCTCACCTAAACATGGAACTTCTACATGAGGGGTGATGGGTACATGAGGTAGAATCATTTGCAAAGGACTCGCCTAATTAGTGGAACCTTACTTTCAAGTTTTAGCAGCAGGTTGTGGAGAACCTTACGCTAAGGCACATGAGAGAGCCGCAATCAAACAAGAAACGCATTTATCTCATGTACTTTGCCCAAAGTTGAAAAGAACTTTAGTTAGCTCTAGACTACAGCAAATCATTAACAATCAAGTCCATCTTTCAATCAGCAACATTTTAACATGCAACTAGCCTGTTCTTTCTACGTCACGGTACAGTGAACAAGTGTTACTCACTGACCACGAGGGACGGCGATTATAATCGATTTACACCTGCAGGGTTACCCGAACAACCCGTCACGTACGCCCGTACTCGATGTTGCCTACAACAACCATCACGGACACCGTACGCAACTACCTTTCACCCGTTAGCCAAATGTTGAACCGGTCTAATCGTCCCGAGCAAGAGGTCTCTGCACGCGCATCTTAGTGCCGCCAGCCGATTTACACCTCGAGCTCTCAACCTACCCTCTGAACGACCAGCTATGCCTCAACACCCAGCTACCCGAGTTACATCGGTTTCCCGGTTCCCATATATCCGGTAGGTCTTCGGTACTGTTCTAGCTTGTTCAACAGGCCCGCACACGGCTCGGTCCTCAATCGACACAAGCGGAGCTACAGCACACAGGCCCCAAAGTCCTGCTGCTCTTACTCTCCGCTCGGTCTCATCTTTCTTGCCATGTATATCATGTGCTATCTCTACCCGAGCGATGTGCCTCTAGCCTATTCTCGCGAGTAGTTCCAACTACTCGACTTGTAACGATTCCTACACTATCTTAGCATTGCAGTAGCTAATGGGGTTTGCAATCCTAAACCCAATCCATGGTTTTCTTGGCTATGCAGTTGGGTTTCCACACAAGACTCTAATGCAAAGAATCATAATACTCAAGTAAGTGCTCAAAACAATAAAAATTTGTAAAAACGGTTAACACAAACCGGGGCTTGCCTTGCTGCTCTTGGTCGTAGGCTAGTTGTTCCTCTGGAGTAACGAAGTCTAGGACTTCGGGTTCCTCCTCGACCTTAGCGACTACATGATAGAAGAGGTACATGTATCAATTTAAATGCATTTTTATTGAGTTTGAAGTTGTGAAGTCTATAACCCTTACTAGCCAGACCCAATGACTGTGAAACTTTTACTGGGGCTTGGTTACAAACTAAACAGAGATTTGGTCAAGTTTTAGTTGCAGCAAAGCTCATTTGAGCCCTCCACAATTAATTATGTACTTGACCTTAATTAAAGGCTTTTAGGGTGTTCTAAGGATTTTCATGAAACAAACTATAACTTTCTGAAAACTAGATTTTCATAGGGTTCTAATGGAATTGGTCTCACTTAATTTGAAGGTTCCTAGCTAAAGATATGAGCTAAACAATTTCAGAGAAAATTCTGAAAATGTTTCTGAACATTTTCTATTTTCTCTGGAACAGTTTCACTAATCACACCATTAGGTGGACCAAATGAGCTCAAATGGGTCTGAAATTTTTATGGTAGTTCAGGGATATTTTGGTGAACATCCCAGCAAAATTTCAGGATTCCCTCCAAAGGATTCTCCAGTTAAAATTCCTAACAGTTTAAACTTTGAGGAATTAATTCTGGAGAAATAAGGGTTTTCATGAAGTGAAACTTGATTTTCTGGAAAGTGCTCAGAGAGCTGAATCCAACAAAATTTGGTTCACTCGATTTGGAGCTTCCTAGCCAAAGTTATGAGGATTTGAAGTTTGAATGGAATCTGAAAATCGGGAGAAAAGTTTAAATCTGCCGGGGCCCGCAGGGACACGTGTTGAGCGCCGAGGCGACAGCACACGGCGGCTCACAAGGTTTTTGCGCGCCAGCACACCCGATCTCGGCCGCAGTACGATCCCGATTCAAAATATCTCCCGCTGACAGCTGGGGTCCATCCCCTTCATCAACCTCTCGCCGCCCGCGCTCTGCCGCCGGGGGACCTCGCCGGATAGCTCGCCGACAGCTTCTGTGGAGCTCCAAACTCCACGATCTTGGCCGCCCCTGCCTACTTTCACTCGGGGAACAGGATTCTGGGGTCAGATCGTCATGACAATGGCCGGTACATGGTTAGCGACGAGCCGCCGCCTCGGAAAAACTTCGGCCGTGTCGGCTGACTCCCCTAGCACCTCAACTACTCGAGGAACCGGCCGGAAGCATCAGTGGACCTCAGGGAAGGTCAACATGAGCTTGAGGCAGCTCGGGGGAGGCCCGAAGTAGTTCCTCACCGTGCGCCCGATGCCTCCCGTTTGTTCCGCCGTCGGTAAACTTCGAATTACGCCGGGTACAGAGGTCCTCCGGCCAAAGGTTGTGAAGGCAACTTGTGCGTTACCGTGTCTAGTTTGTGTGAGAGCGGATTGAGGCCCTCTAATCCTTTCCAGAGTACGAATTCAACGGAACCGTACCCGAAGGTCGTTCTGCACACAGAAAGGAGAAAACTGGAAATTCACCG
Organism: Neostapfia colusana; assembly: GCA_030760725.1. Classification (NCBI taxonomy): domain Eukaryota; kingdom Viridiplantae; phylum Streptophyta; class Magnoliopsida; order Poales; family Poaceae; genus Neostapfia; species Neostapfia colusana. The sequence continues at coordinate 68,856,761 of JASWHV010000015.1, forward strand.
CCGGTGAGCAAACACTCGGGCTGTGGCTCGGGGGTGAGCAGCACCGGTCACCAGCGCGTCCAAGGGTGCCTTGGCTCGGGCGTGACAACGCCCCAGTTGGGCTGTCCACGGGAGCCCGAAGTGCGGCGGCGTTAGGTCACCGGATTGAACTCTCGGTATAGCCGAGATCGACCGGTTTCAGCTGAATTCTAGCAGCGGGGAAGACGGAGGAAGGTTTCTAGTACCTTGCCGTGGCCCTGGAGGGGACGGAGAGGCGGTTATCAAGCTTCCCTGATCAGCTCCGAGTGATCGGCAGCGATGGCGCGGTTCTGATGCGAGGAGGCAGCAGAGTGTGCGGTGATCGCTCCGATCAGGGCGGTGGCGTAGATAAGGGGGCTGCGAGGCGGTTCAGCACGTCGGGGCGGCAAGCAGGTGGTGTCCCGGTCACCTTTTCGCCGTGGCGGCTGCTCAGTCCGGCGCAAGAACCCGAGCTGGGTTTTCAGTCGGTTTGAGTTGGAGTAGTGGCTGACATGTTTGTCCCACTTCCAATTTTAACCTCTGAAATTTACTCCTAATCACTGTTGTAAACAGTGAGCCCCAAAATACCCATGGTGATTCAAATTATTCACCCATGAGCCATTTGAATTGATCAAAATTCAAATTGGGTTTGGTTTGAGTGAATTTCAGCACAAGTTCAGTTTTGAATTGAAATAAAGTTTGAATTTATCCCACTTAGCTCATGTCAAGATCAACTCCAAATGGAGTGAAAATAGGTGTGTGAGCTCACAAAAATGTGCTGAATAAGAATATGCCTCCCACTTTTAAATTCATGGGATAAAAACAGTTTGAATTTGAATATGGTTTCAAACTGCCCTCTTTCTAACTATACCCAAAATGACCTCAAAGAGGTTTTGAATTTGGATGAAACTTGGCATGGACATCCTTAGCAATGTGTAGGAGTTTTCATATGTCCAGCCCACCTAAATCACATGTGGGAAATACCACTTTTGCAATATGTGAGTTTGTTCTCTAATGAGCATGTTGATGGTGGTTACTTGCTCTTCATTTGTGTTCATCAACTTACTTCAAATGAGGTGTGGTGATGAACACTTCAAGTAGGTGTCAAAAACTGAGGCCCTTACAATCAAATTCAATGGAAACATTATTGTCAGTGGTAAAACGGCGAACAGAAAGTAAGTTTTGAATGAGATCCGGAGTGACAAGAATGTTTTTAAGCTGGAAAGTACCCGGAAGACCAGAATCACCTACTGAGGTGACCAGAAGAACGGACCCATTCCCAACAATGATAGATGAAGGAAAAGAGGGATTGGGAGGATGGGTGGAAGAGAGTATACCGGGATTAGGAGTGGTATGATATGATGCTCCGGAATCAACTACCCAGTCGGCACCTGGTGGAGTAAGGTGCATGGTGCTGAAGGAGGAAACAAGCGACCGTCGATCCCACGCCGACGGTGGCTCCTGAAGAGGTTCCGATGGCTCCGAGTTCCCAACAGGGTAGTCAGTGCCTCCGTAGGTCGGGGCTGACTGTCCGCCAGAAGAGTATCCAGGCCCACCATATGCCTGAGCTGGCGGAGCACCAACACTGTGGGCTGGTCCACTGTAGCCCGGGGTAGCCGCGAACGCCGACTGGGGACGTGGTGGTCGTGGAGGCTGAGAACCCAGGGACGGTCCAGGACACATGTAGATCTGGCCAGTCCACGGGTTGTAGGGTGTGGACCAGGGTGTGCCTCCCTGGCCGGTACCACCACTACCACCAGTAGTCGAAGCCGTGGGGTTTCTGCCTGCACTGCTGCCACCACGACCGCCATTCTTTCCTCGGCGACGACAGTTTCCACCTCCTGTATTGGTAGGAGTAGAAGGTGGTCGTGACGATGGTCCACCAGCAGCTGGTAAGGGTGGACGGGGGGGCTGCCCGGAGCCATAGAAGGCCGTGGCAGGTCCGGAGCCAGTAGAGCCTCCTGCAGTGATCTCCTCAAGTTCAAGATCAGACCATACCTTCTCGAAGGTAGGTAGTGGCTCCAGTCGGAGTAGTCACGTCCGTAGGTGACAATAGCGCTCATTCAGGCCCTGAAGGACCCGAAGAACAAGAGCGCTGTCGGTGACCGGCTCACCAAGGTCACGTAGGGCATCCGCCATGCCCTTCATCTCCCGACAGTAGGTGGAGATAGAACGATCACCCTGGACGGTGTTCTGGAACCGAGTGCTGATGTGGAGGGCTCGAGTCGCGCGGTTCCCTAGAAATCGTTGCTCAAGGACTAGCCAGGCCTGTCGAGGAGTGCCGCCACCGCGCTGCCTGACGATGTCCTGTAGCTCCTCTGTCAGGGAGCCAAGGATCCAGGATAGTACCAGGCTGTCCATGCTGATCCAGGACACCTGTACTGAAGACTCGTCCTGGAGGACGTGGTCATCGAGGCAGTAGCGCCTCAGCGTGAGGAGAACCATATCACGCCACCGGGCATATGAGGTGCACTCAGAGCTGAGAAAACCGGCACGATCGTCCGTATGTTCTGAATCCCTGCGGCCTGCGCATGAAGAGCAGCCACAAGTGAAGTCGAGTACGTACCAACGTCCGAGGGAGGCTCTTGGACAGCACTCGTCGATCGGCGAGCACTCTCCTCTAGTTGGTGGGATCGTGACGCCACGGAGGCACGCTCCTGCTCTAGGGCAAGGGCGAATGCCCGCTCCCGTTCATGAGAGGCGGCCAGTGCTGCGGCGATGTCAGAGGTATCCGCAGTGTCGGTGCCGTAGAAGAAGCTGTGTTCTCAGCAGAAGCACCGGCGACTGGGAACGGAATCGGCGGGATCGCCGTGGTGCTCCCGTTGATGTCGAGGCCGGTCGAGTCCCGTAGCACGCAAGTACCTGCCATGAAGGTGACAGCAGTGGCGGGGTTGCTGGTGGCACCGACGAGGGGTCCACCGGCAGCTGCGGCCCCTCCAGAGGAGGCGGCACCCCCTTCAGAGGCTGCAGTGCCTCCAGAATCGGTGGACCAGAGGGAGGCAACCCCTCCAGGGGGGGTGGCAGCGGCCCCTCCAGAGGAGCCCCCCCCCCCCCCGTGCGCGCGCGGCCCACATCCGGGTGGGGGCGACCCGAATCCGGGCGGAGCTGCCCCGATCCAGGGCGCGACGGCCCCGGATCCGGATGTGGTGGCGGCGGCGGCCCAAGGTGGGGTGGCGGCGGCCCCTTCCTGCGTGCGCGACTCCCATCCAGCGACTGGCGGCGCTCTGGCGGCGCACCAGGGGCGGCGGTCGGCGTGAGCCCAGGGCTGTGGCTGCGGCGGCTGGGCCATTAGGATTAGGTTTAGCCCTAATCCTAATTATTTCTAGCTAATGATACCATGAAAGAGGGTTAATGATAGCTGTATTAGATGATAATCAAATGCTGGGTACATGTCTGATTATACAGAGGGATTAGGAGGGGAGAAAAGACTAAAGTACCTCTAACCCTAATCCCTCTCTAATGACTAATATGCCCCTGTGATACACCCTTAATTACAGTGTAGTTAAGTAGCATACTCGTACCATGGTTGTTTATTCTGAAAGGTGTGCCGCGTGAAGAAGATCGTAGCTGCTTAGCCACGTGTGTCCATGGGAATCGAGCAGACATGATCATTATTCCCCGGTTCTCAAGAGGCAGTAACAGCCAGAAAAAATCCTCTACATGCAGACGGTGTCCTTGTGTCTGGTCGCATCCACCATTCAACGGGGTGAGTGCTTTGACGAGATATGATGACATCAACCACGATCACATCTTTACAAGTCTTTTCGGTTAGGATCACATGAAATCAATCAAAGTCTATAAAAGCAGTCGACTAAAATTGTTCACGAACAAATAACAAAGATTGGAGTGTTGGGTTCGACTCGACTAAAGTATTTGTGATGTTAGTTTAGCTCTTTAACAAAAGCCGAGTCTGATTTCAAAGACTTGGACTTGAGGACAAAAATTTGTAGATAGGGTAACTTCAGCCATGTCGAGTAAATTTAAAATTCAGTTCTTAAAAAAAATCTATTATGTTCTTTATAATTTGCCAAGACCCTCTACAACTGTCTTGGTATCTGATTCAGTATGGCCAACTCGATATGACCGACTTTGAGTTGTTCGACTCAACGTATGGTCACTAGATAGGTCATGACAAAGGAATTGATCAATTCAAAGCTCATGAAGACACACACAATCTAGGATTATCAACATTACAACTTTAACAAGTACATAACCTCACTACAGGAAACTCGATCATTTGCGACGGCTAGAATTATTTGCGACGGCGTCCCGTCGCAAATAAAGTAAATTGCGACGGCTAACCCTAACCCGTCACAAATAACGGAGCCATCACAAATAGTACCCTATTTGCGACGGCTGCGACTGTAGCCATCGCAAATAGCATTAAGTTGCGACGGACAGACCTGTGGCCGTCGCAAATTAAGCAGTCGTCACAATTAAATGCTTGTTTGCAATGGCTGATGGAGATGCCGTCGCAATTAAGGGAGCCGTCGTAAATGACTCCGATATAGTCGACTGGGCACCTCACGGTTCAGACAATTCTTGCCACCGCCGTGCCTCCACCTCCTGCGCCGCGCCTCCACCTCCCGCGCCACCGCCGCGCAGCCGCTGCCGCGCAACCACCGCGCCCCAGCGCCTCGGGGCCGGCTCCCTTGGCTTCCAGCGGTTGCCTCCCTTGCCGCCGGCCCGAGCGCTCAGGTCCTTCACCGCCGGCATACTCCAACCGACCGCCGGCCGCACCCCAGCGCGTCGCCGCCCGCCGGCAGCCTCCAGCCGGTCGCCGACCGCGCCCCAGCGCACCGCCACCCGCTGCCCACCTCCAGCCGACCGCCAGCACCTCCCTTCCCCGCGTGCGACTCCCTGCCCGCCGTCTGCTTCTCGAGGTGACAAACGAAGACTTCAACCTTATACTGCATGAATTACAACATATATTACTTGAAGATCACATTTGGTCAAAATTTGATAAAAAAGTTTATGCTTTTTATCAGTTTTATGTTTATCATATGTGTTGTGGATATTAGTTAGTGTGATCTTTTGAATGTATGTGTTGAATGTTCATGTCTTCATGTTTTATAACTTGTAGCTATGAGTTGATTCATAGAAATTGAAATCTCAGGACATGGTTGTATTTTTCATTGCCAAACTATAGCTGTCACTTGCTGTTTTATTATTGGCAGAAATCATTTTTGATTAATGATGATTGCTTGTTAGGGATGTCAAACATGATTTGCAGTTTTAGTAAGATTGATGCTATTCGTGTAATAGAAAGATGTACTTCCCCCCGTCGCGCCCCGCCGCGTCGCCTCCCGCCGCGCGCACGCCGCCTCCCACCACCATGCCCCGCCGCGGCCGCCACCTCCCGCCGTCGCGCCAGCCGCCTCCTGCTGCCCGTCGCCTTCCGCTGCCGCGCCGCACCCGCCGCCTCCCGCGTGTGCCTATTTTGTGTTGAACATGTTATTTTATGTAGTGGTTGTAGTCAGGAGCATATATACTAGGCCAATGCTCGTATAAAGTTTTATTTGCGACGGCCAAAGAAAAAGCCGTCGCTAGTAAAATAAATTGCTTCGGTTTCCTGTAGTGCCTGTCCTCTTCCTCCTCGCGCCCCCGCGCCTCCCCGTGGCTGCCCTCGCCGGAGAGCTCGCCGGAACGGTGTTCCCGTGCCCCCAACCTTCGCCAAACTCACCGTCGTTCGTCAGCAGGATGTCGTTAGTTACAACAACCTCCCGCGTGTGAAAGACGGGCCCCAACGGGTGGTTTTCTCCCGTTCATTCCCCCTCTTTCATTATTTTCTCGTCTCCTCCCTTGTTGTTGGACAGTTGACCCCAAAGCTTGAAGAACTGCACCATTTTTGAGGGGTGCAGTGTAAAAGAAGCAAGGTTATGCTGCCAAAATTTTGTTGGGCTTCAGATATTTTGTCTCGTCAGAAGCAGGATAAATCCTGCATATACACTACAGGAAACACGATGATTTGCGACGGCTAAGATTATTTGCGACGGCCGACCGTCGCGAATAAATTAAATTGTGACGGCTTACCCGAGGACGTCACAAAAAAAGAAGCCGTCGCAAAGAGGATTCAGTTTGTGACGGCTCTGACTTCAGCCGTCGCAAATAGATATTGATTTGCGACGACCAGACATGGGGCCGTCGCAAATTAATAAACCGTCACAAATAAATGCCTATTTACGATAGCCAGAGAAACGGCCGTCACAAGTAAAATAAATTGCGACGGCGAACCCTAGGACCGTCGCAATTAATGGAGCCGTCACAAGTTATAGTGATATAACCGGTCGGCCTCCTTCCCGACTCACGTCACTTCCACCGCCGCCACTGCGCCCACCTCCCCGCTGCACCCGCCGCATCCCGCCGCGCCCGTCCGCCTCCGGCGCCGGGCCCCCGCCGCCCACCGCCTCCCGGTGGCTCCCGCGCCCGGCCGCCCGACCGCCTGCCGCCTCCCGGGTCCGGCGCCCGGCCACCCATCGCCCGCCGCCTCCCTGCTCCAGCTCCGGCGCCCAGCCACCCGCCGCCCCCGCCTCCCGCCTCTGGGTGGTTTTCTCCCGTTCATTCCTCCTCTTTTGTTATTTCCTCGCCTCCTCTCTTGTTGTTGGACAGTTGACACCAAAGCTTGAAGAACTACACCAATTTTGGGGGGTGCAGTGTAAAACAAGCGAGGTTATGCTGCCAAAATTTTGTTGGGCTTTAGGTATTGTGTCTCGTCAGAAGCAGGTTAAATCCTGCATATATTAACGATAATTTCTTCGGCTTTAAACTGTAGAGTCAAACATGGGTGAAGACCGTAGTTGGATGTATACTGGCTAGAAGAGCAGAACTGGTGGTCACTCGGAATAGTGGTACATCAAGTTAGATAAATTCTTGGATCGAGCATTTTCATTGTCAACTGATGATAAGGTGCGGTGCCCATGTACGAAATGCCGGAACACCAAGTTTTTTAGCAGATTGGAACTATCGTTTCACTTATGTCGAAACGGTTTCACGCCAAGTTATGAGGTGTGGACCTTCCACGGCGAGACTAAACCTCGGGACATAGTAGAAGTGGATGAGGATGATGATATAACGGGGGTTGATAGGATGGATGAGATGCTAGAAGCTATGGAAGTGGAGGATCCTCTTACAAAGGAGGCAGACGATTTCTTCGAGGAGCTCAAGAAATAATAATAGCCGTTGCATGAACACACGAATGTGACCGTCCTTGCTTTTTTTATCAGATTTATGGCAATTAAGTCTAAGTATTTTTTTCTATCAACTGCTACAATGATATCATGAAAATAATATGCGATATCCTTCCACAACCTCACAAAGCGCCTAAAGATATGTATCAATTGAAGATCCGGATATCTGGTCTTGGTATAAATTATGAGAAAATCGATGTGTGCCCAGATAACTGCATGCTATTCTGGAAAGAGCACGCCAACGAGAACATGTGCTTGAAATGTGGTAAACCGAGGTATGTCGAAGTTCTTAATGACGATAGCGATAATGTGATGACAGATGTCGCACATAAGCGGCTTCTTTACTTACCTGTGACACCTCGGTTAAAGCGGTTGTTTCTTTCAAAAAGAACTGCTAGACACATGAGATGGCACAAAGAAGGTAAACGTGAGAACAAAGAATTCTTGACGCATCCGTCCGACGGTGATGCATGGAAGGCGATAGACCATTTCAATCCAGAATTTTCTCGTGATGCGAGAAATGTTCGCCTCGGGTTAGCGACAGACGGATTCTCACCGTTCAGTACAAACGCCACACCATACTCCTGTTGGTCCGTCTTTTTCATTCCCTACAACCTGTCACCGGCTTTGTGTATGAAGAACGAGTTCATGTTCCTCAGCCTCATTGTACCTGGACCTGATCATCTTGGGTCACGTCTCAACGTGATGTTGAAACCGCTGATCGAAGAATTGAAAGAGTTGTGGACAAGAGTCGAAGCGTACAACAGTTACAAGAAGCAGAAATTAAACTTTTGAGCTGCTTATTTGTGGTCCGTCCATGATTTGCCGGCATACGACATGTTTTCTGAATGGAGCACTCACGGTCGTTTGACGTGTCCGATATGTGCTTCGGACACGGATTGGTTTCGACTAACTCATGGAGGCAAGATATCTTACTTCGATTGTCACAGACGTTGGTTGCCTTCGAATCACATATTTAGGCAACAGAGGCATGTCTTTAGAAAGAACACCGTTGTCACTAAAGGACCACCGAAACGTCTCAACGGGTCAGAAATTTCTGATATGTTGGATAAACTGGAGCCAGATGAAGGTCGTCCTGGATATTTCGTAGGTTATGGCGTGGAACACAATTGGACTCACATATGTGGACTTTGGGAGCTACCGTATGTGAAGTCGTTGATTCTAATACACAACATTGATGTGATGCATCAGAAGCGTAACATGAACGAAAGTATCATAAGCACATGCATGGATATGTCTGACAAAACGAAAGATAATATAAAAGCTAGACTAGATTTGGTAGATATTTGTCACCGTCCAACTCTTGAAATATCTGAAATTGGTGGCAAGCCACGTGCTTCTTTCTGTCTTCGATCTAAAGAAAAGAAAGAAGTCATGAAATGGTTGAAAACTTTGAAATTCCCAGATGGTTACGCAGCTAGCCTGAAACGAGCCGTGAATATGAACACAGGAAACCTCACTAGGTTAAAGAGTCATGATTATCACATTATCATGGAAAGACTCTTACCTGTTATGTTTCGTGGCTATCTAGATGATGCAGTGTGGAAGGTTTTAGCCGAGCTCAACTATTTCTATAGACAACTTTGTGCTAAAGAAATCAAGACATGGATGATGGATAAGTTAGAGAAGGAGATACCCGCACTTTTATGTAAAATGGAAATATTTTTTCCACCGGGTTTCTTCAAACCAATGCAACATCTACTTATCCATCTTCCATTCGAAGCTAAATGTAGCGGTCCTGTGCAATATAGGTGGATGTATCACATTGAAAGAGCACTACGATATCTGAAACCAATGATTGGCAACAGGGCAAGGGTGGAAGGGTGCATCGCTGAAGCATATGCTCTTAAGGAAGTAGGATACTTTTCAAATATCTACTTTTTAGATGAACACAATGTCAATATTTCGGCTACGCGGTACAATGTGGACGAAGCCCCCCCTTTAAGCGACCTCTCCATTTTTCAAACGAGAGGCACTACCGTTGGTAGCTACACGACCTACGTCCTACCCGAACGTGACACGACTGCTGCTTTACTTTACATGTACGCAAATATAGAAGGCATGCAGGAATACTTCGAGTAAGTGTTTCTCCTACATTTATGCTAATCGACATATTTTTCTACACATGTATTCTAAAAACTGTTTTCTCACGTTCAGCGAGTTCCACAGACCATGTTGGCCACATAGGCATCAACCTATGGCCAAACAAGTTGAAGGAATGCGACAAGAAGAAATAAATGGAGGGTCGGGTGAAAGTGCATCCAGGTAATTCCCGTGGGTTTTGGTTGATTGATGACGACAATTAAGATACTAATAAGTTTCTACTGAGTATGAGCACAGATGTTTATCAAAGAAATACATATGGAGTCTCTCAAGAAGCAAAAGGAAAAGAAGAAGACTTGGAAGAGTAGAAAATAGAATTTTCTATTAATTTTCACATTTTCTAGTTATGTATAAGGTCTTATCTTTTAGAGTGCTTGAGAATCATTAGAGAGCTCAAACGAAGGGTAGAAAGTTAGAATCATAAGACGAATGAGTCATAGACATGAACAAAAGGGGAGACCGGACTTGTCCGGACAACTGGCCGGACTAGTCCGTTCAGATCCGGACTAATCCGTTTTAGACCGGATAAAAAGTCTCTGGGTTAGTTCGGACTTGTCCGTTCAAGGCCGGACTAGTCCGTTGTTGTGTGAGTCTGAGCCGTTATGAGACTAAGTCTCAGAAGGCCGGACTAGTCCGCCCAAGAGGCCGGACTAGTCTGCTAAACGGACTAAGCCGCTTATGTCCGGAGAAGAAGCCTCTGAGTGCCATCGGACTAGTCCGCTCCACAGGCCGGACTAGTCCGATCTTTTCAGACTAGTCCGAATTAGGACAGAACAAAGGTTCCTGTGTAAGCTCGGACTAGTCCGAGGTTGGCTGGACTAGTCCGCAGCTCCAATTTAGAGAGTTTCTAGACTAAGTCTGGTAAGACCGGACTGGTCCGCCCTTACCAGACTAGTCCGTTCTCATACGGAACAAAGGTTCCTGATTGAGATCGGACTAGTCCGCTCTTGACCGGACTAGTCCGGGGTTTCATGACCGTTTGAATCCAACGGTCACTAAAACTTTATTTGGTAAGCTGTGACGTGAGTGGTCCCTCAAGATCGGACTAGTCCGGGGTTGGGACCGGACTAGTCCGGACTTTAGTTGGTAACGGCTAAATGTCGGGATTTCTATAAAAGGAGACCCCCGGTTGAGAATTGAGGAGACACGAACCTAAGCGCTGAAAACTCATTCCTAGAGCTCTTCTAAGCCTCTTTCCTCACCTTCTAGACCCCTAAGATTGGATCTTAAGGTGTTAGTGGTTTTTGTGAGAGGAAAGACGTGGTGATCAGCGTTTGAGCTCTCGGTTTGATTCCTTTGCACTCTAACTGTTATTTTGAGTTTTTAACAGTTGTACTTTGAATTCTAGAACTACTTGGTTGGTGTAGGGAGCCTCAAAGTGTGAGTAGCCCCTAAGATCATTGTATTCACATTCGATTGATAGTGAGTTAGCCTGGGCTTGATCTTGGTGATCGCTCGGTGAGGAAAGGGTTGGAAAAGACCCGGTCCTTGGTGGACTCCTCAACGAGGACGTAGATTCCTGTGTGGAATCGAACCTCGGAATAAATCGTGTCTCTTGGTCTCTGTACTAGTTAAATTGCTCACTAGAATTACTTGTCAAGCTTTCATTGTGTTATTTCCCGCAAATTGTTCTATTATTTTGCAATCTAATCATCCTCAACTAATTAGTGATATCGTTTGACTACCACATATTTTCCACTCAAACAAACTTAAAGGAAACCTAAAACACAAATTAGGCATAGACCTGACTAGTCCGACCTCAGACCGGACTAGTCCGGCCTGCTCTGGTTTTATCCGCTATTTATTTGAATTTCAGGTTTTATTAGCCTATTCACCCCCCCTCTAGGCAACTTTCAATTGGTATCAGAGCCTAACTCTCCACAAAAGCTTAACCGCTTGGAGAGGAGATGGGGGACAAGGTCGGTAGCCAAATTGATCTCAACAAGGGAAAAGTTGCAAGTTCGAGCAACTTTGAAGAACAAGGTTCTAACCCACCTCCCGCGGTTGTTCCTCCACAAGACGTTACAAGCTCAGAAGAAGATGAAGAAGTTCTTCGTCTCATGGCACTCCTCAAAAAGAAGAAGTAGGAGGCTAAAGAAAAAGAAGGAGAAGTTGGGGAAGAAACTCAAGAGTAGTCAACAAGACTACTCGCGATATCCTTTTAACTATGAACGACTAAATTCTCATTCCAGTTATTTATCAATTTCTCTAGGCAAACCACCTCACTTTGATGGAACTAACTATACAATGTGGAAACACAACATGAAGTTGCATCTAATTTCCATGAACCCAAGTCTTTGGCATGTGGTGTGTACAGGTATAGATATCCCCGAAGACGAGGATGAACTTACCCTAGAAAAAGAACAGCAAATCCATCGCAATGCACAAGCAGCAGCCGTGCTCAACTCATCTCTGAGCATTTAAGAATTTAACAAGGTAGATGGGTTGGAGCTCGCCAAAGATATTTGGGACACCCTCAAGATTGCACATGAAGGAAATCGATCCGTGAGGGAAGCTAAGATTGAGATGATAGAAGGAGAACTTGGAAGGTTCGCCATGGAAGAAGGCGAAACACGTAAAGAAATGTACAACCGACTCAAAACTCTTATCAACAAGAGTCGGGTGTACGGATGCAAGAAATGGAATGACCATGAGGTGGTTAAAAGAATGATAAGAGCATTTATTCCTCGTAATGTGACCCTATGCACCTTAATCCGGGAAAGTCCAAACTTTCACTTGATGACTCCAGATTAAGTGCTAGGGAAAATCATTAACCACGATATGATGGAAAAGGAAGCACAACACGTCAATGACCTAGTCAAGATCACTTCATCCAAGAAGAAGGGCAGTGCTCTCAAGGCCACATCCAAGTCCAAGGCAAAAGAAACTCAACTCACAAGTGAAGATGAAGAAAGTGATGATGAGAGCACGGACATGGATGATGAAGAAATGGCGTTCTTCATCAAAAGATTCAAAAGGTTGATGAGAAGAATGAGAAGCCATCACTATGAGAACAAGAGCAAAGACAAGGGCAAGTCAAGAATAAAGAAGACTTGCTACAACTATGGAGAACATGGGCATTTCATTGTGAATTGCCCCCATAGCAAGGAAGATGACAAGAGAAAGAAGGATGGGAAGCCTCAAGATAAGAAATTCTTCACAAAGAAGAAGACGTATGGACAAGCCCACATCGGAGAAGAATGGGACTCAAATGAAGAATCCTCCTCCGAAGATGAAGAAAAAGTGGCAACCGTAGCCATCAAGAGGCCAACCACGAAGAAATCACTCTTGCCAAACAAGGGTGATTGGAAGAGCCGAAGTCACACATGCCTCATGGCAAAGGAAGGAAAGCGCAAGGTAATGACTAAACCCTCTAAGTTACATATTGAAGATGATAGTGACTTTGATAGTAGTAGTGAAAACGAATTCATGTTTAGAGGATTAAACAAAAAGGCTATAGCTAAAATGAAAATGTTATCGGATGAAATATTTGAACAAGAAGAGCTTCTCAATCAATAAGAAGAATTGCTTATCCTTGAAAAGGAAAGAAATCTTGAGATTGAGAAACTTCTTGAACTTGAGAGAGAAAAGAGTAGGACACTTGAAAGCGAACTTGCCATGAGCAAGGAGACATGTGTTCAACTTAAAAGTGAGAATGTGGCACTTCAAGATGAACTTGTAAGCTTAACCAAAGCTCACAAGAATCTTGAAGCACAACTTGACTCACTTAAGTCAAGTGTCCCAACTAATTCATCCTCCAAAAGCTCTCTCTCAACAAATATAGAATCCAACACTAAAACTTGTAAATGTGCTAGCATTGTCTTAAACATAAAAAATGAGCTCAAAGAGGCACAAAGCAAGAATACACACAAGAGTGAGATCTTTGATAAAGAAAAAATCAAATATGCACGTAGTGCATACACAATCACAAGATCTCCCTTCATCAAAGATGGACTTGGTTATACTAGGGGAGGAAAGCAAAATGCTAGAATCCTTAAAAACAATAGCAAATGCGTAGCCTTCGTGAAAGAAAACTCAAGTCAAGACAAGAGTAACAACCTTGCATCTACCTCACATAAGATTACCAAAAATGTAAAATCTATAGTATTTCATAATTTCGATGCATATTATGTTCTTATGAAAAACAAGTATGGTAAAGTTTATGCAAAATATGTTGGGCCACTCCACAAGAGTCCAAAAACTTGTGTGTGGGTGCCCAAATGTCTAGTAACTAACTTCAAAGGACCCAACCAAGTTTGGGTACCTAAGAGCAATGTTTAAATTGTTTTGCAGGCCTACTCCTCCGGTGGCACTAAATGGGTGCTAGATAGTGGGTGCACTAACCATATAACCGGAGAGAGGAAAATGTTTGTTGAGTATGAAGAAAATGATGATCCAAATGAAGGCATCTATTTTGGAGACAACAGCCAAGGAAGGGTACTAGGTATTGGTAAAATTGCAATCTCTTCTCAACACTTTCTTTCACATGTTCTACACGTTGAGTCACTCGATATAACCTATTGTCCATATCACAATTATGTGAGAAAGGTTATAATTGCTTGTTTACTAACGAGGATGTGACCGTCTCTAGAAGAAGTGATAACTCAATTGTCTTTAAGGTGTGTTAAAGGGAAAGCTTTACTTGGTGGATTTTTCCACAGATAAAGCTCAGCTTGACACATGCTTAATAGCAAAAACCAACATGGGATGGCTGTGGCATAGAAGACTAGCCCATGTTAGAATGATGAACTTACAAAAACTTCTAAAGGGGGATCACATCCGTGGATTAAAAGGTGTTGTTTTTGAAAAGGATAGATCATGTAGTGCGTGCCAAGCAGGAAAGCAAATTGGAACAGCTCATCCCGTCAAGAACGTGATGACAACAACAAGACCATTGGAGATGCTTCACATGGACCTCTTCGGCCCTGTCACCTATATAAGCATTTGCGGTAACAAGTATGGTCTTGTAATTATTGATGATTATTCTCGTTTCACTTGGATATTTTTCTTGCATGATAAGGGAGAAACTCAAGGAATCCTCAAGAAGTTCTTGAGGAGAGCTCAAAACGAGTTTTCCTCAAAAACCAAGAAGATTAGGAGTGACAATGGTTCTGAATTCAAGAACACTCAAGTAGAAGAGTTTTTGGATGAAGAGGGCATCAAACATGAGTTTTCAGCCCCTTATACTCCCGAACAAAATGGGGTGGCTAAAAGGAAGAACCGAACACTCATAGAGATGGCAAGAACCATGCTCGATGAATACAAGACCTCAGATCGATTTTGGGCGGAGGCAGTCAACACCGCTTGTCATGCTACAAACCGCCTCTACCTCCATCGACTCTTGAAGAAAACCTCATATGAGCTCCTAACCGGTAACAAACCCAGTATCTCCTACTTTCGAGTTTTTGGAAGTAAATGCTATATTCTTAACAAGAAGCCTAGGATTTCAAAATTTGCTTCGAAATCCGATGAAGGTTTCCTACTTGGTTATGACTCAAACACCTACGCTTATCGTGTCTTCAACAAAACCTCCGGGTGCGTTGAAATTGCACGTGACGTGGTGTTTGATGAAACTAATGGCTCCCAAGTGGAGAAAGTTGATCAATGTGTATTAGATGAAGAAGAAGCACCAAGTGAAGCACTAAGAAGAATGGGGCTTGGAGAAATCCGTCCCCAAGAAGATGTAGGACAAGATGCCACAAGCTCATCACAATTGGCACCTCTCACTCAAGATCAAACTCAAACACCCCAAGATCAAGACGGTCAGTTTGAGGAAGAAGAAAATCGAAACCATAGTGTTGATCAAGGGGGAGAAGAAGAAGAAGAAAACCACTCAAGAAATCAAGTATCTCACCTAAGGGTTCATCAAAGCATTCAACGAGATCACCCCGTTGATAACATCCTTGGAGATATCACAAAAGGGGTAACAACACGTTCTCGAATAGCTAACTTTTGTGCACATTACTCTTTTGTGTCATCCTTTGAACCATTTAGGGTGGAAGATGCACTCAAGGATCCGGATTGAGTGGTAACTATGCAAGAAGAATTAAACAACTTTACAAGAAATCAAGTATGGGAGCTAGTGAAAAGACCAAATGCAAACGTGGTAGGCACCAAATGGGTGTTCCGCAACAAGCAAGACGAACACGGAGTGGTGACGAGAAATAAGGCCAGACTTGTAGCAAAGGGATATGCTCAAGTCGAAGGTTTGGATTTCGATGAAACTTTTGCTCCCGTAGCTAGGCTTGAATCTATTCGTATTCTATTAGCCTATGCTACTCATCATGATTTTAAACTCTATCAAATGGATGTGAAAAGTGCCTTTCTAAATGGGCCAATCAAGGAGGAGGTGTACGTGGAGCAACCACCCGGCTTTGAAGACCAAGAATATCCTGACCATGTGTTTAAATTGCATAAAGCTCTCTATGGCCTCAAACAAGCTCCTAGAGTTTGGTATGAATGTCTTAGAGACTTTCTCATTGATAATGGTTTTAAGATAGGCAAAACAGATTATACACTATTTATAAAGAATGTAGACAACGATCTCTTTGTGTGCCAAATATATGTCGATGACATTATATTTGGCTCTACTAACAAGTCTTTTTGTAATGAGTTTAGTAAGATAATGACAAATAGGTTTGAGATGTCCATGATGGGAGAGTTGAAGTTCTTCCTCGGATTTCAAGTCAAGCAACTCAAGGAAGGCACGTTCATCAGTCAAACCAAGTACACACAAGACATACTCAAGAAGTTCGACATGGACAAAGCAAAACCTATCAAGACACCAATGGCAACAAATGGGCACCTTGACCTCAATGAAGATAGACCAAGCGTGGATCAAAAGGTATATCGCTCCATGATTGGCTCATTACTTTATCTTTGTGCATCTAGACCCGATATCATGCTTAGTGTATGTTTATGCGCAAGATTTCAAGCATCACCTAAAGAATGTCATTTAACAGTCGTTAAAAGGATCCTAAGATATCTAGTTCACACACCTAACCTAGGATTATGGTATCCAAAAGGGTCTAAGTTTAATCTCATCGGATACTCCGATGCGGATTACGCCAGATGTAAAATAGATAGAAAAAGCACCTCAAGGACTTGTCAATTTTTGGGTAGGTCCATAGTATCATGGTCATCCAAGAAACAGAACTCCATTGCTCTCTCCACAGCTGAGGCGGAGTATGTCGCAGCCGGGAGTTGTTGTGCTCAACTTCTTTGGATGCGACAGACTCTAAGGGATTATGGTCACAATATGAACAACATTCCACTCCTTTGTGACAATGAGGGTGCCATTAAGATAGCCCACAATCCCGTTGAGCACTCTAGAACCAAACACATAGACATCCGGCATCACTTTTTGAGAGATCATTCTATAAAGGGGGACATAGCTATCTCACACGTAAGAACTGAAAAACAACTAGCGGATATTTTTACCAAACCACTAGATGAAAAACGATTTTGTGAACTTCGAAATGAGTTGAATATACTAGACTCTAGGAATGTGAGTTGAAAAATTGTACAAATAGAAGTTCTCCAAAATTCTTCCACAACTTTCAAAAATGTGCACGATTGTGAAAAACTTGTTCCTCCTCTATTTTCTTCTCTCATATTATTTTTGGCTATATTGTGGTCATCATGTAATTATATATATATATATATATATATATATATATATATATATATATATATATATATATATATATATATATATATATATATATATATATATATAGACTTTAAGAGCCGGACTAGTCCGGCCCCTGGAGACTTAACCTCCAAGGGTCGGGCTGACACCCCTCCCTCTCCCTCATTCACCTCCACTCCACTTCTCTCCTCCAAAACTCGACCCCATTGGCGATTTTGGGGTTCTCCCTCAAATCCCTCGAAGGCATCCTCGATTCAAGGCTTGTGGAGTGCGGGGAACTCTTCTCTGACCATCTCCGCTCCTTCCAACCCCGGATTTCATCACATTCCTTCACTCCAAGGTACTTTTTAACCTAGCCTTGACTTTTCACAGAAATCTTATTCCTAGAACATACCTTTAGTACCTTAGGGCTTCTCTGAGATTCCTATAACATATTATTTCAAAACCCCATAGTATTGCGGCTACTTTGATGAATTAGTAATCAAATCATATTAGTTAGGGTTTAAAACTGTAGAGTCCGGACTAGTCCGGACTCCAACCGGACAAGTCCGGCCGGAGCGGATTAGTCCGCCTCCTGCCCGGACAAGTCCGGATGATACAGTCTTAGACCCTAACTTTGGGTTTGTAAACTAATTTAAACGCAATACTCCATCAGCTAAATACTTCTTTTCTCACCAGATCATGTCAGGACCCAACGACAGCCCTCTTCCAAATCCCGAGGCCGAAGCGGCTCGTCAAGCCGCTTATCGTGCGGCAGCCAAGGCAGAGGCAGTAGAGGTTGTTGCAAGGGAGGCTCGGACGAAGAAACGGGCTGACAGGGAAGCACAAGCCTCCCAGTCCGTTGATCCTCCAAGGAGTAAGAGACTAGTCACCCTGAAGGACAAACAGCCTGTCGAGCCACAAAAATCGACGCAAGACAAAGGAAAAGGCAAAGCAGCTGATCCTTCCAGGAAAAAGGCTCTAGCCAACAGGGGACTCATCATTCGTGACAACCCTAGACGGGGAAGGGAAAATCCCCCACAGGGACCTGTTGGGCCCCTTGAAAGGGCACCTCCCATGCACAACCCAAACCGCCAACCCAATTTGGTAAGTGCAACCTTCAAGGGGAAAGGAGCCGACAAAGCCAGAAGGTTCCGGGAAGAGGAAGTTTACAAGTATGAGAAGTCCATACCAGACCCTCACTTCTGGTGTGACTTCCATTGTGACTACTACCGGCATGTCTATCTCCCAATGAAGACACCGGTAGTTGATGCTCAGTGGATGGACTGGCCATACATGGCCAACAAGAAACATCAAGCCTTTGATGCAGTAATTGAAGCAACAGAACGCCATGGGATCAAAGACTTGATGGCTTTTCAATATGATTGGAACATTGAGGTCATAGTCCAGTTCTACACCACCTGTTACTTCCACACCTATGGAAACAGGAAAATCACGTGGATGACAAATGGTGTGGTGTACTCTGTTCTATATGATGAGTTTGCTCGCATCCTTGGACTTGGGGAGCATTTGAGCTATGAGATCATAGTTCACAATGAGAGAACTCTGGGAAAGGATGACTTGGACTTCATGTATCGTTCTTATCTCTCCTATGAGGCATCCTCAACCCACAACATCAAACCCTTCTTTGGAGTGATGAACAGAATTCTGAGGAAGACTCTAGCTCCAAAAGATGGAGATGCGGGGATGATACAGGGGTACCTCAGAAACCTGTTGAAGCTGCTCAATGAAGAAGAGAGATTCAATGTCTTTGACTACATCTACAACGACATATTCAACATCTCCCACACCCCGAACAGATCTTGTGGCTATGCACCATACATCATGTGCATGATTGAAAAAGTCACAGGACTAGAGTTTGCAAAGGATGTGAAGCACAGGAAGCTACGTCCTCAGATGTCGACTTCTCTTCCTCGCCCTCCTGCATCTTTGGGCAGGGGATCCACTGCAGCTCCATCCTCCTCTGTCGGACCATCCATCCCTGCGTCATCGAGTGACTCCTCTAGTGGACTGCTCAAGATCTTCAAGGCCATATTCTCCTCATGCCGGAAGGTGGAAGTTCGCACGCAGAAGATGAAGCAATGCCAAGAGAAGTATCTCAAGGCCATGTGCGACAAGATGGAGATACCTATGTCTCCACCATCATCAGATGATGACGATGTTACAGAGTTTCCCACTCTCACGGAGGATGAGCTTTCCTATTTTGGATCCTCCTCATCTGCTCCTCCTACCTCCCACACCCATCACGAGGATGACGAAGAAGATGAAGATGAGGATGAGGACGAGGAGACTCAGAGTGACCACGACGAATATCAAGATGATAGTGATTAGGTTTTCTCATTTTTCTTTCCCTTTTTGGTGCCTTGATGCCAAAGGGGGAGAGAATAAGGGGGAGTAGTCTAGTCATAGTCTTGCTCTTTAAACTCATTTCATGCTGGTTTGTAATAACTATGCTACATTATGCCACGTTATGTTATTTTTGTAATGACTATGCTATTTTATCTCTTCATATTATGCCATATTGAAATATGCTTGCTCGTAAATGTTATATCTTTCTTAATGTGGTTACTGCTTACATCACACTTAGTCACACCACCATAACACATGTAAGCATGAAATTGCCCAAGAACTCACTCTTGTGCATATTTTTTCTTGATAATCCATTATGCACACATCTAGGGGGAGTAAATCATTATGAAAACAATCTACTATATCTACTTTTTGAAAATCTTAATGAGTTGTCATCAATCACCAAAAAGGGGGAGATTGAAAGTGCATCCAGGTAATTCCCGTGGGTTTTGGTTGATTGATGACGACAATTAAGATACTAATAAGTTTCTACTGAGTATGAGCACATGTGTTTATCAAAGAAATACATATGGAGTCTCTCAAGAAGAAAAAGGAAAAGAAGAAGACTTGGAAGAGTAGAAATTATAATTTTCTATTAATTTTCACATTTTCTAGTTATGTCCAAGGTCTTCTCTTTTAGAGTGCTTGAGAATCATTAGAGAGCTCAAACGAAGGGTAGAAAGTTAGAATCATAAGACGAAGGAGTCATAGACATGAAGAAAAGGGGAGACCGGACTTGTCCGGACAACTGGCCGGACTAGTCTGTTCAGATCCGGACTAATCCGATTTGGACCAGATAAAAAGTCTCTGAGTTAGTTCGGACTTGTCCGTTCAAGGCCGGACTAGTCCGTTGTTGTGTGAGTCTGAGCCGTTATGAGACTAAGTCTCAGAAGGCCGGACTAGTCCGCCCAAGAGGCCAGACTAGTCCGCTAAGCAGACTAAGCCGCTTATGTCCGGAGAAGAAGTCTCTGAGTGCCATCGGACTAGTCCGCTCCACAGGCCGGACTAGTCCGATCTTTTCAGACTAGTCCGAATTAGGACGGAACAAAGGTTCCTGTGTGAGCTCGGACTAGTCCTAGGTTGGCTGGACTAGTCCGCAGCTCCAATTTAGAGAGTTTCTAGACTAAGTCTGGTAAGACCGGACTGGTCCGCCCTTTGGGTCGGACTAGTCCGCCCTTACCAGACTAGTCCATTCTCATACGGAACAAAGGTTCCTGATTGAGATCGGACTAGTCCGCTCTTGGCCGGACTATTCCGGGGTTTCATGACCGTTTGAATTTCAATGGTCACTAAAACTGTATTTGGTAAGCTGTGACGTGAGTGGTCCCTCAAGATCGGACTAGTCCGGGGTTGGGACCAGACTAGTCCGGACTTTAGTTGGTAACGGCTAAATGTCGGGATTTCTATAAAAGGAGACCCCACGGCTGAGAATTGAGGAGACACGAACCTAAGCGCTGAAAACTCATTTCTAGAGCTCTTCTAAGCCTCTTTCCTCACTTTCTAGACCCCTAAGATTGGATCTTAAGGTGTTAGTAGTTTTTTGAGAGGAAAGACGTGGTGATCGACGTTTGAGCTCTCGGTTTGATTCCTTTGCACTCTAACTGTTATTTTGAGTTTTTAACAGTTGTACTTTGAATTCTAGAACTACTTGGTTGGTGTAGGGAGCCTCAAAGTGTGAGTAGCCCCTAAGATCATTGTATTCACATTCGATTGATAGTGAGAAAGCCCAGACTTGATCTTGGTGATCGCTCGGTGAGGGAAGGGTTGGAAAAGACCTGGTCCTTGGTGGACTCCTCAACGAGGACATAGATTCCTGTGTGGAATCGAACCTCGGGATAAATCATGTCTCTTTGTCTCTCTACGAGTTAAATTGCTCACTAGAATTACTTGTCAAGCTTTCATTGTGTTATTTCCCGCAAATGGTTCTATTATTTTGCAATCTAATCATCCTCAACTAATTAGTGATATCATTTGACTACCACATATTTTCCACTCAAACAAACTTAAAGGAAACCTAAAACACAAATTAGGCATAGACCTGACTAGTCCGACCTCACACCGGACTAGTCCGGCCTGCTCTGGTTTTATCCGCTGTTTATTTGAATTTCAGGTTTTATTTGCCTATTCACCCCCCTCTAGGCAACTTTCAACGGGTTTCCTATCCTAGTTTCAAGATTATGTAATACTTTCTCGTCTTCTATATATTATAAGTTACTATTATTAAAGAAATTATTATTTTAACTTACGATCATGTTTGACAGTGCGCACTCACAATGTCCATAAAGATTTGTGGCAGCTATCTTATGGATTGGTGAATGTTCGAAGCTATAGTTGATATGACATAAATGGTTTTTAATTCCGTACAACTCATTTTGAAGCTCTTCGTCCTCTCGCGACAACATCAAATTCCGGTGTTGTGACGAGAGCAATGGAAGTCAAGGCAATGTAACCGATTATTATGGGATCATTAATAAAATTCTTGAATTTACTTTTACCGGAAATAAGACACTTCGAGTTGTCTTCTTTGACTGTGACTGGTTTGATAGCACTCATGGAACTCGAGAGAACCAATTTGGAATTGTGGAAGTCAAACATAAGGACCGACTACGAGGTTACGATACATTTATTCTTGCACACCAAGTGGAGCAAGTGTATTATCTGCCTTATCCATGCACAAAGCTCAGTGCTTGGTGGGTGGTATATAAGGTGAATCCTCGTGAGCGGTTATATACTCCTAGGGATGATTGTTACCATAATAGTGGAGATATTGAAGAAGTGTACCAAGAAGAAGAGTTGCCAGACACTTTTATCGTCGAGTCTGGGGCAGGACTCGATCAATTAGTAGGAGATGTTGAAGATGTAGAGACAGATGATATTCAAAAACGAAAATTAAAACAGGTCACGATGGAAGATCGTTGGGCTGGTTTAAGGAGTATGGCACATGATAATGATGTTGATGAATTTTGAAAGTAATTACAAGTAACGTTTTCTTTTAGATACTAACATGAATTATGTATATCTTTTAGATTTTTAAGGAGTAGGACACTGATTATCTATTAAAACAGGATGGTGTCAAAGAAGAGTAAGAAGATGGAGGCGACGAGGGGGTTCTTCCCCTCTAGAGCTGAGGACGCTTTCGCTGGTGCCTCGTCGACCGGGAGCGGACGCTCTCAGCTGCTGGGGTACGTTCGGAGCAGCTCTAGGGCTTCGTCACAGCAATCCACACAGGTAAATTTCAGTATTCTTTGATGAATTCTTCAAATTCAATTTCCAATTAAACTTACTTATGAATCATTTGAATGTTGTAGTCCTCACCGACTGACTCAGTGGCTACGGCGCCAGTTGAGCTTGGCTACCCTTCGGTGAGCCAGCCCTTGACCAGCCAGCCCTTGGCTGACGAGCCTTCTATTCCAGAGACGCCTGTTCCTCAGCCTTCTGTTCCTGAGCCTTCTGGGTCACCAGACGTGGTGCCCCAGCAGACGCGGAGGACGAGGAGGACTCACTCTGTCAGTCCTCCTGCGGTCCCTTCACAGAGGATCGTGATTTGTCTGGTCGGAGACAGGTAATCAAATCGTAGTGTTAAATTCTGGTTTCTTTTTGTTACTTAAGTAATGAATTAATATGTCTTGCAGCGCTTGGTACTACGCATCTTTCACCGGTGAGAGACACCAAAGACCGGTGAACGGTGTCCTCGGGTCCTTAGTGCGTTTGCACTATCCCGGGGTCATCGACGGGGTGCCTGCTACTTCCTGGGAGGATTACGCACGCGCCCATCACCAGGAGCACGACAACATTCAGGAGGCCGTATGGGCTGATTTTATGGTAAGTATGTTAAATAAAGTTACTAATTTTTAACTCTAAAACTCTTTTAATGTACATCTCTTTCAATATTTATCACAGGAAAGGTATATTTTAGAGGACCCGGACGACCATCGCATGTTGGAGGATGCGAGGAAAGTGTTTCACGTCAACGCTGAGAAGGCTGTTCGGCAAGCTTTGTCCAATGCTCGTATTCAAGTTATCAACGAGCACTTGAAGGCAAACCAGCAGCACGTGCTACACTTCCGGCAGGAGAGCGAGAGGCACCTGACGGAGGAAGAGTACGCGCAGGTACGTGGGGTGTAGTAAATATTTTTTTCTGAGCATGGAGCAAATACATCAATGATATTTTTAACGACCTACAACTATGTGCAGGGCCACGTGAGCTGGTTGCAGGGTCTGTCCGATGCATACCGTGCCCTTTGTCGGTACTGGGCTAGCGATGAGTTCAAGACTAAGTCCCAGAGGGGTCAAGATAACCACTTACGTTTAGCTAAACGCTTGGTAAGTGTATCTAACTTATGTTTATGTATTCATAATATATTGTTCGTACTAACACGTATTGACAGGAGCGCGAGACGGGGGGTGCCGCCGACTCCTGCTGAGATCTGGAAGAGAGGTCACAGGGACCCTTTTCAGCCCCAGGGGTGCAGTCAGGCCGCAGCCGAGCGGTTGGTAAGTATACAAATCATTCATAGTAAATATAACTATATGGATTGATGAACTTACACGGTTTTCTTGTTTTTCACGCTAGGTACGGGGAGGAGGCTAGGAGGATACACAACGCAGATTTTGATTGCGAACATGAACCAATCGATCCTCAAGCCGCGTATGCAACCGGAGGTGGAAAAGCCCACGGAAGGTGAGTTCATAAGTTATTTTATCATTTTCAATTCAAAATATTAAAGATATTTCAATTCCATATTACTGATTCTGTTTTTATAGGCTCACCATATTCGAGGGCGGCGAGACCTACGAGAGGCAGCTCCACACAGTCTTCATCGGCGGGCCCGAGTCGTCGTGTCTCGCAGGTGGAGACTCTCGCCCGTCAGGTCCAGGAGAGTCGCGAGCAGTTTCAGTCAGACCTGGAGGCGCAAAGGGCGGCGATGGAGGCGCAAAGGGCGGCGATGGAGGCCACCATCTCCTACCAGCGAGCCTGCATGGAGCAGATGCGACAGACGATGTAGATGCAGCGACATGTGATGACGGTAAGCTAAAGTAATTTAAATTTAGCGTATCCTTAATGATATGTAATAACCTGCAACTTTTTTGCAACCACAGAGTTTCTTTAAAGGTTGCGATGTCCAGGGGTTGCACCTCCAGCTTCCTCCACTGCCACCGCCAATTCCACCGCCGGAACTGGAGCTACCGCCGTTGGTGCACGTTTCTCCGAGTGTTCAGATAATCAAAAACGTTCTTACTTAGTCTTAATTCATAAAATATAGTCTTACTTTTATGCCAAACAAATTATAGTCTTACTTAGGTATTGTAGTCTTACTTAGTCTTACATAATCAAACACATAGCAAATCTAACTCAAATTAAATAAACTAAGTTCAATATGAATAATTCTAGCTTGTTTAATCAATTCTAGTCAAAAACGAAGTTCTAAACAAATTAATATGTCCAACAACTTCTATGTGTTGCAGGTATCGGCGACAGAGGCTCAAACTCCGTCGCCGTCTATAGCGGCGCCTGGACTGACGCGCGACGAGGATGTTGGCGGCTCTGGAGGAAGTGGACGCTAGCGGAGAGCCTTTCTTCCTTATTTTTCTATTCTTGTTATGAGATGTGAGACTTTTGTGTTGTGATCGATGGAGATGCTGTATGTCTATTGTTACTGCTGTTGTTATGTCTATTGTTCTATGTCTTGTGTTTCTAGCCATCGAGCCAGATAGAATGTTCAGTTTTTTTAAAAAAATAAAAAAAACTTTATTTGTGACGGCTTTTTATACAGTACCATCGCAAATAAGTGTGAAGCTGTCGCAAATTAACCTATATAATTTATGACATCCACCGCCGGCCATCGCAAATTAAGTACTTACTTGCGACGGTCACCGCTGGCCGTCGCAAATTGTCGAGTCGGGCCCATCGGCTGGGCCCGGGCTCTTTTTTGCGACGGCCGGTCTAAGCCGTCGCAAATAAGTTTATTTGCGACGGCGGCCGTCGCAAATAAAGTTAATTGCGATGAAAAACAAACGACAGCCGGAAACCGTCGCAAATAAGTAAAGCCGTCACAATTTGATTATTTGCGACGGTTTTACACTTATTTGCGACGGCCCTCGCCGTCGCAAATCGTCGGGATTCCTGTAGTGACTGGGCTTTGTTTTACTATGGAAGGCATAGTCAGATAGGATATTATCATCTCAACTCTCGCCGGATAAGGAAAGAAGCAACAAAATCAATATATATATATGTATGTATATATATATATAACAAGATATAGATAGAGTACATACTAAATGTGGCAATTTATAACAAACTCAGGCCTTGTCCTGAGACCTCTAGATCTTATAAAAGGTTAAGCAGAGGTAACAAGTCGAGGCATCCAACATCTGGGAACACATCTACACATCTAGATCCACATAGAAATCGACATTGTAAGCCTCATATCAAGAAAAAAATGATACAAGTAGTAGGGTATTATCTCACAACAAGGGACTGAAACTAGATAAACCTTGTATCCTTATTACCACATATATCTACCAACATGTAACAATCCGACGAGTCCCTCTTTTCTAATATAATATCTACTTGTCGTGAAATACCCGTGACAACATAGCGTTTGGTCAAGTGTTTCCAATCCAACAAAACGGTGATAGCCTCTTCTCAAACCCTAGCGAGCTCGCTCTTAGTATCGTTTGTTTAGGCAACAGGTCGAGTGATGAAAGGTGGAAATGGTTAAGGAGCAAAGGCAGCTATCAAAAAGTACAATTAGGTGGTAGTAGGAGGTTCCTCAGATTGGGGCGGGGGGGGGGGGATCCAACATGATGCTTAGGGCGCAAGCCGACGAGGAGGGCACCGGGGCGCTGGTGGCCAATATGGTGGCAACCGAGTTTTTGACTTCAATGGCTATGCATATGGTGTGGCAAACTTCTTCAATGGCCAAGGTTTCAACCTCAATTTTGTCCTTTTCCCACCACTACAGAAAAAGCAAAACTTACGACGGCTACAACTACTTAGGACAGTTTTAGGATTGGGTCAGGATGACCGAATTACACGGGCTTTGGCGGCCATGGTCGTCACAATGGCACAGGAAGGTGTGCTGATAGAATGAGGAACACAAGAAGAAATGAAAGTTGCCTAAAGGGGCCGGGGGTGAATAGACTAATAAAACCTAAAACATAATTAATTCAACAAAACAGGAAAAATCTGAACTTGCTTAGATTTTTTGGACAAGTACTAACAAATTCCGATAATTCTGAGGCACCGTGAATTGACTAAATTATGCTAAATGTGTCTGTAGCCCAACTAAGTATAAGATAATAAATCCTACACGACTAGAAACTACTTGCATGAGTATATTAACTTTGGGTTGATCAAATAAACGTGTATCAACAAATTAATTTGACAATTACAATCAAACCCTAATTAAACACTTGAAAATGAAGAACATGAAATTGAGACACAAGAACGCATAAGAACTTTTTACCAAAGTTTTGTTCCACAAAGAAACCTCTATCTATGTTGAGAAGTCTATAAAGTAGCGAGTTTCTTTCAATCCTAACACTCAACAAGTGACCACAAAGATCAAACTTGGTTCTCACTATAAAATCTCGGGTAATACAAACTCCCCATGTCTCACCACACGAATTGGAAGCCTCTGGGCAACATCTATCTGTCTAGTGGATGAATCCACAAGAGTAACAAAGACGAACGAAAGACGAAATAAAAGAAAAGAATCAAAGCTTAACCGAATGACTCCCCAAACCCAAATCCTCTCTCAAACTCGACCACTCTCACAAAGATCGGATTATTGATGGTAGAGAGTGAAAGGGAAGGATAAAAGAGTTCAGATGAGTGTTTTGTGGCACTAGTTTTTTGATATGGTTAGGACTGAAGTGAAGCCTTTTATATGGTCCACGTGATGTGACCATTATTACCACTAAAATTCGGATATGTACAGAGTTCATACCTAACATGTGTGGCTTCGAGGACCAGTCACTGACAAGGTGACGTCCCCAGCAAACAACCAATTTAAATTCAAAAGATTACATGTCCGGACAATTTTGGGCATTGTAGAAACTAATTGCCCATGCTCAAACTCGGCAAAGTTTGGATGTCCAAACACTAGTCCCGGACAAGACCAAGCGTTACAAAAACTACTTGTCCGCAGGTAAGTCCCAGACAAGTCCGAGCTTTGGGCTTCTGGACAATCCCTAGCACTCCAAAGAGTATGTTTTTTCACATACCAACATGGACAAGTCCGCGAATCAGGACATGTCCGGATACGTCAATAAATGATTGTGCACACCGCTCTAAGTATTTTGCTAGGTTGATGTAAACTTCTATGTATTGAGCTTTGACCACTTTCCATCTATGTCATATCCCTCTTAATAGTACGACGTCTATATACTTAAGAAAAATAAAAATGCTAACACTAAGTAAATTTCAATGCCACTTTTTTTCCTTTTTTTCCTTTGAGGGATCCATGTCTATTTTGTCATGCTTCACAATTATGCAATTATTCTCTTTCAAAATCATTAGCTCTTTAATTATTTATCATTAATAAACCAAAAACCCACACGGAGAGGCCTAGATGCACTTCCAATAAATACCGTCTCACTATATAAATAATTTTGTGTTACTTAAAAGTTCGAGGAGGACTATATGTACTCTCAATATAGAGGTACAAGATAGATGTGTGTTGAGCAAGTGGTTGTACAAGCTATTCAATACAAGATAGGTTAAACAAACAATTCTACGTCATAAATACTTAAGAAATAAGAACATATCTCAAGTAGAGGACATGCATGGAGACTCCATTTTTTAATGAATCTGTTGCAAGTTAAGAATGAGTTTATGTGGTTAAGGACATTTAAATTAGGAGATGGGTCTCTGTCGGTACCCTCAATACCGGGTACCCCCACGCACAGGGTGAAACTGCCTAAGGACTTAATCCCCTCCGCAGGGGCGAGCTCCAAAGGCGCTATGTGTCCAGCGGGGCCGGAGATCCCCTCCCCTCGGAGGATAGCTCAGGGCCTGCCACGTGGCCCGGAAGGCCGGACCTCGCCCCCTCCGCGGGGGTGAGCTCTGAAGGCCCCACGTGTCCAGCGGGGCCGGAGCTCCCCTCTCCTCAAAGGTGAGCTCCGGGCTCGACACGTGGCCGGCAGAGCAGCGCTGCCCGCCCGACGCAGTAGGCAGCAGGAGTAAAGGCATGTCATGCCTTTACCCTATGAAGCATTCAAGACCCGCACCTTCCCAAGACAAAGAGGCGTGGCGCACGCCTGTCAGAAGGCGCTGTGACCCGTCACAGTTAAGACAGGCGCACAGTGTCTGAAGCTGCAGACCATTAAAGGCAGCGACAAGACATGGACAAGACGTGCCCTGCCACCCCTGCCATCACCAACGGCTACACCTAGCCTACGGCAGGGGCAGGGTGGACGGACGACCTCGAAGCCAGCGCCAAGACTGCGTAGCTGGTAGGAAATCACTCTGGGGCCACCGGTCGGGTCCCGGGGCCCACCTTGTAAGCCACCCAAGCCTTGGACTATAAAAGGCTCAGGTAGGCAACGTTACAAGGGGACGGTTTGGACTCTGCTGAGTCCAGCTCCCTCTAGGCTATCCTCATACTCAAGGAAACCAGTGCACCGAGCACTTCCATGGACGTAGGGTTTTACGCTCCGGCGGCCCGAACCACGTAAATCCTTGTGTCAATCCACCTTCATCTTCCTCCGTCATCCATTCCGACGAGACCCTCGCGAGATGACTAGCCCCGCCTAAAAAAGAACCTCCCTGGGCTGCCCAGAGCAGCACGGGGGAAGTGTCGACCGCAGACGCTTCGACATTTGGCGCGTCAGGTAGGGGGCTTTTCGCTCTCCGACGAGTCTACGCCGATGAAGATGACCAAGCCTCCGTCCGCGGCAAGCTCTTTGCGCCGACGTCCCCGGCGAACTCCATCAATCTCAAGATCTGCCGCGGCGCAGAGCGCCACTCAAGCAAGTGCGGTAGCCACCGCAGAAGCGCTCCTGGACAGTCCACCTGCTGAAGACGCTCCCCAGGGGGCCACCCAGCAGTGGATCCACGACGTCAACTACCTCGTCGCTACTGCCGTCAACCCTCCGCTGCAGCGGGGACGATGTCCTGCTCAACCTGGTGTCTCGCTGTCGCGCACACCAACGGTTGACGGGTAAACTCCCGCTCTACTAGGCTCCCAACGGCGGACCTGAGGGAAGAACTGGAGCAACATCGTCGGGGAGAGTACGCTCGCGTAACCATCGAGCGACAACGACAAATGCGTCACATGCAAGAGGCCGACTACAGCATGTCGACCGCCTCGACTCAACCTGGGCCGCAGATGTTCGCCACGCAACCTCTGCCCCAGGCATACGCCATGCAGCATATGCAGCAACCATACGTCCTGTAGATGGCGGCCCCGGTGTACGGCGCACCTTTACCCATGCCGAGGTACACCGTGCCAGCAGCCGTCCAAGGATTTGCAACACCAAGACCTGCAACAGCAGCGACCGGGTGTGCGGCCCTGGTGCCACACCTTCGCTTTGTAAGGTGGCCACGCAAGTTTCGGCCACACCTGCCGGAGAAGTATGATGGAAGCATCAACTCGGCGGAGTTCCTGCAGGTCTACTCTACTGCCATCCTAGCGGCAGGAAGGGATGAGGACGTCATGGCCAACTACTTCCCCGTCGCCTTGACCGGCCCGGCGCGGTCGGGGTTTATGAACCTACCCCAGGGATCCATAACCTCCTGGGCGGAGCTATGCAGACAGTTCACGGCGAACTTTAGCTGCTCCTACACGCGCCCCGGCACGGAGCTGGACCTCCACGCCGTGCAGCAACAACCAGGAGAATCTCTGCGCTCCTTCATCCAGCGGTTCTCCCAAGCATGCAACACCATCCCCCACATCCCGGATGCATCAGTCGTGGTCGCATTCCGAGAGGGAGTGAGGGACAAGAAGATGCTCGAGAAGTTGGCCACCACAGAGGTGCAAGACATCTCAGAGCTTTTCAGCCTGGCAGACAAGTGCGCCAGAGCAGAAGAAGGGCTTCACTGACACGCAAAGCCAGCCTCCGAAGTCGGAAGACAGCCCGAAGATGGCGGAGTTCAAGCTGTACTCCCGACCACATCAGATAGTCAAGAGCCAAGCATAGACTGACTTCGTGGTTAGGTGGTCGCCACCACCAAGCATCCTAGGGGGCCCGAAGGTGGAGAACCGGAGCCCCGAGCACCAGCCTTCACCGAGCCCCACTAGACGTTCTACCTCGGCGGCGTGCCACTCCTCATGCCAATGGGGGAGCGGTTTGGGTACCTTGGACCTGTGCCATGTACCGCGCGCCGACGACACCACCGCCAATAACCTATCAAGGAAGGCCTCCACCGGAGCCCCGGAGCTCCAAGAAGCCTTCGAAGGGATGTTGCCGCGACTAACAACCCGGAATGCCGACCGGGCGAAGAGGGCGAGACCAGCACCTCGAAGCTGGCGGTCACGGCGGCCATGCAGCCATGGTGCCAGCCAAAGGGTCGTATGCGCCTTGGGGACTCCGTTCTACCCAGCGCCCAAGATCCAGAAGCTCAAGTAGTCCCGATGCATGGACCACGGAGGTCCGGTACTCCTTGAAAGACATCCTTCCTGCTGAACGTGCACTCGCTGAACGGATAGTGCGGATGGCTAAGTGCTACGTGCTGGTATCTTTACTGGCGTGGCGCCACGACATCCTATTGCGGTGCATAACCCAGGAGGAAGGCTGCGACCCGCTCGCAGCAATCCACGGAGGTGAGTGTTGGGAAGCTCATCTTCCACACGCTGGTCGGTTAAGCCATCCGGCATGGCTCCTACCAACCGAGAGCCACCTGGACGCCGTCAAGCCGGTTAGGAGATGCAAGGCGTGCCAGGTCCACGCCGAGCAGACCCACACAACCGGTGCAGACGCTGCACCCAGATCCGTCGGGGGATACCGACTCCTCTTTGTCGGGGGCTAGCCGGACATCCCAGGGTCGGGTCACGGGAATTACCCTTCTACATGGTATGCGGGGCCAAAGCCATGCTTCCCCCCGAGATCGCCATGGGGGTCCCCCGTGTCCGAGCGTACGACGAAGCCACGCATGACCCGCTCCGCGT
The DNA here is from genome assembly GCA_030760725.1 of Neostapfia colusana. Taxonomy (NCBI): domain Eukaryota; kingdom Viridiplantae; phylum Streptophyta; class Magnoliopsida; order Poales; family Poaceae; genus Neostapfia; species Neostapfia colusana. The sequence continues at coordinate 68,888,182 of JASWHV010000015.1, forward strand.
GAGGACATCTACCTCGTCGACGAGGCAAGGCGGCAAACAACGCTCCGGATCGCACGGCCCCAGCGGGAGCTCCAGCGCTACCACCGCCGGTCCATGCATGGGAGCACGAGGCAGGAGCTCCAGCCCTACCTCTGTAAGTCCTGCTACACTTACTCAAGTGTTCATTTAAATTACGCATTACTTTATATGATCACCTCTCTGAGCTCTAGATAGTGTACGCCTTCCGTACACTCGGCTCCCCTTCCCTGTTCTCATGCCTAGTCGACATTTGCTATCCTGCCGAGTGCGGTCGCGTTTAGGGTACCTTCCAATGGCCTGAGGGCCTCTCAGACCTCCCCCAGCTAGGGCACTGTGACGCCAGTTGGTCTCCTCCAGGAAAAGACCTACGCCAAAGCGGAAGGTCCAGGAGCCTTGCTTTGCCCGGTCCTGCACCCAAAGCATGCACATTCTGCCTCCCCAGCGCTACGGTCTGAGTGTTAGGGGCCGAACTGTGACACCCTAACTATGGCGGGAGCCAGACCTCCGGGACCAAAGGCACTGGATTGCCCTGAGCCTCGTACACTGGCCCGGGACTGTAAGCCAAATAAGACTAAGAGGCAAGGAAAGGAGGACCTCTGAGCAGTACCGGACCTCACCCCCTCAGCAGAGCAGAGCTCCGAAGCCGGACCTCGTCTTCCTCTTCTCAGAGGCAAGCTCCGATGACCTCCGGACCTTGCTCCCTACACTGGGCTGAGGTCCGATGCCGGATGACACCCCTATCGCAGGGGTGAACTCCGAAGCCGGTCACCACCCCCTCCACAGGGGTGAACACCGAAGCTGGACCTTGCGCCCTACACTGGGCTGAGGTCCGATGCCGGACGTCACCCCTATCGTAGGGGTGAACTCCGAAGCCGGTCACCACCCCCTCTGCAGGGGTGAACACCGAAGCCGGACCTTGCACCCTACACTGGGTTGAGGTCCGATGCCGGACGTCACCCCTATCGCAGGGGTGAACTTCGAAGCCGGTCACCACCCCCTCCAAGGGGTGAACACCGAAGCCGAACCTTGCGCCTTACACTAGGCTGAGGTCCGATGCCGGATGTCACCCCTATCACAGGGGTGAACTCGGAAGCCGGTCACCACCCCCTCCGCAGGGGTGAACACCGAAGCCGGACCTTGCGCCCTACACTAGGCTGAGGTCCGATGCCGGACGTCACCCCTATCGTAGGGGTGAACTCCAAAGCCGGTCACCACCCCCTTCGTAGGGGTGAACACCAAAGCCGGACCTTGTGCCCTACACTGGGCTGAGGTCCGATGCCGGAAGTCACCCCTATCGCAGTGGTGAACTCCGAAGCCGGTCACTAACCCCTCCGCAGGGGTGAACACCGAAGCCGGACCTTGCGCCCTACACTTGGCTGAGGTCCGAAGCCGCACAACACCCCCTCCACAGGGGTGAGATCCGATGCCGGCCCTCGCCCTCTCCTCAGAGGCGAGCCCCGATGCCAGACCTCACCCTCTCCTCAGAGGCTGAGCTCCGATGACCTCCGGACCTCACGCCCACCGCTGGCCTGAGCTCCGATGCCGGCCCTCGCCCTCTCCTCAAAGGCGAGCCCCGATGCCGGACCTCACGCCCACCGCTTGCCTGAGCTCCGATGTCGGCCCTCGCCCTCTCCTCAGAGGCGAGCCCCAATGCCGGACCTCACCCTCTCCTAAGAGGCTGAGCTCCGATGACCTCCGGACCTCACGCCCACCGCTGGCCTGAGCTCCGATGCTGGCCCTCGCCCTCTCCTCAGAGGCGAGCCCCGATGCTGGACCTCACCCTCTCCTCAGAGGTTGAGCTCCGATGACCTCCGGATCTCACGCCCACCGCTGGCTTGAGCTCCGATGCCGGCCCTCGCCCTCTCCTTAGAGGCGAGCCCCGATGCCGGACGTCACCCTCTCCTCAGAGGCTGAGCTCCGATGACCTCTGGACTTCACGCCCACCGTTGGCCTGAGCTCTGATGCCGGCCCTCGCCCTCTCCTCACCGATGAGCCCCGATGCCGGACCTCACCCTCTCCTCAGAGGCTGAGCTCCGATTACCTCCGGACCTCATGCCCACCGCTGGCCTGAGCTCCGATGTCGGCCCTCGCCCTCTCCTCAGAGGCGAGCCCCGATGCCGGACCTCACCCTCTCCTCAGAGGCTGAGCTCCGATGACCTCCGGACCTCACGCCCACCGCTGGCCTGAGCTCCGATGCCGGCCCTAGCCCTCTTCTCACAGGCGGGCCCTGATGCCGGACCTCCCCCTTCCACAGGGCTGAGCTCCGATGCCAGACCTCACTCCCTCAGCAGGGGTGACCTCTAATGCTAGTCTGCACCCCCTCCACAGGGATGAGTACCGAAGCCGGACCTCTACCTCTCCTCAGAGGCGAGCTCCGAAGCCGGGCCTCCCCCTTTCACAAGGGTTGAGCTCCGATGTCAGGCTTCACCCTCTCCTCAGAAGCTGAACTCCGAAGCCGTCGAGACCCTGCCAGCGCAGGGAGTACTCATGACAAGAAGGTGCGCGGGGAGAAGAAGGCCCCACCTCGGGCTTGTTACCTCCACCAAGATGGGCCCGGGGGCCACTGTCGCTACCCTCAATACCGGGTACCCCCGCGCACAGGGTGAAACTGCCTAAGGACCTCGTCCCCTCCGCAGGGGCGAGCTTCGAAGGCGCTATGTGTCCAGCGGGGCCGGAGCTCCCCTCCCCTCGGAGGATAGCTCCGGGCCTGCCACGTGGCCCGGAAGGCCGGACCTCGCCCCCTTCGCGGGGGTGAGCTCCGAAGGCTCCACGTGTCCAGCGGGGCCGGAGCTCCCCTCTCCTCATAGGTGAGCTCTGGGCCCGACACGTGGCCGGCAGAGCAGCGCCGCCCACCCGGCGCGGTAGGCAACGAGAGTAAAGGCGCGCCATGCCTTTACCGTATGAAGCATTCAAGACCCGCGTCTTCCCAAGACAAAGAGGCGCGGTGCACGCGTGTCAGAAGGCGCTGTGACCCATCACAGTTAAGACAGGCGCACAGTTTCTGAAGCTGCAGACCATTAAAGGCAGCGACAAGACATGGACAAGACGTGCCCTGCCGCCCCTGCAATCACCAACGGCTACACCTAGCCTGCGGCAGGGGCAGGGTGGTAGGACGACCTCGAAGCCAGCGCCAAGACTGCGTAACTGGTAGGAAATCACTCCGGGGCACCTGTCGGGTCCCGGGGCCCACCTTGTAAGCCACCCAAGCCTTGGACTATAAAAGGCTCTGGTAGGCAACATTACAAGGGGACGGTTCGGACTCTGCTGAGTCTAGCTCCCTCTAGGCTATCCTCATACTCAAGGAAACCAGTGCACCGAGCACTCCCGTGGACGTAGGGTTTTACGCTCCGGCGACCCGAACCATGTAAATCCTTGTTTCAATCCACCTTCATCTTCCTCCGTCATCCATTCCGGCGAGACCCTCGCGAGATGACTAGCCCCGCCTAAAAAAGAACCTTCGCGGGCTGCCCAGAGCAGGCCCGGGGGAAGTGTCGACCGCAGACGCTTCGACAGTCTCAAATTTGTTTATGTGATGATTGTCGGTTAGACAACAATGTTAGAGAGATAGATTTCCATGCCTTTTATGAAATTAATAGGGGAAAAAACGCAACCATTAAAATGGATGTTTCCGCTGCACCTTTAAATATGTCTTGTAGACGTTGGCTCACAGGTTTAAACATTGAACATTGACATCATCTAGTGACCCTAGTCATGCAAGTAGTTTTATAAGAACAACGGGATAACTCCAAGTGGGCTTTACGCCAGAATGGATCATTCTTAGTGAGATCTAGGTATCGAGCTCAAATGTTGGCACACGCTTTGTCCTTAAACTTTGAACTAACCAACGTGAAATATTTCAAGACGGAGGGAGTAATAGCATAGTGTTTGACAAATCAATTATACATTGGTATTGCAGCTCATTTTTAGAAAAGGCATATTGGATTGGTCTATGGTCCCTACTACAGAAGGAGGAGGATTGTGCTCTCCTAAAGATGATGTCCGCAACCATGGAGATCTTCGCTAATAAGAGGTGTCGGTTCTCCAATCCTATCACCTACTACCTTTTTATATTTTGTTCAGTTTGTGATTAGTGGATTAAATATTTACGTTCATAATACCACGGCTTTCTGGCTTGTGTGAAAGTTTCTAATAAAGAACAACTTTATGCATTGGTGGATTGAACGGCTAGAATATTTTTAATATATTTTTTTAAAAAAATGCCTCATTGAGCCTGCATCATCCTAATGGCCTGTATCCCTCGAGAACAGGGTTAAATCGTCAATTTTCTCAGTACCTCTAAATTATGTTATGAGAGAGAAAGGGATGGAACACATAGAGCTGAGAAAAAAAATAATTTGAAGGATATAGATTGTTATTTGGCAGTGTCTAATGACTACCTTATGCACCCACAATGTTATGAGGTTTTCTAGTTGTAAAGGGATTGATATTTCTATAAATCTCGCAGTCACATTCTGGAACAAATAAAATACCCGTGTGGAACATTAATTTGTTTTATGAAGCAGGAAAAAACTAATAAAATACCTAATATTATTTGTTCGAAGTAGCTTAATTAGTTCTATGGTTTTAACTCCTTTGAAATATACATGTTCAAACTTCAATCATTTTGTCGCAGCCCAACATAACATTGGGCTAACTCTGCCAAAATACTAGTCATCAACCGAACTGCCCAAAGGCCTTATTCAATCTCCTCTCTCATTCCTTTAAACAGAAATCAATAGCTTATCATTAACCTCTATCACGTCGAATTGCCACAATATAGTGCCAGGCATGTGTTCATCTCAGCAAAGATCCGAGTTATTAACTCCTAGTGCTAATTACAATCTTTGACTAATCGTAGCCGCCCTCGCGAAAAGAGAAACCTCGAGTCCATTAGGATTTAATTAGAAAAGGTGTGCAAAGTACCCTTTTGGTGCACCTTTGGCCTCACGCTCGCTTGAGAGACCCGCCACCGTTAATCATCGTAGACAGCGGTACATGTCGCTCGGAACTATTATAAAAGAGGGAAACGTACAATTTAAAATCTCCATATGAGGAATGTAAGTTTTGTGAGCTGTTTCCTTGGTTTGGTTACCACAAGTTTTATATTTTTGGTGCATTTGATTGTTAAAAGGTACAAAATCAACCTGAAGTTACAGGAGCTCGTGAATGCCACAAGATTTTGAAGACTAACGTTGGGTCGTCAGCTCAATCATATCGGTGCAAATTTTAATACTCGGCCCGAAGAGAAACGACCTCCTCTAAGCTATTGCGACTAAGAAGCATCATCATCCTAAACCGGAGCAATTACCAACAGTACCACCTCATTTCTCTACCTTCACCTAAAAAAACCCAGCTCGCTTGAAAGCGAAGGAAACTTTAATCCCAGTTCGCTTGAAATCGAAGAAAAATATGTCACGTCCATAGAGTCACCGTCGTTTCTCTGCCTTCACCTAAAACCTACGTATATTAGTAATAGAAAATCCGTGTTTAAAGACGCCGATTAGAAAAAAAAAATCACAACTGGTCCTCGCTGATTGGAGGCTTGCGATCATGGCGATGGTGACGACCATGACACGGCACGGCTATCCATAACACATCCGTTTGGCTCCTGACACACCTGCAGTTTTGTTGTTTTGCCAACTACTACCAAACTCTGCAGTGAGCTAATCACGGCTGGTTCAAACCGCATTAGATCTCTCTCTCTCTCTCTATCGGACTACTAGTACTGCTGGTACTGATTTGTAGGAGTCCTGATCTATTTGGCTGTTGTGAGTACAGGTACACTGACAGTGTCACTTCATTAGTGTGGTTAACTGTCTTCAGTTATTAGCCCGTCCGTTTGTTCAAGGGAAACTGGACTTTTCCCCTCCAGTCGGCACTGCATTTTTCTTCCTTTCTGAACATTCACATCATGTGCAACTCATGCCGAGTAAATGTGCCACGGCTGCTTGATCAAGGTTCCTCAGGCATTGATGAGAAGGGCCTTGCGATCGGGAAGAAGGAACCCAACAGAGCCAGCCGGTGAGAATAGCAGGCAGTAGCTGTTGGTCTTCGTGTCAGAGCTGATTGCACGGGCGCATGTGCCAGCCCAGCGCGCAAAACGCTGCGCTCGACAGCGAGATGCCGGGAGTCCAGGTACTCCAGGACGGCTGATAAGCATTGGCATCCCGAAGCAGGCGAAATGGTGGAAATCTGCAGGCGCGACAGCGATTCATCGTGATCTTTGAACTGATGACGGCAACACGAAGATGAACCCATAAAACTATATGGATTATGCAACAGTACCGAGTACTTGTTGATTATAGATCAACGGATTATCTGTACACTTCACTTCCCTCTGATGCCAGAAATGGGCTCAAGGAGGAGGAGACGGGGGAGCAGGAAGCTGCGAGGGAGTAGCGGTATCAAGAACCTGACTGCGGCTTCGCCGCCGGCGACCCGCTGCTCTCGCCGGTGCCCAGGCCAGACTCCAGTTCGCGGCCTTCCTGCCGCTGCGGTTGCTGCTGCTGCGGCGGCGATTGGAACGAGGGCGTCGCGCCGCGGCAGCCGAGGAGACGGCGCAGGGCGGCTACTCTGGCCGCCTCCACCACGGCCGCGACTCCAGCGATGGGTCCAGGCGCCGGCTGTTGCGGTGGAGGCACCGCTGGCGACACTGGCGTCGGTGCGGCAGCGGCGCCGCGGGTGCTGACGGCGTCCTGGGACCCGAAGAAGAGCACGTTGGTGGGGAAGACGGGGGACTCCGGGTCGGCGTCCGGCGGGCGCACCGCCTCATCGTCGACCACCGAGCATCGGCAGAGCGGGCAGGTGGAGTGGGACCGGAGCCACATGTCGACGCACTCGACGTGGAAGCCGTGGCCGCACCGGGGCAGCACGCGCGCGTCCTCCCCCGGCGCCAGCTCCGTGATGCAGACGGCGCAGTCCGCGGGCGGGTCCCCTGGCGCCACCACCTTCCTCGGCAGCGCCGCGATGGCCGGCTGGGACATGCCGGTCCCGGCGCCGTGGCAGCCCGCGCCGCCGCCGCCGAAGACGAACCGCGCCCGTCCCCCGCCGCCGCCGCCACCACCGCCGACGGTGGGGGCCGCGCCACGGTAGCGCTTGGCACAGAGGAAGAGGTAGAAGCAGAGGACGAAGGTGATGAAGATGGCCGCCGCCGCCGCCAGCATCGTGGCCGCCGCTGCCACCGATGCGCCCGTCACCGCCATCGGCCTTATCCTCTCTCCTCTTCTCCGCAAGATGCGCCCTCTTCCCAAGCTTTTCTCTTGGCTTCTCGGGGGATCAGATCTCTCTCTCTCTCTCTCTCTCTACAGTTCTGTGGTTGGCTGCTTGAATCTCACAGCCCAGCTCGGGTCGGTTCTGTATGTGTGTGCTGGGTTTGGAGTTCTGAGCAGTTCTTTGTCTTCTTGAGGCAGTGTGAGAGGCAGGGTGGAGGTGGGATTGAGGAATTTGGATCGAATCGGAGGGATTATTAGTCGTTATATATACGAAGGAGAGGCGTGTGTGATTTGGTTAATTTGCTGTAGAGAGAGGTGCGCTCGCAGGGGAAAGTGGGCAGTGGCTCCTCAGACGATGACGATGACGATGGGGAGGGGGGCCTACGAGTGCGACATGTCAGTGGGGAGGGGGGATGGACCATCTTGCTCAGGTTCTCTGGAACTGGACCCCTTCCGTTACCATGATGAATATCTTCGTTCTACTGTTCAAGGCTTTTTACTCGCTCAACAGTACTGGAGGAGATATTTCCACATTCGAAAATACTAGCAGTCCCTCCCTCCATTCTAATTTAACTATTCTTAGTTTTAGAGAGAAGACCAGAAGTGGGAAAAGTATGTTCCATGAAAGATGAGGAGAGAAAGGGGAGGAGAGAGATTGAGATGTACTTAGATAATGACAAGTAATTTGAGAAAGTTATAAAATATCAGAACGGCAAGTAAAATAAGATGAAAGTAGCAATAGAGTACTTTTGGTTGCGAAAATTAGTGTTATAACCAACCAAACACGTCTTTAATCCAAAGTTAACTTAGAACGCATGCTTATCGGCACCAACCCAATGTTCCCGGCGCGACGGGCGGAGCGCACGCGCACGCGCTATTGAAAGACGGACATCGACGTGGATTGAGTAGGCAGACGTGGAGTGGTCATCCCCTAACATTTCAGTGGTGGGACCACGCACGTCCTCATCATTTGAACGAGGCTTTTTTTTCTTAGGTCGGCGCAAGAGAAAAAGGGGATCGAGAAAAAGACGAATTTTTGTTGAGGACTCGTTCTCATCTTTAGGGTTTGGAGTAGAACTACTCGTATGGAAGAGCAAAGGGGGCAAAGGCAAGACTGGGGTCCTTGTGTTTTCGTGTCGAAAAAGTAGCCCTTTTTGCTGTTGCCGGTGAAAATAGAAATAGCATATAAAAGGGCAATGGTATTTTTTCTTGAGGAAATTTAGATTGATATTTTCCCAAATGAATAGAATCGAAGAATACTATCATAAAGTTTTAGATTTGTAAAATACCGTCGCAAAGAATTTTTAGTTGCAAACAACATTCGAGTCAACAACATATCAACAACACGAGAGTATAATAGTCATCGCTATAGCAACATGAATCATAACATAGTGTCAAAGTTAGTGCTGCCAACTCCCTAGCACCACAACCTCATATCATGCGCACATGTAGAACAACAAAGAGATTTTCAAATCCGGGGAAATATATAAATAATTTGATTTGCAGCGCATTGATTGACCTTAGCATGTAGGCTTCACTGTTAGAGGAAATCGGCAATTTCATGAGAAAATTCAGAAAAGTCACGATTGAAACAACAACGATAAATATCGGCACAGGAATTGAGCGAAAAAATCGCATGTACCGATCTGTTGTCGGAGGAACCATTGAAGCTGTTGTCGCAGGCATGAGAAGCTGCTGTAGGCGCCGTCGGCAACGTTGGGCAGCAACGCTCGATCTCGGCGGTAGGCGATCTGTGATGAAGAACGCGATCAGTCGCGCAAAGCGCTTCCCAAAAATCTTATTCGCCGTATCCCGGTGCAGAATCACACGGGCGAGTGGTTCCGGAGACCTACTCTCCCAAGCGTCGGTGCACACCGATGCTCGGGATGGAGTAGACTACAATGGTGGCGCAAGGAAGAGAACGTGAATAGATGGAATCGTGGGGATGCCTTCTTCCGCCGTGCACGCCCGCTATTTATAGAGTCTCCGAGAGGCGATTCAGTTCTAATTCGAATCTCCGAGATGTGGTTCGGTTTTGACCCTGATCTACGAGATGCGGTTCGGTTGTTGTAGACGCGCCTGTCTCCAACTTGGACTCAACCCAACTCAAAAACCCAAAATTCGAAGGCCCAAAACCCGGAAGCCCAATTTATTTTTCTGCAGCAAAAATAAAACTAGGCCCGGCTCGAGGCTCGAATTCAGACGAACACACGCGCGCGTGCGTGTGCGGGGTGTGGCGAGTGAGCAAGGGGAGGAGGAGGAGCGCGTGTGGCGCACTCCTCTTCTCACTCACTCAAGGAGTAGAATAACAATCTCTCTTATATATGAGGATTTCACCCCTTTAATTTTCCATGTGGGACTAATTAATTAGCAACACTCTCTCTTGCACTAATAAGCCTTTGAGATTTATTTGAAATTATTATAAAATTATTAATGGGCCTTGGCCAAAATTTCAATAATCCCCCACCAGATCTCAAAGTTATTAGGAGAGACATCATTCTGGTTACTTGTTTGATATACTAGTGTTTCGGCAAAAACTGTTAAGTTGAATTTCTGCCTAGATCCTTAAGTTAAATCAGTTCACAACTTGAACAATGGACTATGTCTATTGCAAGTTTAGTGTGAATCTATTTTCACCCAAGGACCATTACTCGTACTTGACTACCAGTAGTCTACCCCGCGGGTGGAGCATATGCGTCTGTCGGTACCCTCAATATGGGGTACCCCGCGCACAAGGGAAACTGCCTAAGGACCTCGCCCTTCTTCGCAGGGAGAGCTCCAAAGGCGCCATGTGTCCAGCGGGGCCGGACATCCCTCTCCTCAGAGGTAAGCTCCGGGCCCGCCACATGGACAACTGAGCCGGACCCCCCCCCCTCCGCGGGGAGAGCTCCGGAGGCTCCACGTGTCCAGCGGGGCCGGACCTCCCTCTCCTCAGAGGAGAGCTCCGGGCCCGCCACGTGGCCAGTAGAGCCGGACCTCCCCCCTCCGCGGGGAGAGCTCCGAAGGCTCCACGTGTCCAGTGGGGACGGACCTCCCTCTCCTCGGAGGAAAGCTCCGGGCCCGCCACGTGGCCAGCAGAGCAGCGCTGCCTGCCCCCGCGCGGTAGGCGGCAAGAGTAAAGCCGTGCCATACCTTGCCCGTACAAGGTATTCAAGACCCGCGCCTTCCCAAGGCGCGGAGACGCGGAGCACGCCTCTGTCAGGTGCCGTTACGCCCAATCACATCGTAGTGAAGACCGGCGCGCCGCGTCAGAGGCTGCACGCCAATAAACACAATGACAAGACATCCCTTGCCGCCCCTGCCAACCACTACGACTAGCTTGCGGCATGGGCAGGGCGGCAGAGCGAAGACTTTGAAGCCCTCGCCAGAAACAACTTCCGGCGTAACTGCGGATACGGTAGATGGCAGACAATATTCCCGGGACCACCTGTCAGGTCCCTGGCCCACCTTGTAAGCCGCCCGAGCCTTGGACTATAAAAGGCTCGGTTAGGCAACGTTAGCAAGGGTTCACACCTCAGCCATTCACACCTGAGCGGTTCGACATTTTACACTCTCACGCAAGGTTCATTCCTGAACACCAAGCAATACAACGAGCATCTCTGCTCACCGTGGACGTAGGGTATTACGCTCCGGCGGCCTGAACCACATAAAAATCCCTGTGTCAAGCTTCTCCCTCCATCGTCCCTAACACGTAAGCTCTCCGTGAGTGACTAGCCCCTCCAAAAAAGAACCTCCGCGGGCTGCCCAGAGCAGGCCCGGGGGAAGTGTCGGCTACACACTTCGACAGCGTCATACTCTCTAGTCTCTTCATGAGCTTTCTAGAGATCATCCAAATCTCAAGGAATGCGATGTTAGACAGTCAAAGCTCGTATAGGTGTTGTTTTCAAGATTGCCCTCTAGGACAACATCATTGCTACACATAGCCAACAGAAACACATTAAGATATATCACCAACCTGCCTTACAGTTTGAGAGTATAAGTGTGCATCTTCACATAGAGAGGGCCTTAGTAAAATACTCTCCTTAGTGAACCACTAGCTTGTTATTCCCTTGTCCTAATTCACAGGATCTCCGATCACATAGGCTGAGTTTCCAATATGGTGTCACATTCTTGGGTCTCAAACACATCTCCCTCGATGCACTTTCTATCACATTACGTGATAGTCCCTTCGTAAAGGGATCTGCCAGGTTTTTATCTGTTTGTATGTACAAAACAGTTATGGGTCCGGAGTTTCTCATTTTTCTGACAGATTTTAATCGCTCCTTGATGTGTCTTGATGATTTTGCATTATCCTTAGAACTCGTCACATTAGCAATCATAGTTTATTGCCACAGTTCATAAGGATTACAGGCAATGGTTTCTCAACCACAGGCAAATCCATCAAGAGCTCTCGTAATCATTCTGTCTCTGTAGTTGTTGTCTCTAAAGCAGTGAGTTTTGCTTCTATGGTTGATCTCGTCAATATGGTTTGTTTACAAGATCTTCATGATATAGCGCCACCAGCTAGATTGAACATATATCCACTCCTGGCATAGAGCTCATCAACATCAGATATCCAGTTCGAATAACTATAACCCTCAGGTACGACCGGATGCCCAATATAGTGAATTCCATAGCTCATTATACCTCTCAAGTAGCGCATAATCCTTTCAAGTGCATGCTAATGATCTATATCCGAGTTTGACATGAACCTGCTCAGCTTGCTCACAACAAACGAGATATCAAGACACGTTGTACTTGCTAAGTACATGAGTTAACCGATCATCTGAGAATATTTAAGTTAATTTCTTGGCTCTTGCTTATTCCTTCTGAATATCACACTGGGATCATAAGGTGTTGGAGAAATCTTGCTATTCATAAAGCCAAACTGACTCAAGATTTTTTTCACATAGTGGGATTATGTTAAAGCATTTCTACTTTCATCCTTATTCAGCTTAATATTTACAATAACATTAGCTTCTCCCAGATCTTTCATATCAAAAAACTTTGATAGGAAATACTTGACCTCAGAAATTATATTAATGCTCGTACCAAAATGAGTATATCATCCACATACAAGCATAACATAACACTATCACCCCCACCATGGCGATAGTACATGCACCGATCAACCTCATTAATGAAAAAGCCTGCAGATGTTAAAGTACTATCGAATTTTTCATGCCATTGCTTAGGTGCTTGTTTTAAGCCATACAAGGATTTGAACAATTTGCACACCTTTCTCTCTTCACCTTTTACTACAAACCCATTAGGTTGTTTCATATAGATCTCCTCCTTCAAGTCTCTGTTAAGGAAAGATATCTTCACATCCATTTGATGTATGATAAGACTATAAGAGGCAACCATAGAAAGTAGTACACGGATTATCGTTATTTTGATAACAGGTGAATAGGTGTCAAAATAGTCTTCACCTTCGTTTTGAGTATAGCCCTATGCAAATAGCCTCATTTTGTACTTTTCAATAGTACCATCAGGCCTGAGCTTATTTTTGAACACCCACTTACAACCTACTGGTTTGCACCCGTAAGACCGTTCAGTTAACTTCCAAGTTCCATTAGAAAGAAACGAGTTCATTTCACTATGAACGACTTCTTTCTAGTCATCTGCATCGAGTGATGCATATACCTCTACAATGGACTTTAGAGTATCGTCCAAAAGGTACATAATAAAATCATCACCAAAGAATTTAGCAATCCTTGATTTCTTACTCAACTGAGTTGTTTCATTGTGTTCCTCCTCCAGGACGTTCTCAAATGGTATTTCAGAAAACTCGCTAGCTGTGATGGGTTCAATACAAATTCCAGAATAAATCCTAACAGTGCTATGCATATCTTTCATAGGAAATATAGTCTCAAAAAAATGTTGTATCACGAGATTCCATAATAGTATCAACATGCATATCTAGAATCCCAGATTTAACTACTAAAAATCTATATGCAATGCTCCGGTGAGCATAGTCTAGAAAAACACAATCCACAGTCTTTGGCTCAAACTTGCGTTTCTTGGTGATTGGAATATTGACATTTGCCAAACATCCCCAAGTACGCAAGTATGACACTAATGGTTTCCTCCCAACCCACTCCTCATAAGGGGCTTTCTCTTTATTCTAATTTGGAACACGGTTTAGAACATGACATGTTGTCAATAGAGCCTCCCCCACCACACCTTAAATAAACCGGAAGTGTCTACATGGCATTTACCAAGTCACACAATGTGCGGTTTTTCCTCTCGGTTACCCCGTTTGATTGGGGTGAATAGGGAGGTGTCCTCTCATGTATAATACCGTTTTCCTTACAAAAATCATCGAGTATCTTAGGAAAGTACTCACCACCACGATCTTACCTAAGACGTTTGATCTTTTCCTCTAATTGATTTTCTACTTCAGATTTATAGGTTTTAAAGTAGTCTAAAGCTCCATATTTAGTTTGCAACAAGTAAACATAGTAAAATCCAATAGAGTCATCTATTAATGTCATGAAGTATTTCTTTTCACTTTTTGTCACATACACCATTCATCTCGCATAGATCAGAATGTATGAGTTCTAATGGTGTTAAGTTTCTCTCTTCGGCTGCCTTGTGAGACTTTCGAGGCTGATTTGATTGCACACAACTATGCCACTTAGAACCTTTGCCAATAGTGAATTCCAGAATTAATTTGAGACTAGATAGCCGATTCATTAAACCAAAATTGACGTGATAGAAACGAGAATGCCAAACACTCACATTATCATCAACAGTGTCACAAATATGGTTTATTGACTTATTATTGAAATATGAAAGGGAAAAGCGGAACAAGACTACGCATTCCTAGCATTTACCAATAAATTATTTATGCTTCGACACAACTATTTTATTGGACTCCAAAACTACTTTAAACCCATCTCTACACAGAAGAGAGTCGCTAACAAGATTCTTGTTCATAGTAGGGTCATGCTGCACGTTCCTCAGCTGAACAATCTTTCCCCAAAGTGAACTTCAGATCGACCGTGCCAACACCACTTACATAAGCATGTGACCCATTCCCCATTAGGACGGAGGAATCCCGGACAAACTGGTAAGAAGTAAACATAGACATGTCAGAACATACATGAATATTAGAACCTGTGTCAAACCACGAAGTAGGTGTTTGAGAAACAGAAAGGACATAAAAGAATTATTGTACCTATCCACATTGCTAGACGTCACAATGTTGACATTCTTTTTCTCTCTGCGGTCTGCCCTACCAAGACAGTACTTGGAAAAGTGCCCATGCTCACCACAGGTATAACAACCCTCATTGGCTTTGTTTGACTTCTTCTTCTTGAAAGCAGTAGTTTTATTTCGCTTGAATTGTGACTTGTTGTTTCCTTTGTTCTTGACATTAGGTTTTTGCACCATATTTGCTTTGGCGCTCGATTGATCCTCTGCAGCTCTCTCAGTAGCGTCCTTAGCCCGAGCCTTCTCCTCAACATCAAGAGATGCTATCAGGTTTTCAACTGGTATTTCTTGTCTCTTGTGTTTGAAGGCCGTGGCGAAGTTCCTCCATGAAGGCAACTTTGCAATAATACAACCAGCCACAAACTTGTCAGGTAAAGGGCACTTGAGGAGATTGAGCTCTCTCACAAGGCATTGTATCTCATGAAATTGTTCAACTACGGGACGGTTTTTAACCATCCTGTAGTCATGAAAACTCTCCATGATATATAGCTCACCGCCTGCATCAGCTGCACCATACATAGCATTAAGGCATCCTAGAACTCTTTCCCATGTGTGACTGTTAGATAAACATTACAAAGTTTGTTGTCAAGAACACTTAACATACATCCTCACATGGCAGAATTGGCTTCCTCGAACTTCGTCTGTCCTTCAACAGACAAAGGAGCTTGAGGCCTGCCCTCAGTTACCTAGAAGATTTTAAGTGATTAAAGCTAGAGCGTTGGCTTGACTTGCCACCTCTTGAAGTGCACACCAGAAAATTTCTCTGGCCTCAGTGCATCGGCTAAAGTCATCATGTTCAACTCAGAAAATTGCCTAGATAAGGTTTTTGATTGTTAGAGGAAATTAACAATTTCATGAGAAATTCCGGAAAAGTCGCGATCGAAACAACAACGATAAATATCAGCAAAGGATTTGAGTGAGAAAATCACACCTAACGATATGTTGTCAGAGGAACCGCTGAAACTATTGTCGCAGGCGTGAGAAGTCGCTGTAGGCGTCGGTGGCAACGTTGGGCAGCAACACCCTATCTCGGTGGTAGGCAACCCATGATGAAGAACTCGAGCAATCGCGCAAAGCGCTTCCCAAAAACCTTATTCGCCTTATCCCGGTGTAAATCACACGGGCGAGTGGTTCTAGAGACATGCTCTCCCGATCGTTGGTGCACGCCGGTGCTCGGGATGGAGTAGGCTACAATGACGATGCAAGGAAGAGAATGTGAATAGATGGGATCGTGGGGATGCCTTCTTACGGCGCGCACGTCCGCTATTTATAGAGTCCCAGAGAGGCGATTCGGTTCTGATTCGGATCCCTGGGATGTGGTTCGGTTCTGATCGGGATCTCCGAGATGCAGTTTGGTTGTTGTAGACGCGTCCGTCTCCAACTTAGACTTGACCCAACTCAAAAGCCCAAAATTTGGAGGCCCAAAACCCGGAAGACCAATTTAATTTTCTGCACCAAAAATAAAACTGGGCCCGGCTCGAGGATCGAATTCACACGAAAATGCGCGCGCGCATGCTGGGCGGGGCGGACGAGGAGGAGGAGCGCACGTGGCCCACTCCTCTTCTCACTCACTCAAGGAGTGAAATAACAACCTCCCTTATATATGAGGATTCCACCCTTTAATTTCCCGTGTGGGACTAATTAATTAGCACAACCCTCTTGCACTAATGAGCCTTTGAGATTATTTTATAATTATTAATGGGCCTTGCCCAAAATTCCAACATTCACGTGGAGAAAGAATGAAGAGAGGCAAGGGCAAAGCCACTGATGGTACTCCCTCCATCGTAGATATGTTAGTAATCCAACCCCTCCGTTGTAGATATGTTAGTAAACCTTTGGAATTACTACTTGTGATTCCGATGTTGAGACACATCCTCCAGTTGTGAAACTTCAGTCCGAATTGGACACGCTGAGTAAAGGCAGACTTGGGTGCTTATCACTGAACAGAACAAATTCAGATGGCATGCATGCTGAACTGAACCATCCCAAGCTTTGACTTTGACTGTCTGCTACTCTGCTGCGGAAGAAAGTGACCCAGCAGCGTTGTTGCAAGGGAGAGTGCATGGTGGTGGAGGCTGTTAGACCAAATTAGCTTCGGCCCGCGTAGTGGCCCAATCCAACGCCCGCAGGGGAGTTTAAGCCCATCACGAAATGGCCCTAATGGGAGCTAGTGAGATCGAAATCCCATTAGCTACCTCGTCTCTGTCTCGCTCTTAGAGATGAAAATAGATCGGATATTTTCTGATCTATTCGAATTTTCGATCCAAAAATATCTGGTCCATATTCGTTTTTGTCGAATCTTAATCAAATATGGATTAGATATCGAATATTCAAATTCAGATATCGGATCGAAAACAGTATGGCTTAATATCCGTCCGAATGGTCGAACATCCATATTTCATCGGATACATCCGAATCATAATTCGAAAAACATATGAATTATTTTAGCCCATTGTACACCGGCGGACTAGCTCAAACCGGCTAACCCTAACTATCCCGTCCTGATTCAGAAATCCAGTTCCAACTATCGTTCCCGTAGCCGTCTCCCCGACTCGGCGACTCTGGGCCATGTCACGTGCCACCGTCAGCCGTCACCTACCGTCGCCACTCGCCGACCGCCGTCCTATGTGTCGTCTGTCCGTTTGGGTCGGCCCGCGGCCCCGTCGACGGCCACGCAGCCTCGCTCCGCCGAGGCGCTGACGCCCACGGCTCCGCTGAGGCACGCTTCACCGAGGCACAGGCACCTACGCCCACCACGGGAACGGGCCACGAGACGCGCTCCACGCCTCCACCGACGCTACGGACTACGGTGCACGCTCCACCTACGCCCGCCCCCACGTAGGCCGTCGCTCCACTAGCCAGTGGCCACTGCCGCCATCGCACCACCCCACCAAAATAGACGCTCTGTTCGGCTTCAGTGACAGCAGCACACTGCCAAAGGTGAAAATCGACGCCCTGTTCTTCTTTAGTGTATTTGATGAAATATTAGTACTACTAATATATCGTGCCTGCATATACCATCCATGGATGATACATTCCGTGCATTTTTGACTGACAGTAGCGTTGTATGTGTATTGTCTTGGTGTTGTAATATGTATGAACTATGACAAACTATATATTTGTGTGTTTGAACCATATATGCACTATATATGAACTATTTGTGTGTTTCATGTATGAACCATGTATGCATT
Source organism: Neostapfia colusana (assembly GCA_030760725.1). Taxonomy (NCBI): domain Eukaryota; kingdom Viridiplantae; phylum Streptophyta; class Magnoliopsida; order Poales; family Poaceae; genus Neostapfia; species Neostapfia colusana. The sequence continues at coordinate 68,905,799 of JASWHV010000015.1, forward strand.
TGATGCGGATGTGTTATGGATTATGTGTATAAACTATAAATTACATGTTTTTATGAATTGTTTTTTTCCAAAATAAATATCTGGATCCGTCCGATATCCATAATTTTGTGATCGGATAAATCCGTTTCTGATACATCCGTCATATCTGATATCTTATTCGTTTCCGATAACATCCGATCCGAATCCATTTCCAAAATTTTTATATGGATATAGAAAAGTATTTTATCGGTCCATATTCGTTTATTTTCATCCCTACCCGCTCTGCCTTCACGTTACAATGGCCCAAGATAAGAGAAGCACGGTGACATGTACAGGATGGTTCAGTTTTTTAACGGTTTCTAAAATAGTATTTTTTTGCTTCCCGTGCGATAATTAGCCACGGTAAAAAAAATTCAAAGAAAGGTACAGAATAAATTCGACACACATTCTTCTGTTCAGATAGTAACTATAAAAGAAGGGGAAAGGCAGCTGATCCATTACATAATGTGCATGGTCTAGTAGTTGTAACAAACAGCAATCAACCACCAAGTGGTCATGCGTTCCCATACCTAGCTACATTGTTGTACAAGTAAGCATAGCATTTCATCCACAAATTATCTTGGTGTGTTTTTCCAGTTGATAGTCAGCCAGCACTAATCCTATCAAGTACTGTAACCAAATCGAATGTCCAAACCGTACACAAACTATCGCAACTTCATTAATAAATGGAATTACTCTCGGCCGAAGCCGCACGCCATCCTCGCCGGCCGCGCCCACGCACGTGCCGCCGCTCCGGTCCTGCTTGCGTCTGGCTGGCCGCGGGCGTCGTCGTCGTCTTCGTCGAGCAGCACGGGACGGCGGCAGAGCGGGCACTCGGGGCGCAGAGGCAGCCACCTGCCGATGCACGCTGCGTGAAACCCGTGCCCGCACCCCGGCAGCGTCCGCACGCCCTCGTCGGCGGAGCTTCCTTCCACCCTGCCGGCCCCCAGCTCCGACAGGCACACCGCGCACTCCGGCGATGTGGCCGGCGACGACGAAAACGTCTCCGCAGCCACCGTGGCCCTGTTGCTCCTTTCGTCACAGGACGACGACGACGCCAGGGCAAGAACCGCCGCCGCCGTTGCGCAGGCTGCCGCCATGGTCACGGCAGCCATCGCGTCGTTGATGGACGGATTCTTCGCTCCCTGAGGCTTGTCCTGCGCTTGCTTGTCGGTGTGGGCGCACGACACGATGCGATTATGTGTAGGCGCGAGGAGAGGCCGACGCGGGCGCATCAACGCGAGCCCACGAGAGAAGGGTGAGGGGAGCACATCGCGCAACCGAAAGGTCCCCGACATGAGGGCGACCTCCTTCCGGATGCTTAAAGAAAAGAATATATGCGGAGTAAGCTATAGTTGATCCAGTTGTTGGAGCAGTTCGTTACATTAGTTACATTACATATACAATGTATGTTGACGATTAAAATCAGCTAGAAATCAGTCTGACCAATTCGGTAAGTGCCCAGATCGCTCAGACAAATTTCATTAAACCGGTTCTTTCGAGTCCAAGGGTAAAGTTAGAGTTTCACTCAGAATTTGTAAGAGTAACTCCTACAGGACAAGATAACCCCATCTCTCTCTCTATATATTTTATGGCTGATCAAGGACAAGACAAAAAAATAATTTACCTTTTCATTTCTCTCTAAATCCTAACTACTCTTCGAAACCCTAATTTGTTTTTCTTCTCTCGCCTTGATGGTGGGCTAAGGCGTCCATCTGGTTTGTCAATGCTAGGTCAACTCTAGGTAAAGTCTACCCTGATCCCTACGAGGTGGATCTCTTCAAGTTTCAATAGGACTTAGATAAAAAGATCAAACGAGTTAATCTAGACCGGTTTTCTAAAGACATCCCGAGAGGCTTGTTTGTAGTGCACAAGGGCATGTTCGTGTTTAACAACGCTTTTTTATATCAACATACTTTTTAACAATCGTGTTGGGGAATAAGATTCAGGTCATCTAAGGCCCAATTCAACTTTCCACTAATGTCTTAGAAAATCAGCAAAGGCAACATTGTCATAACGACATAGGAGGAGATTCTCGAAGAGGCACACCACAAGGCACTCAAGGAACGCAGTAGGGATGCTGAGGTTCGCAGGAGGGTGATGGAGGAGCTATGTCTTTAAGACTTCCTCTCATGCTTCAAGATGGATTCTAGGCAAAGTTAAACAAATCAAGGACCTGTTCTATTCTCTGTCTACAACAAGCAAATCAAGATAAACCCTAATGTAAGTGAATCCTTTGTGCCTTCAAATTCTTATGAAGATTTTTCGGGCACGTTTGCTAATTTTAGCACTCGGGTTCTTAATCAAGTTTAATTAATACTAGATGATAATATTACTAAATCTCTCAAATCTTTAAAACATTGCATATACTTCTACTGTTACCCCTTTCGTGCAACATGATCCCTTAGCACCTAATACATGGTCTAGACCACCTAATTCACTAGAACAACTACTGTATATGCTATGTTGTTGAAACTATTTTCCTGGCCAAACTGCTCCAACTCAAAGTACCTTGCAAAATAGAAAAAGTCAAACGGTATTGTATGCCTAACTACACATGAACCCCAATGGACGAACCCATGAGCTTGCTAATTTTGTGCTTCCTTATAACATTGTTGGGTATAACACTCCAACTAGTTTGGATCTAGGCTAAATCGTGCTATGGTACTCTAAGTTCGACAAAACATGGAGAAACATGAGAGAGGAGTCCCACCAGATGGTCGTGTGCATGGGGGATGCCTGGAGGCAGGCGCTCATCCTTCGACGATGTCAAGGAGGCGGTCATGCTACGAGATCTCATCAAAAAGGGATCCCTCGAGAGTGACTTGACATCGTGCGCCTCGAGGATTGTTAGTGAGGACCGGGGTATCAAGCTCAGGCGAGGTGTGGCGATTGCGATGCATCACGGGCTAGGGTTTTGAGGTGGAGAAAACCGGGGACACAATGGATTTATATAGAGTAAATACGTGCAACAACCAACGATTTATAGACAAGAGTGATTGAGTGCATAGAGTGGAGACTGTTGTCCGTGTTACGCTAGCGGTAGTGGGCGGCAGCGGTGGTTGGAGATGATGAAGCTGACAGAACGGACCAACTCGTAGAGAGAGAGAGAGAGAGAGAGAGAGAGAGAGGAGAGGAGAGGGAGCGAGCGGGGGTGTTGGGCCGACCAGCTACGACACAGAGGTAGAGAGAGGGAAAGAGTGGTGGTGAGGGGGAGAAAAATGTGCTGAGCAGTGGAGGGAAGTGGGTCGTACAAGAGGAGAAATGAAGTTTTTGCTTGGTAGTTTTTTGGCTTTTATTTATTTTATTTACTTTTTCCTATTTCAGATTTCAAATTCAAACTAATTTCTCTATTATATTTTGAAGATTAATTTTTATCAGGACATACCTGACCTGACTCTTCTCATCGCTAGAGCTTGGTCATTCAGTTCACAGACTTGTCTCTTTGTGGTTTTGACTTCTTGTCGAAACCCTGTTTATTATGGCGCTTCATTGTTTATGATGGTTAATGGAAACCCTGTTTTTAATACACCATGAGAAAAAGCCGTTATATATGTGTAGTATATGTTCTCCCGTGTACGACTCATGCCTGGAGGTAATTTTCATGGCCTCTACCCGTTCTGTTTCAAGCTTGTTGACAAGACATATAAATGCTCGGGGGGCAAGAAACGAACACAGTGGACGGGACAGAGCACGCAGGGGGAGGGTGTTTATACGTGCATAGGAGGAGGTTCGTTTGGAATCAATGTTGTGTTCAACCAACTCACCAACCTAACAACATTGTGAGTATTTTGTTGGTGACCTACATATATTCCATTTGGAAAGTCCGAAAGTAATTTGTAAATTATTTAAGGGATCTTTCATACAACTCGTTTTCTGACACACTTCCTGAAAGCTTCAACTCCTTGACAAGTTTGAGCACACTGTAAGCATAACATCCTTTCATTATGAAACAAACAAATGAAAACAACGATCCTAAATTTACATGACAACATGCACTCTTATCAGTTACTCTCTCCGTTTTGAATTATTTTACGCTGATTAGTTTAATTTTAAACTAGCCAGCGTCAAAATATTTCGAAACGGAGAGAGTATTTGCAGAACAACCAATTTACCGGCATGATAGATGTCCTAGCTAGTCTCCCAGTGACGGACCTGTAAGCTAACACTTTTGCCACAAGACATGATCCACGGCTGTTATTATTTCTAGTGATCCAATCATTAATGCTACGTGCAGAAATGTTGCAAATAACCAACTCAGTGGATCGATTCCTGATAATCTGAACAGCATAAATCTCCAGTAAGTATTTTCATTGCCCTTGTCAGCCTATCAAAGTTCCAAAAGACAGGTTGGGTATTGTGATTTAAGCTTTTTTTGTAGAACAAGAGGCAACTCCTTTAGTAAGTCCTTAACCAACAGCACCTTCATCACATACTCCACTGTTTCGACCATCGCGTACCAGAGTTCCCAGTCAAAGTAACAAAAGCCCGTCAAGTGGAGGCCACACAGATAATGGTGGCGTTGGCGTTGAGACGGTGTTCACAAAAACCTCAAAGCAGGAGGTGGCACTGTTGTTGGAATTGTGATATCTCTGGTGGCTGTTGGTGCATTGGTTGCCTTCTTTGTGATCAAGACGAAATCTGTGAGGCGTCAACTGGGAGATGATACTGAAAAAAATGAGCATCTCATTCTCATTTCTCTTGGTTCTGGGAAAATTAAATGTAAGTCGAGATTGGCATCTACGACTAGAAAAGTTATTCAGATTTGCTGTTTGTCTTCCCTGAATAATGATCCAACAAGGAGACTATATCCTCAAGGAAATTGAAGCTGTGAGCATGAGATGGGAAAAAAGGGACATTAGTGTTGGAGTGTGAACTCACAAGTAAGAATTAGCATTTGTCTTAATTTAAAAAGACAAATCCCACCAAATGGTCATGTCCGTGATGGGAGAGACATGTCCATTCCCGAAGGGTGGGAGGCCCCCTCTTGTGTCCCTCTACAAACTATAAGTATGTGGTAGTGGTTGACAATTTATAAGAGGTGTGCAAACACAATCAACACTGCAAACAAAAGTCCGATCAATCAGAGAGAGAAACCAAGGGGAAGGCTTCCCGCTTCAGGCATCCAAGGCTGTTGCGCCATCAATGCCTACGCGCCTAAGCCTTCTTCGTGATTGTTGTTGCCTTCTCCCACAAGATGGCTGCATTGTCAAGTACTGGTGGAGGAGAAGGTATTTCTATGTTTTGTGTTGATCAAGAGATTAGCGCTTAAGTGTTCTAAGATATCAGTTTATATACTTCATCTCTGTATAATCTGAAATGATATAAGTTGCTAATTGATCCTCAGTGTATTCATTAAGATTCTATGAATGGTGTCAGAGCCAATTAGACCACTGATCATTTTGGATCGGTTTTGATTCTCTAACATAAGTTTTCCACTACAAAAAGAGGGATTTCTTGAACCCAAATAAGAACTGAAATTAAGGAAGTAAGAATGGTTATGATTAACCATTAAGATGCGACATTTTTGGATAGGCTACGGACATGTCGGCATCCATAACGACGCATGCCGAAATTCCTACCCAAAAGGAATTCGGACCATAAGTAACTCGCACATGAAATGAGGGTCCTATGACTGGACCAGTCCGGTACTCTGTAAGAAGGCAGTTAGGATTTTGGATCGAGGCATTTCGACGTGTTCATATGATTGAAAACAAAATAAGAACTTTGGATTGAAATCCAATAAATAAGATGAAGAGGAATGTGTAAGATGGTAAGTTAAGACTGCCCTTATGGGATTTTGGGATTTTTTATTTTTTATATGAACTTATTCAAATTTGACCGCACTAGTCTAGAATAGTCCATACCAAACTCGAAAAGTTCAATAAAGAGCGGATAAAATGTTTCTGGTACAATTCCGAACTTGTCCGAAACTGGCCTGACCAAAAGGTTCTGTTTGAGTTTGAACTAGTCCAACCCTGAGTGGATTATTCCGTTGTCAGTAATGAAGTATGCTTATTTAATTCAGCTTCCATTGTAAATTAAGTTTATGTTGTCATAGTACTTTAGTCAAGTAGCCAACGTGAAAGACAAATTACTATGTCATTTGAGACCATTTTAGTTGCATGGCATTTTATTGAGTAGACAACGTGAAAAATAAAATTGGCATGTCTCTGAAGTTGTTTTGATATAATTTTTGGTCAAGTAGGCAACGTGAAGTATAAAAATGACATCATATTTCAGTATGATATATGTAATATTATAGAATCTTGTCAAATAGCCAACAAGATTGCTATGTTTGTTAAGTTGTTGAGTAAGGTTGTGTTTTATCAAGTAGCCAACATTAAAGATATGATTCAACAATTATTAAGATTAAGCTTATGCATTCACTTATAAGATATCCTTTTGTTTTTGAAGGATCCTCCAACATAAGTTCAGCTCTAAGTTTTATATCCTCCATTGACCCTCTTCGTGGAGGAAACTATGGGTCATGGAGGGAGAAGCTAGAGATTGCTTTGGAAGTCTCCGATTTTGACTTAGCTCTAACAAGCCCATATCCTACTGAGCCTGTGGAGCCAGTGAGAAGTGATGGTAAAACTGAGGAGTCTTTTGCCAAGAGGACAAATGACTACAATAAGGAGCTATTGGCTTATGACATAGCTCGTCTTAAGTAGAACAAATCAACAGAAGATGTTTGATGGTTATTAAGGGCACTATCACTGAGGCCATCTAGGGAGCAATTCCTGAAATCAAAACAGCTTCTAAGTACCTCCAGAAGATTGAGAGGCATTTTACTGGCTCTTCCAAAGCTACAACAAGCGCTCTGATCAAGAGGGTTGTTTCTGAGAAATACCATAGAGGTGGTGTGCATAAGCACATCTTAAGGATGACAAATGTTGCCATTAAATTTAAACCAATAGATATGGGGCTAAAAGATGAGTTCCTTGTGCATCAACTACAACTCCCAACCTGAACAATGGAGGAGGAAAGAATGAAATTCCAACGCGGTAGTGACTTTGTCAACTACGTGAAGGGAAAATGTAAGGCTCATAAGAACCACCATTCTCCTAAGCCACCTTATTTTAAGAATCATGGTTCTTCTCACCCTGATAAAGGTAGGGTGAGATTCCATTTCAGCATCCTATTCATAAGAATGTGGTAGTGGATAAAGATCAGTGTCGCTTCTGCTTAGACAGAGGACACCACCAAAAGGATTGCGTTGGCTTCCTTAAGTGGTGCTATAAGAATGGTAATGACTTTATTACCTTTGTTGATGAATCTCTGTTCTTAGATTATGATGAATCCACTTGGTGGATTGACTCAGGTGCCACCGTGCACGTTTGCAACTCGTTGCAGGGATTAAGTATGCGAAGGACCCTAAGAAGAGGGGAAAGGGCCATTAAGGTTGCTGATGGCCATGAATCAGAAGTACAAGCTATTGGAGATTATCCATTAGTATTTAGAGATGACTTTATACTTACTCTATATGATGTATTATATGTACCCTCTTTAATGAGAAACTTGATATCATTTTCTTGTTTAGATGATCATGGATATGTATGCCACTTTGGCGATGATAAGTGTATTATTACGTATGATAACAAGGCTGTTGGTATTGCCATAAGAGAAGGCATGCTGTACTTATTGTCAATGCACGATCATATTAATGAAGTAAGTGAAGATTAGATTTCCTCTCATAAGAATTCAGTTTTGCAAAAGCACATAAGACTCGATCCTGAAATGCCTTAAAAATTATGGCACTATCGCTGAGGCCATATTTAGAGGGGGGTTAAACAATTAGTTTCTAAATCGATCTTCCTCGCTTGGATTTTTCTGATTCAGAAGAATGCATAGATTGCATTGAGAGTAAGTTTGCTAAGAAAACTAAGAAAGGAGCCAAACGAAGTTTGGGAATTCTGGAGTTGATCCATATGGACATCTGTGGTCCACTTTCCGTAGTCTTAGTTGATGCTTTTGATTCGTTCATAACCTTCATGAAAGACTATACTCATTATGGCTACGTTTATCCAATCAAGAAATAGTCTGAAGCATTGGATACATTTAAGATATTTATGCTGAAGTCGAAAATCAGCACAACAGTAAGATTAAAGTGGTAAGATCCGATCGTGGTAGTGAGTACTACCGTCGGCATACCCCCTATGGCCAAGTTCCAGGACCATTTGCACGGTTTCTACACTAAAATGACATAGTCGCTCAGTATTCTACATCGAGCGAACATCAGCAAAATAGAGTAGCGGAATGACGAAATCGTGCTCTAATGGACATGGTTAGGTCCATGCTAAGTCATTCATATTTACTAATTAGTTTATGGATGGAGGCATTAAAAACCACCATTCATGTGCTGAATCGGGCTCCTACTGAGGCGGTGCCTAAAATATCATATGATTTATGGACAAAGCGTAAGCCCTCATTAAGTTATTTACATATATGGGGTTGTCCGGGTGAGGCTAAGATCTTTAAGTCAAACATTTGTAAGCTGGATACTAATATGATAAGTTGCCATTTTATTAACTATCCAGATAAGTTGTGGCTAAAGCTAGAATTATTTTGCTACTGAAAATTGACTGGGTCCACGGTTTTAAGCTGCAGCCAATAGAATTCGGGCCACACCGAGGTTACTGGGTTCCATGCACGCAGTCACACCGGATTAGAGAGCCACAACCGATCCAATTTTTAAATTTTCGGTCACTGACGTGTGGGGCCAATACCTTTGTTCATCCTTCCGCCTCCCTCTCGCGCGCTCGTGGCTCCCCCTCGCCGGACCGAGACGGCGCCTCACCGGCCCCGCGTTTCCAGCCACCTCTCAGCCGGAGGATCGCCGCCCGGGGGTTTTGGAAGGTGAGGAATCCATTGGTGAGGTTTGCTCGGGCTCCCGGTGGCCGGAAATAGGCCGGCGACATGCGACGTCCTTGGGGAGAGTTCGGTGCCGTCGGCCGGTCGTCCTAGCCCGCCAAAAGTCTAGGAGAACGGCTCTACAACACCAGTGGGCGCTAGGGTAGATCGGCAATAACTTAACTGAGCTTGGAAGCATCTCCAAAGGAGTTCTCACCGTGCGCCCGCATCGTGCCGACATGGAGGCGCTCGGGAAACATCGAAATATGCCGCCTCTCTTCGGTTTGAAGCTAGGTTTGAAAAGGAAAAACCACAGCTAGCTAGCCTAGATCCTTCATACCTAATATGGTGGCCTAAGAAGGAAGATTGAAAGCGAATTTGGATATTTCGTACCGGTTACTCGGTTTGCACCCGCCGGAGCAAAAACCTCAAATTAGCGCTCGGTCGTCCACAGTTTGATCATCCGGTTGGGGAGATGGCGCGTCCCTAGGGATTCTTGATCGGCCGTGAAACCCTTTGGTGTGGGCTGTCCACGTGAGCCTGATCGCCGGTTGTGTTAGGTTGCCGCAAAGAAATGGCGCGCATGAGGAGGAGAGGCCGAAGATCGTTCCGTTCTTGCACCGAGGAGATGGGAGATGATCAACCGGTGCCATTTTGCAGCTTGGAGGGGTGGTGTGTGCGAGGTTTAGCCGACTCCCGAGGATCACCGAGTGGCGGCACTTTGTTCTCTGTGTTTGCTCTCGAGGAGGAAGTAAAAGGTGAGTAGCTCGGTCTGTGAGTGAGAGGATCACGCCGAGAGCTAAGGAAGCACACAAGCTGGTCGCCAACACGATTGCCGGAAGCTGGAGGTGGCAGTTTTTCTCTCCCGTGGTGGCGCTCGGAGGAGGGTTCATTTGGTCCGAGTGAAACCGAGAAAGGCCTTCGGTTGCTTGGGTGGAAAATAGAGAACAACTTCAGGTGTAAGTTAAGGTGCCTCAATGACATGTGGGGTTCACCCCTTTCCTCCTCTCAAAAGATCTCCTCATGTCAATCTCTTCAATTCAAAAGTTCTGAAGTTTAAAAGTAGGCTAGCATTTGAATTCTCCAAATTCAGTTTGAATTCTGCTTGCAAATTTGAATTCAGTTCAAATTTGGAATTGCTTCTATTTAATTCCTTTTTCAGCCCACCCTAAAATCAGAAGGTTGCCACCATGAATTTCCTCAAATTCAAACATATGAGGTATCATGTGTATTCAAAAGTTTGGCGACAATTTGAGGTGAACTTTGAGTTTGAAAATCTGATTTGTAATATTTCTCATGCACATGAGTAATTAACCCATAGGTTTAACTCAACATTGGCTCAACCTATTCAAATGAACCTTTTGCCCACTTTTGTTGAACACTCATGTACACTATCACATGTAGAAAAGTTTTTGTATGTCCCATTTTCATGAATTGGGAACACATAGCATTCAAGCTTCGGTTTAGTTCATATACATTTTTTGGACTTTTACATTGGTCAGTTGTACGACCCTTTTGGCACATTGGATTACTCCATCGTGCTTACATAGCCAATCCATTCCATGTACTCCACGCCCAGGCTGTGCCACCCTCTTGACGTAGTACTCCACGCCTAGGTAGGGGCCAAGTGTGTAGAGAAGGGCTTGAAGCTCATCTGCAACGAGTCCTCCCTCTATCCCTGAAGAGAGGAACTCCTCTGCCATGTTTGCAGGATCTCTGCCGCCTCCAGCTGGAGCGGGTGGTGATGGAACTTCTCTGTAAAAGTCCTCCTCCTGGTGCAATTATGTATGGTACTCCTCCTTAGGCGCGTAGTCGTTTGGCTCCTCCTCGGGTGGTGCGTCCTCGTGTGGCTCCTCCTCCTCAGGGGCGTCTTCTAGCTCATCCTCCATAGGCTCTATCTCCACTGTGTCCTCCTCTAAAGAGATGTTGTCAACCACTACACGACCGAGTGGTTCGTGGGGGTACTTCCCAGTACTCCTACGCGCGGTAACCTTGCAGTGTGCCATCTAAAACACAATTTAAAGAGAAAGGTACGTGTCAAAAATAATGTAAATAAACAAGAAAAAGTAAGTAAGGAGGATGTATAAAGGCAGAAATTTTTTGAAAATAGTGATTTTTATAAATATATGTCCTATATTCCTTATCTAACTACACTCGTGCTATCTAGACTCGCATCCTACGGTCGACATGGCTCTGATATCACCTCTGTCACACCCGATTTTGAATCAAATCAAGAATGGCGTGTGTGTGTGCCCAGGATCCCGTTTCACACATACTTTGTGACATCATTGATGATAACACAGATAATAACCATATCATAAGAGTACGTTTATTACAATAGCTCATAACAAGTCTTTATTACAATATCAACAGAAAATAAACTAGCGTCGGCAGCCCCAAATCCACAGGTAATCGACGGTGAGGAATGTGCGCCTAGTACTCCACGTAACATTCTCCATGGTTCTTCCAATGTTCTTCTATATAGCTGAGTGGCGAGTGAGGTAGCAAGTGTGAGTACTTGTTGTACTCAGCAAGTGTGGAAAAAAGTGACATGTGGCCAAGACAAGGAATGGCAATAAAGGTTCATTGCACAAAAGCACATTTATCTCACAAAGTTATAAAAGCATCATATAGTTACTAAGTGAGGTCAAACTCATCCAAAATCATCATCATTAATGTAGAACTTCCAAACTCCATTGCATAACTCAACTAATCATTTTCCACAAGACCACAACTATTATCCATCCACGGTTACTCATATTCAATGATCATAACAACAACAACAACAACAACCAAGCCTTTATCCCAAGCATGTTGGGGTCGGCTAGACATGAAACCCAATAATTATATATATATATATATATATATATATTCAATGAAGTAAAAGAGAGGAAGAGATATAAGAGTAACAAGAAAAAAGACTAAGATTCTAGCACATGAATTGCTACTTTCCATGCGGTCCTATCATGAGCTAAGTCTTTGGATACATTCCAATCTCTCAAATCTCGTTTTACCGTGTCCTCCCAGGTCAACCTTGGTCGTCCTCTACCCCCTCTAATATTTTCTCTACCTCCTAAAATCCCACTGTTAACCAGTGCTTCTGGAGGTCTCCGCTAGATATGTCCAAACCACCTTAGTCAATGTTAGACTAACTTCTCTTCAGTCGGCGCCACCCCTACCCTATTGAAAGTGTATCTAGGCTAATTCCCCATGGGTTTTGATGATTAATGACAACACTTAAGAGACTAATGTGAATTACAAGTGTGAGTACAGGTGATTAAAAAATTTACGAAGATGGATACACTCAAAAAGAAAAAGAGGAGAAAAAGGCAAATGCAGACAAATAATATAATTTAGGGTTTTTAATTCTTTTGTGTTAAGTTTAGCCTTTGAGTATGAGTGTGATCATAGAGTAAAGTGCTGAGAATCATCTAAGAGCTCATAGTGGGAGTTTAGGTTGAGTGGAGTGAAGATTTGGGATAGCTCTAGGAAGAGGGCCAGACTTGTCCAGGCTGGAGGCCGGACTAGTCCGGTACATCGGACTGATGTGATGTAGACCGAAACAAGTGATTCTGTATGAGTTTGGACTTGTTCGTGGTGGAAGGTCGGATTAGTCCGAAGTATCGGACTAATCCGATATACCACGGTACAAGAGTTTCTGTGTGAGCTCGGACTTGTCCGTCTGGGGATGGACTAGTCCATGGAGAGAGTGTCTGAGCTCTTCAGGAGCTAAGTTCTGAAGGACCGGACTAGTCCGCTCTTTGAGGCCGGACTAGTCCGTAGGTTCATACTTGACCGTTTCCAACCGGAACAGGAGTTTCTATGTGGGATCAAACTAGTCCTCTGTGTGTCGGACTAGTCCGTTTGGAACTAGGAAGTAGCTGCAAGGACTAAGTCTTGGATGGCCGGACTTGTCCGCCCATGGGGGTCGTACTAGTCCGGTGGACCAGACTTATCCGTTCTGAACCGGAACAATGGTTTATGTGTGAGATCAGACTAGTCCGTTGTGGACCAAACTAGTCTGTTGTATGTGACCGTTTAGTTGGTAGAATATGACCGTTTAGTTGGTAGAATCTGACCGTTTAGTAGGTGAAGAGTGATGTCATCGGTCCCCGCAGGTTGTACTAATCCAGGGTCAAAGGGCGGACTAGTCCGGGGTTTGGCAGTTGGCAACGGCTAGTTCCCAGGACCTCTATAAAAAGGGGCTGCCCTGGCCTCAAAGAGGAGAACAAGCACCCTAACGCCGAAAGAGCCTTTCTAGAGCTTTTCTAGTCCCCTCTCTTCAAATTCTTGGAGCCCTAAGAGTGTTTCTTAAGGGTTTGTGAGTTTTGGGAAGAGGAGAAGAAGGGGAGTGTGCACTATAGAGCTCTTGGTTGATTCTCTAGCACTGAGTGAGAAGCGTGCTGTTGAAGAGAATTGGTTTATAAATGCTTTGAGCTGAGTTCTCGTGGGAGCCTCAAGTTGTGAGTTGCCCCACGACATATTGTGAAGCATTGGTGATATAGTGGAAGAACAAGCCGACCTTGGTGGTGGCTTGGTGAGGAAAAGGTTGAGAGCAACCTGGTCCTTGGTGGACTCAACATGGACGTAGGCTTCCTTGTGGAGCTGAACCATGGGATAAACATTGTGTTCTTGTCTTATTGAGCTAAAATTCTCTGTGACCAGACTAGTCCGCCCTCAGGACCGGACTAGTCCGCACATTATGAACTAATCGTTTTTATTAAGCCGTATTTCAGATTTTCCACCTATTCACCCCCTCTAGGCAACTTTCAATTGGTATCAGAGCCTAACTCACTTAAAAGCTTAACCGCTTGGAGAGGAGATGGGAGAAAATGGCAAGAAGGACTTACCACCTGTTGACGCCACCGGCGCCGACGAGAACAGCACCCACAACGGTGAAGGGCTCAAGTTATAAACTCACAAGGGTGTCAACCCAATCAAGGAAATGCCAAGGCCCCCTCCCTTCGACTTGGAGACCAACGACGAATATGAAGAAGTGAGGTGTCTTGCCGATCTTCTTCAAAAGGCAAAAGATGAAGCTAGAAGAAGGAGGAGGCTTGAGAAAGAAATGAAATTCAAGAAGCCCGAAGAAGACTACACTCGATATCCTTTCAACTACGAGCGTTTAAATTCGCACACAAATTACTTATCTGTTCCTTTAGACAAACCTCCACACTTTGATGGCACAAACTATACAATGTGGAAACACAATATGAAGTTGTACCTTATTTCTCTCAACCCCACACTTTGGCACATTGTTTGCACAGGTGTAGATATCCCCGTGGATGATGAAGAACTTACATCGGAGGAAGAGCAACTCATCCACCGCAATGCTCAAGCAACAGCCGTACTCAACTCTTCTTTAAGCCAAGAAGAATTCAACAAGGTGGATGGGTTGGAACAAGCCAAAGAAATATGGGATACACTCAAAATTGCACATGATGGCAACCGCTCTGTCCGAGAAGCAAAGATCGAGATGATTAAGGGGGAGCTTGGGCGATTTTCCATGGAAGATGACGAGACCCCTCAAGAGATGTACAACCGGCTCAAGACTCTTATAAACAAGAGTCGAGCGTACGGTTGTAAGAAGTGGACAAACCACAAGGTAGTCAAAAGGATGATAAGAGCCTTCATGCCTCACAATGTGATGCTTTGCACACTCATCCGAGAGAGTCCAAAATTCCACAAAATGACTCCGGATGAGGTGCCTCACAAGCCCATATCCTACTGAACCTGTGGAGCTAGTGAGAAGTGATGGTAAAACTGAGGAGTCTTTTGCCGAGAGGACAAATTACTACAATAAGGAGCTATTGGCTTATGACATAGCTCGTCTTCAGTAGAACAAATCAAACAGAAAATGTTTGATGGTTATTAAGGGCACTATCACTGAGTCCATCTAGGGAGCAATCCCTGAAATCAAAACAGCTACTAAGTACCTCCAGAAGATTGAGAGGCATTTTACTTGCTCTTCCAAGGCTACAACAAGCTCTCTAATCAAGAGGGTTGTTTCTGAGAAATACCATAGAGGTGGTGTGCGTGAGCACATCTTAAGGATGACAAATGTTGCCATTAAATTTAAACCAATAGATATAGGGATAAAAGATGAGTTCCTTGTGCATCAACTACAACTCCCAACCTGAACAATGGAGTTTGAAAAAACTCATGGCTATGTGTGTTCAGGAGGAGGAAATAATTAAATTCCAACGAGGTAGTGACTTTGTCAACTACGTGAAGGGAAAATGTAAGGCTCATAAGAACCACCATTCTCCTAAGCCACCTTATTTTAAGAATCATGGTTCTTCTCACCCTGATAAATGTAGGGTAAGATTCCATTTCAGCATCCTATTCATAAGAATGTGGTAGTGGATAAAGATCAGTGTCGCTTCTGCTTAGACAGAGGACACCACCAAAAGGAGTGCGTTGGCTTCCTTAAGTGGTGCTATAAGAATGGTAATGACTTTATTACCTTTGTTGATGAATCTTTGTTCTTAGATTATGATGAATCCACTTGGTGGATTGACTCAGGTGCCACCATGCACGTTTGCAACTCGTTGCGGTGATTAAGTATGCGGGAGGACCCTAAGAAGAGGGGAAAGGGCCATTAAGGTTGCTGATGACCATGAGTCAGAAGTACAAGCTATTGGAGATTATCCATTAGTATTTAGAGATGACTTTGTACTTACTCTATATGATGTATTATATGTACCCTCTTTAAGGAGAAACTTGATATCAGTTTCTTGTTTAGATGATCATGGATATGTATGCCACTTTGGCAATGATAAGTGTATTATTATGTATGATAATAAGGATGTTGGTATTGCCATAAGAGAAGGCATGTTGTACTTATTGTCAATGCATGATCATATTAATGAAGTAAGTGAAGATTAGATTTCCTCTCATGAGAATCCAGTTTTGCAAAAGCACATAGGACTCAATCCTGAAATGTCTTCGAAATTATGGCACTATCGCTTAGGCCATATTTAGAGGGGGGTTGAACAATTAGTTTCTGAATCGATCTTCGTCGCTTGGATTTTTCTGATTCAGAAGAATGCATAGATTGCATTAAGGGTAAGTTTGCTAAGAAAACTAAGGAAGGAGCCAAACGAAGTTTGGGAATTCTGGAGTTGATCCATATGGACATCTGTGGTCCATTTTCTGTAGTCTCAGTTGATGCTTTTGATTCGTTCATAACCTTCACGAATGACTATACTCGTTATGGCTACGTTTATCCAATCAAGAAATAGTCTGAAGCATTGGATAAATTTAAGATATTTAATGCTGAAGTCGAAAATCAGCACAACAGTAAGATTAAAGTGGTAAGATCAGATCATGGTGGTGAGTACTACCGTCGGCATACCCCTTATGGCCAAGTTCCAGGACCATTTGCACGGTTTCTACAGTAAAATGACATAGTTGCTCAGTATTCTACATCAGGCGAACATCAGCAAAATAGAGTAGCGGAATGCCGAAGTCGTGCTCTAATGGACATGGTTAGGTCCATGCTAAGTCATTCATATTTACTAATTAGTTTATGGATGGAGGCATTAAAAACTGCCATTCATGTGCTGAATCGGGCTCCTACTAAGTCGGTGCCTAAAATATTATATGATTTATGGACAAGGCGTAAGCCCTCATTAAGTTATTTACATATATGGAGTTGTCCGGGTGAGGCTAAGATCTTTAACCCAAACATTGGTAAGCTGGATACTAATAAGTTGCTATTTTATTAACTATCCAGATAAGTTGTGGCTAAAACTGGAATTAATTTGCTACTCAAAATTGACTGGGCCCACGGTTTTAAGCTGCAGCCAATAGAATTCTGGCCACACCGAGGTTACTTGGTTTCCATGCACGCAGTCACACCGGATTAATGAGCAACATCCGATCCCATTTTTAAATTTTTGGTCATTGACCTGTGGGGCCAGTACCTTTCTTCATCCTCCCGACTCCCTCTCACGCGCGCGTGGCTCCCCCTTGCCGGTCCGAGACGGCGTCTCGTCGGCCCCATGTTTCCAGCCACCCCTCAGCCAAAGGATCGCTGCCCGGGGGTTTCGGAAGGTGAGGAATCCATTGGTGTGGTTTGCTCGGGCTCCTTGTACCCGGAAATAGGCCGGCAACGTGCGGCGTCCTTGGGGAGAGCTCGGTGCCATCGGCCGATCGTCCTAGCCCGCCAAAAGTCTAGGAGAATGGCTCTACAACACCAGTGGGTGCTAGGGTATATCGACAATCACTTAACCGAGCTCAGAAGCATCTCCAAAGGAGTTCTCACCGTGCGCCCGCATCGTGCCAACATGGAGACGCTCGGGAAACATCGAAATACGCCGCCTCTCTTCGGTTTCAAGCTAGGTTTGAAAAGGAAAAACCACTGCCAGCTAGCCTAGCTCCTTCATACCTAATATTGTGGCATAAGAAGGAAGATTGAAAGCGAATTTGGAGATTTCGCACCGATTACTCGGTTTGCACCCGCCGGAGTAAAAATCTCGAATTAGCGCTCGGTCATCCACGGTTTGATCATACGGTTGGGGTGAAGCAGCGCTGGGGTCTGGCGCATCCCTAGGGATGCTTACCCGGCCGTGAAACCCTTTGGCTTGGGCTGTCCACGTGAGCCCGATCGCCGGTTGTGTTAGGTCGCCACAAAGAAATGACGCGCATGGGGAGGAGAGGTCAAAGATCGTTTTGTTCTTGCACCGAGGAGATGGGAGATGATCAACCGGTGCCATTTTGCAACTTGGAGGGGTGGTGTGTGTGAGGTTTAGCCGGCTCCCAACGATCACCGAATGGCGGCAATTTGTTCTCTGTGTTTGCTCACGAGGAGGAAGTAAAAGGTGAGTAGCTCGGTCTGTGAGGGAGAGGATCACGTCGAGAGCTAAGGAAGCACACAAGCTGGTTGCCAGCACGATTGCCAGATGCTGGAAGTGGCAGTTTTTCTCTCCCGTGGTGGCGCTCGGAGGAGGGTTCATTTGGTCCGAGTGAAACCAAGAAAGGCCTTCGGTTGCTTGGGTGGAAAATAGAGAACAACTTCATGTGTAAGTTAAGCTGCCTCAATGACATGTGGGGTCCACCCCCTTTCCTCCTCTCAAAAGATCTCCTCATGTCAGCCTCTTCAATTCAAAAGTTCTGAAGTTTAAAAGTGGGCTAGCATTTGAATTCTCTGAATTCAGTTTGAATTTGGCTTGCAAGTTTGAATTCAGTTAAAATTTGGAATTGCTTCTATTTAATTCCTTTTCAGCCCACCCTAAAATCAAAAGGTTGCCACCATGAATTTCCTCAAATTCAAACGTATGAGGTATCATGTGTATTCAAAAGTTTGGTGACAATTTAGGGTGAACTTTGAGTTTGAAAATCTGATTTGTAATACTTCTCATGCACATGAGTAATTACCCCATAGGTTTAACTCAACATTGGCTCAACCTATTCAAATGAACCTTTTGCCCTCTTTTGTTGAACACTCATGTACACTATCACATGTAGAAAAGATTTCGTATGTCCCATTTTCATGAATTGGGAACACATAGCACTCAAGCTTCGGTTTATTTCATATACATTTTTTGAACTTTTACATTGGTCAGTTGTACGACCCTTTTGGCACATTGGATTACTCCATCGTGCTTGCATAGCCCATCCATTCCATGAAATCCACGCCCAGGCCGTGCCACCCTCTTGGCGTAGTACTCCACACGTAGGTAGGGGCCAAGTGTGTAGAGAAGGGCCCGAAGCTCATCTGCAACGAGTCCTTCCTCTGTCCCTGAAGAAAGGAACTCATCTGCCATGTCAGCAGGATCTCTGCCGCCTCCAGCTGGAGCGGGTGGTGATGGAACTTCTCTGTAAAAGTCCTCCTCCTGGTGCAATTATGTATGGTACTCCTCCTTAGGCGCGTAGTCGTTTGGCTCCTCCTCGGGTGGTGCGTCCTCGTGTGGCTCCTCCTCCTCAGGGGCGTCTTCTAGCTCATCCTCCATAGGCTCTATCTCCACTGTGTCCTCCTCTAAAGAGATGTTGTCAACCACTACGCGACCGAGTGGTTCGTGGGGGTACTTCCCAGTACTTCTACGCGCGGTAACCTTGCAGTGTGCCATCTAAAACACAATTTAAAGAGAAAGGTACGTATCAAAAATAAAGTAAATAAACAAGAAAAAGTAAGTAAGGAGGATGTATAAAGGCAGAATTTTTTTGAAAATAGTGATTTTTATAAAAATAGGTCCTATATTCCTTATCTAACGACACTCGTGCTATCTAGACTCGCATCCTACGGTCGACATGGCTCTGATACCACCTCTGTCACACCCGGTTTTTGAATCAAACCAAGAATGGTGTATGTGTGCCCAGGATCCCGTTCCACACATACTTTGCGACATCACTGACGGTAAAACATATAACAACCATATCATAAGAGTACGTTTATTGCAATAGCTCATAACAAGTCTTTTTACAATATCAATGGAAAATAAACTAGCGTCGGCAGCCCCAAGTCCACAGGTAATTGACGGTGAGGAATGTGTGCCTAGTACTCGACGTAACCTTCTCCATGGTTCTTCCAATGTTCTTCTATAGCTGAGTGGCGAGTGAGGTAGCAAGTGTGAGTACTTGTCGTACTCAGCAAGTGTGGAAATAAAGTGACATGTGGCCAAGACAAGGAATGTCAGTAAAGGTTCATTGCACAAAAGCACATTTAGCTCACAAAGTTATAAAAGCGTCATATAGTTACTAAGTGAGGTCAAACTCATCCCAAATCATCATTATTAATGTAGAACTTCCAAACTCCATTGCATAACTCAACTAATCATTTTCTACAAGACCACAACTATTATCCATCCACGGTTACTCATATTCAATGACCATAACAACAACAACAACAACCAAGCCTTTATCCCAAGCATGTTGGGGTCAGCTAGACATGAAACCTAATAATTATATATATATATATATATATATTCAATGAAGTAAAAGAGAGGAAGAGATATAAGAGTAACAAGAAAAAAGAAAAGAAAAAAGACTAAGATTCTGGCACATGAATTGCTACTTTCCATGCGGTCCTATCATGAATTGCTACTAGTCCGGGGTTTGGCAGTTGGCAACGGCTAGTTTCCAGGACGTCTATAAAAAGGGGTTGTCGGGGCCTCAAAGAGGAGAACAAGCACCCTAACACTGAAAGAGCCTTCCTAGAGCTTTTCTAGTCCCCTCTATTCAAATTCTTGGAGCCCTAAGAGTGTTTCTTGCGGGTTTGTGAGTTTCGGGAAGAGGAGAAGAAGGGGAGTGTGCACTATAGAGCTCTTGGTTGATTCTCTAGCACTGAGTGAGAAGTGTGCTGTTGAAGAGAATTGGTTTGTAAGTGCTTTGAGCTAAGTTCTCGTGGGAGCCTCAAGTTGTGAGTTGCCCCACGACATATTGTGAAGCATTGGTGATATAGTGGAAGAACAAGCCGACCTTGGTGGTGGCTTGGTGAGGAAAAGGTTGAGAGCAACCTGATCCTTGGTGGACTCCTCAACATGGACGTAGCCTTCCTTGTGGACCTAAACCACGGGATAAACATTGTGTTCTTGTCTTATTGAGCTAAAATTCTCTGTGACCGGACTAGTCCGCCCTTAGGACCGGACTAGTCCGCACTCTGTGAACTAATCATTTTTATTAAGTCGTATTTCAGATTTTCCGCCTATTCACCCCCTCTTGGCAACTTTCAATTGGTATCAGAGCCTAACTCTCTTAAAAGCTTAACCGCTTGGAGAGGAGATGGGGGGAAACGGCAAGAAGGACTTACCGCCCGTTGACGCCACTGGCGCCGGCGAGAACAACACCCACAGCGGTGAAGGGCTAAAGTTCTCACCTCACAAGGGTGTCAACCCAATCAAGGAAATACCAAGGCTCCCTCCCTTCGACTTGGAGACCGATGACGAAGATGAAGAAGTGAGGCTTATTTCCGATCTTCTTCAAAAAGTAAAAGATGAAGCTAGAAGAAGGAGGAGGCTTGAGAAAGAAAAGAAACTCAAGAAGCCCGAAGAAGACTACACTCGATGTCCTTTCAACTATGAGCGTTTAAATTCGCACACAAATTACTTATCTATTCCTTTAGACAAACCTCCACACTTTGATGGCACAAACTATACAATGTGGAAACGCAATATGAAGTTGCACCTTTTTGTCTCAACCCCATACTTTGGCACATTGTTTGCACATGTGTAGATATCCCCGTGGATGATGAAGAACTTACACAGGAGCAAGAGCAACTCATCCACCGCAATGCTCAAGCAGCAGCCGTACTCAACTCTTCTTTAAGCCAAGAAGAATTCAATAAGGTGGATGGGTTGGAACAAGGCAAAGAAATATGGGATACACTTAAAATTGCACATGATGGCAACCTTTCTGTTCATGAAGCAAAGATTGAGATGATTGAGGGGGAGCTTGGGCGATTTGCCATGGAAGATGACGAGACCCCTCAAGAGATGTACAAATGACTCAAGACTCTTATTAACAAGAGTCGAGCGTACAGTTGTAAGAAGTGGACAGACCACGAGGTAGTCAAAAGGATGATAAGAGCCTTCATGCCTTGTAATGTGACGCTTTGCACACTCATCCGAGAGAGTCCAAACTTCCACAAAACGACCCCGGATGAGGTGCTTGGCAAGATCATCAATCATGAGATGATGGAAATGGAAGCATGTCATGTCAACGATCTTGCCAAGGTTACATCCAACAAAAAAAGGGATTGCTCTCAAAGAATCACCCAAAGCCAAGAACAAAGAAGTACAAATATCAAGTGATGATGAGGAAAGTGAAGAAGAGAGCACCGATATGGATGATGAGGAGTTGGCCTTATTCATCAAGAAATTTAGAAGGATGGTGAAGAGAAGAAGAGGACCAAGCTATGAGAACAGAAGCAAGGGTAAAGGCAAGTCAAGAAGCAAGAAAGCTTGCTACAACTACGGCGAATATGGAAATTACATTGTTAATTGCCCATATGAAAGGGAAGACGACAAGAAGAAGAGGAATAAGAATGAAAAGCTACAAGAGAAGAGGATATTCAAGAAGAAGAAGACACATAGGCACGCTCATGTTGGCAAAGAATGGGACTCCAATGATGAGTCCTCCTCCGATGATGAAGAAGAGGTTGCAACCGTCGCCATCAAGAAGCCAACAATGAAGTAGACTCTCCTACCCAACAAGGGTGAATGGAAAAGCCCAAACCACACATATCTCAGGGAAAAGGAGGGAAAACGAAAGGTAAAAACTAAACTCTCCTTACACTCTATTAAGGATGAAGACTTTGATAATGATAGTGAAAATGAATATTTGTTTGAAGGATTAAGTAAAAATGCACTAGCTAAAATGAAAAAACTATTTGATGAAATCTTAGATAAGGAGGAGCTTCTTGAGAGACAAGAGGATTTGCTTATCGAGGAGAAGCAAAAGAATCTTGACCTTGAGAAGCTTCTTGAGCTTGAGAGGGAGAAAAACAAGGCACTTGAAACTTGAACTTGCAGAATGCAAGGAGACCTCCTCAAGTCTCAAGAGTTCGAATCCAAGAAGAACCTTGAAGCACAATTTGCAACTCTCAAGTCAATGTTATTTCTCTCCCTTCAACAAGCTCAAACTTGTCTAGTTTAGAATTAAACACTAAAAACTGCAAATGTGCAAAACTTGAACCTAATTTAAAAAGGAACTTAACATAGCAAAGAGTGCACCTTAAGAGTAGCATCTTTGACAAGGAGAAGATTAAGTATGTACGTAGTGCATACTCAATTACAAAGTCTCCTTTGATCAAAGATGGTCTTGGCTATTCAAGAAAAGCAAAGCAAAATACAAACATATCTAAAAGTGACAAGATGCATATAGCCTTTGCGAAAGAAGGATAATACAAAACTATGAATGAATGTCATACTTCTACTAAAATGACAAAATTTGATAAATATAGTAAAGATGCTAAGAATAACAACCCAACACTATTCCATGATTTCAATGCATCTTATGTACTAATGAGAAACAAATTTGTGTATGTTTATGCAAAATATGTTGGGCTAATCCGCAAGAGCCCAAACCCTTGTGTCTGGGTATCCAAAACTCTTGTCACTAACCCTAAAGGACCCAACCAAGCTTGGGTACCTAAAATTAAAGCCTAAACTTTTTTTGTAGGCATACTCCTCCGGCGGCACAAAGTGGGTGTTAGATAGTGGATGCACCAACCACATGACCGGAGTGAGAAAAATGTTTGTAGAATATGAAGAAACCAATAATCCAAGTCAAGATATTTATTTTGGTGACAATAGCCAAGGAAGGGTACTAGGTATGGGTAAAATCTCCATTTCTCCACAACACACCATTTCAAATGTCATGAATGTGGAGTCACTAGATTATAATCTTTTATCCATATTTCAATTATGTGTCATGGGTTTTAATTGCTTATTCACTAACGAAGACGTGATTGTCACTAAAAGAATAGATAACTCAATTGCCTTCAAAGGTGTGCTCAAAGGAAAACTTTATCTTGTAGACTTTTCTGCGGATAAAACTCAACTTGACACATGTTTGATGGCAAAGACTAACATGGGTTGGCTGTAGCATCGTAGGCTAGCCCATGTTGGTATGAGAAATCTCCAAAAACTTCTAAAAGGTAATCACGTCTGAGGTCTTAAGAATGTCATTTTTGAGAAAAAGTAGACCTTGTAGCGCATGCCAAGCCGGGAAACAAGTTGGAGTAGCTCATCCCCCCAAGAATGTGATGACAACAACAGGACCGGTAGAGATGCTTCACATGGACCTCTTTAGTCCTATTGCTTACATAAGAATTGGCAGTAATAAATATGGTCTAGTAATTGTTGATGATTTTTCTCGCTTCACTTGGGTATTTTTCTTGCATGATAAGGGTGAAACTCAAGGTGTCCTCAAGAGTTTCTTAAGGAGAGCTCAAAATGAGTTGTCCTTGAGAATCAAGAAGATAAGAAGTGACAACGACACCGAATTCAAAAACACCCAAGTAGAAGAGTACTTGGACGAGGAGGGCATCAAGCACGAGTTTTCGGCACCATACACACCCGAACAAAATGGAGTGGTTGAAAGGAAGAACCGAACTCTAATATAGATGTCAAGGACAATGCTTGATGAGTACAAGACATCCGACCGGTTTTGGGCGCAAGCGGTGAATACCGCTTGTCATGCCACAAATAGTCTCTACCTCCATCGTCTCTTGAAGAAGACTCCCTATGAGCTCCTAACGGGTAACAAACCGAATATCTCCTACTTTAGAGTTTTTGGTAGCAAGTGCTATATTCTTAACAAGAAACCTCGAGTTTTAAAGTTTGCCTCGAAATCCGATGAAGGTTTCTTGCTTGGTTATGATTCAAATACTTACGCCTATCATGTATTCAACAAAACCTCCGGATGTGTTGAAATCGCACGTGACGTAGTGTTTGATGAAACTAATGGCTCCCAAAGGGAGCAAGTTGATCAATGTGCACTAGATGAAGAAGAGGCACCATGTATGGAATTAAGGAGGATGGCACTCGGTGACATACGACCACAAGAGATACAAGACCCAAGTGACCCATCCTCGTCACAAGAAGTGACCCAAACACATGATCAAGCACTAGATCCCCTAAATGAAGAACAAGATTAGGATCATCATGTTCAAGACATCTAAGGCAACAATAGTGGCAACGATCAAGGGGGGATAAATAGGAAGAAGAAGTTGACTCAAGACCAAGTGTGCCACATCCAAGAGTCCATCAATGTGTACAACGGGATCATCCCGTTGATAATATACTTGGAGACATCTCCAAGGGGGTAATGACTCGCTCTCGTATGGATAAATTTTGTGCTCACTACTCTTTTGTATCATCTTTGGAGCCTTTCAAGGTTGAAGATGCCCTACGAGATTCGGATTGGATGATGGTGATGCAAGAGGAACTTAACAACTTCAAAAGGAACAAAGTGTGGGAACTTGTGGAATGACAAAATGTAAATATAGTAGGCCTCAAGTGGGTCTTTCACAACAAGCAAGATGAGCATGGAGTAGTAACAAGAAACAAAGCTAGACTTGTGGCAAAGGGATACTCACAAGTCGAAGGTTTGGACTTCGACGAAACTTTTGCTCCCGTAGCTAGACTCGAATCAATTCATATATTGTTATCGTATGCCACTCACAATGATTTCAACTTGTACCAAATGGATGTAGAAAGTGCTTTCTCAATGGACCTATCAAGTAGGAAGTGTATGTGGAGCAACCACATGGCTTTGAAGACGATAAGTATCCTAACCATATTTTTAAGCTTCACAAAGCTCTCTATGGCCTCAAACAAGCTCCTAGAGCTTGGTATGAATGTCTTAGAGATTTCCTCATTGACAACGGTTTTAGGATAGGAAACGCCGACTACACACTTTTCACAAAGACCTTAGACAATGACTTATTTGTGTGTTAAATTTATGTCGATGACATAATATTTGGGTCTACTAATAAATATTTGTGTGAAGAATTTAGCAAAATCATGACGGAAAGGTTTGAAATGTCAATGATGGGAGAACTAAAGTTCTTTCTAGGCTTCCAAGTGAAACGGCTCAAGGAAGGCACCTTCATATGTCAAACAAAGTACACTCAAGACATACTTAAGAAGTTTGGCATGTAAAAGGTCAAGCCTATCAAAACACCAATGGTGACAAACGAACACTTCGACCTCAACCAAGACAGCCCTAGCATGGATCAATAGGTATATTGTTCCGTGATTGGATCCCTTCTTTATCTTTGTACATCTAGGCCCAATATTATGTTGAGTGTATGCATGTGTGCAAGATTTTAAGTCGCACCCAAAGAGTGTCATCTAATATCCGTAAAGAGAATCTTGCTTTATCTAGTTCATACACCGAACATAGGGCTGTGTTATTCTAAAGGGTCCAAATTCAATCTCATCGGATACTCCGATGGTGATTATGCTGGATGCAAAGTAGATAGGAAAAGTACCTCGGGCACCTGTCAATTATTGGGCAGGTCCTTAGTGTCATGGTCATCCAAAAAGCAAATTCCATTGCCTTATCCACAGTTGAAGCTGAGTACATCACAGTCGGGAGTTGTTATGCACAACTTCTTTGGATGAGACAAACTCTAAGAGACTACTGTCTCAATATGAACCATATTTCACTCATATGCGACAATAAGAGTGCTATTAAGATTGCCCACAACCCTGTTGAACACTCTAGGACCAAACACATTGATATCCAACATCATTTCCTGAGAGATCACTCAATAAAGGGAGACATAGTCATTTCACATGTTAGAACCGAAAAACAGCTAGTCGATATCTTCACCAAGCCACTAGATGAAAAACTCTTTTACGAACTCAGGAATGAGCTGAATATCCTTAACTCCCGAAATGTAGCTTGAGATGTTGTACATCTGGTTGTTATAGTCTAATTTCTTCAAAGCTGAGCGCAATTTTTTTAGAAAAAACTATCTCTCTCAATTTTTATATCAACTTATTTTTAATTATCATCTCCTTGAATCATGCTCATTGTAAGCTTGGTTGTGTGCTCTACTGGTCATGATTCATTGAGAATACTTCTGAAAAATTATTCTATGTGGATCAATTCCTACAGATCTCATCATATATATATAAGTGTGTTGTCAAGGACCAGACTAATCCGGCCCATGGGCCGGACAAGTCCGGAGTGCTAGACAAGTCCGACTGGGTTTAGACAAGTCTACAACGGACTAGTCCGCTACTGACCGGACTAGCCCGCTCTATCGAATAAGTTCAGACCTAGTCTGGCTACCGGACTTGTCCGGTATCTACGACCGGACTAGTCCGGACAGTTGGAACTTAACCCAACCGCCAGATGACGAGACCTATTTCACCTGTCACAACGTTCAAACACGCGCCCACGCTCAAAACTCACCTCCATTGGTGATTTTTGAAGATTTCCACCAAAAACTTCAAAGGATCTGAGTCCTCTACTCCTTAGGTCCTCGAGAAGTTAGTCTTCGGACTTCACTGCGCTTCGATCCGATGATTTCATCGGATTTGGGCAATCAAGGTGTGTTCTTGGGGCAAAACCTAATCTTCTAAAATCTCTCAATTCTAATATGTTTTCTCCATAAACTAGGATGCCTAGTGCTTCATAGTCCTCATGCGCCTCTTCCTTCGTATTATTGCAAACTATTGATCGAATTTGCAGAAAAATCCGCTTAGTTAGGGTTTAACCCCAGGCTGTCCGGACTAGTCCGGACAGAAGGCAGACAAGTCCGTTCCTGACTGGACTAGCCCGATCAGGGACCGGACAAGTCCGGCCAAACCTTGAGTTAACTCCTAACTTAGTATTTTTGCTGCACCTCTGTCGCGATAATATTTTGCTTTCAACTTATATCCTTGCTCGTTCATTCTTCCTCGTCGTGAAGCTCGAACCAAGAAGCAGCACGAAAGAGAGGCAGCTCAAGCTCAAATTGAAGAAGAGCGCTCTAGTCGGAGGAAAAGGATAGTTTCCTTAGGTGAAAACGAAAGGGGCCAAGCAGCCGACAAAGGCAAGAGACCCATGAATGAAGGAGAAGGGGCAAAGAGAAAAGAGAAAGCCCCGGTTCAGAAGGTGCCCGTCATGAAGGCAGCACCAAGGAGAAGGGCACCTGCTAGTGGGGGGATTGTCATTCGAGACCGTCCCGTGGGGTCAAGTGCTCCCTCACAGGGTCCCATTGGACCTTTGGTCATGACACCATCAATGAAAAATCCCAACCGACAACCAGAGCTTTCAAGCAACATCTTTCATGGGAAAGGCTCTGAAAAGGCAAGGAGGTTCAGGGAAAAGGATCCCTACAATTATGAGAAGGCCACACCGGATCATCACTTTTGGTGTGACTTCCACTGCGATTACTATCGCCTAGTCTATTTGAAGATGAAGACACCGGTTGCTGATGCTCAGTGGGTTGATTGGCCTTATATGGAGAAGAAAAACCATCAAGCCTTGAATGTAGTTATTCAAGCCGCTGAGCATCACGTTTTGAAGGATATTCTAGCTTTCCAATATGATTGGAACATAGAGGTGGTTGCTCAGTTCTACACCATGTGCTATTTATCCACCTTCGGAGATAGAAAGATTTCATGGATGACGGACTGAGTCCAATATTCTGTCCTCTACAGTGAGTTTGCACGGATCCTTGGCCTCGAGGAATTTTTGAACTATGAGCTGACTATTCACAACCTCACGGCGATATCCTTGGGGGAGATGAAGTTCATGTATGAGGTTCGCTTTTATAACCCTCCTACTACCAAAATCCTCGTTCCCTTCTTTAGCGTGCTTAATCAGATCTTGAGAAAAACTTTAGCATCTAAAGACAGGGATGCCGAAATGATCCAGGGTCACCTTCACCATCTGTTGAAGTTAATTTGTGAAGATGAAAAGTTCAATGTGTTTGACTACATCTACAACGACATCTTCAACATATCCCACACCCCCAATCGGTCATGCGGGTATGCTCCTTTTATCATGTGCCTCATTGAGAAAGTGTCGGGGCTGGAGTTTGTGAAGGATGTCAAGCATAGACTCCTTCACCCTCAAATCCCTCCTATTGTGCCAAAGCTTGGAGGAGCTTCTAGGGGGAGTGCCCCGGATGCACCTCCTCCTCCAGCCGCTCCTGCCTCTTCCTCTTCTGGAGACTCCTCCAGTGCCATCTTCAAATTCTTAAAATCTATCTTCACATCTTGCCGCAAAGTGGAAGTCAAGACGTAGAAAATGGCTAAAAGACAAGAAAAGTACTTGAAGAAGCTCTGTGAGAAGGCGGACATCACTATGTCTCTGAAAGCCTCCGACGACGAGGAAATCACACCCTTCCCGGATCTCACGGCAGCTGAGGCTGCATTCTTTGGGGGTGATTCCTCTAGTGCTGCTCCCGCCGTCGAGGAAGAAGAGGACAACCAAGACAATGAGGAGGACGATGAAGAAGCAACCCAAAGCGACAAATATCGCGAGGAGAAGAGCGAGAGCGATGACGACTAGACTTAGGCTCTATTCTTTTCCTTTTTGGTGTCTTGATGTCAAAGGGGGAGAGGTTGAGGGGGGGTAATGAGTATCTATGTCACTCTCTAAGTTGTAATGTTGCTACACTTTCATATTTTGCTATTTGGGTTGTAATAACTTTATACTATGCTACTCGTATGTGTGATGATACTTGATTTCAATTTGAGATGCATGTTTCACACTTAATTATTACATCTCAACATTTGCATCACACGTAGTCACCCCACCATAACACACTACTTTAATAAATCTCCCATAGAACTCATTCTCGAGCATAGCCTTTATTGCAAATCATTATGCACATATTTAGGGGGAGCTTCTTATACACGTGTGTGTTATGAAATCCAACTCATTCACATTTTTATCAAACCTCAAGTGTTCTCATCAAATCACCAAAAAGGGGGAGATTGAAAGTGCATCTAGGTTAATTATCCGTGGGTTTTGATGATTAATGACAACACTTAAGGGACTAATGAGCATTGCAGATGTGAGTACATGTGATTAAGAAATTTACGAAGATGGATACACTCAAAAAGGAAAAGAGGAGAAAAGGCAAATGCACAAAAAGAATAGAATTTAGGGTTTTTAATTCTTTTGCATTGAGTTTAGCCTTTGAGTATGAGTGTGATCATAGAGTAAAGTGCTAAGAATCATCTAAGAGATCATAGTCCAAGTTTAGGTTGAGTGGAGTGAAGATTTGTGATAGCTCTAGGAATAGGGCCGGACTTGTCCGGGTTGGAGGCCGGACTAGTCCGGTACATCGGACTGATCCGATGTAGATCGGAACAAGTGGTTCTGTATGAGCTCGGACTTGTCCGGGGTGGAAGGCCAGACTAGTCTGAAGTATCACACTAATACGATATAGAACGGAACAAGAGTTTCTATGTGAGTTCGAACTTGTCCGTCTGAGGACAGACTAGTTCGTGGAGAGAGTGTCTGAGATCTTCAGGAGCTAAGTGCTGAAGGACCAGACTAGTCCGCTCTTTGAGGCCGGACTAGTTCACAGGTTCATACTTGTCCGTTTCCAACCGGAACAGGAATTTCTATGTGGGATCGGACTAGTCCTCTGTGTGTTGGACTAGTCCGTTTGGAACTAGGAAGTAGCTGCAGGGACTAAGTCGTGGATGGCCGGACTTGTCTGCCTATGGAGGCCGAACTAGTCCCGTGGACCAGACTTATCCATTCTCAACCGGAACAATGGTTTCTGTGTGAGATCAGACTAGTCCGTTATGGACCGGACTAGTCTGTTGTATGTGACCGTTTAATTGGTAGAATTTGACCGTTTAGTTGGTAGAATATGACCGTTTAGTAGGTGAAGAGTGATGTCATCGGTCCCCGCATGCTGGACTAGTCCGGGGTCCAAGGGCGAACAAGTCCGGGGTTTGGCAGTTGGCAACGGCTAGTTCCCGTCACCTCTATGAAAAGGGGTTGCCCGGGCCTCAAAGAGGAGAACAAGCACCCTAACGCCAAAACAACCTTCCTAGAGCTTTTCTAGTCCCCTCTCTTCAAATTCTTGGAGCCCTAAGAGTGTTTCTTGAGTTTGTGAGTTTTTGTCACACCCGGTTTCTCCGAAGAACAACCGAGTGAATATCACATGTATGCCAGGATCATTTTCTCATACATGTGATGACAAATAGTGAAGCATCATTTATTACAAGCCAGGTGTCGAATATAAATAAGTCTTACATAGCATACGTCTCGATGGACGATAATAAGTTCATAATATGTAAATAAAACAGCAGCGGAAATATTATTCTTGTGGGCTCCGTCACAAGCGTTGCCCGGGGGACTCCATGAACCTAGAAACCTTCTTCGGGTCCAAAGTCTTGATCATTAAACACCACATCATTCTCTTGACCTGAGCAGCAATATAAACCAACAAATATGCAAGGTTGAGTACCGTTGGTACTCAGCAAGTGTGGGAAAGTTATGTCATGCATGGCTAGAACAAGGAGAGGTTGAACTCATGGTTGAAGCACTACGCAATTATTGCCTACCACCTTAGCTTATTAAGCACCTACATTACTACATAGATGAAATGATCCCAATCTCCCATCCCATTATCATAATCAAATAACCATAACATCATTTCCAATGTTAAGCTCCCCGCTTAACATCCACAACTTCCAAAGCCAATCATCCTCTAATCATGAATAAGTCCAAGCCGCTCTTGACCGTGAGCACGACTGTCATGACAGTTTTTGACTCTGCAGAGTTTGCACCACTGTACCCACATGTAGTGATTTCATGCCCCGTTGTCGGGTGGACTAAAAGAACCTCCATTATGCCAGTGGCCACGAACCACATTCACACTTCCCAGGTGTGTAGCCAGGAGATCACTACGAAGCCTTTACAAAGGGATTCCCGACGAGCGTGGGCCCACTGAGGTTTCACCCCTAACAGCATACAAGAGGCTCCAACCCCGCTGCAGTGGCCCCCTCTTGAGCCTTGCGGTTCATATGGTAGTCCAGCTGACACCTATTCCCCGCACCATCCAACACACCCATACTACGTCGGGGATACACCTAATTAATTGGTCAAGCTGCCCCATCTCAGCATGTGGTTGGCACGGTAAAGCCAGTTTACATGCTCCATGAACCGGTCCTTAGGATCCAGGCAAGTACTAAACACAAACCCAAGTCTCGTGCACCCAACACCAACCAAATCAGACAACTTGCCTCGGTCCCTACCTCTACATAACTCATAATGTCTCATTCAAGAGTAAGGTAAATAAATTGATGATCTCATATCCCAATTATCCCATTCTAAGCATGGCTAAGAATAAGCATATAAATAAATGACATGATAGAATAAATCCCAACCCAAGCTACAAGGAAACAAGGTAATGCAATTCTAGGGAAACTTGCTAGCATGGGTTTCATATTTCAATTGACAATGCAAATAATTCTATCTACACATCCTAACATAGGATCAAAGTGGTCAAGGACACTTGCCTTCTTCTTGCTGCTCTGGGAATGGGTAGTCCTGATCTTGGAAAGGAAGAACTTGCTCTGGAACAGGTTCTACTCATACCATCACACATAGCAAAAGAAAACAACAATCCATAAGACATAGTTCACACTTCCACTTCATACAAACCACACATTCACATTTATGAAAGCCCTTCACATTTCTATGTGTTGTGGTTACTCTATGTGTGTTGATTTTGGCTTACATGCACTTTTAAACAAGTGTATATGATTTTTACTTTTGTATTCACATTTATGTTTGCATACTATATATATATATATATGAGTTTCCAATTTAAATAAATTCCTTATATTCAATTACTACACCTTTTAGCTACCAAGTATGCATGAAAGGTATTTTCCTACTCCATATGTGTCTTCAGACCTTCTACCAACCCTAAACTGAATTCTTTAGATTTTGGAAACTTCATTTATCATTTTCTAGTTATTCATACCTAGTTTGCTATATTTTCAGATTTATTTCCTATGCCTAAATGTGAACTTTATTATGAAAATAGTAAGACACCTCATCTAAACAGAATAGGTTTTGGGTCTAAAATATTAAATAATATATTTTTGAATTTCTCCTCTGATGTGAACTATTTTACATTTATTTTACTAATTTTCAGAACTATTCTCTACTTAAAAATGTGTCCCTATAACTAATAAATGCGAATAATCAATTAAACAGATTCATTTCAGCAAAAAATCTATTTTTATCTCACTCCAAAGTTTTCCAAGTACTAGGAAAGTTTTTAATTTGAATTTACAATGTGTTTGTCCCATCTTTTAAATTCTAAATACTAAACACATATTCAAATTCCTAAATTTAATATCACATAGGGTTAAAAAGGTAAACTCACCCCACTGCAGGGTCTATTATATTATTTTAAGAATTTCCAGGGGTCTAACTACACATAACAGAGGGGTTTTCCTATTTTTTATTAAGTCCAGGGGTTAAAACTGATTTTTAAATGAATTTACATGATTTTCTGAAGTTCCAGGGGCTAGATCAGAAGTTTTCGGGGCTAGCTCGTATTTTCCGAGAACCCCAGGGGGTAGCGCGTAAGAATCCCGATCTTTATAACGCGGGGCTGACGTGGACCGTCCGATTTAAAACAGACGGCTGAGATTATAACGTCGAACCGGTACGCGGGGATTTAAATTCTACCGTGCGATTTAAAATAGACGGCGCACGAGCGGGCACGTCGCTCTGACCGTGCGCGGGTGGCGCTGCCCGGCGGCGCGCGGCGGCGGGAGGCGGCGATCTCGCCGGAAAACTTCGGATCTTCGTCTATACCTCCTAAAACTGGGATTTCATGGCGTAGAACGGTAGAGGCGAGGTCGGGGATCTCACCTCGGGGTTTTTCTTGAGCTCGGAGGCCCTGGAAGGCGGTCGCCGTCGAGGTCCGAGGTGGAACCGCTGCGGTGCTCGTCGGAGCTGTGCCTAGAGCGCAAACCACCGAGTTTTCTGCACCTGCGTGACTCCCCGGAGGCGGTGGGACACGATCGACGCGTTAGATCAGAAAACCCGAGCCAAGATCGAGAGAAAACGGCCGGAGAAGCTCTAGTTCTCACCAGGAGGAAAAACAGCCGATCGGGGGAGAAAAACAAGGCGATGCCGGCATTTATATAGACGGGGGAGGGCGGCGTGTCTGTTGGGATCGAGCCGGAGTCGTCCGGGACCAGAATTTGGCTGGGGGGCGCGGGTTTCCGGGGTAGTTTGGATTCGGGCGCGCGGAGGAGTCCGAGTAGTTGGCGCGAGCGAGAGGTGGGGGATGACACGCGGGCCCCGCGTGTCAGTGAGAGGGAGAGGCGCGCGGCTGTGGGCTGGCGCGGGGGGGGGGGGGGTATGGTGGGCCGGCTGGTGGGTTTCGGCCCACTGGCCGAGGGAGTTTTTTTTTCTTTTTCCATTTCTTTTCTGTTTTGATTTGAATTTGAATTCCAATTTGAATTTGAATTTCTGCAACACATGCAGTACGTCCAAAAATTTTTAAGTTCCCCTCTTAACAAAATTTTGGGGTGTTACAGTTTTGGGAAGAGGAGAAGAAGGGGAGTGTGCACTATAGAGCTCTTGGTTGACTCTCTAGCACTGAGTGATAAGTGTGCTGTTGAAGAGAATTGATTTGTAAGTGCTTTGAGCTGAGTTCTCGTGTGAGCCTCAAGTTGTGAGTTGCCCCACGACATATTATGAAGCATTGGTGATATAGTGGAAGAACAAGCCGACCTTGGTGGTGGCTTGGTGAGGAAAAGGTTGAGAGCAACCTGGTCCTTCGTGGACTCCTCAATGTGGACGTAGGCTTCTTTGTGGAGCTAACCACGGGATAAACATTGTGTTCTTGTCTTATTGAGCTAAAATTCTCTATGACCGTACTAGTCCGCCCTTAGGACTGGACTAATCCGCACTGTGAACTAATCATTTTTATTAAGCCGTATTTCAGATTTTCCGCTTATTCACCCCCCTAGGCAACTTTCACCTAACACGAATCGCCTCATTCCTTGTTCGGTCTTTTCTCGTGTGCCCGCACATCCACCGTAGCATGCACATCTCCGCGACACTCATTTGTTAGACATGTTGTCGTTTAGTTGGCCAACATTTCGCCCCATATAGCATCGTGGGTCTGATCACCGTCCTATAGAACTTTCCTTTTAGCTTTCGTGGGACCTTCCTATCACATAAGATTCCAGAGGCTTATTGCCATTTCATCCATCCTACCTTGATCCTGTGGCAAACATCCTCATCAATATCGCCATTGCTTTGTAACATTGATCCTAAGTATCGGAAAAGAGTCCCTTCTAGGTATTTGTCCTTGTAGACTAACATTTCCCTCTTCACGACCAACACCACTAAAGTCACACCTCATATACTCAATCTTGGTCCTACTAAGTCTAAAACCTTTTGGACTCTAAGGTTTGTCTCCATAACTCTAATTTCTTATCAACACCATCCCAGTTTCATCTATCAACACTACATCATATCCTTCGACGCATCATCCATCATCAAGGAAAAGATATATGGGCTCAAAGTTGATCCTTGATGTAGTCCTACCGTGATAGGAAATGCATCAGTCTCACTATCACTTACGCGCCACTTGTACTAACATTATTGTACATATCCTTGATAAAGATAATGTACTTTGTTGGCACTTTATATTTCTCTAGTACCCACCACATGATTGATCTTGGTATCTTGTCGTACGCCTTCTCCAAGTCAATGAACACCATATGTAGGTCCTTCTTCTGCTCCCTATATCTCTCCATAAGCTGACGAAGCAAAAAAATCGCCTCCATAGTAGACCTCCCAGGCATAAAACCAAACTAGATTTTAGTGACATTAGTCACTTTCCTCAGGCGATGTTCAATCACTCTCCCAAAGCTTCATAGTATGGCTCATAAGCTTAATCCCTCGATAATTAGTACAAGTTTGAATATCTCCTTTATTTTTGAAGATAGGTACTAATATACTTTTCCTCCCTTCTTCAAGCATCTTGTTTGACTGAAAAATATGGTTGAATAGCTTTGTGAGTCATACTATTGCCACGTCCCCAAGGCATCTCCACATCTCAATAGGAACATCATCATGGTCGAGGGCCTTTCCTCCTTTCATTCTTTTTAAGGCCATTTTAACCTCAAACTCTTGTATCCTCTGCATGAATCGCCTGTTGGAGTCATCAAAGGAGTCATCCAACTCAACCATAGTGCTCCCATTCCCATCATTGAATAGCCTATTAAAGTAATCCCGCCATCTATTCTTAATCTCTTCATCCTTCACTAGAATGCGGTGAGTCTCATCTTTGATGCATTTAACTTGACTGAAATCTCTCATCTTTCTCTCATGAATTTTTGCTATCCAAATTTTAATTAAGCAATTAATTAACAAAAAAATCCACCATATCTAAGTTAAGACTAATCATGTGAGGGTCTAGGTTGCTCATGACTGTGAGCACGGCTGTCAACACAGTTTTAACACGCTGCTGAGGTTGTACCACTTTACCCACAAGTTCATGATTTTGTTACCCATCGGTAACTAGTAAACCTCTATTCCGCCAAGACACACTTCCTGGGTGTATGGCTAAGAGATCACGAAAAAACATTTACAAAGGGATTGTCAACATGTATGGACCCACTAAGGTTTCACCGGAGGGGGACGACTCCATCCTGAGTACCATCCAACCCAAGGACCCCCTCTTGTGCCGTTCAGATCCCAGGGCAGCCTTCCTCACTCTCATTCCCTGCTCCTCCATTTGGTCTGTAGCATTCCGACAGTGCTCCTAACTTTATCCATATTACCTTGTGGTGGCAATGTAGCTCCTGGGTGGTCGCTCCACGAATCGGTCATTAGATCTAAAGCAAGCCTACCTCCAAACCATCCAACCATAGCCGACAAAACCTGCTTGCTTAGATCCCTAAGTTCCATAATGCTAAAAAGAGGTAATCAAGTATTCATGTGGTTTAGTTCATTAATCATGTTAACTAATTTCCCTTAAAGCCCAACTAAGTATGCTAAGCGAGAAGAAAACACTAGTCCAACTCTTTATTCAATTCTGAGCGACAAGGAATGACAATTCAATATTAGTAAACCCTAACATTAGTTTTTCTCACAAAATTTGACTCTAGCATGCATAGTTTGCAAATAAAAGAATTTTTCTCGAAAATAGGATCAAAATGGCCAAGGACACTTGCCTTTTTGCTGTAGGGTGTTTTGTTCAAGAGCCTCAAAGTCCTGTTGCTGGAAATCCTCGTACAAAGCCTCTAGTGTATTCGTCTACTCATATTTACACATACACAAACAATGTGCACTAATACATTGAAATAATACAATTAAATATGCTATGACATGCATGAATGCAAATGTTCACTAAATTATGATTTCTAATCATAATGTATGTTTTAGAAGTTTAGGAATTATTTTTTCATGTTTCATAATTAATGATGTGGGTTTGGGATTTATTGCAATTACTTTGGGATTACAATAATTTATCTAGATAAAAAATGCTAAAAAAATAAATAATAATTTTGTCCAGAATTTATTTTAATTTATTATGATTTTCTGAAATTAACTGCTGTTTATTATGCTTTTTAGGCATTTTTTCTTAATTATTTTGGGCTGAAAATGATTATTCCAGATTAATACAGATTCAAAAATAATTTAATCAAGTGTTCAGGGGTTTATTTCTATTTTCTGGAAATTTCTGGAGTTAATTTACAATTTCTCAGATTTAATTAATGTTAAACATAATTAAATAGATTTAAAATATAATTTGCTAATCGTCCAAAGTTATTTTATAATTTCTTCAAAGTTTTTGGGCAAAATACAAGGCTAATTAACAATTGTTTAAAGTCCTAGGGCTTCTGGTGTAAATTTTGGAATACTAATTTTTAGACTAGTTAGGGGCTCTGGTGTAAAAATTAAGGCTAAATAATGATTTTACTAGACCCTAGGGATTGTTCAGTAATGTTTTGGGCTAAATTCCTAAATTATAGATTCTAGGGGCTATTTTGTAAAGTCTAGGTTTTCTTTTACTTTCGGATTTATTTTTCTGTTGGAAAACCCGCGGAAAAGGTCCACCGGTCCGATGGATCGAGGGGGCGACGTCGGTCTACGGCCACGGTGGACCAGGTGCATACCCCTTCGGGGTTTCTAATCCGAGCCGCTGATTTTAGATCTAACAGTGGGGAGCAAGCCCAGCGGGGGAGGGCGGCGCCGACGGCTGCGCGCAACGACGCCATAGCCCGAGGTCGTCGAAGATACACAAATTCTCGAATTTAGTCACCAAACTCGACGGGAATGGGTGCAAAACGGAGAGGGGAGCATGGGGAACTTACCCATGGGGTCGACCGGCAGCGGGAGAGCGCAACGACGATGGGTGACGGCGACGAAGTCTTCGAGTTCTTCAGTAGCGGCGCTAGCTCGGGCGTTGTGGGCGACGGCGTTGCTCGGGGGTGGGGGCAAACGGACGAGGACGTTGAGCTTTATAGGGGCACGTACCCCTAGAGTCCAACAAGCGCACGCCGAGGAGAATCCGGCTCGGTTGAGCTTCGGCCAGCGAAGTCGACGCGGCGGCTAGGGTTCACGAGCGGGTCGGGCGCGGGTGCAAGCTGAGCGCGGGAGAGGGAAGGCCAGGTGGGCCACGGGAAGAAGAGAGGAGAGGGCGGCCCGAGAAGGGAAAATGCCCATGCAGCCAAGTTTTTCTTTTCTTTTTCTTTTTCTTTACTATTTGCTTTTTCTCTATTTCTAACTTTTCTAAATTATAATTAGTCTATATTTTGAGATAGAAATATTTTATCCCTGCTATTATTTATACATATGCTTGTATATGCCATGTATGTGTGTGCAATATATACAAAAATGCAAAATTTGAAATTCTTAATTTTAAAATAACCTTTCCCTAGCATATATATGTATTCTAAATTTATATTTGAATTCCTAATTTGCTCAAATTTCAAAATGAGGGTGTTACATTATAGGAGCAACGTGTTGCCCTCGTGTTACATAGAACAGCTGTAGGAGAAAGTCTGTACTCAGCATGGAACTCCTTTTCGCTTACTAAAAACAAGATCCAGCAACGATGCTAAGTAATTTTGTGATCACACACTACACAGTGCTTATATTCAGCACTCAGTTGCTATTTGCTGTAAAGCTCAAACTCGGGCACTTCTTACTTCAAACTGCCAAGTATACACAACCGATAATTGCACTATAGGTTATTATAGTGTACTATAGGTTATTATATGATAGATATGGAAAAAACCCACACACCCTAGATCAAGATGACCTGACAACAATTTAATAGAGTGTAAATAAATTTTTGCAGTCCAGTTTCTTTCCATGAACATAGTTAATGTAGGAAAATTGGTCTTGATGTTTAAACCTAGGCAATTGCATGTTTCTTACAAAATTTAGCAGGGAGGGAGGTTCCACAGCTAATTCAGCCCCTACAATCCAGATGCGTGCCAAAATATCTCCACTGAACAGCCCAACTTCAGGAAAAAAATCAAGACCGTAAATAAACCATCCAAAGTGGGAGCTGGCATATCCATATTTCATTTATCTTATTATGTACTTAATTAGATGTTACCCTCCATGAAATATCCATACAGTTAGCGTTTCAGCGCAACCACTTATCCCTATCTCCAGAACTTGAACTAATCCTAGTAACGGCTACAAACTGAAAGGTGCAGAGATAGGTAGTTTCCCACTAATGCTCAGAAACTGCAATTATACTTTCAACCCCCAAAAAAATCTATGCACATATGCTCACAGAGTTTAAATAGCAAATCAGTCCAAAACCAGAAATGAGCACTGAATAGTGTTCAGAATATTAAGGCACAAGTATTAAATTTTGAAGCATCGTCTTGAAAAGTTAATCCAAGTCTCAGGAAAAATCCAACGCGAGTAAATTGCAGGTACCCTCTAGCACAACTTCTGATAGCTAATCAGTCGAATCAAGAGATTTGAAGCAATCAATGCAAAACAGTCCACATCCAGAAACTGATAATCATCAGAATATTCTCCATTTTAGGATCTATATTTCTGAAGTCCGTCCAGATTAAACTAATATCTGCTTAATTCAAGTTCCGAGTTATTGATCTTTTGACTACTTGTGGAATATAAGCATGAAATGTCACAAACGAAACCAAACAATTTGCTTCGTGTTCAGCAATCACAAGTTGAAAATTCATATTTCAGATGGAACAGGTAGAATGCTCGTGGATCACAAATGATACCAGATCACGTTAGCATGCACAGTTATTGAAAACTGCCATCCAATAACTACAATCCATAGAACTGTCAAAAGCATGAAACCACATGCTTCAAGTTCTCTAAGGGCTTGTTTGAATAATAATAAATGAAGTGAAAAATGAACTAACTTTTACTTCAATCCTCCTGAATCAGTGTTCAACTATATCTAAACAAGGCAGATGAGCATACCCCCACCAAGTCTTGCTATGCCAATCATAGAATCACACCCCGATGCTAACATAAAATATTGAAACTAGGAAACAGTTCAAGGAGTGCCATCCATACTGCGATCCAGCAATAGCATCACTACATCAAATAAGCAGACAAGCAGTTAACAAGTCTTGAGAAGTCACTACGGGGGAGGAGGGGGGGCTAGTAAGAAGTCACTACGTTAGCAAGCTTTTCATTTAAAAAAAAAGAAATATTTTTGGTAGTTTTGACTAAAACAAAAACATAAATGAATTTTCACTTGTCAAACTACATTTAACAATCAATAAGGACAAGCAGAAAGTGTGTATTTAACGAATAAATATCTCAACCATGCTTAGACCAAGAAATTAACAAACTAGAAAGCACCTATATGTATGTAAAGCCCTAAGAAAACCCAGTAAAATGCCCCATAACAAATATTCAAGAGACTGAATGCCACTTTCAGCAAGAGACTGGTACAAGAAATAATCCGTAAGATGAATCACCATTATATCAACAAGCGTCAAAAGCATATAGTTAGTTCAAGCTTCTGATCAACAATCGAGAAGCATACTTCTGCAGATGTCCTCCTACACAGCTTCCAAACATTTTTTTTTTCTTCTGCAGATCAGTGCGGATAGTAAAAGCTTGTATCCATTACCTAGGACCTTAGAAGGTAACAGATCTTGGAAGGCAAAGCAAACAATAGCTATAGTTGGTCTTGCGAATTGTCAGAGGATGTGACTAATAATCAACACACGATACTCCAGCACTGATGTTGAGTATATCTAAGCATATCTGTTCTAGTGCCACGTCCAAGAACTAAAGTGACTGAAGGAACTGGAGATGATTGTCAGAGGGGAAGGAGCCACTTCCATTATCAGTTGTTGCAGCTACCGATCTTTCAAAAGAAAAAAAAATTGTTGCAGCTCCCAAAAAGTAAATGCTAGAAAATAAAATCCTAGATCAGAGAGATGAGAATTTGAATAATGTTTCCAATCACAATTGCACGCAGCTAGTGGTGCATTCAAGATACAAATACAATCACCATTGCCATCAGAATAATTATGGACCACATAGCCAAACCTACCTTGGTCCAACCTCAACCAACGTTCCGCTGCAGACAAATGAGGCAACACACATACCAGCGACAATCAGCAGTTATTAGAACAATTAGATTAAGAACTACTTAACCAAACCTTGATTCGACATCAATATTGACCCGCTACAACTAAATTGTATACCACAAGCCAGATTAGTTTATACATGCTGACAACTCAAGAAAACCTTAACAGGAAGCTCCTGACATCCATGGGGGCTACCTCATCAAGATGAAACCCGAATATCACAGCAAAAGAACCCCCTATGAAATCACCAAAACCAGGACCTTGTACTAGGCGCACTGACCTACCCCAGTCTGTTGTGTCAGCTTTTGCCACAAGCCCATCGGATCCTGCAAGAAACAACTGGAGAAGGCGACCACAAATTATTGATACAGAAACAAGATGAAGCAAATCAAACTGAAACTGCAGACACCTCAAACCGAAACTCAGGCACCAAACTCCAGCAAACAATGCAAGTTTAAGGATAAATCATGATCAGATGAGTCAAAATCAGTCAGGGGTCCTTTCTATTGAGATACCTGTGAGAACCAAGTCACTAACCTTGACAAAAATTAGAAATGTATTGAAGGAGGCAGAATGTAGTTAACTTGGGCCACCCTGAGAAATCCTGTAGAAGGGGGGCTGTGGCAATTCTGGTTTAATTGCTTGGGTGAACAATCTGAATGTAATTCCAGTGAAGAACTGAATTAGACTAATAAATCAGAAAGAGGCGACGAATATTCAATCTCCCGGTAATGTGAAATTTAGGCTAGCAACTCCAAATCTACTCGTTGCCTATCAAGGGTTTTAAGCACCTCTCCACCCTTTGACCTTCCCACCAAAGAGTCGTTGACGACCACAACTAAAGCAGGCCAAGACCACACCACCGAGATCAGTTATAAAATATCTACCAAGGGAAAATTTTCGAGGGGCCAAAAGGTGAGATCACTACAGAAGAAACCAGTCAATCTTGAAAAACCAAGTCCGAGTAGTTTGCCACAAAATGGCTGGATCGTGGGACGTGCTGAATAAGTCTTGTAGTCTTTTGGTCTTTGGTCCCCTAGTCCCTTATACCCTAGTCCTTTAGTTTGTTGCACTTTAGTCCTTGGTCCCTGTTGTACTCTAGTCATTTGGTCTTTGTGGCCCCAATTAGGATAGCATCTAAGGACACTAGGACAGCATATTAAGGACACTAGGACAACATCTTAGTGTCAGGCAAGGACAGTATATTAGGACAGCATCTAAGCATCTTAGACTAGCATCTTTGTGGCATATGCTTGGCTGCCATGACAGCTATAAATATGTAGCCTCGACCCCTTGGGTTGGTATGGCATTGTGTGAGAAATAGACAAGAAAATTGCCCCAACTCCTAGTGTCATCCTCTCTTTCAATGGGAGTAAGAATTCAACTACTAACATCTGGTATGAGAGCCGTTCTATCCTGCAGCTTAAACATCTCCTGCTCATCCCCTTCCCGCACCTCTCTCTGTCCGCAACCAGCAGCAGGAACACCGGTTGTTCCAGCTCATTCTCTCCTGCACAGACGAGCAACAACTTGTCTTCCACACACAACAGCCCTCCCCCACTAGTGCGCCATGTCTGACGGACAGTCTCAGCGCTTGGTCGCCTCGAGCGCGCGGCAGACGGAGGTCGCCGCGGCAGAGGAGCGCGAGCGAGCGACGGTAGAGACTGCGGCGATGACGGCAATGGCGGCAAGGCTGGCGGCGGCGGAACTGGCAGCAGCGAGGGCGGAAGTGGAAGCAGCGGCGGCGGCGGCGGCTCTAGCGCGTGCGGCGGCAGCGGAGCTGGAGGCTCTGCGCGGCAGTAGCTCCAGCAGCTCAGTCGACAACGGCGTCGACGATGAGCTTAGGCCGGTGAGGGAGGCGGCGCGAGCACGAGAGGTGCAGCGAGCAGCTGCGTGCCCCCATAGGCGCGACAGCCGCAACCCAGACGGGCGCGGACGCGCCGGTGGCGCTCCCGGCGGTGGCGGCTGGGTCGACGGAGAACGCGGCCATTACAGGCGGCGCGGTTCTCCCTCCCCGGACAGGTACCATGGACACCACGGGGTCCAGGCCATTGTCAGGGACGTCGGTCCCGGCAGTGGGTGGCCTACCCTCACCAAGACCAACTACGTCGAGTGGGCCGCGGTGATGAGGGTACGGCTCCAGGTGCGACACATGTGGGAAGCAGTTCAGTACGGCGACGTCGACTACTACGAGGATCGACGGGCGTTGAATGCCCTCATTGCTGCAGTCTCGCCCGAGATGCAGTTCTCACTTTCCAAGAAGCGGACTGCTAAGGAGGCATGGGATGCCATCACTGTGGCACGCATCGGCAGCGACCGCGCCCGCAAGTCCACACTGCAGGCGCTTCGCAAGGAGTGGGAGAACCTGGCCTTTAAGCCAGGTGAGGACGTTGATGACTTTGCTCTCCGTCTCAACACTTTGTTGCAGAAGTTGGTGCAGTTCGGCGACGACACCTACGACGAGGAGAGAGCTGTCGAGAAGCTCCTTTGGTGCATCCCCGAGAAGTACAAGTAGATCGCTCACTCGATCGAGTCTCTGCTGGACCTCTCCACGATGTCGATCGAAGAGGCGATAGGTCGCCTCAAGGTCGTCGACAGCGATGAACCACAACCTCTCTCGGGGCCTATCACCATTGGCGGGAAGCTTCATCTCACTCGCGAGCAGTGGGAGGCTGGCCAGGGTGACCGAAAGAAGGGGGAGTCCTCTTCCTCGACAGGCGGTCGCAAGCGCGGCAAGTCGCGCAAGGGGCGCGGAGGTATCCAGGTCGGGGCACGTGGACGTACTGAGGGTGGCGCCCGCGGAGGCGCCCAGGGCGGCACCGTCGGCAACCACAAGCCGACACGAGACGACACCTGCCATAACTATGGCAAGCTTGGTCATTGGGCCAGGGAGTGTCGACAGCCACGACGTGGCCAGGCCCACGTGGCACAAGTGGAGGAGGAGGCCCACGTGGCACAGGTCGAGGAGGAGCCAACTTTGCTTCTGGCACACGGAAGCATCAAGCCACCTCTAGTGGCATCGACCGCAGCGGCTCTCCTTCATCTTGATGAGCCAAGAGCACACGCTTTCCTCGGCGATGGCTCCAGCAACGACAAGACTGACGGGTGGTGCCTCGACACCGGTGCCACCCATCACATGACCGGTCGACGGGAGTTCTTCGTTGAGCTTGACTCCAACGTCCGAGCTCTGTCAAGTTTGGTGACGCCTCCGAGGTGGAGATCAAGGGTGTCGGCAACGTCATCCTCACCGCCGAGTCTGGTGAGCACAAGTTGCTCGTCGGAGTCTACTACATCCCCGCGTTGAGAAACTCCATCATCAGCCTCGGACAGCTGGATGAGAACGGTTCGCACGTGGAGATTAAGGACGGAGCATGAGGATTTGGGATCGCCATCGTCGCCTTCTTGCCAAGGTAACTAGAGGCACCAATCGGCTCTATGTCCTTCACGTGCAGGTAGCACAACCTGTCTGCCTTGCCACTCGTCGAGACGACGAGGCATGGCAGTGGCACGAGCGCTTTGGGCATCTTCACTTCGAAGCCCTAAAGCAGCTCAATGCC
Source organism: Neostapfia colusana (assembly GCA_030760725.1). Lineage (NCBI taxonomy): Eukaryota > Viridiplantae > Streptophyta > Magnoliopsida > Poales > Poaceae > Neostapfia > Neostapfia colusana. Next base: position 68,950,236 of record JASWHV010000015.1, read on the forward strand.
AAGGAGATGGTGCGAGGCATGCCATGCCTTGACCACGTGGAGCAGCTCTGCGACGTCTGCGTATTGACGAAGCAGAGGCGGCTTCCTTTTCCCCAGCAGTCGAGCTTTCGAGCTAAGGAACGGCTCAAGCTCGTTCATGGGGACTTGTGTGGCCCGGTGACACCAGCTACACCAGGAGGACGATGCTACATCCTGCTGCTCGTCGACAACCTCTCCCGCTACATGTGGGTCGTGGTCCTTGGCAGCAAGGGAGAGGCTACGAACGCCATCAGGTGCGCGCAGGCCATTGCGGAGGCGGAGTGCGGCCGCAAGCTGTGTGTGCTGCGCACCGACAACGGCGGCGAATTCACGGCGGCTGAATTCGCGTCGTATTGCGCGGATGAGGGTGTTCAGCGCCACTACTCCGCGCCCTACAGCCCGCAGCAGAACGGTGTCGTCGAGCGGCGCAATCAGACGGTTGTGGGGATGGCTCGGGCCCTCCTCAAGCAGAGGGGAATGTCGGCTATCTTCTGGGGAGAGGCGGTGGTGATGGCTGTCTACATCCTCAACCGCTCGCCCACCAAGGCTCTCAATGGCAGGACGCCGTACGAGGCTTGGTATGGGCACAAGCCGACGGTCTCTCATCTACGGGTCTTCGGCTGCCTTGCGTTCGCCAAGGAGCTTGGCCACATCAGCAAGCTCGACGACAGGAGCACTCCGTGGGTGTTCATCGACTACGCGGAGGGCTCGAAGGCCTACCGCATTCTCGACCCAGAGACACAGCGTGTGCGCACGACGCGTGACATGTTCAACGAAGGGCGAGGATGGGCATGGGACAAGGCGGTGGACAACGGCTCGACTCCAACATACGACAACTTCGTCGTCGAGTACGCCCACTTCAAGGGAACTGGGGGAGTGGGCAGCTCTTCTCCACCAACTTCAGCGCCACGCTCCCAGTCACGACCTCGGCTGCGACGACCTCTCCACCACCACAACCGGCGACCCCACACACTCCAGCACCGACTGCCATCCCTCCGGGTACGTCCACTCCGACACCAGCTCATGTTGAGCACAAACTGGTGCAGTTCGTTATTCCGCTCTCCCACGACGAGGAGCGCATCAACGCATACCACGACGGTGAGCCATTGCGGTATCGTACGATGGAGGATCTTCTCGGTGACCAGTCGGTGCCGGGACTGGTCCCTCACGATTTGGAGGCGCAGTTGCATCTTGCGTGCGACGACGGCGAGCCTCGGTCTTTCGCGGAGGCTGAGAGACACGCGGCATGGCGTGCCGCGATGCAGTCAGAGATGGACGCGGTTGAGACGAACCGCACTTGGGAGCTTGTTGATCTCCCTCGCGGTCACCGTGCGATCACCCTTAAGTGGGTGTTCAAGTTGAAGAGGGATGAAGCCGGCGCCATCGTCAAGCACAAGGCTCGCTTGGTGGCACGTGGCTTCGTGCAGCAGGAGGGGATCGACTTCGACGATGCTTTTGCCCCCGTGGCACGGATGGAATCCGTGCGACTCCTTGCACTCGCTGCCTAAGAAGGCTGGCGTGTCCAGCACATGGACGTCAAGTCGGCGTTCCTCAACGGCGACTTGAAGGAGGAGGTCTACGTACACCAGCCGTCGGGGTTTGTGGTCCCTTGCAAGGAGGGCAAGGTGTTGCGCCTGCGCAAGGCCCTCTATGGCTTGCGTTAGGCACCAAGGGCGTGGAATGCCAAGTTGGATTCCACGCTCAAGAGGATGGGCTTCGGGCAATGCCCGCACGCGGCGGCCATCTACCGGCGGGGCAATGGAGGAAACACCCTACTGGTGGGTGTCTATGTCGACGACTTGGTGATCACTGGCACCAAGGATGTGGAGGTGGCAGCGTTCAAGGAAGAGATGAAAGCCACCTTCCAGATGAGTGACCTGGGATCTCTCTCCTTCTACCTTGGGATTGAGGTGCACCAGGCCGACTCCGGGATCACACTTCGACAGACCGCCTACGCCAAGCGCATTGTTGAGCTAGTTGGGTTCACAAACTGCAACCCAGCTCTCACTCCGATGGAGGAGAGGCTGAAGCTGAGCCGCGATAGCACGGCGGAGGAGGTGGACGCTACGTAGTACCAGCGTCTTGTGGGGAGCCTTCGCTACCTCACCCACACACGGCCGGACTTGGCATTCTACGTCGGCTACGTTAGTCGGTTCCTGCAACGACCGACGACAGATCACCAGCAGGCTGTGAAGAGGATCATCCGCGCGGGGACTCTCGATCACGACCTCCACTACCCGAGGTGTCCTGGGGAGGCACACCTTGTCGGGTACAACGATAGCGACCACGCCGGCGACATCGACACGAGCAAGAGCACGAGCGAGATCCTCTTCTTCTTCGGCAAGTGCCTTGTTAGCTCGCAGTCGGTCAAGCAGCAGGTGGTGGCCCTGTCCAGCTGCGAGGCCGAGTACATAGCGGCCTCCACCGCTTCGACTCAGACGCTCTGGCTTAGTCGACTGCTTGGTGATCTCCTCAGCAAAGACACTGGAGCGGTCGAACTCAGTGTGGACAACGTGTCCGCTCTGGCCCTGGCAAAGAATCCCGTTTTCCATGAACGGAGCCAGCACATCCGGGTGAGGTACCACTTCATCCGAAAATGCTTGGAGGAAGGGAGCATCAAGGCGAACTACATCAACACCAATGACCAGCTTGCGGACCTGCTCACGAAGCCCCTTGGGAGGCTCAAGTTCATTGAACTTCGCACCAAGATCGGGATGGTCCAACCCTCTCAGAAGACGACGTACAAGACTTAGGGGGGAGAATGCTGGAATAAGTCTTGTAGTCCTTTGGTCTTTGGTCTTTGGTCCCCTAGTCCCTTGTATCCTAGTCCTTTAGTTTGTTGCACTTTAGTCCTTGGTCCTTGTTGTACTCTAGTCCTTTGGTCTTTGTGGCCCCAATTAGGACAACATATTAAGGACACTAGTACATCATCTTAGTGTCAGCCAAGGACAGCATATTAGGACAACATCTAAGCATCTTAGACTAGCATCTTTGTGGCATATGCTTGGCTGCCATGACAGCTATAAATATGTAGCCTCAACCCCTTGGGTTGGTATGATATTGTGTGAGAAATAGACAAGAAAATTGCCCCAACTCCTAGTGTCATCCTCGCTTTCAATGAGAGTAAGAATTCAACTACTAACAGGACGGACCTGCCATGACACTGCTGCTTCAACCAGAAATTCCGTAGAATTTTGGACTACCAGCCAACAATTCAGATCTGAATCAACAAAACCAACCATGAAAGCAAAAAGACTGAGGTAGGCACTAACAAGGTATCCCATAGAGTTCAGATCTAAATCAACACCCAATGCCAAACACATCCTGCAATCAACGTGAAGGCAAGCACTAAAATATTGAAACATGAACTAGATGCAACAAGTCAAATTGAAACTGTGAGGGGAGACGTCCCCAACCGGACACCATAACCAAACCGTAAGCATGACCTAACAGATGATGCGATGAGCCATATATATGTGGCACACAAAAGCAAGCAACAACAGCTATCAAAGTCATTGATGAGACTTAGAAGCACAAAAAGATAAATTTGTTTTATGCGATCTTCAAAATAGTAGGGATCTCCCCTGCTATTTTTCCTTAAAAAAGGATAAATTTGTTGTTGGAGGAAAAAAGGATAAATTATCATGGTGAAAGTCAGATGCCCAAAAAAACCAGATGTTTCCAGAGATCTCACATCTAACTTGAAGCTCCAAAGTAAGCTTGAGATCTTGCATCCCCGCTGGATCGAGTAGTTTGCCACAAAATGGCTGGATCCAGTGACGGACCTGCCGTGACACTGCTGCTTCAACCAGAAATTTCATAGAATTTCGGACTCACAGCCAACAATTAAGATCTGAATCAACAAAACCAACCATGAACTCTAAACCAAAAAGACTGAGGTAGGCACTAACCAGGTATCCCATAGAATTTTGGACTCCCAGCCAACACAGTTCAGATCTAAATCAACACCCAATGCCAAACACATCCTGCAATCAACGTGAAGGCAAGCACTAAAATATAGAAACGTGAACTAGATGTAACAAGACGAAATGAAATTGGGGGGAAGACGTCCCCAACCGGACACCATAATGTAGCCTCCCAACGTGACCAGCAAGGAAATATCAATGAGAACCACGAAGAATTGCTGATCACCGGCAAAGAAGTTCCAACACCGACAGAAAAAAAACAGAGCAGAAAACCATAGACAACGATATGTCTCAATGTTTAAATCTCTTTCTCACTCCTCTCCAGCAATTAATCATTAGTCTTGCGATACAGATCGTTTGATCAAAGAACAGGAGGGGAGAAGAGACGAGGAGAGGAGATGAGATACGGGGGCAGGGGAAAACCTATTATGTTTCAGCCTGCCCTCTCACGCATGACAACGAGAATATATATCATCTCCAACATGCCGCGGGCGAGATTACATCATTAAACACCTGGGCCGTCGATGCTTCCCACCAAATATCCAGCGCCTGCGCTGTTCTCAGCTCCCTCAGAAGAGTGGGCTGTAACAGGGCCCCCCTCTGAAGACGCAGCTTGCCGCCAAGCTGCCGCCAATGGGGAAACGTTGCTTCAACACATAATAGTCTTCCCAAGTAGCAAAAGACTGGTAAACCATCCCATTTCACCAGAATCTGAGTCACCGCAGAATTCCTCTTGTGAATGATTGTAAATAGACCATAATATTTGTAAGCCAATTTGGGGCACGCTCTGTTGTTAACTGATTTCTGAGCATAAGGTTATAAGTTTCAATAATACTTTTTCACCAACTTGGAATTGTCTTTCAGTCCTGTTCTTATCAGCATAAAGTTTCATTTTGTTTTGAGCTCGGCACAGTTGCTCCTTTAGAATTTCAGAGAATAACTTTCTTTCAATAAATCAGCTACTTCTCCATTCTCACTTTTGCTCAATGAAGGAAATAGACTAGCAGGGGGGTCAATGTCATATAATGCTTTAAACGGTGTACAATGCAGAGGAGTGAAAAAATATATTGTACCACAATTCTGCCAAAGGGAGCCATTTAGACCATTTGTTTGGTGTAGCTTGAACTGCACATCTAAGAAACATCTCCACTGGTTGGCTCTCTCCGTTTGGCCGTCCATTTGAGGGTGATGGGCCGAACTGAATTGCAATCCAGTGTCCATAAGTTTGAATAATTCCAGCCAAAAGGAACTGGTGAATATTTTATCCCTGTCTGAAACAATGCGCTTGGGAACTCCATGAAGCTTAACAATGTTATCCAGGAATAGGTGTGCAATTGTAGCAGCAGAAAAAGGGTGTTTAACAGGCAAGAAGTGAGCATACTTGGTATATCTGTCAACCATTACTAAAATAACTGAATGTCCATAGGAATTTGGAAGACCCTCAATAAAGTTTATCGATATATCAGTCCAAGCAGATTGTGGAATAGGTAGTGGTTGCAGAAGGCCTGGATAGTTGCACAATTCGTGTTTCGCTTGCTGGCATACTGAACATTGTTTGATAAAAGAATCAACATCATCTTTCATGCCATTTCAGTGAAACGACTTGTGAAGCCTTGGACTCATGCCCACCCAAGGCTGATTAGTGAAATGAGGAATTTAATTTTGTTTGCAGAGCAGTGTTCTGACCAACCCAAATCTTCTGTTTGAATCGTATTAGCCCATCTTGCAGAGAATACCATTGAGGATTAGGACTAACAATTGCTAATTCACCAAGAAGGTCCTGAGCAGTTTTATCATTGTGATACGAGTTCAGAACTTCTTGTATCGGTAACACTGCTGAAACTGCTGGAATATGAAGAAATTGACAAACTCTTGAAAGGCATCCGCAACTTTATTCTCAGCACTCTTTTATAGATAAACTTGAAACTCAATCCAGCCAATTTTCTCATGCCTTTGCATTGCATATCAGTGAAGAGTGTTTGTCCTGTAAATGACAAAGACTTTGGTGGTCTGTTTTAATAATGAATTGCTCTCTACAAGTAAGAACGCCATTTTTCCACCGCCATCATCACAGCCAAAAACTCCTCATAAGTTGACAGTTTTTTATTATTGACACCGAGTCCTATGCTGAAAAATGCAATAGGGTGGTCCTCCTGAGAAAGTACTGCACCTATACCAGTCTCACATGCATCCGTTTCTATCACAAACTGCTTAGAAAAATCAGGGAATGATAAAACAGGAGTTGTTGTCATGGCTGTTTTAAGCTGCTCAAATGTCTTTTAGGCTTCATCAGACCACTTGAATTGCTTATGGCGTAACAGATTAGTGAGAGGCCTAGCAATCAGTCCGTAATTCTTCACAAATTTTCTGTAATAACCGGTAAGCCCTAGAAAACCTCTTACAGAAAGTTCTGTGGTGTTGGCCACTTGATCATTGCTTCAGTTTTCATAGGGTCGGTTGCAACTCCATGTTGTGAAATTACATGACCCAAGTAAGACAGTTATTGTTGAGCAAAAGTGCATTTCTTGATAAACAACTGATGCTCTTTCAATGTCTGAAACACTATTTTCGCATGGCCAATATGATCATCCAGAGATTTACAGAAGACAAGAATATCATCCATAAAGACTAATACAAACTTCCTAATGTATTTGTCAAACACAACATTCATCAAACATTGAAAAGTTACAGGTGCATTAGTTAGGCCGAGTGGCATGACTCTGAATTGGAAATGTCCATGATGCGTTTTATACGCTGTTTTGTATTCATCATTTGGTTTCATGCGAATTTGATGGAATCTAGATGCTAGGTCAATAGTAGAAAAATACTTAGCACCAGCTATTTCATCTAGGAATTCATCAATAGTAAGCATGGAAATTTTGTTTTTAATGGTGATATTGTTCAGCTTCATGTAATCTACACAAAAGCGCCAGGAACCATCTTTTTTTTAACAAGTAAGGTGAAGCAAATGGACTCATGCTAGGAATGATAGTTCTTGATTTTAACATATATATATGGCCGGCAGTTTACTGGTATTGCATCTGGCAACAGTGGATAGCATGATCATATACTCGAGATGGTGGTAAAGCAGTAGGTTCCTGGAATATTGAATCAAATTCCTGTATCAATTGTTTAATTTCTGTTGGGATGCCGTTGATTAAGTATTGGTTTTCCAGTGAGGATCTGTCTTGGACTGGTTCTATCATTACAGCAGCTCATAACTGGTTACCTTCACTCCAACAAACAACATCCAAGCCTTTATCCCAAGCATGTTGGGGTCGGCTAGACATGAAACCCAATATATATATATATATATATATATATATATATATATCGATAAAGTAAAAGAGAGGAAAAGATATAAGAATAACAAGGAAAAAGGAAAAAAGAAGAAAAAAACAAGACTAAGATTCTGGCACATCAATTGCTCCTTTCCATACGGTCCTATCATGAGCTAAGTCTCTAGATACATTCCAATCTCTCAAATCTCGTTTTACCGCCTCCCCCCAGATCAACCTTGATCGTCCTCTACCCCTCCTAATATTTTCTCTACCTCTTAAAATCCCACTGTTAACCGGTGCTTCTGGAGGTCTTCGCTGAATATGTCCAAACCACCTTAGTCGATGTTGGACTAACATCTCTTCAACCAGCGTCACCCCTACCCTATCACGAATCGCCTCATTCCTTATTCGGTCTCTTCTCGTGTGCCCGCACATCCACCGTAGCATGCGCATCTCTGCAACACTCATTTGTTGGACATGTTGCCGTTTAGTTGACCAACATTCCACCCCGTAAAGCATCGCGGGTCTGATCACCGTCCTATAGAACTTCTCTCTTTTGTGGGATCTTCTATCACATAGGATTCCAGAGGCTTGTCGCCATTTCATCCACCCTACCTTGATCATGTGGCAAACATCCTTATCAATATCGCCATTGCTTTGTAACATTGATCCTAAGTATCGAAAAGAGTCCCTTCTAGGTACTATTTATCCTTGTAGACTAACGTTTCCCTCTTCACGACTAACACCACTTAAGTCACACCTCATATATTCGGTCTTGGCCCTACAAAGTCTAAACCCCTTGGACTCTAAGGTTTGTCTCCATAACTCTAATTTCTTATCAACACCATCCCTAGTTTCATCTACCATCACTATACATCATCGGCAAAGAGCATACACCAAGGGATATCCCCTTGTATATCCTTCGACACCTCATCCATCACCAAGGAAAAGATGCATGGGCTCAAAATTGATCCTTAATGTAGTTCGATAGGAAATGCATCAGTCTCACTATCACTTACGCGCACACTTGTCCTAACATTATTGTACATATCCTTGATAAGGGTAATGTACTTTATTACCACTTTATGTTTCTCTAGTGCCCACCACATGACTGACCTTGGTATCTTGTCATACGCCTTCTCCAAGTCAATGAACATCATATGCAAGTCCTTCTTCTGCTCCCTATATCTCTCCGTAAGCTGACGAAGCAAGAAAATCGCCTCCATTGTAGACCTCCCAGGCATAAAACCAAACTGGTTTTTAGTGACATTGGTCACTTTCCTCAGGCGGTGTTCAATCACTCTCTCCCAAAGCTTCAAGTATGACTCATAAGCTTAATCCCTCGATAATTAGTACAACTTTGAATATCTCCTTTATTTTTGAAGATAGGTACTAATATACTTTTTCTCCATTCTTCAGACATCTTGTTTGACTGAAAAATATGGTTGAATAGCTTTGTGAGCCATACTATTGCCACATCCCCAAGGCATCTCCACACCACAATAGGGACATCATCAGGGCCAAGGGTCTTTCCTCCTTTCATCCCTTTTAAGGCCTTCTTAACCTCAAACTCTTGTATCCTTCGCACGAACCGGCTGTTGGAGTCATCAAAGGAGTCATCCAACTCAACCATAGTGCTCCCATTCCCATCATTGAATAGCCCATTAAAGTAATCTCACCATCTATTCTTAATCTCTTCATCCTTCACTAGAATGCGGTCAGTTTCATCTTTGATGCATTTAACTTGATTAAAATCCGGTTTAAACAATTGTTCTCCTGATGCCTCTTGGACTTCAATGACAGGAGAAGGTAGAACAACCTGCAAACGGATATTTGCGTTCTGATAAGGAAATTCGCATAGGACTGTATTTTTCTAGCCAGTCCATTCCCAACACCACATCATAGGCACCAATGTTTAGTATGAGTAAAAGTATGTCCCTGTATCCACCAACTATAATCCTTAACTTTAGAAGAACAGATAAGTGAAGAACCATTAGCTATCTGAATATGTAGTGGTGGTATTGGGGAGAGCACACAATGAAGCTGATGTGCTAGAGTAGAGTTAATGAAAGTATGAGAGCTGCCTGTATCCACCAACTATAATCCTTAACTTCAGAAGAACAGATAAGTGAAGAACCATTAGCTATCTGAATATGTAGTGGTGGTATTGGAGAGAGCACACAATGAAGCTGATGTGCTAGAGTAGATGTAATGAAAGCATGAGAGCCGTCCAAGTCCACCAACATCAATAATACTTTATTTTGCACCAATGCTTTTAACTGAATTGACTTTTTTATGAAGCTTGCCTGACAATGCGTGCAGAGACGAATAACAATTTCCATCTGAAGGTGATATGTTTCCTGCGTCGGGGTGTGTGGAAAGGAGAGTGGAGGATGAGTTGGGAAGGTGGGAGGGATCTCAGGGGGTAGAGAGGGCGCCTGGGCGCCGGAGCAGAGGGCTCACCGGGGCTGGACTGCTGCCCAGGCACGGTGATTGAAGAGTGGCGCGCCTACTGGAGGGGAATGACCTTATTCTTCAATGAATCCCTAGTACAAACTATGGTAGCTTATATAGAAGTGTCAGCAGGCCTCAACTCAACTAACAGATTCTATTTTTATTCACCCAATCCTTATCTGCACCAGGAACAAACTCCTGGCGCCCCTAACAGACTCCAACAACCTTATCCTTTCCCCTGTGCTAGCAACAGATTTTCTGAGCCTACTCTGCTACTCCCTGCGGCACTGGTGTGGGTCCTTTGTGTGGGCGACGCTGATATTGGCGCCCCACAAAGGAGTCTACAACATTTTCCCCCTCCCCGGCAAAAAGCTCGTCCGCGAGCTTAACATCAGGGAATTGACGTTTGAAATCCTCCAGCGGCTCCCAAGTAGCATCTGTGGCTGGCCGCCCCAGCCATTTGATCAACAACCCCCAAGCACCTCTGTTTAGGCGTGCTTTGAGAACATGTTCAGGTGAAGGGATAACTCTGCCATGCAATATGTCAGGAAGAGGTGGAACTCCTTGTGGTGTCGGTCCTTCAAACTTCTTGAGTAGTGATACATGAAAAACATCATGGATACGTGCATTAGGGGGTAGCTGGAGCTTATAGGATACTTCACCAATTTTCTGCACAATGTGATAAGGACCAAAATATTTCGGACCCAACTTGGTGGGTGGTCCAGCGATTAACCCTACTGCTGTACGCTGTTGCAGACGCAGCCAAACCCAGTCACCCATATTGAACACCACCTCCCTCCTTGTTCTATCTTGAGAGTTCTTCATTGTAGCTTGGGCCTGCATTAATCTTTCCTTGATTTCGGCTAAGAAGACATCCCTGTTCTATAACTATTTATCCACTGCTGCCACCTTTGCCACACCGGGTTAGTGGGAAAGAAGTGTGGGTGGATCCCTGCCATACACAACCTTGAACGGTGAGCACTTCAAGGCTGTCTGATAGGATGAGTTATAACAAAACTCTGCCCAGGGAAGCCATTGCAGCCAAGATTTAGGTCTGTCACCTGCCAAACAACGAAGGTACATAGTTATAATTCTGTTGACCACCTCAGACTGACCATCGGATTGGGGGTGAAATGCAGAACTCATGTGTAATTTCACCCCAGCTAGCTGAAAAAGCTCCGACCAGAAACTGCTAGTGAAAACAGTGTCCCGGTCACTAACAATAGAACAAGGAAACCCATGCAAGCGGACGATGTTGTCAAAAAATGCCTTGGCAACAGAGGCTGCACTGTAGGGATGTCCAAGAGCAATTAAATGGGCAAATTTAGAAAATCTGTCCACTACAGTTAGAATTACTAACTTGCCCCCCACCTTTGAAAACCCTTCAATGAAATCCATAGAGATGTCATTCTATACCTCAGCTAGAATAGGTAAGGGTTGCAGTAGTCCTGCAGGGTGCAGATGTTCAGTTTTGTTACGCTGACAGACTGCACATCCCTTGACAAACTCTTTGACACGTTGCAGAGCAAGAGGACTGAAGAATGAAGCCCTCCAGTGGTGCAAAGTTTTCTGGACACCTTCATGACCGCTCTCATGTGCAGCAGCCAGCAGCTGCGGCCAGAGGGAAGATGCATCAGGCACAAAAATCTTGCCGTTATACAGCAACAGACCATCTACCGCCTTCCACCCAGGTGCTGATGTTCCCGCCTGCACTTGGTCAATAAGTGTCTGCACTTGCTGATTTGCTGCAGCTTCAGCCCTCAGGTTATCAAAAAGCTGGAATGTAGGCGCTGAAATACTGTGGATAGCACTTCATCTTCGTGCCGGCGAGAGAGAGCATCTTCTGCCCCATTCAATTTTCCCTGCCTGTAATCCACGGACAGATCATATCCAAAAAGTTTACTCACCCATGTATGCTGCGGTATAGTAGAGAGGCGCTGGTCTAGAATGAACTTAAGGCTGTAGTGATCCGTACGGACCGTGAAGGGGCGTCCCCAAAGATAAGGCCGCCAATTCCGAACTGCCTTGACCAAGCCAATAAGCTCCCTCTCATACGCTGGCAGCTTTTGATGATGAGGTGCCACGGCCCGACTGAAGTAGGCAATGGCGCCGTCCCCTTGATGTAGGACAGCTCCAAAGCCCGTCCCGGACGCGTCACAATCGACGATGAAACGCCTGCTGAAGTCGGGCATCTGGAGTAGCGGTGCTGACATCAGCGCCCGCTTGAGCTGGATGAAGGCGTTCTGGGCCTCCTCTGTCCAGCGAAAGGCTTCCCTCTTTAGGAGGGCAGTGAGAGGGGCCGCGACCACACCATACCCTGCAATGAACTTGCGGTAGTATCCAGTGAGGCCGAGGGAACCCCGTAGAGCCTGCAACGACCGTGGTTGTGGCCATTGCTCAACAGTCGCCACCTTAGCCGGATCCATGGCCACACCATCGGCAGAAATAATATGCCCCAGGTAGGACACTGAGGTGCTACCAAAAGAGCACTTTGTCTTCTTGAGTGCTAGCTTGTGTGAACGCAAGGCCTGGAAAACCTGCTTCACATGTTGGAGATGCTCCTGCCATAATCTACTAAACATCAAAATGTCGTCGAAGAAGACAAGTATGAATTTCCGAATAAAGGGATACAACACTTCATTCATGAGAGACTGAAATGTCGATGGGGCATTAGTAAGGCCGAATGGCATCACCAAAAACTCGAAGTGGCCGCGATGCGTTCGGAATGTCATTTTGTCGATGTCGTCCGGGTGCATGCGCACCTGATGATATCCGCTGCGGAGGTCGAGCTTGGTGAAGAACCTCGCACCGCGGAGCTCATCTAGAAGTTCATTCACCACCAGAATGGGGAACTTGTCCTTCACCGTCTTTGAGTTCAGCTCGCGGTAGTCGATGCAGAATCGCCACATGTCGTCCGCCTTCTTCACCAACAACACCGGGGATGAGAATGCTGATGTGCATTCCCGAATAATGCCTTGGCGCATCATTTCTGTGCATTGCTTCTCAATTTCATCTTTGAGAAGTTGTGGGTAGCGGTAGGGTCGGACCGCCACGGGAGAGGAGCCTGGAAGAAGACGAATGCGATGATCCTGCCGCCGGGGCGGTGGCAGCCCCTGCGGTTCTTCAAAAATGTCATGAAAGGACTGGAGAAGTGCCTGCAGGAGGTCTGCAGGCGAAGTCAGAGAGGCGCAACCTGCTGCTGGTCGCCCCTCCCCTGTCCAGGTGACCTTCCTTCCATGTCGCCAAAAAGTCATGGTCATATCCTCAAAGTTTCACAAGACTTGTCCCAAAGAACGCAACCACTGGATGCCCAGGACCACATCAAACCCATCCAGGGGCAGTAAATAGCAGCTGATGGTGTAGTTTTCGCCCCCAATGGAGAATGGTGTCCCTGCACAGGCCCCTGCGCAGACAACTTGGTCACCATTGGCCACTTTGACACGCAACCCTGGTCGTGGAGCAACCTTCAGTCCGAGTTTATGAGCAATAGACTCGCGAATGAAGGTGTGAGTGGACCCGGTGTCGATCAATGCCACTAAATCGACACCATTCACTTGTACAGCCAGTTTCATGGTGTTGGCGACGTCTATCCCAGTCAGGGCATGAAGAGAAATGCCCAAATCTGCTGCTGCTTCCTCTACATCGATGTCATCATCCATCTCTAGCAGGTACACGCCCTTAGGAGTACACTTGTGAACTTTTCAGGACAGTGGTAGCATTCGCCCTTAGCTCTTTTTGCCGCTAGTTCTTCAGGAGAAAGGCGCCTGAGTCTTGGTTTGCTGTTGGAGAGCCGGGCTGCAGTCTCTGCAACAGGAGCTGCAGACAGAGGTTTAGCCGGTCTGAAGACCGATGTTGCTGCAGATAACCTCCTCTCATATGCCCTTGCGAGACTCATGGAGGTTTGCAAGTTCAAGGGAAATTGTAGCTCAACGTCGATTCTCAAGGGCTCTCCTAGTCCTGCTGTAAACATGTTCACTTGCTGTTTTGGGGATAAATCAGCACAGCGACACAGCAGTACCAGAAACTGACGTTGATAATCCTCCACAGACCCAGTTCGGCGAAGGTCTTTCAGCTCGGCTAGATCATTGGAACGGAGGGGTGGCCCGAACCTCATGTTCACAAATTCTGTAAACCGAGCCAAAGAAATAATGCCAAAGTCTCTTTCCAGGGCGAAATACCATTCTGCAGCCACCCCATCTAGATGCAGCGACGCAATCCAGACTTTTTCTTCCTCCAAAGTGTGCATGCCACGAAAATATATATCACACTTGTTGAGCCATGGCAGGGGATCTGACTCTCCATCAAATCGGGGAAAGTTGATCTTGGACCGTTGATGGCTGCTGTTGTCAAGGCGAGGAGGAGTTTGGAACCCCCCCTGTTGCTGCCAACAGGGCCATCATCTTGTTTGATGGGCGATGAGAATGGACCAGCGGCGGTGTAGTCTTTCCCCTTCTCCATGCGTGCCATCCTTTGGTCAAAGACGTCCATGCGAGCTGCTTGGGCGTCCATCCTGCTGTTTAGCGCGGTGAGCTGGCCAAGGATGCGCTCCAGAATTAGGGATGCTTCAGGATCCACAGTAACATCATCGGGACCGGACATGGTGGTCGATGCCCCGCTGGAATCTGATACCAAATTGATATGTTTCCTGTGTCGGGGTGTGTGGAGAGGAGAGTGGAGGATGAGCTAGGAAGGTGGGAGGGATCTCAGGGGATAGAGAGGACGCCTGGGCGCCGGAGCAGAGGGCTCACCGGGGCTGGACTGCTGCCCAGCCACGGTGATTGAAGAGTGGCGCGCCCACTGGAGGGGAAGGGCCTTATTCTTCAATGAATCCCTAGTACAAACTATGGCAGCTTATATAGAAGTGCCAGCAGACCTCAACTCAACTAACAGATCCTATTTTTATTCACCCAATCCTTATCTGCACTAGGAACAAACTCCTGGCGCCCCTAACAGACTCCAACAACCTTATCCTTTCCCCTGTGCTAGCAACAGATTTTCTGAGCCTACTCTGCTACTCCCTGCGGCACTGGTGTGGGTCCTTTGTGTGGGCGACGCTGATATTGGGCGCCCCACAAAGGAGTCTACAACAGAAGGTATATTATGTTCAGTTTTCAGAGTATCCCGTACCTTAACAGATAATAATCCACCATTATCCACAGTGTCACTGCCCAAAGCATGGAGCTGTCCTGTAACTGGAACATTGCAAGTGCGAGTTGGTGTGTATTTTCCCCACATTTATAACACAAATTATTAGCACCACAGTATTCTTTATGTTGCCTTGCTTTCCATAACTCACTGGAGGAGAAGGCTGCTCTGCTCTCAGGTTTGTTCTGGAAAACTGGAGGTGGCATGAACCCTAAAGCTTTCCATTGTTTAATTTTTATTTTGCCATTTAAATGTTCCTGGACTGCAGCCAGAGTTGCTGCTTAAGACACCGATGTAGGGATGGCAATGGGTCGGGTTCGGATCGGGTGGAGCAAAAACCCGTCCGAAACAAAAAAGGTTGAGGGTGAAATTTGAGACCCGCACCCGCACCCGTCGGGTTTCGAGCGGGTTTTGGGTACACAATCGAATTTGACTTTAAAATTATAAACATAAATCATTTCAGGTGACCGTCGAGTACCCGCGGGTGGAAAATAAAACCCGCACCCGCAGCCGCGACAAGTCGGGTCGGGTGCAGGTTAGACCCGCAGGTGGAAAATCCCACCCGCACCCGCACCCGTCGGGTACCCGCACACGCGGGTGCGATTCTCATCCCTACACCGATGTAGGGAGATGCATTTCAACCACCATAAGCAATTCATCTCTGTCCTAGCAAAAACTGAGACACCAACATGGTCTCACTAACAGCTTTATCAGTCTGATGTGGTACACAAGCTGTTCAAAGGACTGACAATAATCATTCACTGATCCAGTTTATTCAAGGTTCAGGAGTTTCATGGTTTTGATCCTATTCGTATTAACTTCAAACTCTTTAATAACTGCTTCAGCAAATTTATCCCATGCATGAAATTGAATATAGTGCTTTGAGGACTGGTACCAGCGAGATGCCCTATCTATCATGTGTAGAGATGCAGCAGTAACATGAAAATCAGCAGGAATATCATATAAGTTAAAGTAGGCCACACACTTATCTAGCCAGATACGGGCATCAAAACCATCAAGTTTTGGGAAGTCTATTTTAGGTAACCACTGTTCCTAGCATGATGAGAAACATGCTCCTCCATCCTGGGAAGAATGACCTAGTTCTGATCTATAAGGAAATTGATCATGGTTCACCTGGTTCTAATCTTCAAATCGGTTGTTGCAGCTGGAGAACAGAATCCTAGATCAGATGAATCATAATGGCCAGAGAAAAAAAATTAGTCAATCCATCTTAATTTCTTTGCAGATTTTAACAATGATTATAATCACAATTGCAGCTAATAATGCACTGTAACACCCCTAAAAATGTGGCAAAGACAAATTCAAATAAAGTGGGCGTGATGCATGTTGGGGAAGAATTTAAATTCAAACTGGAATTCAAATTTGAAGCAAAAACAGAAAAGAAAAAGGAAAAGAAAAAGGGAAAACGGCCACTGGGGCCGAAACCCACCAAACCGGCCCAGCAGCCGCGTCCCTTTCCCCCCTCCTCCTCTCACTGCCGCGGGGCCCCAGCTGTCAATTCCATCTTCCCCAACCGCTGCCCCTCTTTTCCCGCCTCCGAACGCTGCGCGCCCCCGCCCCCGAATTCCTCGCAAACAACCGCACGACGCCACCCCACTCGCACTCGTTCCGCACGCACGCAACCACTCCGGGCTCCAGGCCAATTTAAACAGACGCAAACCGCCTCTGCTCCCCACCCCGATCGCATCTTCGGTTCACCGGTGAGTGCCGCTGCCGATTTTTGAAATTCCCCTCTCTACGGTGTCTTGCCTTCTTCTCTAACGGCCCTCACACTTCCGCAGCACAGTGCACAAGCTGTAGACGCCGACTGCAGGGAGAAACATCGCCGAAAGCAATCTTCCCGACGCTCGCCGGTAAGAAGTGCCGCCGGTCGCCGACCAAGCCCCCAAATTTACATGATTTGGTTCAAACTGACCCTCGGTGCGTCATCTCCCGACCACAGCGCACCTCGACGACCGGAAAACCTTGAGGAAAGGGAGCTCAGACGACCTACCCATGAAGCTCGCCGTCGACAGCCACTGACCGTCGACACCGACCACTTTCCGGTCACCTAGAGATCACGAAAAGCCCACTGGTGAGCTCCCCTACCCCCCCTCTTCCGTTTTATGCCAAGAAGTCCGAGCTTTAGCGTGTGTAGACGAAGAACCGAAACACGCCGGTGTCACAGCTCTCTAGTATCAACGATGACAGGGTTCTGACACCACTTGTCACAGCTCTGATACCACGCTGTCACAACCCTGATACCACGCTGTGAGGGACACAGGATCTCGTTGGGTGGTGTCGTGATATGCGGCACCCAACAGCACACGGGTCGATGAAAATACATCATATTACATAAATAGTTAACGGGAGCATATAAGAATAATTTACAAATAGTTATATCAGAGTAAGCTACAGCGGAAGACTATCACTCTCACGATTCATCTCTATCTTAGCAACAAAGAAACAGTTCAGCCCGCGGACTGTCTCTTACTAGCAACACGAAGAACAATCTGCAGCAGCGAGGATGCGCTTTGAGTGAACGCTCGGAGGTTCCCGAGTCTCATCAGCATCCCTTCTTTTAAGCATGAAGTCAAATACCTGCAAAACAACTCGGATAGCATCCGTGAGCATAACGCTCAGCAAGACTTAACCGTCACCCAAAACATGAAACTCTATGTGAGGTTATGAATCTAAATTAGGGTGGCAATAGCATAATTAAACTCGCCTACAAGTGAATCCTTACTTTTGGATATTAATTGCAACATTTTAAGTAACCTTGGGCACGCCACATCAGGAGTCCACAATCAAACAAGAAACATTCCCCCCCCCCCCCCCCGATGTAAATTGCTCATGGCATAAAAGAATCGAGTTTGCACTAGCCTATTCATCAATACAAAGCTAGTATGACACTTCAAACCAATGTGATTAGTTCATTTCTCATGCAAGTTCTTACTACGTCACGACTGTGAGAACAAGTATGTTCGGTCCATTCCGCAAGCAACGGTGATTCAAATCAATAACAACCGGACTACACGACACATACGCATGTACTCGACGTTGCCTACAACAACCATCACTGATGTCGTACGTGGCAGCCTTTCCCCCGTTTCACCTCCGCTGAATCGATCAAGTCACCCCGTACAGTAGCCACTCTCATGGTGCACCTGTCGACGTGAGATGTCGTGAGAATGTTCCCCACATACTGCACACCGGCCGTCCGCCTGAGGCGACCCAAAAAGTCCTAACGACAGCTTCCCGAGGTACATCGGTTTACTGGGTCCCATATAGCCAGCGTGAGTCCGGTACACAACTCAAACTTGTTCAACAGGGCCGCATACGGATCGGTCCTTGACCGACACAGACAGGTCTATAGCACCCAGGCCCCTATGTCCCGCTGCTCCTACAACCTTCCGGTCTCAACTTTAACTTGCTAATTCATTTTTGAACCAATCCCGTATGCCTCTGTAGTTCCTGAACATGCGAGTAGCATCTCACCATTCGACTTCTACCGAACCGTACTTAAGCATGGCTGTTCTATACGGTAAAAGACACCTACCCAAACTCCATGGATCTTTTGGTTATGCAAGAAGAGTATCAAACACTAGACCTATGCACAATTCATATCCTAACCGAAAGTGAATACAAAATAAAAACTTAATAGCTGTTAAATGCAAACCGGGTCTTGCCTGTTTTGCAGGGTAGTCGTATATAATCAGTTAGTGTACTTGTTGATCCACCCTTGATTCTACGGAGCTTGATCCACTTCAATGAATCACTCCTTTGAATCCCCTTCGTTGTGGTTCCTATTGAAATGCATATGTACATGTTTTATGGAATGTAATGGAAAGAAGTTATAGGGTTAATTTGTTAAGAACAGAGGTTGTGTGGAAGAGCCAAGAATGGCTTGGTTTGCCTCTGTTGTGCAAAGAAACAGAATGGAACTAATTTGATCTTAATGTTGTAGCTATACACTAACTACTTTCTCTAATGACATAACAGATGAGCTGAAAGGCATTGGATGCATTGAAGAAAAAGAACTTCAATGGCCTCATAACTTTTACAGCAGGTTCTATACTACCTAGGGATTTAGCTTGCCAAATTGCAGCTAATGTGGAGTTAAATTATGTTCTCCATAATTCTCACAATGTCTCTTATGTGTTTCCACATGTACATAAGTATGGAGAACAAGAACAGGAAGTTCTAGGGCTCAACTTGAGCTGATAATTTACATGTGAGTTCCTGGTCACATTAAAATAATTTGGTCCAAAATTCAGCCCTTTTACTTGAGTAGTTCTTCCAGAACAATTCTTTAAGAATTTCTACTCAAAAGAATTAATTCTGAAGTAATTTACATTTTCATGCTCAATTAAGTGACTACAATTTCAAGTATGTCTCAGAGAGTTTGCCTAAATTTTCTTATGATTTTTGGAGCTATGGATTGCCCAGAATAGATTTTATAAGTTGGAAACATTTTCTGAAAAGGTTTATGGACCCTTATGAACACAGAATCTTGTATTTAGCAAATTCCCACTCAAATAGTCTCCAAATGAGCTGAAACTTTGCTAGAAGGTCAACACTATGCCAAAGAATATTCTAATAAAATTTTGGGATTTTTGGATAAACCAAACTCCCTCAATAATTCTTTTTCAGAAAACCTTCCAAGAATTCTCCAGAATATAATGTTAACTTTCATACAAATCTGAGTTCATATTTGGATAGAACTCAGAGAGATGAATCCAACCCAAGTGGAATCACTCAAATTGAGGGTTTCTACCAGGAGCTATGAATTTCCAAAGTTTGAGCCAACTCTGGAATTTTTTCCTACTGAAAATTCGGCTGACCCCACTGTTTTAAATCCCAGCCAATCAGGATTGGGCCACACCGGGGCCACAGCTTCCCAGCGCACCAACACACTGGATCCCAGCCACAACTGATCACGGGTTTAAATTCTCTGCTACTGACCGACGGGCCCCACCCGTCGTCTTCTTCCTTCGGCTCCCCTCCCGCGCCCGCGCGCTCCCCCTCGCC
The DNA here is from genome assembly GCA_030760725.1 of Neostapfia colusana. Taxonomy (NCBI): domain Eukaryota; kingdom Viridiplantae; phylum Streptophyta; class Magnoliopsida; order Poales; family Poaceae; genus Neostapfia; species Neostapfia colusana. The sequence goes on from JASWHV010000015.1 coordinate 68,970,091, forward strand.
GGAGCCAACGGATGCTCGCCGGACCGGCGTTTCCGGCCGCCATCCGAACTAGGACTCGCCGCCAGGGGGTTTAGGGCACCGAGGAACACGATGGTGGGTTCAGCTTGGGCTGTCGGTGGCGGAACCAGCTCGGCGACGTGCGGCGGCTACTGTGGAAGTTCGGCAGCGTCTGCCGAGGTTTCCAGCTTGCCAAAAACCTGTGCCGACGAGCTCTACAGCACCTGTGGGTCTTAGGAAGAACCGACAGGGTCTCGAACTCTCTTGGAAACGGCCGCAAGTGGGTTGTCACCGGGCGACCGAATGGGTCCGCCATGAACACCGTCAATAGAGCTCGAATTCCGTCGCTCTAAGGCGTTGTCATGCGCTGGATACTAAAGAAGAAATGACCGCCGGCTAATCCAGCGTCTATGTGCCAAATTTGATGACTTAAGGAGGATCCAAGAGCAAGAATTTGAGGGAACTGTACCGGAAGCTCGGTACGAGGCCGCCGGAGCAAAACTTCAAAATTCGCCGTTAATAGCTTACGGCATGGCCTGAGCTTTGGGTGAGAGCAGCGTGGTGTCTGTGCGCTCCTGTTGCCGCCCTTGCTTGGCCGTGAAGACCGCTGTGGCGAGCTGCCCACGTGCGCCTGATCGGCGTCCGACGTTAGGTCGCCTCTGTGACGGCTGTTCTCGGGCTCGGGTGGCCGAAGCTCGCTTGCTTGCGGGTCAGGGAGGTGGAGGCCGAGCTCGCGGCAATGTTTAGCAGCTCAGGGGAGGGAAAAGTGCGGTGGTTTTGCCGTTCTTGCGCTTGACTGAGCAGCGAGGGAAAGGACGGCTCTGTCCAGTGTCGCCCGTGAGGAGGAGAAGACGAATGGGCTTTGCTTCGGCCAGGGGGGTGATCAAGCCGCTGAACCACGTCTGGGCGCCGCGCGTGGGGAAATGAAGCAGCTGGTGGTGCTGCCGAGCCTCCCAGTGACTCCACGGTGGAAGCTGCTCGTGGTTCACGTGAGCTGTTCGGTGGAATTGCCCACCGAGGCTTAGACTTAGTGTGTAAGGTAACATCTTCAGCTCTATGACATGTGGGTCCCACTCCACATTTACCTCCCAAATATCTTCTCAAGCTGATCCTCTTAATTCCCACAATTCTGAGTTTTAAAAGGTGGGTTAGAATTTGAATCCTTCCAATTAAATTTGAATTTGCTTGCCAAATTTGAATTTGGTTGAAGTTTGCAAATTCTTCTCTTTACTCCTTTTTGAGCCCACCCTACAAATGGAAAGTTTGTGATCAAAGTTTTCCCTACAAATTTCAACTATATGGCTGCATGTTCATTCAAAGTTTTTGGCCACCACGTATGTGAACTTTGAATTTCAAATCTGATTTTTAAACTTACATGCAAAGAGGTATTTAACTCCTTATTGGTTCAACACCTTTAAATAAAAATGTGAGCCTCATTTTGGATGCTCATCCATGTATGACTTTGCATGAAGGAAAAGTTTTAGCAAGTCACATTTTTCATGTCTTTGCCACACATATGAACTCAAACCTTAGTTTTTATTCATACACATTTTTTGGGACTTTTACATTCCTCCCCCCTTAAAAGAATCTCGTCCCGAGATTACAAAGAAGAACGAGACGGGATAGGTAATTACAAACTGTACAAAACTAAAAGTTCCGGGTAGTTGGTGCGGAGGTAATCTTCACTCTCCCACGTTGCCTCTTCCGCGGTATGATTACTCCACAGCACTTTGAAAAATCTGATCATCCGGTTCCGGGTTACCCGGGTCTTTTCATCCAAAATCTGAACCGGTCGCTCGGTGTAGGTAAGGTCCAGTTTCAATTCGTCGATGTCCTTGGTGTGAACAGCAGCGGTGAATTTGAGACACTTCCGCAGCTGTGATAAATAAAATACATCATGAACACCCGCTAGACTTGCCGGTAGTCCCAGCCGGTAGGCTACGAGTCTGCACTTCTCCGTGATAGCAAAAGGACCAATAAAACGGGGAGCGAGTTTCCCCTTTACACCGAACCGGTGAATTCCCTTCATCGGAGATACACGAAGATACACGTGCTCCCCGACGTCAAAATGCAAAGGCCTACGCCGTTGATCAGCGTAGCTCTTCTGTCGGGATTGTGCAGCCTTTAAGTTCTCTTGTATCAACCGAACTCGGTCTTCGGATTCGTTCACAAGATCAATCCCAAACAGAACTCTTTCGTCGGACTCACACCAATTCAGCGGTGTGCGACACTTCCGGCCGTAGAGAGCTTCATACGGTGCCATTTTAATACTCGCTTGATAACCGTTGTTGTATGAAAACTCCACCAGTGGTCGGTGATCATCCTAATTCCTACCGTGGTGGATGACACACGCTCTCAACATATCCTCAAGTACTTGATTCACCCTCTCAGTTTGTCCATCGGTTTGAGGGTGACATGCGGAGCTCCTAATCAGCTGGTGCCCAACGAGGCGTGCAGTTGCTCCCAAAAACGAGCAACAAACAGCGCACCTATATCTGAAATGATAGTCTTTGGACACCATGTGAACATATAATCCTGGAGATGTATAACTCCGCATATTGCCTTGCTCGATAATGAGTGTTCATCGGTATGAAATGAGCTGACTTCGTCAACCGGTCAACGATCACCCATATCGAGTCATGCTTCCGGGATGTGAGCGGTAATCCGACGATGAAGTCCATACTCACATCCTCCCATTTCCATGCCGGTATCTTTAAAGGTTGTAGCGGTCCGGCTTTTCGCATATGATCAGTCTTGACCCGTCTACACGTATCACACTCAGATACGTACTTCGCAATTTCCCTCTTCATCCTCGTCCACCAAAATTTCTGTTTCAAATCTTGGTACATCTTGTTACTTCCGGGATGAATGGAAAACTTAGACAGGTGGGCTTCATCCAAGATCTTCTTCCGGAGTTTCATATTGCGCGGTACCACTATATGATCATTGAACCATATTGTACCGTTCTCATCCTTCCGGAAACATTTCACCCCTCCGTTGTCTAGTCTTCTCCGTATGTGAGACATATCTTTGTCTCTTCTTTGAGGCTCAACAATCTCTTCACGGATTGTTGGAATGAGCGCGAGATTGTAAAGCGCGCTATACGGAATGACACGGAGATTTGGTTCTTCAGCTTTCAACTCAGCAGCCGCCAAGTTGTGAACGTAGGCTTTCCGACTAAGCGCGTCGGCAACCACGTTTGCTTTTCCCGGATGATAGTGGATCTCAATTTCATAATCTTTATGAGTTCCAACCATCTCCGTTGTCTCATATTTAGCTCCTTCTGCGTGAAGATATACTTCAAGCTTTTATGATCAGTGTAGAGGTGGACAAGATTACCAAGCAGATAATGCCTCCACATTTTAACGCCAACACCACTGCAGCAAACTCGAGATCGTGAGTTGGATAATGCTGCTCGTGGTTTCGCAGCTGAAGAGACCCATAGGCGACTACACACCCTTCTTGCATAAGAACACAGCCGAGACCGATGCCAGATGCATCACAGTATACATCAAATGGCTTCGTCGTGTTCGGCTGAGCAAGAACTGGAGCTGTTGTGAGATGTTTCACTAAAGTTTTGAATGCGGTTTCACATGCTGCATTCCACATGTATTTAGTGCATTTCTTCAGCAGCTCCGTCATTGGTTTAGCAATTTTTGAGAAGCTCGGAATGAACCTCCGATAATACCCTGCTAAACCTAGGAAACTTCAGACCTCGTGGACTGACTTGGGAGATTCCCATTTCAGCACTTGTTCAATTTTGCTGGGGTCCACGGCAATGCCCTCTGCACATGTGATAATACGCATGAGAGCCTTCTTCACACAAGTTCAAATATTTATTTGAAGACTTGGAACCCAAGTGAGATCAAAAACCAAGTTGGGAAGTTCCCATATGTGGGAGGAAGCTAAAGTCAGATTTTGAGAACAAATTGTTCCACTCAAAAAAATTCAAATGAGAGTAAAACAATGGTTTTGAAACTGTTGTATTAAAGTCTCATTTGCAGCAGCCGAATCAAAGATCAGATGTCATATTTGGATTCCTTAGATCCAAATTAGTGGGTAGGAAAAGTGGCATCAATTTTTGAAAAGATTTGCTATCCATTTTTCCCAAAATGACTTAAATGTGCAAAGAATTCCAATACACATATGAATTTGGATGAAATTTGCCCAACTCTATAAATGCAGCTCAATTTGCAACTTCAAAATTTGGATTGATTATTTGCCAAACTGTGGAGATAATTGAGAGCTGTTGAGAGGGGATAAGGGAGAAAGTGGGACCCACTTGTCATATACCCAAAAGATCTTCAGTCTTCAGCCTTCAGTATTCAGTCTTCAGTTTTCCACTCGAGCAACCGACCCAGCCACGGGCGCCACCGAGACACCCACCGCGGCACGTCCGGGGGCGGTTTCCTCGCGCTGGCGAGCTGCTCGTGCACTGATAATACTCCCCATCGTGCACAGTTTCGCTACAACACCGAGGACCGCCTTCGTCCTCTGTCTCACGCGGGCTGCAGGACAGAACGGCTGCCGCCGTTGCCTAATCGTCGGGGGCTGCCTCCTCTCGCGTGCAAGCGTCGGCAACCTAGCAAAACAGCACCACGGGACATCCTACGATCTCCTCGGACCTTTCCCAGTCGAGCTAGGCCACAACAACCCGAGGGACGTGTGTTTTTTGCGGCAACCGAAAAGAACCAAACGGAGGTGTTCTCGTGGACAGCTCGGCAGAGAGCTTGTCACGGCCGAGGAAGAGCGGGGTTGGACGCGCCAAAACTCCACGCTGCTCGACCCCAAAGCTTGGACCAAGTGGCTGATCGTCGCCGACGTATTCTGCAGTTTACTCTCGGCCGGTGCAGAACCACCCTCGGGTACGAAAGCTTCAAATTCCTGACTTCTATTTGCTTAGAGCCCATCAAACTGCAATCACAGGAGCTAGAATTGACGGCGCCCAAGTTTACTTCTTAATCCTAGCTTGATCATGGCTGTAGCCGGCGTAATTTCTGTTTTCCCAACGGCGGCTATAGCGGGGAGGTTCGGGCTCACGATGAGAGCTAGGTTCGAGCCATCTCCGGGCTGCTTCACCACCAGGATGATCTTTCTTAGTGTCCACTGGTGCTGTAGCGCCGTGCCACCGGTGTTTTGGCGGGCTAGGTTGGCCGGGCGACATTGCCGAACTCGTACCGAGCCGCCGCACCGTCGCCGGCTAGGTTAGAGCCACCGCCGGTCGGGGGAGAGGGTTCCATCGTGCTCAGCACGTGGACTTAGGCCCTAGCGGCGAGGAAGGGCTCGGGGGATGGCCGGGAGACCGGAATCCATCGAACTCCGGCGAGCCCGGCGGCGCGCGGGCACGGGTGGCCGGAGGTTGAAGACGACCCGGCGGGTCCCGCATGTCAGCGACAGTGATTTCGGTTTCTGATCTGCTGCGACTGGGATCTCTTGTGGCTGCGCGGGAAAAGTCCAGTAGCCCCGTGTGGCTTGTTCCAGCAAGTGACACGTGGTCCCCTAGACCCACAGTCAGCATTTGAACATTTTAGGATTTTCAGATTTCAGTTCAAAGTTTAAATAGCCACAACTTTGTGTAGGAATATCCAAAAATTGTCAAACAAATTTCATTGGATTCCTCTCAGAGATTATTATCCAGGAGTACAGCCCAATAATTATGAAAACCCCTGGTTTTGGCTCATTAATTCATAGAAGGAAAATCTTGTGGGAAATTTTTCAGGAGTTCTGTATATTGGAAAATCCCCAAATTTGGGCAGGAGATTCTTCCAAAAATACTTGAACTCCAGTAAAATTTTCAGAATCATTGCACCTTATTTGCTTGGCCAAATGTGGTGTTAATTTCTTATGCCTCTGAAAATGGGAAAAATAGAACAGAGTTCAATTTCAGAATTTTTCCCCAAATTTTAGAACCTCATAACTTTTGCTAGGAAGCTCCAAATTTAGTGATTCAAATTGGGTTGTATTCATATTGAATATATTTGTCCAAATATATAACCCAATTTGTATAAAACCCATTATTTTATTCTGAAAAATTCATTAAAGCTTTTCAGAAAAAGAATTTTAGAGGGAGTTTTGTTTATCCAAAAATCCTCAAATTTTGCCAGAACATTAATTAGGATATTAGTGAACTCCTGTAAAAGTTTCAGATCATTTTGGAGTTGATTTGTTCGGGGCAATTCAGAATTGAAGTTGCTGTGTTCAATTGAATACAGAAACATTTTCAGAGAATTTCCAAAACTTGGAAATTCAGTTCTGGGTAAATCTTAGCTCCAAAAATGCTAGGAAAATTCATGCAAGCTCTATGAACTATAGTGGAAATTGTAGTTTACTAAGTTTGGCATGAAAACGGGTGTTATCTCAGAATTAATTCTTCCTTGCTTAATTGCTTAGAAAATTGTTCCGAACAAACCACTCAATGAAAAGTGCTAATTTTTGGTCCAGAGGAATTTCTTGGGACAAGGAACCCACATGAAAATTATGAGCTCCATTGGAGCTCTGGATCACCCCTGTTCTGTCAACCACTCAAGGTGATCAAAATGGAAGAGGGGGAAACCACTTAGCACTTAATCATGTGTTTAGATCCAAACTCAAACCACTAGCACCAGTTTCATTTTAAATTCTTAAAAACAGGGTTCCAGTTTTTGAAAAATTGTTATTAGAATTTCTAGCAAAGTCTTTATAATTAAACATATGTGCATATTCATTACGTGTAACATCTACGTGAAGAACTTGAAGTCGTCGGAGTAGAGATCAAAGGAGGGAGGCAAGAGATCAAGCCAAGTGGTCTTCACTAACTGAGATATATATATTAGTTCCCTGCAAAACAAAGGCAAGCCCCGGTTTGCATCAAAACTTAAAAGTTTTTGTTTATATTCACTTTATATGTCTACTATTCTGTTTATTGTATTAAGTCTAGGTGGTATGACACTCCAAATGCATGACCCAGAAAACCCTGGAGTATAATGTAGAGTAGGTTAACACTTGATTATAATTGCTGATCTCAAGTTAACAAAAGTGGATTAAAAAGAACTCGAGTGGGCAGTTTCCTACTCGTGCACTGGGATTAAGGGGGATCAATCGGAAGAGTTGGGAATTGATCCTCATAGTTGGGAATGGAGACCAGGCAGTGGATGGAAGGTTCAAGGACGTGAACCTAGTCTATGTCTGAGTCGATTAAGGCCCGTTCTCGTGTGCGGCCATGTGAACAAGTTTGAGATGTGTACCGAATGCATACTGGCAATATGGGACCCAGGAAACCGATGTAATATGTTAACCTGGGTGTCGAGGCATACCTCACCGTCTGATGCCGATGCTGAAAGGATAGAGAAGTCGGCTCTACGAGGGTTTGCCGTAGAGAGACTTAATCCCAGTCGGTGGGACCGGTTTGACACTTGGGTGTCATGTGAAAGGTTGCCACCTACGACGTCAGTGATGGTTGTTGTGGGCAACGTCGAGTACGGGCGTACGTGTCGTGTCAGCTGGGTGTTTTTGATTGCAATCACCGTCGCTCGCGGTAGTGAGCATACTTGTACACTGAGTCGTAATGTAGTAATAAACTGGGAAAAACCTTAATATGCTTCGTGAGTAATCCTCATAATGGAGATGAGGAATGATCAACACTTTCACTAAATTTATTTTCCACCTTGGGCTAGTAGCGTCGAGGCAAAGCGTTTCTTGTTTGATTGTGGAGTCTCGACGTTAATGGCGCAAGGTCCGTATGAGTCTAGGGTAGCTCACTAAAGTTACTTTCACCTCGAGCAAGTGACATCGAGATAAAGCGTTTCTTGTTTGATTGTGGAGTCTCGATGTAAATTGCGCGAGGGCTATAAAAGTTGCTTAAAACTGGAAGTAAGGACTCTCCTTTAGCTCAAGATCATCGTTTGTGCAAACCTCTATATTCAGCCCTCTATTCTCATCATGTAGAGTTTCATGACTAGGGTGACGGGTCAGTCTTGCTGAGCTTCTTGCTCACAGATACTGCATAAGTTGTTTTGCAGGTAATAACTGTACGTTGCTAAGTACGGGTGTCTGATGAGACTCGGAGCTCTCCGAGTGGTGGACTCATTACAATCCCCTACCGCTGCTACTGTGATAGTGTTGCTAGTGAGAAGGGTCCGCGGGCTGGACACCTTCTCTGTTGCTTAGCATAGGTATGAGATGTGAGTTGTAATAGTCTTCCACTGTAGATTATTTTGAGAAGTATTTGTAAAATTAACATTTTATAAGCTTCCGCATGATTTATGTATACCATATGGCCTAGGAAAGGCACTTGGTCAATCCAAAATTCGCACTTGCTGAACTTGGCATATAATTGATGCTCCCTCAACCGTTGTAGCATAATACGCAGATGTTCAGCGTGCTCTTCTTTTGATTTGGAGTAAACCAATATGTCGTCGATAAATACCACGACAAACTTGTCTAACTCCGGCATGAACACAGAATTCATCAAGTACATGAAGTGTGCCGGAGCGTTGGTTAATCCAAAAGACATGACGAGGTACTCGTAGAGTCCGTATCTCGTCGAGAAAGTTGTCTTCGGTATTTCCTCCGGTCGGATCTTGATTTGATGATGCCCCGACTGAAGATCCATTTTCGAAAATACCTTGGCACCCACAAATTGATCGAACAGGATGTCAATGCGGGGCAAGGGATACTTGTTCTTTATTGTGACAACATTGAGAGGACGGTAATCAACACATAGCCGTAGTGTTTCGTCCTTCTTCTTAACGAACAGCGCTGAGGAACCCAAGGTGAAGAACTTGGTCGTATGAAACCCTTGCTCAGGAGTTCATTCAGTTGCTCTTTCAACTCCGCTAGCTCGTTAGGTGCCATCTTGTAAGGCCTTCGCGAGATAGGCGTCGTTCCCGGCGCCAGTTCAATCTTGAACTCGAGGTCCTGTTCGGGCGGCATGCCCGGTAAATCATCGGGAAATACGTCGGGATGATCACGTACCACCGGAATATCTTCAAGCTTCAGCGCTTCCGTGTGGTAGGCCTCTACCATATCTGGGTCTTCGCTGTCTAAAAATAGCGTGTGCTGTCCGTGAATCGGCGAGTCAATCTGGATAGTCCGGTTACAGCTATTGAGAACAACACCGTGACGATTTAACCAAGACATCCCCAATATTATGTCTATCTTCTGCCCATCCAACACAATCAGCGATGTTGGGTATATTTTTCCGCCCAAACACAAAGCTGCTTGGGACACAATCTGATTAGCAGAGATATTTCCTCCCGGTGAACGTATAAGGAAACTCGTTGTGGGAGTATTGGTGGATAATTGGTGCTGATCCACGCATGTTTTACTGATAAAATTGTGGGTTGCACCGGAATCAAAAAGTACCAACACGGGCACGTCTTGGAGAGTAAACATGCCCGCTAACACCGGTGCTCCCTCCGGGACATCCTCAATAGCAAGATGTTGCACACTCCCGGATTGCAATGCTGTTATGTTGACTTGAGCAGGTGGCGGCATACCACCTGACGATGATGGTTGTCTGGTGTTCAACAACTTCTCCCGGCACTCTTGCCTAAAGTGCCCAGAATAGTGGCAATAAGAACACGGGGGTTTCCCTGGTTCTTCGTTAACTTGTGGTTGAGAAGTTGATGTACTTGGCTGCAGCAATGATGCAACAGGTATCATTCGTTGCTGCGGCAATGGGGTTGCTGCAAGACAAGATTCTTGAGCAGGAAATCTGTACGGAGTTGATCTCACTGGTGCTTGCCATATTTCATCAGATGGTGTGTGATACACCACACGGTGTTTACAAGGAACAACTGGTGTGTCTTCTTGCACATCATCCCGGTCCCTCTTCTCTGCTTGACACTCAAGTGTCGCTTGTTCTTGCAGCAGGGCAGCACTGATCAACTCGGTGTAACTGCCTTGATTGAACAAAGCCAACTTATCTTTTAATATGGCACTCAGGCCATAGAAGAAGTAGTCACACCTTGCAGCTTCACTCGTCGCATAAGCAGGAGCATATTGTGCCAAAAGGTTGAACCGTTTGACATAATCAAGAACACTCATGCCCCCCTGCTTCAAGTTCCTAAATTCTTGCTGTTGGGCCTTGATAAAACCCATAGGAATGTGACGAGCACGGGATGCTTCACGAAATTCCGCCCATTCCACTTGATGGCCCTCCGGAACGGTGGTGAGATAAGCGAACCACCAATTACCGGCGGCTCCATGGAGCTGTTGAGCTGCAAATAATGTCTTCTGATACTAATCGCACTCAAACACTCCAAACTTGGACTCATAACCTGAATCCACTGGTCAGCTTCCACGGGTTCATTAGCTTCCATGAAAATTGGCGGTTGTGTCGCCAAGAAGTCCAAATAGGCGTTCCGAGGTGGAACGTCCTGTTGTGCACGTTGGAGTAAGCCCTGTTGTACCAAGGCTTGGAGTAGTCTTGTGTTCTCTTGACTTGACTCGACCATCTGAGCCATGACATCCGCCCATACCGTTGATGGCGGTACCCGTGGTGGAGTCGAGTCATTATCGTCTCGGCGAGAACCTTCAGCCTGACTCGGAGAATGACTACGCATCATACTGCAAAAGCATAATTTTGAGGGGAGTCAAAACTTGATCTCAGCAGTATGTGAGAGTATGTAAAACATGAACATGCTAAAACTTTATGAAAGCATAACAAAATTTCATGTTTACACATCTTTCTAAAACCAACATATTCAGTCCCTCATTCTGTACAGAATAGACCTTTCTGTACTTAACCCAGAATTTGATCCAGTTACTAGCATTTTTATAACTCAAGTTGAATACCAACGTTAAAGTTAACTTCAGTATATTTTCAACAAATACTCATATTACCCTAGATCATTTCTGGAACAAAAGTTATGATTGTTCAAAGTTGACAGAATTTTTGAATAAAATTTACCAGCACCTCCTTTGTATGTGACTGTTTTCATCACAGTTTTACATACAAATGTAGTACAATTCTGAACAAACTATGAACTACAAAATCATTGAAAGTTTCATAACCTTTCCAACGGTGTCTCATATGAACTTTAGAGATTTTCCTACAAAGTGTTATGGCTAATTTACAGGAACATCCAGAGAAGGTTGCAGCTGTTCTGTTTCTAAACAGTTTGCACAGCTGGACATTCAACCAATTTGGCGTCAGATCTTGCTCTGGAGGTCTACAGAAAAGTTGTACAGCAGTTAAAAACCTTTCCAGAACTGTATCATTCACCTCCATTGGGTCAAGCTACTCAGAGTTATGCTCTGTCAAATTCCAGCAAACTTTCTGCCAGAACAGAGCACTCTGTTTTTGAGGTCAAAAGAAGCCTAGCAATTCTCTTCTTTGAAACTTAGTCCAAATGAAGAGCTCAGTAACTAATATGTGCTTTCCAACATCAATTTTTAATTTTATTGTGTGATATTCTAACTCCCGGCTTAATAGGATTGATAGAGTACTCATACCATCAAGGTATACCTTCTTTTTCGGAAGCCCACCTGCAAAGGACTCCGGGGTTAAGCGTGCTTGGGCCGGAGGAATTTGGGGATGGGTGACCGATCGGGAAGTTTTCTCGGGTGCGCACGAGTGAGGATAAAATGCGTAGAAAAGACGAGTGGTAGTATGTGGGGTCAGTCTATGATCCTAGAGAGCTGTCACAAATGGTATCAGAGCCGACCCTCACAGTTTCACGGGTGTGTACGGGTCATTGAGATGGATACGGTAGCGTACGGGAAAGGGACATGGGTACGTACGCATGACGCGTGGGTCCTCTGTGTGGGACACGATATGGTACGTATGCTACTAACCGGACGTACGGTATGTGTATGCCAGTATTGAACGTACAGACGTGGCTAAGAGGGGACGTTCCTGTCTTGGCGTTGACCGACGAGGACGTCGGTGTTCTAAGGGGGGTGGATTGTGTGATATCCTGACTCCCGGCTTAATAGGATTGATAGAGTACTCATACCATCAAGATATACCTTCTTTTCCGGAAGCCCACCTGCAAAGGACTCTGGGGTTAAGCGTGCTTGGCCCGGAGGAATTTGGGGATGGGTGACCGACCGGGAAGTTTTCTCGGGTGCGCATGAGTGAGGACAAAGTGCGTAGAAAAGACGAGTGGTGGTATGTGGGGCCAGTCTATGATCCTAGAGAGCTGTCACAACCGACGAGGCAACCGCTCCCGCCGCCGCGCGCGGCTGGCTCCACCAAAGGTACTCAAGCTTGCTTCTCTGTTGGTTTAAATTGCTGCTCAGGCCAAGGGAATGACGTGGCGTACAACGACTAAGACTTCGGACCCGAAGAAGGATTTTAGGTTCACGGAGTACCCCGGGCAACGTCTGTGATGGAGCCCAAAAGACTTATCTTCCGCTGTTTGTTGATTTATATTATTGTGAACATATTATCGTCCTTCGAGACGCTATGTAAGACTTATTTGTATTCGAACACTTGGCTTGTAATATAATGATACTTCACTATTTGTCATCACATGTATGAGAAAATGATCCTGGCATACATGTGGGAGTCACTCGGGTGTTCTGCGGAAAAACCGGGTGTGACAGAAGTGGTATCAGAGCCAGGTTGCCCGTAGGAACGTGGACCTAGGTAGAAATGGACGTATTTAAGGACCTTATGTTCTTAAAAACTATTTTACAAAAGGTGTGGGGTAAAAGTGTTAATTAATGTTCTTCCTTTATTTTATTTGTTCATCTTGCCTCAACTTTTGTTCAAAATACAATATTTATTTGATTATTGTCTAACTTGATTTTAAATGTTTTATATTTTAGATGGTTCACATGGTCCGTACCACTCGTAAGTCCACCGGAGGGAGAGTTCCTATAGCTGCACTTGCCTTGAGGGGGGGAAACCGTCCGGTGACGTACCACTCCTACGGGTTGGCAGTAGAAGACTTGTTGCGCCATCTTCGGCGTATGCTCCACACCACCGGCAACGTTGGCAAGCTGATCATACACTATAGCTCCACCAAGACCATCCGTGAAAAGCGTGAAGAATGGAGCTCAGAGATGAGGATCATCCACGACAACAAGCTGCTCAAGATCCATCGCTCTCCAGCTTGTCGGGCGACTCAGGCCGATGCTGAGAAGGACGTCACCTGGGAGGCCATCACCTGCCAGAGTTACATCAACCGTGGCCACCTGGATAGGACTGAGTACATGTATGTCCTCCAGCGTGAGAGTGGCACCGAGGAGTACAAGTACCCGCCGATGCAGCAGGGGACTTCCCATGATCACATGGACATGTGCTTGGAGGATGCAGCTATGCTCAGCACTCGACTGCAGGAGTGCCAGCAGGAGCTTCAGGATGTCCGTGACACCCTAAAGGAGACTGAGGCGTTGCTTCGCACCAGCTTGAGGGCAAGGGAGAGAGGAGATAGGAACGAATTGCGTGTCACGGAGAATAACACATGGACTCCTGACTCCTCAGACCGTCGGGCGAACAAGCGTCGCCGCACTTCTCCACCAGCAGCTTCCCCACCTAGAGCAGAGTCAGAGGGCAGCCGCAATGATGAGGAAGACCCCGACGAGCCAGCTCAGTGATACGAGTCATTTAGAGTCACTTCCCTTATTTCAGCAGGTTATCGAGTAGTTGAGTCAAGAACCTATCTATTTGCTTGTTAATGTTTGGTGTGTGACGTGAGTTGTCGGGGCCATGGGCACTTGCCCACAACCTCGTCTTTATGTTTGCATTTGCTTTTGTGTGTGAAACCTTATGAATCAATAGTTGCATTTGTTTTTTATGAGACATGGTGCCTAAAAATTTATGCGAGATTTTCTGAAATTGTCTAAATTTTAATGTCTCAAAAGTTTAAGTTCATACAAGCAATGTGAGAAATTAATGCGTAATGATTAAGTTGACATTTGGTTAATCATAATAGATAGCCGGAAGAGGAAGAGGTCGTGGTGCCAACCCCAACAACAACAACAATGAGGCTGCCAATCCTCGCCTTCCTGGATAGCAAGGCAGGGGTGGTCGCCGAGGAGGAGCTGATCATATCTACCAAATGATCAACAATCAAAATCGGCTCATCCAGAATTTGACTCAAGTGGTGGCCAACCTACACCAAGCTCCACCCCCACAAGCTGCACCACGTCAACCAAGGTTGAGCGAGTTTCTGAGAACTCAACCCCCGAGGTTTGCAAGTGCTGTTGAATCCCTGGAGGCAGATGATTGGCTCAAGACCATTGAGAACAAGATGAGGATCATACAGTGCCAAGGATATGAGAGGGTGTTGTTTGCCTCTCATCAATTGCATGGACTCGCTGCTGATTGATGGACCGCTTACGTGGCAGCCCACCACGACTCCGAGAACATAACTTGGGAGAAATTCAAGCGCAGTTTCCACAACCACTACATACCAAGGGGAGAACTCAAGAACAAGAGGAAGGAGTTTTTGGGACTGCAGCAGGGTAACATGACAGTGAGGGAGTATCTCACCAAGTTCACCCAACTACCCCGTTATGCACCGCGGGACATTTAAACTGATGAGCAGAAATAGGACTGCTTTGTGGAAGGGCTCACCATGGAAATGCAATGTGCAATGTCATCCAATGAGTATGAAAGCTTCCAAAAGATGGTGGACAGGGCGTTTGTGGTGGAAAGGAAGATGAAAGCCTTGGAGAATGAACACAAGAGGAAGATGGAATGGTCACACTAAGCGTCAAGCAGCAACACACGTCCACGTCTTATGCAGCAACCTGCAGGGCAGATGAGTCGTGCTGTGGTACCCAACTCAGCACCGAGAGGTTACAATCCAAACTTCAGGCCTCCATCAGCACAAGTACAGCCGCAGCGTCAGTTTATGCAGCAACCACGCCCCGCTTACCAACCTCGACCAGCAGGACAAGGGCCACAGAACCCATCCCAATACAACAAAGGTCAGGCACCTAAAGTTGGGGTGCAATGCTTCAACTGTGGTGAATTAGGGCACTACGCTCATAAGTGCCCAAAGAAGAAGCCAATGCAGCCACAACAGCAGAACATGATGCGAGGACGGGTGAACCACATGACCATGGAAGAAGCACAAGAGACACCTGATGTGGTGATTGGTAAGTTCCATGCAAATTTACACATTGCAACCATTTTGTTCGATTCTGGTGCTACCCACTCGTTCATTGCTCAAGGATTTGTTAAGAAGCATGATCTAGCAACAACACAAATGAATCATATATTAGCAGTGAACTCTCGAGGGGGAGAAATAAGAACAAGACAAGTGTGCCCCAAAGTGAATCTAGACATTAATGGGGTAGTATTTACTGCAAACCTCATAGTAATAAATTCGCAAGGGATAGATATTATTTTGGGTATGGATTGGTTGACCAAACATAAAGGCATCATCCATTGTTCGACTACAACGGTGGAACTAACTCACCCTAGTGGCACAAAAGTGAAATTAATAGCTGTACAAGAACCTAAGAGCGACATTAAACTCAATCAAGTGGAAGTGAAAGTGGAAGAGATAAGGGTTATCAAAAAATACCCGGACGTTTTTACTGAGGAGTTGCCAGGTATGCCCCCAGATCGGGAAGTGGAGTTCGTGATTGAACTAATGACTGGAACCACCCCGATATACAAGAGGCCTTAACGGATGGATTCTAAACAACTAGAATAGCTCAAAGAACATATTCGAAAATTGACGGGGAAAGGGTATATTCGTCCTAGTTCCTCGCCATGGGGAGATCCAGTGATATTTGTGCTCAAGAAGGAAGGAACCCAAAGGCTATGCGTAGACTACCGTGCGTTGAATGAGGTAACCATCAAGAACAAGTATCCATTACCTCGCATTGAAGACCTATTTGATTAGTTGAGAGGGGTTTGTGTATTCTCAAAAATCGAGGTGGGTTAAGGCCAACCGACATCCCCAAGACAGCTTTCGTATCTCGGTATGGGCTGTATGAATACACCGTCATGCCGTTTGGGCTAACTAATGCTCCAGCGTACTTCATGTATCTCATGAATAAGGTATTCATGGAATATTTGGATAAATTTGTGGTGGTTTTCATTGATGACATTCTCATCTTCTCCAAAGATGAAGAAGAACACGAGAAGCATCTAAGACTGGTGTTGCAAAAGTTGAGAGAACACCAACTATATGCCAAGCTAAGCAAATGTGAGTTTTGGCTGAAGAGAGTTCCCTTCTTAGGACATATAATCTCAGAAGGAGATATCTTCGTGGATCCCGCCAAGATCGCGGATGTGCAGAAGTGGAAGACCCTTGAAAATATCGGGGAGATTCGAAGCTTCTTAGGATTGGCTGGGTACTATCGACGGTTCATTGAGGGCTTCTCCAAGATCTCAAGACCCCTAACCAAATTGTTAGAGAAGGGAATCACATTCACGTGGACTTCGGAGTGTGAGACAAGCTTCCAAGAATTGAAGAAAAGATTAACGACAGTCCCAGTGCTAGTTATGCCAGACATGCAGAAAATTTTTTCGGTATATTGTGATGCTTATGGACATAAGTTGGGATGTGTTCTCATGCAAGAGGGACATGTCGTTGCATACGCGTCCAGGCAGCTCCGAAAACACGAGAAGAACTATCCTACGCATGACTTAGAGCTAGCTGCAGTGGTTCACGCATTATAGCTTTGGAGGCATTACTTGATGGGAAAGAGGACGGAGATATATACAGATCATAAAAGTCTGAAGTACATTTTCACACAGATAGATCTCAATCTCAGACAAAGGAGATGGTTAGAGCTAATCAACGACTTTGATGTGGGTATCAACTATCATCCTGGGAAAGCGAATGTTGTGGCAGATGCTTTAAGTCGAAAGGTGCATGTCAACATGTTGAACTTAAACGACACATCTACGAAATTGAGGGAGGAATTGGCAAAACTCAATCTATGCCTGGTGAATAATGGTGAGGCCATCGGCATGGAAGTGGACTCCACATTAGAGCAAGACATACGCAACGGTCAGAAGAATGATGAGAAAATACAAGAAATCAGAGAACTCATCAAAGAGAATAAAGCTCCTGGGTTTAGAGAAGATGAACAAGGTACAATGTGGCATGAGAAAAGAATCTGTGTGCCTGAGATAAAGGAGATCTGTGAACTAATTTTGAGGGAGACTCATGATTTCGACTATTCCATCCATCCTGGGAGTACAAAGATGTATCATGAACTCAAGAGCAGATATTGGTGGTATGGCATGAAGCGAGATGTCGTGAAACATGTTGCCCTATGTGTCACATGTCAGTTGGTGAAAGCAGAACACCAACGACCTACGGGACTGTTACAACCACTCAAAATGCCCGAATAGAAATGGGAAGAAATAGGTATGGACTTCATAGTGGGACTGCCTAGGTATGGACAGACTGACTAAGTTAGCTCATTTCATCCCCGTGAAAGAAAGCTACAACAGATCTAAATTGGCAGAATTGTACATGTCAAGAATTGTGTGTTTCTATGGAGTACCGAAGAAGATAGTGTCAGATCGAGGAACACAATTCATCTCAAGATTCTGGCAGAAGTTAAATGAGACCATGGGGACTCATTTGAATTTCAGTTATGCATACCATCCACAGACCGACGGGCAGACCTAAAGAACCAATCAAATCGTTGAGGATATGCTGAGAGCTTGTGCACTCAAGAACAATAGGAGTTGGGATAAGAACTTAAGTTCTCCTATAACAACAACTATCAGGCTAGTATGAAGATGTCACCCTTTGAGTCATTGTATGGGAGGAAGTGCAAAACTCCATTGTTTCGGAATCAAACTAGGGAGAGCAAAGTGTTTGGGCCAGAGGTACTACAAGACGCCGAAGCGAAAGTGCGAGAAATCCGCAACAACTTGAGAATAGCCCAGACCCGACAAAAGAGCTATGCTGGTATACGAAGAAGAGAGCTCACTTTCAGTGTAGGGGACTACGTTTATCTCAAGGTGTCCCCTATCAGGGGTCTTCATCGATTCAAAGTGAAAGGGAAACTATCACCTCGATACATCGGACCCTTCCAGATTCTAGAGAGGAAATGCGAAGTTGCATATCAGTTGAAATTACCGGCCCGCCTATCAGATGTGCATGATGTATTCCATGTGTCACAACTCAAGAAATGCTTAAGAACACCCAAAGAGAGGTTACCCATGAATGAGGTGGACGTCCGAGAAGACCTTTCGTATGTCGAACAACCGGTCAAGATTCTGGAGACGATGGAACGCATCACAAGGAACAAAAGAATCCGAATGTGCAAAGTGCAGTGAAAGCACCACTCGAAAGCAGAAGCCACATGGGAGCGAGAAGACGAGCTCAAGGCACAGTTTCCGGATCTGTTTCCCTAGAGTCACCAATCTCGAGGACGAGATTTGTTTTAAGGGGGTAGAGTTGTAACACCCCTAAAAATGTGGCAAAGACAAATTCAAATAAAGTGGATGTGATGCATGTTGGAGAAGAATTCAAATTCAAACTAAAATTCAAATTTAAAGCAAAAACAGAAAAGAAAAAGGAAAAATGGCAACTAGGCTGGAACCCACCAAACCGGCCCAGCAGCCGCGGCCCTTTCCCCCCTCCCTCCTCCTCTCACTGTCGCGGGGCCCCAGCTGTCAGTTCCATCTTCCCCAACCGCCGCCCCTCCTCATATGCATTATCACTCAATCTAAAAACTTTCAACAACCATCTATAAACACACATAAACGTTCTTTCCGTTGGACATGTTATTCCCCGATTTATGAAAGGGAATCCTAATAAATCTACCCCACTTGGACTGCAATTAACTTCTATATCTCCATAAAATATCTTGAAATCTATTTTGTCCGACATTACTACGACATAAACGTAAAGATTATAATGACAACTATGTCTGTACAATAAAACTGCATAAACTTGATTACACAATAATCAATGTAATAAATGAAATTAAAGCAAATTATAAATGAAAATACATATGTTTAAATCATATGTAAACATCAAATTATAATTTTAAATATAGAATCTAAAAACATTAATTAAATACATAAATATAAATATAAAAATTAAATACATAAATTTAATGCATATAATAATACAGAAATGGAGATACAAAAAATAAATACCAAACTGTAATTACTGAAATATAAAAACATTTAATACAACTATGTAAGTACAATTAAACTAAAATGACTAAAATGTAAAAAAATTAAATGAAACATAAAACTATATAGAACTAAACTAATTGCTATATCTAATTTCACATAATAAATTAAATCTAACCATAACCAACGTAAAACTATCCTAAAATTAATATCAAATCCCCGCCTTTGAACACCGCGCGCCCTGCCCCCGAATTCCTCGCAAACAACCGCACGGCGCCGCCCCACTCGCACTCGTTCCGCACACACGCAACCACTCCTGGCTCCAGGTCAATTTAAACAGCCGCAAACCGCCTCAGCTCCCCACCCCGATCGCATCTTCGGTTCACCGGTGAGTGTCGCCGCCGATTTTCGAAATTCCCCTCTCTACGGTAACGTGCCTTTTTCTCTAACGGGCCTCACACCTCCGCAACACAGTGCACAAGCTGTAGACACCGACTGCGGGGAGAAACGTCGCCGAAAGCAATCTTCCCGACACTCGCGCGGTAAGAAGTGCTGCCGGTCGCCGGCCAAGCCCTCAAATTTACATGATTTGATTCAAACTGACCCTCGGTGTCTCATCTCCCGACCACAGCGCACCTCGACGACCGGAAAACCTTGAGGAAAGGGAGCTCAGACGACCTACCCACGAAGCTCACCGTCGACAACCACTGACCATCGACGCCGACCACTTTCCGGTCACCTAGAGATCACGAAAAGCCCACTGGTGGGCTCCCCTACCTCCCCTCTTCCGTTTTACGCCAAGAAGTCCGAGCTTTAGCGTGTGTAGACGAAGAACCGAAACACGCCGGCGAGGCAACCGCTCCCGCCGCCGCGCGCGAGCTGGCTCCGGCCAGGGCGATGTGGCCCATTGCGGGCCGTCCATTTAAAATCGTGCAGATGAAAACAGAACCCCCGCGTACCCCTTCACGATCTAATCTCGGCCCTCCATTTAAAATCCAACGGCCCACATCAGCCCCACATTATAAAGGCCGGGAATCTTACGCGCTACCCCCTGGATTTGTTAGAAAAGAATAGCTAGCCCCTGAAACCTTCTGATCTAGCCCCTGGACTCTCTGAAATTTATATAGATGCATTTAAAAATCAGTTTTAACCCCTCGACTTAATAAAAATTAGGAAAACCTCTCTGTTTTACACACTTAGACCCCTGAAAATTTAGAAAATAAGAAATTGGACCCCACTGCAGTGTGGATTTGCACATCAGCCCCTGAGGAGTATTAAATTCAGGAATTTAAACATGTAAATAGAATTTAAATTCAAATAAGTAATTCAAACACTTGTGCAAATATAATTCAAATCTTTCTAACATCTGGAAAAGGGGTAGAATAAATTGACGACTGATTTTGGGGCTGCGAGGAAATTTGACTAAGGTTTATTTATTTTTGTTATTGCTGAAAATTCATTTTTAGGCTTGAAATAATTCTGAAAATTTGGTAAAAATATATCTAAATTGATCCCATCAGATAGAAAGCCAAAAGATATTTTTGTTGGGTATTTTAGATCAAAATATATTCTGTGTAGGTGATATATTTTGCTATTTTAGTACTGAAATTCACTCTTAGGCCTAGAAAATAAATATGAAAATAAAGAAAATAGGTAAACAAAATTAGTAAATGTTATGTGAGGTTCTAAAAATCAAAACTTCAAGTTTAATAATGTGTATAAGACCTGAAAACCATTTTGGAGTTGGAATATACATTTTTATGCAAGTCGGTAGCTAAGAAGGGTAATATTTAAATGTAGGAAATAGTTCAAATTGAAAATCTAGATTTAGGGTACACTTGGAAATCTGAATATCAAAGTTTGAAATAATATATATGTTTAAAGTTGCATGCATGCATAGGAGCAATCTATCTAGGATAAACATAAAACTTAATTACGTGTATGACTTTAATGTTTATGTGTGTATGACTTGCATGAGCGCATGTGTTAATGATTTCTTATGAAATGTTGTTTTCTTTTGCTATGTGTGTGTTGACATGAGTAGACCCAGCCAAGAGCCGGTTCTCACTTTCCAAGACCAAGATTTTCAATTCCCGAAGCAGCAGGAAGAAGACAAGTGTCCTTGACCACTTTGATCCTATACTAGGATGTGTAGTTAGAATTTAATTGCATTGTCAATTTAGAATATGATACATATGTTAGTAAGTTTCCCTAGATTTTCATTATCTTGCTTCCTTGTAGCCTGGGTTGGGAGTTATGTTATTATATTATTCTTTTATACTACTCATACTTAGCCATGCTTAGAATAGGATAAATGGGATATGAAATCATCACCTTGATTATTTTACCCTTTAAATGGATTATTATGAATTATATAGAGATAGAGATCTAGGCAAGTTGGATGCTTTGGTTGGTGTTGTGTGCACGAGACACGAGTTTGTTTTTAGCGCTTGCCTGGATCCTAAAGACCGGTTCATGGAGCATGTAACCTAGCTCTACTGTGCCAACCACATGCTGAGATGGGGCAGCTTGGCCAATTAATTAGGTGTACATCTAACGTAGTATGAGTGTTTAGATGATACGGGAAATAGGTGTCAGCTAGACTACCATATGAACCGCAAGGCTTAAGAGGAGGTCACTGCAGCGGGGGTTGGAGCCTCCTAGATGCTGTTAGGGGTGAAACCTCAATGGGCCCACACTCGTCGAGAATCTCTTTGTAAATGCATCGTAGTGATCTCCTGGCTACATACCTCGGAAGTGTGAACGTGGTTCGCGGCCACTGGCATAATGGAGGTTTTCTAGTCCACCCGACAACGGGAGATAAAATCACTACATGTGGATACAGTGATGCAAACTCTACAGAGTCAAAACTGTCATGACAGCCGTGCTCACGGTGAAGAGGGGCTTGAACTTATTAATGATTAAAGGACGATGAATTAAAAAGTGGAGGATGTCAAGCGAGAAGCTTAACAATGGAAATGAAGTTATGACTATATGATATTAATAATGGGTTAGGGGAGTGGGACCATTCCACTTATATAGTAATGTAGGTGCTTAATAAGCTAAGATTATAATTATTAATTGCGTAGTGTTTTAACCATGAGTTCAACCTTTCCTTGTTCTAGCCTATATGACATTCATTTCTCACACTTGCTGAGTACCAACGGTACTCAACCTTGCTTCTCTGTTGGTTTTAAATTGCTGCCCAGGCCAAGGAAATGACATGACATACAACGACCAAGATTTCAGAACCGAAGAAGAATTTTAGGTTCACGGAGTACCCCGGACAACACCTGTGATAGAGCTCAAAAGACTTATCTTACGCTGTTTGTTGATTTACATTATTGTGAAAATATTATCGTCCTTCGAGACGCTGTGTAGACTTATTTATATTAAAACACTTGGCTTATAATATAATGATACTTCACTATTTATCATCACTATGTACAAGAAAATGATCCTAACATACATGTGAGAGTCACTCGGATGTTCTGCGAAAAAACAGGGTGTGACATGCACCCACGCACTACACCATCAGCATCAAAATAATTATGAACCACATAGCCAAACCCACCTTGATCCAACCTCAACAATTGACCTGTTGCAGCTAAATTGTTACATGCTGACAGCTCAGTGCTCTGACCTTGAGTTACAGGGAGCTTATGTCATTCATGGGGGCAAGCTCATCAAGATGAAACCAGAATATCACAGCGGAAGATCCAAAATCACCAAATCCAAAAAGGACCATGTACTAGGTGCGCTAACCAGCCCCAGTCCAGTGTCACGTTTTGACACAAGTGCATCAAATCCTTACATCTGGAGAAGGCTTCCACACAATATTTGTACAGAAACTAGATGAAGCAAATCAAACCAAAACTGCAGACACCCCAAACCAGAACTGCACACACCCCAAATCAGAACAGCAGCAGACTCCAGCAAGCAACGCATAGTATAAGGATATATCTTATCAGATGAGCCAAAAACAACCAGGGGTTCTCTCTGTTGAGATATCTGAGAATTAACACTGCACTAATGGTCTTGACAAAAACCAAAAACAATTAAAGGATGCAGGATGTAGTTAACTTGGGGAAGTCCGAGAAATCAAGTAGAAGAATGGCTCGTGGTAATTCTAACAACTCAATTGCTTGGGAGAACAATCTGAATGTAATTCCAGTGAACAGAAACTGAATTACAGACCAATGAGTCGGAGCAAAGAATATCCAATCCCAGGGCTAGCAACTCCAGAGATTGTTGCCTACCAAGGGTTGAAGCCAAACATCACCCTTTTATCTTCCCACCAAATAGTTAACTAAAGCAGGCCGAGGTATCTACCAGGTCTCTTTTATCAGTTATAAAAGAACATCTACCAAAGAAGAAAGCTCTCGAGAAACCAGAATGTTAGATCTTACAGAAGAAACCAATCGATCCTAAATCAACCCAATCCAAATAGTTTACCACGAAACAGCCATATAGAATCACTGACCTGCCACGACACTGCTGATTCAATCAGGAAGCAGAATTTTAGACTCCCGGCAAATAATTCATATCTGAATAAAAATGACTGTGAACTCTAAAAAAAAGATTGGTAGGCACTAACCTGCTCCAACTTCTTTTGACACCCTATGGAAAATACATTCTACATCATGCAATCAACGTGAAGGCGAACATAGAAACGTCAACTAGATGAAGCAAGTCAAATTGAAACTGCAAGAGAAAGCATCCTAATCCGAACATCGTACGAACCAGGAGCACTACCAAACAGACAATGAATGGGCGCACAAAAGCAAGTATCAAAGCGCAAATTATCAAGGTGAGAGTTGATGCCAAAAAGTGGTTTCAGAGATTTCACATCTAACTTGAAGCTCCAAAATGAGCTTGGAATCTTCCACCCCTGCAAATTAATCTATGTTGTAAATTAATTTAATTTGATAATTATTTTATACTATTTTTGAAATATGTTAGAAATACTTACAGCAGATTTCACTTATCATTGGACTGTTCCTGTAGAAATACCAACTAATGACCTGAAATGATCATGAGACATATGTATGACCATATGTTTCTAGGTTGGTCGTCAATGATAAATTTGGAAGATAGGAAGTAGGGTAAAGTAGAAACTGCCGAGGGTTTCGAGTCTGTCACCTTGCAAAAAGTATAAAAATAAAACCTGCAAAGTGCGAGGCAACACCTGGTAAATATTTTTATTTCAAATTTACCTAAATATCATAAACATGTAAGGGATAGAAATAAAGCTTGATCAGATAGAAGAATACCGTTGCGATCTCTCAATCAGTGCTATCTGCGAGAATTGGCAATATTAGTGAACCACAGAAGACCATGTATCAAATGACGACATAATTGCAACAACACCAGCAGCTCTAATAGCAACAGAACAGATGATCTCGTTGGCAATCTATATAACATTCCAACAGCGGGACAAGAACCAAAATATCAGAACTGGATTGAACAGAAAGTACCGTCGCAGAACATTAGATAAGAACGAGTTGCAGAGATATCCAAACGATATTCTTCTGATACTATAAACTTTTGTCCAACATAATCTATCTTCATAACTTCACCTCCTGTCTCTGCAAGATCTGGTCAGAAAAAACCTAATTAAGGGCAATCAAGCATGTGATCCACAATCTTCACTTAGTACTATGATATTGGAACAACTATGGACCATAACAAATCAAGGACAATCAATGAAACCAGATGCAAAAACCTCCACCCTTCACCTCATCCACGTAACCAGTACGGTTTCCTTGTTCTTGCCTTATGATAAACACAAGCGATTATCGAGATTTAAGGTCTTGAATCCAGCGGTTGTTAACCCATAATTCCATATGATTCATTCAAGACCACTCAACAGGGTCATCACATAAAACTATCAAGCCTAAAACCACCAAAATCCAGAGACTCACCTACTTCCTTGATCCTACATGACGGCAACAAGTGGTCCAAGTGTTTTCCAACTTCCAACTCGATTCTTTCAATCCTATAGCCAACATTAGGAACGGACGAACACCGACAGAAGATTCAAATCGAAACCAAGGATTAAAATGGAAACGAAGACGAAACTGAAAAAATTAGACCCAAACCGAACAATTTATCAGAATTCAATCAATCCTCGCTTCGATCGGGTTCAGAGATCTGAGGAAGTACGGAAAAACAAAAGTCGATGATATAAATCAAAGAACATTGACGAGCTCTTAATTTAACATAATTACAGCAACGCCGGCAGTTCTAATAGCTACAGAACATAAAACCTCGTCAGCGATCTATGTAACAACCCAACTGCAGGACAAGAATTCAAATATTAAAACTGCAGTGAACCAAAAACGTCCCAGAACAATAGATAAGAACGAGTTGCAAGATATACAAACATTGTTCTTCCGATGCTATGAACTCCAGTCCAGCGTCATCTATCCTCAAAACTTCACCTCCTGCCTCTGCAAGATCTGATCACGAATAATCCTAAGCAATCAAAAAGCAGATCCGCAATCTTAACTTAGCATCATGATACTAAAACAACTAACCGCAACAAATCAAAGACAATCAATTAAATCACATGAAAACCTCCACCATCTGTCTGCCAGTACGATTTTCTTTTTCTCTCTGCATCCCTTTTGTTCTCTGCATCTCATGAGAAACAGACCACAAGCTAGATCAGCGATAAAAATATCGATGGACCTAAGATCCCGAATTCACTTATTGTTTCTCATAATTTCATATGATTACACATCTAAGAACCACATGAATCCAGGTGACGAAACCAATAAAACGGTCGGATCAGACGATAGACCGACCTGCCTCCTTGGACCCTACGGCGGCAACAGGTGGTCAATTGTTTTCCAACTCCCAACCAGATTCGATCAACCCTGCAGCCAACATAGAAACGGACAAACACCAAAAACAGGAATTGAAACCGAAACTAAGGATTGAAATAAAAACTACGATGATGTTATAGAAAAAAAACTAGGCCCAAACTGAATAACTTCAGACTCGAATTGCTCCCCACGATAATTGGTGACTAACCGTGGTTTAAAAATCTGAGAGCGTGAGAAAACGAAAGCGGATGACATAAATCAAACGGGGCACAAGAAAAAAACAACTTGACTCCAAACTCCAAACCTAAACGAGAAGAAAACGATGTAAGAGAAAACGCAAACGCAATGAAGCGCAACACGGAAGAGGAGAAAACTAGAGCGTTTGGGGGCATACGCGTCTCGCGGGTGCTACTTATAGGCGGTAAGAGGCGGTGGAGAGAGAGGGGGTAGGCTTTCGGCTGACGCCGAGCGAGTAGGATAAGTCCTTGCCGGGCACGGCTCTCGGCTCTGCGGCGCGCTGCCGGCCGTTGGGCGGCAAGGCGGAAACGGGTGGCAGAAGCGGGACCCGGGTTGGATTTGGACTGGTCGTCGGTTGGAGGGAGGGGTCGTGGCTGGCAGGTCGTCAACGCGGAGGGAGTCGCGTGAGGACCGGGGAAGTTTCTAGGCTGCTTGGGAGACTTGCGTGCCACGTGTGTGGCGCCCGGTGGCTGCCAACCGTTGGTCTAATCCTGTGCAGTGCATGCATGAAAGGGCGCTGATTGTGACATAGGCTTCACGAACGAACTCCGTCCGCAAGAAGATCTCTCTGCGATCTTGTTTTGCAGTTTCTGTACGCTATAGTTACAATTCACACTGGTTGCTTATATCTGAAAAAATCGTAAGCGATCAACCGATTCTAAACGTGTTGCAGCAAGTTTGGAATTCATCCGATCTTTCCTTTTTCTTTTTGTGATTGTCCATCGGATCAAGTTAACCGGTTCATTTGTAACAGACTTTTTTGTATCGCTTACTCAGTATTAAAGAATAACAACACGTGGTAGTGTGGTGTGACAATTAGAAGTCAAATGACCAGTCTCAACTGAAATCGACGTCATCGCTGACTAGTTCATTAAAAGATAGGAAGGCATTATGAGGTGGAACATAAACTGTGCATATTGATGCCTCGATGTACAGACTACTGAAGTCAGGATAGGATGGCTACTTGTGGTTGATGTTCAGGAGCTTTCCGTTGCGTTACTGCGCTTCCATTCACCTTGGTTCCAACTATGATTTTTTAAGAAAGGGTTTTAATTATGATTTCTTTCGCTACTGTTGAACTCCTTTCATTCCCCCTTTCTATCTTGCGGCACAGATTAAAATCGTGAATGTTCATCCACAGTACAGTAAGCCATAAAAAGCACAAAGTCAGGCTACAACGGCACTAGTACTAACAATGCCTATGGTGGCCAGTCAAATTGAGAAAATATAAACAACACAGAAAATCTATGCACTGATAATTGGACGGAACATCATGTTTTTTCATCACGATTTAAAGTGGATCAAGGATGGCGTGGTAGTGAAATAAGTGTAATTCAAAAATAACAACAATTTTGAGTAGGTGGAACGGAGCCGCCAACTTTCAGACCCACGAGTTGATCCGTTCTAACTTCTGAGTAAGCCGCTCCTGGAGAATCTAACCCCGCATGCGGCACACCGCCGACTTGATCGCAGCACCCAATGTTGGGCGTGTGGCGTTCTGTGCTTAAGTCAAGTGGACTGCTCCGTCTCAACTGAACCTACCAAAACGACTGTCAATTGATGCACCTGTATGCGGCACATGTTTCGCAAGTCACGGTGACGGTCGGCCCGGTGGCACAGGAAGGACATGTCGGAGCTCGGAATCAGATGACGCTGCGGCGGTGGGCAACGAGTGAAAACAGGGACGACCGCCTCGTTCGCCAAACATGACCACCCTACCCGTCTGCCTGCCGCCATTCGTCATCGACTCGTCACAGACCATCATCACATCTCCTCCGCTTCCGGAGCTGCAAAGCGAAAGCATCCAACCCGCCAGACGCCCCGCCAGCCTCGTCCTCCTCGTACACGACATACCCGATTCCCTCTCCGCATCTATGGCGGAATCCTTATTTATAGTCTACAAAAAAAGATGATTCGTGTTTCGCATACTCCATAGTTTGCTTGTTGAGTTGCTGAACGGATTGTGCATGCGCCGCGGAGTTGGTGCCGGTAGCTGAGCCAAGATCTTGGTGTGACGCCGCCAGCCGGCCACCAGCCCCTCCTTGCCTCCTGCGGACTCGAAGCACGTACTACCTCTTCCCATTCAAAGTGTATTTCTGGAGTTGGTTAAAGTCAATCTAATCTTGACTAAGTTTATAAGAAAAAATATTAATTTATATAACACCGTATTAGTACTATTAGATTCACCATGACTTGTATTTTTATAACATATTTATTATGTGGTAGATGTTAATATTTGTTTCAATAAAATTGGTCAAACTTAGATATGTTTGACTTGACGATATCCGGAAATGAACTTTGGGTGTGACAGAGGTAGTAATTCAAAGGGGGCAGCGCGGCCACGGCCATTGGGCTTGCCGACGGATAGCGAGATCGTGATGGAATCTGGTACTTTGGGTCATCCATGTTAAGAATTGGGATTATATTATTATGAGGATGGGAGGTCCGAATATATAGAGCACAGGAGGATTACAAATATGCAGAAAACCCCTCATCCAATGGTAAAATACACAAAAACATCTATATCTCCAACACCCCCTCAAACTTAGGTGGATCAATAACACTAAGTTTGGAGAGATAAAATCTGTGTTGAGCTCTTGTTTGTGCCTTTGTAAAGAAATCAACCAATTGAAGCTCTGAAGGCACATACTGAAGATCAACAACACCATATTGTACATGTGCTCGTGTATAATAAATATCAACACCAATATGCTTGGTGAGCTCATACTTGGCTAGATCAGGAGCAATTCTGATAGCACTTGTACTGTTAGATAAAAGAGAAGTCGGTATATAAACAGACAAACCAATATCCTTAAACAACCACCGTAACCAAGTAACCTCTACAGCCATAAGAGCCATAGCACACAATTCAGCCTCTGTGCTCGAACAGAAACTATTACCTGCTTCTCAGTCTTCCAAGTAATGAGAGAACCACCAAGAAAAACATAATATGCAGAAAGGGATCGACGATCAGAGGAATCACTAGCCCAAGTATCATCACAATATGTCTTGAGCTGTAAAGAGCTAGAGTGTGGAAAGAACAAGCGTCTAGAGATGGTCCCACGAAGACAACGCAAGACACGAAGTAATTGACTAGTGGATCTGAGTAGGGGTCGAAACAAACTGACTTAGAATATAGAAATAAGACGAGATGTCAGGACGAGTGACATCAAGATAGACTAGATTGCCTATAATTTGACGTAACGAGTACGATCATCAAGAGCCTCACCATCAGTAGCTCAAAGATGAACATATAGCTCTATAGAAGTCTCAACGGTCTGATGATCAGTAAGAGAAGCACGATCAAGAAGACTTGAACGTACTTCTCTTGAGATAGATATATTCCCTCAAAGGTAGAGGAAACCTAAATCTCAAGAAAGTACCTAAGAGGACCAAGATCTAATATAAAAACTGCTCACTAAAACGGGCCTTCACAAAGGCTGGGATGATCGTATCATCAACACATAGAAGAATAAGAAGAGTCCGACCACGAGATGAGGTGTGCACAAAGAGTGCAGGACCATGAGTACTAGCTAAGAAACCAGCAGCAATGATCACAGACGCAAAACGCTGAAACCAAGCTTGAGGAGTTTGCTTAACACCATAAAGAGAGCGACGAACACGACAAACCAAACCCTTAAGAACAGAATACTCAGGTGATGGCTGCATATAAACCTACTCACGCAGCTCACCATTAAGAAAGGCATTCTTCACGTCAAACTGAGAGATGGACCACCCACGAATGGAGGCCACAGTAAGAAGAGTGCCAACATCGGTCATATGAGCAACAGGAGCAAAAGTCTTATCATAGTCACGACCATGTTTCTGCTGGAAACCACGGGCGACTAGTCGAGCTTTATATCACTCAAGGGAACCATTAGAGAGGGTCTTAACCTTATAAACCTACTTGCAGGTGATAGGAAAAACATGTGGGGGACAGGGCACAAGTTCCTACATGCTAGTACAATCAAGAGCAGCAATCTCCTCAGCATCGCATGTTGCCATTCTGGATGAAGAATGACATCACGATACGTAGTCGGCTCAGAAAAAACGGTAGGAGCAAAACTAGAAGGACAATATCGTTTAGGAGGATGACAAGAGCGATGACCATGTCTAAGAGGCTGCTAAGGAGAATAATCATCAGAAGGAGATGACTCCTCGGAAGAAGAGGGTACACCAGGAGAAACAACTCGGCTAGAGAAGATGGGCCATCAGAAGAAGATGACTTAACTAAAGTAGATGACTCATCAGAGAAAGATGACACATCCAAAGAAGGCACGACCTGTGTCACGGGAGGCTTCATAGGAAACCCACAAAGAAGGTTCCAAAGAAGAAACCATGGAAAGAGGTACCGAGCGTGAAGGAGGCACACTAGTAGGGGGGATATCACGGAAAAATAAGAAAGAAATAGGACCAACGACAGAGACAGAAGAGGTATCTAAATAAGCACGAGGGTAGAAAGGACGAGTCTTATAAAAAACAACATCTCGTGAAGTCCTCATCCATCGTCCAACCGGATCCCAACAACAATACCCCTTATGCTCAGCACTATACCCTAGAAAAACACACTCAACCGACTAAGCAGTGAGCTTAGTGCGGTCATCAGGCGCGAGCAGCACATAGCACACACAACTAAAAAGATGAAGGCTGACATAGTCGTGCGTCTTGCCAGTGAGACGCTGAAATGGGACTCCCCCCTAAAGAGCGGTCAAGGGTTGAATGTTAATCAAATAAGTGGCTGTAGAAACAACCCCAGGCAAAAAATGAAGGGGGAACAGAGGGAGCTAGTAGAAGAGCATGAGCAGTCTCAAGGAGATGACAATGTTTGCGCTCAGCAACACCATTCTGAGCATGAATGCCAGGACAAGAAAATTGAGCACGAGTGTCTTGCTCAAAAAGAACCTGACGAAGAGCATTACAGAGATACTTACCAACAGAATCGACACGAAATATACGAATAGTCATGTCAAACTGAGTGCAAATCATAGCCGAGAAAGTTTTATAGGTAGATAAAGTCTCACTACGATGTTTCATAAAATAAATCCATATGTGGCAGGAAAAATCATCTATAAAATGATAAATATTGTTGTCCTTCTTTGAACACAAAAGTAGTAGAACCTCATACATCTGAGTGAACAAGATCAAAAGGACAATGGGACAATAACTCACTAGAATGATAAGGGAGTTGAGTCTGCTTCCCTAATCGATAACGCTCACACTAAGCTAAAGACTCTGAAGCTAAAACAAATCCTAAAAGACCTCGCCGTACTAAGACAGATAGACAAGAGCCACAAAGATGACCGAAACGATAATGCCACTGAGCAATTGACGAAGTGGATAAGGCAGCAAGAGCAGAGGCGTCAATACTGGCAGGCGCAGCGGAAGAAAGAAGCCAGTCAAGCTCCCATAGGCGCTGAGAATCACGATGATGAGGGCCAGTACCAACCACGCAACCCGTGCGATGATCCTGAACATAGTGAAGATCAAAATCAAGAATAACTTGATAGTTATGATTAGTGAGCTGGCCATCAGATATAATCTACATGGTTAGACCAGAAACATATGAAACATCACAAACATCAAAGGGGTCAGATAAAAGAGTGTCCTATCCAACAACAGGAAGAGGGGGAACCATCGACGGTATGAATAGTGAGAGAACGAGAGGAAGGACTCAAAGAAGACAAACCTTTATGATAAGAAGTCATATGGAACGAGGCACCAGAATTAAGAATACATGGACAAATACGTGGCGCAAAAGTGGAAGGTGGTCTCTGAGCAAAGAGAAGCAACGAAATTACCAAAAGGTGCAGAATACTGAGTCAAAAAACCAGTAACTCCTGAAGGTGTAGAGGCAGAAAGACGACAAAGAAGCATGAGCAACCGGTCATATGTAGTAGTTGACACCCTGTGAACCTCCAATACCAGTACCACCAGCACCCTGTGAATAGTGATGAGCCTGAGTCTTCCTCTTCCCGAAGCAATACGCCTCCACATGCCCATCTTTACTGCAGTAGTTACAATGAAGAACACCACGCCCTGCAAGTGCAGAAGGAGGGGCGATCGAAGAATGTATCGTCGGTGGAGGACCAGTCTGTAGAGAAGTCGAAGAACGAACAACCAAAACTGAGGAGGACTCCAACAAACTAGTAGCACGAAGACGAATCTCCTCATTAAGAACACTAGCCAAAGTGTTCATCAAAGAGACACATGGGTGACAAGCAAGCAGATGAGCACGAAGGGGCTCAAAATCATCACGAAGAAGGGTCAAAAAATCATAGGTACATCCAAGCTCAAGTGCATCACTCTGACTCTAACAAGACTGATAAGTATCTGGTGACAACTGAATATCAAGAGTGTCAAGCTGACGTCAGATAGCAAACAACTGAGCAAAGAACTCATCAACTGCAGCATCTCCCTGTCGTAACAGGTGCTTCTGATGAATAACAGCAAGATAGATAGACTGACTAGCAGGCTCATAGCGATGACGTAGAAAAGCCCACATCTGGTGTGCATACTCAAACTCAACTATATCAGCAGCCAGACTATCCTCCATACCAGCAACAAGAATAGCACCAGCCCGAGCATCCTCATCTAACCATGTCATGTACATACTGAACTTGGACTCGTAGCTAGACAAACGAGCCCCATAACCTACAAATAACTTCTGCTTTTCATCATCAATGGTCTTCTCTCAAATGATGGGTTGTGTAGGAGCAGCAGGACGAGGCGAGTATTTGAGATCATCCGTGAGAAAATACTAGAGACGCAGACCACGCATATGTAGACGCATGTGGGGGACCCAGTCACGATAGTTGGTACCATTTAAAAGCACCGAATACTATAAAAAATAGAACACCACTTAAAGAGGTCATCCTGACAGGACAACAGACAACGATGAGAGCGCAAAAGAGAAAGCAGCGTCAATTGAGACGAGTGCAAGTGGCAGTGGTAGGAGAGTTGGGTCCGCAGGGAGCCGTCAGGGGCGGCGACTAAGCCCCAAGGTGGCAGCAACACAGGCCGAAGGCGGCAGCGTGGGGCGAGGTCCATGGAGATTGCGGCCGCGAGATGGGCGGCAACGGCGCCGTGAGTTGGGTGGCAACAACACGGGGTGAGGAGGCCGACGATGTAGAGAATAGGGGCACAAGGCAAGATTCGGCGGCTTCGATCCACGGCGGGGACGAGCGCTTTAGGCGATCCACAGCAAAGACGAGCGCGGGGACGAGGGTCGAGGCAGGATTCCGTGGCTCGGTCACGAGGCAATCCCAGATCAAGGAAGAAGATGAAGCCTCAAGGATGAAGGTCGTCCAGTGGCAGAGAAGGTTGAGCTGCTTCTATGCGGATGAAACCGAGCCAAAGAGGAGGCGGGTCGGCCAGCCGAAGAGAAGAGCAACCCTGATGGGGACGACTAGGGTTAGAAAAAAAAACTAAACCATAGATGGCTCTATTACCATGTTGTGAAGTGGATTATTGTAAGGACAGGAGGTCCGAATATGTAGAGTACAGTATGATAACAAATATGCAAAAAAAACCTCATACAATGGGTAGAATACACAAAAGCATCTAACAACCCAACCCCCAAAGAACCCCGCAGAATTTCCTCGCGGAGATTGACATCAAAACCCCGCATCCCAGCTCTCGCTGAGCAAGATGGTTGGGAGCTACAAGAACGGCGGGGTGGTTGCGGGTCATGCGGGGGCGGAGGACAAGCTGGTTGAGCCGTGGCAACTTCTGGGAAGGCAGACGGTGATCCAATGCGGGTAGTCGGTGTGGGGGCCAGAGCATGGCGGAGCGTCTTCTACGCGCTTCTGCGGGACGCCTACGGCTAGCACGGGGACCGGGGGCAAGTGCACATGTGGCGCTGCACCGGGCACGCCGTCGACCGCACCAACGTCGAGCGGCTCTTCGAGGTCATCAATGCCTGCGAGGACGTGCTGCGTAGCCTCATCCGGCACTGCGTTTACCTAAAGTACGTCGAGGCACGGGTCGGGACCACACGCTCCACACCTCCTCCGCGATGGATTCTGCCTCAACATGCCCGACACGCCACTCTGCCCGCTCAAGGTCGTCACCAGCATGTAGGAGGCCATTTGGGACGCCGACATCATCATCAACGGGCTGCTATCTCTCACCGCTCTAGCAGGACGAGGCGGGCATTTGAGATCACCCGTGAGAAAATACTAGAGACGCAGACCACACATATGTAGACACATGTGGGGGACCCGGTCACGATAGTTGGTACCATTGAAAAGCACCGAACACCGTAAAAAATAGAACGCCACCTGAAGAGGTCATCCTGACAGGACAACAGGCAACGACGAGAGCGCAAAAGAGAAAGCAGTGTCAATTGAGACAAGTCCAAGTGGCGGCGTCAGGACAGTTGGGTCCGCAAGGAGCCGTCGCGGCCGGTGACTAAGCCCCAAGGTGGCAGCAACACAGGCCGAAGGCGGCAGCGTGGGGCGAGGTCCACGGAGGTTGCAGCCACGAGATGGGCGGCAACAGCGCCGCGAGTTTGGTGGCAACAACACGGGGCAAGGAGGCCGGCACCGTAGAGAATAGGGGCACAAGGCAAGATTTGGCGGCTTTGATCCACGGCGGGGACGAGCGCTTTAGGCGATCCACAACAAAGACAAGCGCGGGGACGAGGGTCGAGGCAGGATTCAGCGGCTCGGTCTCGAGGCAATCCCAGATCAGGGAATAAGATGAAGCCTCGAGGATGAAGGCTGTCCAGTGCCAGAGAAGGTAGAGTTGCTTCGATGCGGATGAAACCGAGCCAAAGAAGAGGCGGGTCGGCCAGCCGAAGAGAAGAGCAACCCCGACGGGGACGACTAGGGTTAGAAAAAAAACGAAACCTAATTAGATGGCTCTATTACCATGTTGTGAATTGGAATTACAATTATTATAAGGATATGAGGCCCGAATATGTAGAGTACAGTAGGATAACAATTATGCAAAAAAACCCTCATACAATGGGTAAAATACACAAAAGCATCTAACAACCCAACCCCCAATGAACCCCGCGGCATTTCCTCGCCGGACACGACATCAAAAGCCTATGGAATTCCCTCGCGGAGATTGACATCAGAACCCCGCATCCCAGTTCGATAGCTCTCGCCGAGCAAGATGGTTGGGAGCTACAAGAACGGCGGGGTGGTTGCGGGTCATGCGGGGGTGGAGGACAAGCTGGTTGAGCCGTGGCAACTTCTGGGAAGGCAGACGGTGATCCAATGCGAGTAGTCGGTGTGGGGGCCAGAGCATGGCGGAGCGTCTTCTACGCGCTTCTGCGGGACGCCTACGGCTGGCACGGGGACCGGGGGCAAGTGCACATGTGGCGCTGCACCGGGCACGCCGTCGACCGCACCAACGTCGAGCGGCTCTTTGAGGTCATCAATGCCTGCGAGGACGTGCTGCGTAGCCTCATCCGGCACTGCATTTACCTAAAGTACGTCGATGCACGGCTCGGGACCGCACGCTCCACACCTCCTCCGCTATGGATTCTGCCTCAACATGCTCGACACGCCGCTCTGCCCACTCAAGGTCGTCACCAGCATGCAGGAGGCCATTTGGGACGCCGACATCATCGTCAATGGGTTGCTATCTCTCACCGCTATGCGTTAGCCTGATGAACCCTAGCGAGAAGAGGCCGTCGGGAGCAATTTGTTTCAGTTGGAGGGAACCAAGGGGCTAGACGGCTCGGATCAGTTGCTGCATTGAAGAGGGAGATCGAATGGCTCTAGTTCAAAGGTGGCGATGCAAGGAGTCGGCCCACGGCCCGCTACTGCCACTACAAGAAACACGTACATTTACGACAGCCAAAACCGTCGCATTAAGCTGATAACCGTCGGTTAGTCCTTATTTACGACGACATCCGACCATCATAAGTGGTTGGTCGTAAATAAGGTTATTTACGACGGCCACTGTCATAAATAAGTTATTTACATGACTTGGACCCACCGTCGTAACTTATGGAGACATGCCAGCTGGCACCCTCTAGAAGCTTATTTACGACGGCTTGGAGCTGACTCTCGTAACTAACACAGGCTTATTTGTGATGGCCACCTCCAGCCCGTCGTAAATAAGAGATTTAACTTTTTTTTTTAAAAAAAGAAAAAGAAAAATACTAACCTGGCACGATGGCCAGCTCGCCAGCTCACAGGCAGATACAAAATCACACACACACACGCACATACACACACACACGCACACACACACATACATACATACATACATACATACATACATACATACATACATACATACATACATACATACATACATACATACATACATACATACATACATACATACATACATACATACATACATACATACATACATACATACATACATACATACATACATACATACATACATACATACATACATACATACATACATACATACATACATACATACATACATACATACATACATACATACATACATACATACATACATACATACATACATACATACATACATACATACATACATACATACATACATACATACATACATACATACATACATACATACATACATACATACATACATACATACATACATACATACATACATACATACATACATACATACATACATACATACATACATACATATTAAAACACAGGCGGTTCACAATACAATAGTATTAAATATAACACGCGATATTACACACTCCCACGTCCGCTGCCTCCGGAGCCCGAAAAATCGTCCTCACGTCGTGCTCCAGGTCCTAGTAGGTGTGGTGATGGAGTCTGAGCCTTCGCCGCCGATCCCTATGATAGTTAGAGTAATTATGGCTATGCTTAAGAAATTATGGCTAAGTTTGACTAAGTTTGGATATATTTGAGCAATTATGTCTATATTTGACTATTTTGTCTCATTTTGCTATAGTAATCTAATTTATGTTGATTTGAAGAATTTTTTCTTACCTGTACCGCTAAAGAAGGCACCTGTGGCTGCATAGGCGGCTGCCATGAGGGGATGGCAACCTGTTGCCCGTTCTACTGGGCTAAGGCCTATGATAGGAAAGCATTAGCACATGAATAGTAATAAAATAATATGATTACTTTGTATGTTAAGTTGTTACCTGTATCACCACTTGTATCTGTGCATTGTAGCTGGCTTGATACTCGTGTGGCTGTGTCAAGCGTAACTCCTCCTGCACACTTTGAAGCTCTAGCTCTCTCTCTGCGACATCCGACGGCTGGGTCTAGCGGACACAGACTGTGAGGAGAAGCCACTTGAAGGCCTTGCCGCCCTCGAGTCAACCACTCCATCAAAAATGGCAAAACTACAATAAAAAAGATTAAGAGTAAGATAATGTAGCTCGAATTGACAGAAATGAAAACATCTAGCATCTCACCGGCCATGGGCTTTGCCGCTACCGCTTGCATACACAACATTGAAGTCGATTGGTGCGTTCTGCCAATCATAGTCTTCGCCATGAATCTTCACCGCCTCCTCCTCATACTTCTCCTAGAAATACAAGCAATACATGGAAACATGTCAATAGCAATGTTACATACAAATAACGTAAAACAACTCGAGGATTCACCAGTCGAGTTGTCACCACCGGAGTGCATCGATGGTCGAGCTGTGAAGGGTCACTTGCCCTGTGACCTCTCTTCCACACTTGAACAACGCTCGATCGTTCACCGAGCTCATTTTCCTGTAAGTATATGTCAGTAGAATAAATATACTATAAATATTGTTTCATAAGTATTTTCCTTATCATTCGTCTAGCCATACGTAGATGTCCATCCGGACCATACATGTGACCTCCAGTAGATCCTCTACACTATCGGGCCCTCTTGGACTTGTCGACGAAGTCCTCGCCGGACCACAGTCAACAGAGGTCCCGGTAAGCCTCTGGACGGTCCTCCAGCCAAGATTCCCCACCTGCATGCATTTAGTAATTGATTGAAATAATGTTGACATTACAAAATAAGAGTCATATTTAAAACACTACTAGTTTACCTCCACGTACCTCTCCTCCGTAAAGTACGTGTCAGAGCAGTCTTTGAACACCGCAATCTCCTGCCCTTGATGCCTCTTCAAATACTCGTTTGGTTCTTGAATATGGGCATAAAAGATTGCCTGCATAACAACCTTCCTAGCCTTCATGTTGAAGATGGCTGTCGCGTGCTTGGCATCTGCTGGATCCACCAAACGGTACCATCCTACAAGAAGACAAAAACATAAATGTTATTAAACATTCTAGTTATTGAGGAATTAAAATCAAATAATGTATTAAACAAACTTACCCGGAAGTCGGCCTACACTGCACCCTGAGCAGTGCCATATGTCAGGTCAGTAGCACGAGCATAATCATCACATGACTTGGCAGGAATACCCTCGTCACCGCTGCCAGGGACCTAACCAGGGTAGTGCAAACGCATGACGTTCCCTAAGACAGCGTTGACCTGTCTCTGACATCCTCTACCCTCGAAGGTAGGATGAAAACAATCCATGTCTAAAGAACATATCGGACATGTCAAACGTCCATGGACGCTCCAGCCAGCAAACAGGTCGTATGCCGTGAAATCATGGACGGACCACAAGTACGCAACTC
The DNA here is from genome assembly GCA_030760725.1 of Neostapfia colusana. NCBI lineage: Eukaryota > Viridiplantae > Streptophyta > Magnoliopsida > Poales > Poaceae > Neostapfia > Neostapfia colusana. The sequence continues at coordinate 69,008,729 of JASWHV010000015.1, forward strand.
GAAGGTTGAGTTTCTGCTTCTTGTAACAGTCGTACGCTTCGACTCTTGTCCACAACTATTTCAACTCTTTGATTAGGGGTTGCAACATCATGTTCAAGCGTGGACCAGGATGATCTGGTCCAGGTAGAATGAGACAAAGGAACATGAACTCATATTTCATACAAAGAGAAGGTGGTAGGTTATACGAAATATAAAAAATGGGCCAACATGAGTAAGGCATGGCATTTATACTGAAAGGTTAGAAGCGATTTGTCGCTAGTGAAGTCTGCATCAAAGTTGTCCAGAGCCTTCCATGCCTCACCATCGGACGGTTGCGCCATTACTCGATCGTTGTCATGCACACCTTCTTTGTGCCACCTCATGTGTCTGGTAGTTCTTTTAGAGAGGAACAATCGTTTCAACCGACATGTGACGGGGAAGTAACGAAGTTTCTTATGTGCGACTTCTGTCATCACCTTGTCACCATTATCGTTAACAACTTCGGCAAACCTCAATTTACCAAACTTTAAGCACTTGTTCTCTTTGCCATGCTCTTTCCAGAAAATCATACAGTTGTCTGGGCACACATCAATCTTCTCATATTTCATACCAAGACTAGAAAGTATTTCCTTTGACTGGTACATGTTTTTAGACACTTTAGGAGGCTTTGGAAGAATATTTCTTATCAATTTGACAAGATCGTTGTAGCAGTTATTTGAGAAAAAGTACTTAGACTTAATTGCCATATGTCGTGTTGTCAATACCTTGCAGACCGGGTACCCCCGCGTAGTGGGTAAAAGACAGCCTAGGCCCTTCCTCCCCATTGAGGCGTGCCCCAGCATAGCCACGTGCCCTTGGCCCCATGGTCAGCCCTGGGGCTGCCACGTGCGCTTGAGCTCCGGAGCCGACACGTGCCCTGGGATCCGGCCTGAGCGTCCCCGCTGAGGTGAGGTCCGGGGCTGCCACGTGTCCCCTGGCTCTGAGCCACCTCCCTGCTGAGGACAGCTCCGTTGCTGACACGTGCCCTGGGCTCCGGTTCGAGCCTCCCCACAGAGGTGAGGTTCGGAGCTGCCACGTGTCCCCTGGCTCAGAGCCACCTCCCCGCTGAGGATAGCTCGGGTTCTGACACGTGCCCTGGGCTCTGGTCCGAGCCTCCCCGCTGAGGTGAGGTTTGGGACTGCCACGTGTCCCCTTACTCCGAGCCCGTCGATAAGAGCTCTAGAGCCGCCGCGTGCCCCACGATCTGTCGTGGGCCGTGGGTCAACAAAGTCAAGAAGGAAGTGCACTGTCAGTCTTAGCATTCAAGGACGGCGCCTTCCCCAAAAGCATGGCGCACTATGCACACCTTCGTCCTCTGCCCGTTCGTCATTACGGTGACAAGATAGGACGACAAGGTGTGATAGCAGCACAGTGCCGCCCAACGGCACGAAGCCGCCCAAGCAGGGCGAGAAGACACAGAGATAGGACGACGTCTTCATCATCACCTGACATGTGGTCAGGGATGCTCAGCGCACCGGGCGGCGGGACTTAACTCCCCCATCGACCAATCTACTCAGAGGACGAAGCCCTAGATCATGTATAGGGTAAACATAGCATTGGGGACACCTGTCGGGCCCCAAGCCACATTGTAACCACCCCGGCCTTGAACTATAAATGGATTGGGGTGACCACCCTACAAAGGGTTTGCGCCCATCACCCTCTCACGCACATACAAGCAAACAATACAACAAGCACTCCCATGGGTATAGGGTATTATGCTCCGGCGGCGCGAACCATGTAAATCTCGGTGTTCATCCGCTCCCTTGAGCCCAGGTCGCGTAGGGTGCCAAGCCCCCTCCGAAAAAAAGAACCTCACGGGCTGCTTATGAGCAGGCCGGGAGGAGTGTTGCAGCTCTCACGCTCTGACATTTGGCATGCCAGGTAGGGGGGATTTCCATGTTCTCCACGCGACCATGGTGAACATCACCTCCCATGGCGAGTCTTCTCGCCCATCTCATCGTCGTCTCCAGGCAGGAGACGACGAGGCCACCTCCCGCTCCAGAGCAGGCAGGTCTAGCCAAGCCGGCAGCCAAACAGTCGGCACACTCTATGTGATGTACGGGGTTTCTTCTGACGTCTCATCTAGGCGAGCCGTCAAGACCCTCCGTCGAGCAGTGGAAGCCGCCGCCCCAGCCCCGGGGTCGACGCCGCATCGCAAGTGGATGGAGACGACGATCAGCTTCGACACCTCCGACTGCCCCAAGCGTCGGACAGATGCCTCTCCTCATCGCCCCGATCATCTCCAACGTGAAGCTCTACTACGTGATGATCGATGGTGGGGCGTCCCTCAGTGTTATCAGCCTCGCAGCCTTCAAGATGCTGCAAATCCCTATGTCCCAGCTTACCCCCTCGGACCATTCTCGGGGGTAGGTCGGGACCCAATCTTCCCTGGTAGCATCTCCCTCCCGGTGACATTCGGTACGCCTGAGAACTACCATACGGAAAGCGTCACGTTGTGAAGGTCATCCTCCCCTTCAATGCCATAATCGGCAGGCCAGCCCTGTACCGATTCATGGCGGTAGCCCACTACGGCTACTTAGTATTGAAGATGCCGACCCAGAATGGCGTCCTCAAGATCCGCGGTGACCGTACCGCGACTGTCTCAGCGCTGGAAAAGCTCTAAGCACTGGCGGCAGCACAGGAGGCCGCTTCCAGTCACGCTGAAGCTAGCCGGCCGCCTCCAAACATGCGTCAGTGAGGGGTGACATCTGCACCCCGTGTGCAGCCCTCGGACGGCGAGGACATTCCAGTCAAGGTCATCCAAGTCGGTCCTGATGCCACCCAGACCTCCCGAATCACCGGGGGCCTGGGGGGCAAATAGGAAGAAGCGCTCGTCACCTTCCTCCATGCAATGTCGACGTGTTTGCTTGGCAACCATCGGAAATGTAGGGATCCCCAGGGAGGTGATTGAGCACCAACTGAATATCCATCCTGGTGCCAGGCCGGTCCAACAGAGGCCTCAGAAGCAATCCATCAAGCGGCAAGACTTCATCTGTGAAGAAATCAGGAAGCATATTAAGGTTTCCACTCCCTCGTATAGACCAAATAGTCCGTCTGGCTGTGATGTACTGTGTTTCCTAGACGCATATTAAGGTTTCCACCAGATACCTATGTCCAGGGAAGATGAATAACATACTTCCTTCATCACAGTAGATGGTCTATACTGCTATGTGTCCTTGCCTTATGGTCTTAAGAATGCCCTTCCCACTTTTGTGCGTGCAATGCACAAGACGTTCGGGAACCTCATTCGGGACCTAGTCGGGGTTTATGTCGATGACATCGTAGTGAAGGTTAAGTCACAAGCATCTCTGCTCGATAACCTAGTCCTAGTCTTTGACAGACTACGTTCCACACGCACGAAGTTGAACCCAGACAAATGTGTCTTCGGGGTCTCTACCGGGAAGCTGCTCGGTTTCTTGGTCTCACAACGAGGGATCAAAGCTAACCAGAGAATGTTAAGGCAATAGAACTGACGCGGCCCCCTGCCCGCATCAAAGACGTGCAGAAGCTTACTGGATGCTTGGCTGCGCTCAGTTGGTTTATCTGTAGACTGGTTGAGCGGGCTCTTCCGTTCTTCAAGTTTCTACGCAAATCTGGTCCATTCGTATGGACCAACGAGGCGTATGAGGCGTTCCAGAAGCTAAAGAAGTTCCCCACAATGATGTCGATCATTGTGGCCCCTGAACAAGGCGAGCCACTACTCCTCTACATCGCTGCCACAATCGAGGTTGTGAGCATGGTTCTGGTCGCGGAGCGGCCAGAACTCCATCGACCTCAAATCCCAGAGAAGGCTCCTGCTGCCGTTGGTCTAAATCCCTAGGGCTCAGACTCCACAGGAAACCCTTGGGATGGGGAGGTAATCAGGTCCCAAACAGGCGGGCCTAATGATCAGTGCATATCTGGGTCCAAGCTCCCAGAATGCAGTCCCGGACCCGAAGGCCTGGGGGCCTCGAGTCCCGGACTTCCTCAAGAAGAACTATTCGGGTCTCAACCATCTAGACCAGACAACCGGTGTGCAGCCGGGTCCGAGCTCCCGGAGTGCTATTCTGGGCCGGGGGCTGGGAGCCCCTGAGTCCCAGACCTTTACAAGAAGACGCTTCGGACCCCTCCGGGAGGGTCTGGACCATCCAGCGTCCGGTCTACTTCATCGGCGAGGTCCTCCATGATGCCAAGATGAGGTAACTTGAGGTGCACAAGCTGCTCTATGCAGTCCTCGTTGTATCAAGGAAGTTGCACCACTACTTCCAAGCTGACAAGATCTCGGTGGTTACTTCATACCCGCTGAGAACCGTCCTCCACAGTCCAAACGCCACTGGAAGCATAACAAAATGGGCTGCGGAGTTGGTAGAGTTCGAGCTGGACTTCTTACTGCGCCATGCGGTGAATAGTCAGGCGTTAGCTAACTTTGTGGCAGAGTGGACTCCACCACCATTCCAGCTAGGGGGCCAGGACATCGGTGAACCAGAGCCCAGAACTCTGGTCTTCACTGGGCCCTACTGGACTCTCTTCTTCGACGACTCCTCGCGGAAGCAAGGTGCTAGAGCGGGGGTTCTGTTCATTACACCAACCGGAGAGCAGTTCAAGTACATGGTGCGACTTGACTTCAAAGCAACCAACAACATGGCGGAGTATGGGACTCTCATCTTCGGGTTAAAGACCGTGCTATCCCTCGGCATCCAGCAGTTGTTGGTCAAGGGTGATTCTCAGTTGATCATCAATCAAGTCAAGGGAGAGTACTGCTGCAACGACCGACAGCTTGTAGCCTATCTCCTCCAAGTACAGAAGTTCGAGAAGGACTTCTTATCCTTGGACTTGTGCCATGTTCCCCGTGCCAATAATACAATAGCCGACGACTTGTCAACGAAGGCTTCCACTCAGGTTCCATTGCCTGAGGGGGTCTTTGAAAGGAAGTTGTTGCGACCTACCGCCTGATCGACCGAACCAGGCGAAGGGGGCAGGTCCAGCACCTCAAAGCTGGCGGTCCCGGTGGCCATGTTACCATGGCATCCGCATGGTTTTGTAAGCGTCACTGGGGACTCTGTGCAACCCGGCGCTCAAGATCCAAGTGCCCAAGTAGGTCCCGACACATGGATCACGGAGATACGAAACTACTTGAAAGACAAGTTCCTTCCCGATGAACGTGTATGCGCTGAACGGATCACTCGGTTGGCTAAGAGATACACTCTTGTAGAAGGGGATCTCTAACGGCGTGGCGCTAATTGCGTCCTATTATGGTGCGTAACTCGGGAGGAGGGTTGCGACCTGCTCGCAGAGATCCATGGAGGCGGGTGTGGCAACCATGCATCTTCTCGCACGCTAGTCGGTAAGGCCTTCCAGCCTGGCTTTTACTGGCCGACATCTCTCCAGGATGTCGTCGACCTAGTTAAGAGATGCAAGACGTGCCAGTTCCATGCTAAGCAGATCCACACACCAGTGTAGACGTTGCAGATGATCCCGCCCTCATGGCCCTTCGCTGTGTGGGGGCTAGACATCCTGGGACCATTTCCTAGATCTGTCGGAGGGTACCGGTACCTCTACGTCACCGTAGACAAGTTCACCAAGTTGGCGGAAGCTACCCCTGTAGTAACCATCAATAAGCAATCAATAGTCAAGTTCATCAAGTCAATCATCTGCCGGTTTGGGGTCCCGAACAGAATCATCACCAATAACAAGACCCAGTTCACCAGTGCATTATTCCAAAACTGCTGCGAAGACCTTGACATCCAAGTATGTCATGACTCTGTTGCTCATCCAAAGAGTAATGGTCAAGCCAAAAGAGCAAAAGCCGAGATACTCAGGGGACTCAAGACACGCACCTACAACAGCTTAAAGAAGCACGGTGCCAATTGGGTTGAAGAGCTTCCGTGTGCACTGTGGACTAGCCGGATGTCCCTCAATCGCTCGACAAGGGAAACACCCTTCTTCCAGGTGTATGGGGCTGAGGCCGTCCTCCTCCCGAAATCACCATGGGCTCATCCCGTGTCCGAGTGTACGACGAAGCCACGCAGGACCAGCTCCGACGTGAAGATATCAACCTTGTCAATGAGCGAAGGTGGCAAGCAGCTGTCTGAAATGCGTGATACCCGTCAAGTGCTCCAGCGTTATCAGAAGCGGTTCGTGTGGAGTAGACAGCTCGATGTGGGTGACCAGGTGCTTCGACGAATACTTTCTCGACAAGGGGGGAACAAACTCTCCCCCAGCTGGGAGGGTCCCTTCCGTGTGATACAAGTATGCCGTCCCGAGTGCGTGCGCCTAGGCACAGAGGATGGGGTGCCTCTACCCAATCCGTAGAACATAGGAAACCTCCGTAAGTTCTATCCATAGCGCATCGGTAGGAATTCATTTTCAATGAAAGGGTGTCATAGTGTCTAGGAACAACGCTTAGAACCACTATGCCCCAGAGGAGCCCTGTAACTCTCGACATCCGGGACGGGTCGCTGCCTTCTAGTACAACCTGTTTCCTCCTATGAGGGGAGCCTGAGGTGAGAAAGTTTTTCCTTGCCATGTGCATCCTCCCTTTACAGTTTGTGCTTGCTCATGCATATCAACTGTAAACGGGCAAGCCATGTTCCCTTGGCCCTAAGGTCAGCCCTGGGCTGCCACGTGAGCTTGAGTTCGGAGCCGACGCGTGCCCTGGGCTCCGGTCTGAAGCCTCCCCGCTGAGGTGGAACCCGGAGCTGCCATGCATCACCTGGCTCAGAGCCTCCTCCCTGCCGAGGATAGCTCCGGAGCTCGCACGTGCCCTGTGCAGTCTCCCTTTACAGTTTGTGCTTGCTCATGCATATCAACTATAAACGAGAAAACCACGTGCCCTTGGCTCTAAGGTTGTGAGACCTATGTGTGCTTAATACATTGGCTTTGACGATAAAAGTTTTGAATACTACCAAAACACCTTTTTAGCAAGGTCCGACTCTAGGTCCGAGCTTCTGCAAGGTCCGACGATAGGTCCGACTTGTTTTGGGTAGCTCCTGCAAGGTCCGACGTAAGGTCCGACTTGCTTTGTCTAGGTCTGACTTATTTTGGCTAGGTCCGACTTATTTTTGCTAGCTCTGGTGCTAGGTCCGACTAGCTTTGGTAAGTTCCGTGCTAGGTCTGACTAAGCTTTAGTACGCTCTGGCGCTAGATCCGACTAGCTTTGGTAAGCCCCGGTTAGCTTTGGTAAGGGTCGAAGCTTAATTGCAATGGTCCTGCTTTTAACTTGCAATGTTTCGAACTTGTTTTACTCTTATGGAAAGTTTGCTTAGTAATATTTTACTAAGTTTTTGGTGTGTTTTGGTGGTTATGGCTGATATCATTTTGCTATGGTTTACAACATGCTTATGTGAGGTGCTCACGTAAGATGTTGTAGTTTCAGAACTAACGAGAGTCAAGTCGAGGACTTGTGCTCGGAAGTATTGGTTGTTTATTCATGTGCAGGTGTTGCTTGAGTTCAAGACATGGCTGGTTACAGGATCCATTGAACTAATCTTAGGGAGAAGATGAGGTTCAATAACCAAGTTCGGGAGGAATTGTGGTTGAGTTGATCGGGAGGTTGCGCAGTATGTTTGAATCAAGAATAATGCATATGAAGGTATTTTGGACGTCATTGGAAGATGTTTGCATGAGTGCAAGGAGTGCATGGACGTGGCTGCATGGTTCCAAGGCATGATGAAGAGATGTGGACGTAAAGAATTGGTCGGAAAGGTCCAACCGACTAGGTTATGGACTCAGGCTGCGGCTGAGTCGTGTTTGACTCAAATATGGAAAGTTTTGAGTTGGTTATGATAGGATTTCATGTGGGTCACGAATTTGAGTTATTTTAGGAACGTGGAATACATTCATAAGTTGTTTGGAAGTCTTAAGATTGCTTCTATCTGCGTATAGAAGAGTCCTAAGCAGTATTAGAAAGTTACAGTTTGAATCCAAGTAGGAGTAGGAGTCCTAGTTTGAGTTGAGTTGGCCTTCAGGCTGGTTATATAAGAAAGGGAGGCCAGAGCTCGTGGAGCACAACTTTGGGGCTGTTACTCTTGTGTTTTGATAAATAAAATTCATATTCTAAAGGAACTTTTGTGCCTTGTTCGTCCGACTTGTTTCAGATAAGTTTTTCTCGTCGAGTTTCTGTTCAGCACTACCTTGCTTCGGTGGTTTTATCATAACTCGAGTTTTACAGATCCAATTGATGTTATTTTTTTTAGGTTGTCTTCACAACTTGATTATATATCATCTGTGAAAATTTCACAGTCGTTTAATTTGTGGTTTCTGATCTACACGAGTTTTTTTGCAGTATTCTAGAACTGTTTTTATCGCGTAGGACTGATTGACCTTTGTTCGATCTTTCGATCGTAACTTGAGTTTCTCTCAATGGATTTTCATGATTCTTGTTGTGAAGTCTTCGTGAATTGGTTCTCTACAATCTATACTAGTTTTGTCACAGTTGAACACATTTAGATTAGTTGCACACACGGTTTCTTTAACAGATCAGTTTTCTGCTGAGGGGTGCTTTGTTGCTTCCGCTGAAAAGTTTTTATCTACCATTCACCCCCCTCTGGTAGCATTATACATGTACTTCGATCCTACAATTGGTATCAGAGACAGGTTGCTCTAATATTTTTTATTTGCACGTGTTTTGACTAATCATCATGGAGAAATACTCCGCCAAACCTTGTGTGTTTAGTGGTATTGATTTTCAGCTTTGGAAGGCATGCATGGAAGCTTTCATCCAGGCGCAATGCTTTGCAATATGGGAAAAGGTGTACAAGCCTTATGATGTGCCTTCAAACGATAAAGTCACGGCTACAAACATGAGAGATGTCAACAACAACAACAAGGCTTGGAACTTGATCATACAAGGACTAACTCAGAGCGACTTCGACCGTGTTGCACACCTCGGATCGTCGTACGATGTGTGGAGAGCACTTTGTGACTACCACAAAGGATCCAACACGATCAAGGAGGTAAGACAGGATATGTTCAAGAAAGAATACATGCGCTTTGAGATGCAACCCGGTGAGTCCATTGATGACCTCTTTACTCGCTTTAATTAAATTCTAAGCAACTTACGTAGCGTCAATGTTAATTTTTCAGATGCTGAAAATGCTAGGCAATTACTAAGTGCATTAGACATGTCAATTGGGAGATGAAAGTAACATCCATACGTGAATCCACTGTCATGAGTACTCTTACATTAGATGTGCTTTATTCTAAGCTAAAAACTCATGAAATTGACATTATATCACGTAAGAACCCAAATAAGACTATTGCATTTGTCTCACAACGTGATATGCCTAGCTCCGGCCAATCATCTAGCAATACACTTGCTTTGCTGTCTTCACTAACTCTGGAACAGATTGAGGAGTTTCCAGAGGAAGAGCTAGTACTTCTTTCTACTAGGTTCTCAAAAGCATTGCAAAATGTGAGAACTAGAAGGAGAGGAAGCTCCGGACCTCAACGATGCTTTGAATGTGGTAAGACAGGACACTTTCATACAAATTGCCCTAACCTTTCAGGTCCTTCTAACTGTGATGAAAAGTAGAATAAAGTCAAGTGCTCTTTTGGCAACACCAACAAGAAAAAGAAGGGTTTTACAGGACGCAAACTGATAAACAGTATCATCACCGCACTTCAAGAACTTGGCTCGAGTGATGTAGACATTGGAAGTGATGAAGATGAAGATGATCTGGCAAACTAGTGCGTCATGGCGGGCAAATCAAAATCAAGTATGGAGGATGCAGAACACAACAGTGACAACGAAGAGGTATGTCCTACTTGCGAAGAAATGTGTGATGCTATTCCTTGTGCCACTATTATTGTTAAGAAAAAGGACAAAAAGCTTAGGGACAATACTGTTAAAATTGAGTCACTAGAATCTGAAATTAGTCGTTTAAAATCCTTGATTCCTAGTGATGATTCTTGTTCCTCATGTGATTTAATATATGAACAATTGTCCTCTCTAAGAAGTGCACACACCTCCACACTTGATAAACTTGAACTTGAAATCGAAAAGAACAAAAAGCTTGCTGCACTTAATGATAAAAACTTGAAAGATGCTTGTTGTTCTACAATTGATTTGCATTGTTCTACTTACGATGATCTTGATAAGAAATTACAAGATGCTATGAAAGAAATTTCTATATTGAACAATGCTTTACGTTCTCATGAAGTTAAATATTGTTCTAGTTGCAAATTAAAAGGAAAAACTTCATGTGAAAGTTGCCTTGATCTATCAAATAAACTTGATAACATGCATAAGACATTAGATCGGTTTTGTAATGGGAATAAGAACCTAAACTTACTGCTGAATTCTTCCAAGTCTTGCAATGATAAAACTGATTTAGGTTTTGATTCACATGCTCATGCTAAGGAACATCCACCTAAAATTATAAAATCACTAAGAAGTGGTTTGATTCAAACAGTTCCTAAACAAAAAGAAGTGGTTTTAAAATCTGCAGGAGTGTTGTCACATTTGGGTTCAAATAAGTATACTACATGCTCATCTATACATGAACACAAAGTTAAATTTCATTGTACCTATTGTGGTAAATATGGTCATGTCATAGATTTTTATTATAGACTAGCTAAACAACATAAAAAGGAAAGAATGCAAGCTAGATCTTATAACTCTCATTCAAAATTTGCTGCACATACTAAACCGAATGTCAGGAACATGCAACCTGCTGTTATGAGTCAGAAATATTCAAAATTTACCTCTGGAGCTTCAGTTTTTGCCTTCGGAGCTACTGATTTTCATGCTACAAAAGTAACACCTCATAGGTCAGTAGTTAAGAACAAAAAATCTCAAACTTTGACTCATAAACCTGCTGTTTTATCTCAGGTTTTGCATGTTATTCCTGCTGGACATCGTGTGACTGAGTACTGGATTCCTAAATGCCTTTTAACTAACCCCAGTATTGAGTCATCAACGTATTGTGCTTCTATGTAGGTTACACGCTTGAGGAAGGAGAACATTTGGATTGTGAATTCAGGTTGCTCACGCCACATGACCGGTAACAAAGAATGGTTCTCCTCTCTCTCTTTTGTGTCACGTGTAGAGAATGTTACTTTTGTCGATAATTCTTCAACTCCTATAATTGCTAAGGGTTCGGTTAGAGTAAATGATCACTACACTTTGAAGGATGTGACACTTGTCAAAAATTTGAAATACAACTTGCTTTCTGTTTCACAATTGCTAGATGAAAATCTAGAAATTATTTTCAATAAAAACTGCTGCAAAGTTGTAGGTTCAAATAGTGAGCTTATTTTTAACATGTCTCAGTTTGGAAGAATTTTTAAAGCTAATTTTGATATGTCTTCCTCTAAGCATAGATGTCTAGTTGCAAATGATTCCAAAGATCTATATTTCTGGCATCGTAGACTTGGTCACGTAGGCTTTGATCATCTCACGCGTGTTAGTGCTCTTGATCGCATACGTGAGCTGCCTAAGCTTAAAACAGACAAAGAAATTGTGTGCTCTCCTTGTAGACATGCTAAGATGGTTGCAGGTTCACATGCTCCTCTCATAATGACCATGACAACTGAACCGGGTCAACTTTTACACCTTGACACCGTAGGACCTTCACGTGTTGAATCCTTCGGAGGTAAATGGTATGTTCTTGTGATTGTTGATGACTATTCTAGATACTCTTGGGTTTACTTTATGGCATCTAAGAATGAAGCTTTTAGTCACTTTAGAACTTTATTTCTTAGATTATCAATTGATCACCCAAGATCTTTAAGAGCAATTAGAAGTGATAATGGAACCGAATTTAAAAATCAATCGTTTGATCACTTTTGTGCTCAAAATGCAATAGATCATCAATTTTCTTCACCATATGGACCTCAACAAAACGGTGCTGTAGAGAGAAATAACATAACCTTAGTTGAGATGGCTAGGACTATGCTTGATGAATGTCAAACTCCTAGGAAATTTTAGGTTGATGCAATTGCAACCGCTTGTTATGTCTCAAATCGTGTTTTCTTGCGTGCTAAGCTAGGTAAAACACCATATGAGCTCAGGTTTGGACATAGGTCTAGTGTCACACACTTTAGGGTCTTTGGTTGCAAATGCTTTGTTAAGAAACATGATAATCTTGATAAATTTGAAGCTAGATCTGTTGATGGCATGTTTGTTGGTTATCCATCTCATACTAGAGGCTACCATGTGCTTTTACTTGATACTAACAAAATTGTGGAGACTTGTGAGGTTTCTTTTGATGAAGCTAGCCCAGATACTAGTTCAAATATTGTAGGTACGGATCCATATCCGCAGGGGGAGAGTATTTTCGTTAAAGAAGAGGAAGAAGTGGTGCTGCTGCCCGAAATTTCAGCAGCTAATGACATTGTTCCAGCTTCTGATCTTGATTCATAGCCAGCACCGACGACCACCATTGCTGGTCCAGATCCTCCTCACATCACAAGCTCATCTATTTGTGATGAACATGAAAAAGAAGAAGCTTGTGAAGTGTCCACTCCCCTCCGGATTCTCAAAAGTCATCCTCCATAACAAATTATTGGAAGCTTGCATGAACGAGTTACAAGATCCAGGTTTTTCGATCCCAATTATCATGCTCATTCTGCTTTTGTTGCTTCTTTTGAACCCAAAGATATATCACACGCACTCACTAATAAATCTTGGATTATTGCCATGCAAAAAGAGTTAGAAAATTTTGAAAGAAATAATGTTTGGAAACTTGTAACTCCACCTCAAGGTCACACTTTAATTGGAACTAAATGGGTGTTTAAAAATAAAAAAGTGAGGATGGGGTTGTGGTTAGGAATAAGGCTAGGTTGGTTGCTCAAGGTTTCACACAAGTTGAAGGTTTAGATTTTGATGAAACTTTTGCTCCTGTTGCTAGATTAGAAGCCATAAGAATTTTGTTAGCTTTTGCTGCATCTAAAGGTTTTAAGCTAAATCAAATGGATGTTAAAAGTGCTTTTCTTAATGACTACATAGATGAGGAGGCTTATGTCAAACAACCACCTGGTTTTGAAAATCCAAATTTTCCTAATCATGTTTACAAACTGTCCAAAGCCTTGTACGGTCTCAAACAAGCCCCTAGAGCATGGTATGATAGGATAAAAACATTCTTACTTGAAAAGGGGTTTACCATGGGCAAGGTTGATAAAACTCTTTTTGTGCTTAAGCATGGCAATGACTCATTATTCGTTCAAGTGTATGTGGATGATATTATCTTTGGTTGTGCTTCTCATGATCTTGTGTCCAAGTTTTCAGCTATGATGAGTTTAGAATTTGAGATGAGTATGATGGGAGAACTCACGTACTTTTTGGGGCTGCAAATCAAGCAAACCAAGGAGTGTACTTTTGTGCATCAAACAAAGTATACAAAAGATCTCCTAAGGCGCTTCAACATGGACAAATGCAAGCCTCTTCGGACACCAATGGGAACAACAACAACACTTGAACTTGATGAAGATTGTGATCCCGTTGATCAAAAAGAATATAGAAGCATAATCAGATCACTTTTGTATCTCACGGCATCAAGACCGGACATACAGTTCAGCGTATGTCTTTGTGCACGGTTTCAAGTCTCCCCACGTGCTTCACATCGTCAAGCCGTCAAAAGGATTCTCAGGTACTTACATGGAACTCAAGAATTTGGTATTTTTCTTCCTTCTTCCTCAACCGTTACTTTGAAAGCTTTTTTCGATGCTGATTTTGGGGGTTGTAGGATTGATAGGAAAAGTACTTCTGGTGCTTGTCATTTTCTTGGTAATTCACTTGTTGCCTGGTCCTCTAGAAAACAAAGTTCAGTTGCACAATCCACAACCGAATTTGAATATGTAGCTGCTACTAGTGCTTGCTCACAAATTCTTTGGATTGTTCAAACACTTCAGGACTATGGGGTTGATCTAGATAGTGTTTCACTGTTTTGTGATAACACTAGTGCCATTTGCGTTGCTAAAAACCTCGTGCAACATTCGAGAACTAAGCACATTGACATTAGGTATCACTTTCTCCGTGATAATGTCGAAAAAAGGAACATTGTGCTTCACCATGTAGATACCAAACAACAATTCGCTGATATTTTTACAAAACCTTTGGATTTCACTCGTTTTTGTTACATTCGTAGTGAAATAGGGGTTATGCATCCTCATGAATTGAGGGAGAATTTTGAAACTTGGGAAATCTATGTGTGAATCTGAAATTAAAATAATATGAGCATAGTATTTCATGGATATATGACTTTGTGATTCCTTTTTCATGCTGAAAGTTCTTACTACATTACTCGTGTTATACATTTTGTAGTTTTTACCATGTCTAGTAATTGGAATAATTACTTACACTAAATCTGGTCATGGTAAAACTTTCTTGCTGTTTTGAACTTGTTGCATGCTCAGAAGTGCTTTTAATCATAAAGAATTAATCAAGTAATCAACTCACATGTTGAGTTTTTATGTTCAAATGAAAAAATGAGAAAAGATCAAGAGAATATGCATGCATCACACTTCTTTTGAGATGGCTTATCATTGCACTTAGATATAAACTTGAAAGGAGTTGTGTATGACTAAAACCATGTCCTTAAGCTTCTGACTGTCAAATGACATAGGCTTGGCTTGGTTGGTTAGAATAAGCCTGATGCTGCATATAATCTCTTGCAAATGTCATAAGATCAAAATTTGTGCTTTAAATGATAAATAAAATGCAGCAACAAGTGTCATGCTTTCAGGTCTTGAAATAGTTAAGTTTGTGAGATCATGACTTGCTTAAATTGAAAATTACACTTGATCTCTAGCATGGCTTACACTACTTTATGTATCTCATTGATGTGATAGTGTAAGTTACTTGATAGTATGATTTGGATGAGCTTTATTTTATATGTATATGTTATAATGTGCTCATAACAAATTAAAATTTCTCTTTTGTACCTTGCTGAATACATTGTCAAAGGGGGAGAAATTAATCACACATTGCACACATTCACAAGTGTTTTGGCACGATTCTTCTCAGGGGGAGAATTTTGGTATTTTTGTTTTTCTTCTCATTTTATTTATGATTTACAAAGGGGAGAAATTGTTTTCAAAACTTTAAATGTGAGTAAGCCAATGTTCGGATTTTAAGTGGTGTTACCAATGCATTCATCAAGGGGGAGATTGTGAGACCTATGTGTGCTGAATACATTGACTTTGACGATAAAAGTTTTGAATACTACCAAAACACCTTTTTAACAAGGTCTGACTCTAGGTCCGAGCTTTTGCAAGGTCCGACGATAGGTCCGACTTGTTTTGGGTAGCTCCTGCAAGGTCCGACGTAAGGTCCGACTTGCTTTGTCTAGGTCTGACTTATTTTGGCTAGGTCCGACTTGTTTTTGCTAGCTTCGGTGCTAGGTCCGACTAGCTTTGGTAAGTTCCGTGCTAGGTCCGACTAAGCTTTAGTAAGCTCCGGCGCTAGGTCCGACTAGCTTTGGTAAGCTCCGGTTCAAGGTCCGGTTAGCTTTGGTAAGGGTCGGAGCTTGATTGCAATGATTCTGCTTTTAACTTGCAATGTTTCGAACTTGCTTTACTCTTATGGAAAGTTTGCTTAGTATTATTTTACTAAGTTTTTGGTGTGTTTTAGTGGTTATGGCTGATATCATTTTGCTATGGTTTACAACATGCTTATGTGAGGTGGTCACGTAAGATGTTGTAGTTTCGGAACTAACGAGAGTCAAGTCGAGGACTTGTGCTCGGAAGTATTAGTTATTTATTCATGTGCAGGTGTTGCTTGAGTTCAAGACATGGCTGGTGACGGTATCCATTGAACTAGTCTTAGGGAGAAGATGAGGTTCAACAACCAAGTTCGGGAGGAATTGTGGTTGAGTTGATCGGGAGGTTGCGCAGTATGTTTCAATCAAGAACAATGCATATGAAGGTATCTTGGACGTCATTGGAAGATGTTTGCACGTGTGCAAGGAGTGCATGGACGTGGCTGCATGGTTCCAAGGCGTGATGAAGAGATATGGATGTAAAGAATTGGTCGGAAAGGTCCAACCGACTAGGTTATGGACTCAGGCTGCGGCTGAGTTGTGTTTGACTCAAATATGGAAAGTTTTGAGTTGGTTATGATAGGATTTCGTGTGGGTCACGAATTTGAGTTATTTTAGGAATGTGTAATATGTTTCTAAGGTGTTTGGAAGTCTTAAGATTGCTTCTATCTGTGTATAGAAGAGTTCTAAGCAGTATTGGAAAGTTACAGTTTGAATCCAAGTAGGAGTAGGAGTCCTAGTTTGAGTTGAGTTGGCCTTCAGGCTGGTTATATAAGCAAGGGAGGCCAGAGCTCATGGGGCACAACTTTGGGGCTGTTCCTCTTGTGTTTTGATAAATAAAATTCGTATTCTAAAGGAACTTTTGTGCCTTGTTCGTCCGACTTGTTTCCGATAAGTTTTTCTCGTCGAGTTTCTGTTCAGCACTACCTTACTTCGGTGGTTTTATCATAACTCGAGTTTTACAGATCCAATTGATGGGGTTGTCTTCACAACTTGATTATATATCTTCTGTGAAAATTGCATGGTCGTTGAATTTGTGGTTTCTGATCTACACGAGTTTTTTGCAGTATTCTAGAACTGTTTTTTCGCGTAGGACAGATTGACCTTTGTTCGATCTTTTGATCGTAACTTGAGTTTCTCTCAAAGGATTTTCATGATTCTTGTTGTGACGTCTTCGTGACTTGATTCTATACCATCTATACTGTGACACCCTCATCTCGGGTGTCAGCATATGCTCATGTTTTATGAAGAAGAAAAACATTTTTAGAAAAGAGGGAACGGAAACAAGTATCAAAAGGATAAGCCAGTAAAGCTCTCTAAGAGCGCCGAAAGCAACTTCCACGGCCAGCAGACCACGTGGCGCGTTCGGAGCTCATCCCCGAAGAGATTGGAGAGGTCCGACGCTAAACTGGCTACGTGGCAGGCTCGGGGGTCACCTCGGCAATTGAAAAGAGGTCCGACCCTGTGGGACACGTGCTGCCGCGGAGCTAGCCTCTGAGGAAGAAGCAAAGGCATTTTTCATAGGACACGTGTCATCCACGGAGCTAGTCCTCGTGGAAGTTAGGGGACCAGTCGCACGGGATATGTGTCCATCTCGAAGCTCATCTCAGAGAAGTCCGGATCTATTGAACACGTGTCGCCACCGGAGCTTATCTCCAGAGGACCGTCGCTGCTGGACATGTGTTAACCTCGGGGCATGTCCCTAAGGAAGGGAGAGCGGAAAGACCGGCACCAAAACGTGGCGTGCGTGGAGCTTACCTCCGAAGAAGAGGGAGGTCTCGCTCGTGACACGCGGCACAACCGGAGCTCGTCTCTGAGGAAGAAAAGATACCAGGCTCGGAAGGACACGTGGAGCTTCCGGAGCTTATCACCGCGGAGGTAACGAGTCTGGAGCGGTTTTTACGCGTAAAGATACCGGTACGCAACGGAAACTGATCTAAACTCCACAACGTTACCGAAGATAAGACGTCAGGATCTAACAAGATCTGAATAAGACTCTTATTCGGAATCCAATCAGATTAGGACTCTTCTCTTCCCGATTATAAATAGAACCCAAAACCTCTGGCCGAAATCACGAACTTCTCTATCAACTCCTGAGCCGACGACTTAGAGCTCTAGCCCTAACTCGCCGAGCAAAACATCGCCAAAGCGCAACAAGGGAGATCATCGGAGGAGAACCAAGCGGTCTGAGGAGGACCTCGAAGTCAAGAAAAACGTGAGGTAGGATTTCAATGCCACCTTACAACATCATGTTGTTCATCTCTTTGCATTTGTTCTTCGATTCCTTTCGAACAGAAGCCTTTTCGTGGACAGATCACTTGATGATCAGTTTGATCTAAAAAAAAACAAGATCATCGCCACGACCACCTTTGATCCGAATACCTCTGACCATGCAAGCCATGCAAGAACACGTACAGATCAATCTAATCATAGGATAGCATGCATGTGCATCATCGCATCTAGTTTAGGGTTTTGTGCATGATATTGATTGCTGTGAATCTTGTATGCACGTGAATCCTACAATAGCAGGACAGGTTCAGGAAGCTGTCTACGACGAACTGCAGCAACAAGGTTTTGAGAATCAAGAACAACCGAAACCGCAAGAACAAGGCAAGTGCTCCTTGACCATGTTGATCCTATGTTTTGGGAAAAACTATTTTGTTTTGCGAAAAGGTGTGTGTGCTGAGTCAAACATGATGGGAAACCCTTTATAGGAGTTTACTAGTTTTGGTTAAACCACCCTTGTCACCTGGGAAGTTTTATGAGTCGGGTATGGTTTTCGTTTTATGCTTCGCTAAGTCCATGGGATTGGGAAGCGAGATAGATGTGTCTAGCTAACTGCACTCATAAATAGAAGGGGAAACTGATGTTAATAATGAACATGGATCGGAGGGAGATCTAGGCAAGACTGGGTTTGTGAATGAGGTAGCATGAGATGGTGGTTTTGCTTGCCATAGATCTAAGGACCGGTTCATGCATGCACATGCCACGATAACAGTGCCACCACAAGGCCAAGTATGGGTGCGGCTTAGCTGAGTAATTAGGTGAGTTGCTAGAGTGTTATGGACTGTGGAAGGCGCAGGGAATGGGAGTCGAGTGAGGACTGCCCTGGGAACTGCATGGCACAAGAGGGGGCCCGTGGGTGGGAGAATTGGAGATTCTAGCCTACCGGTGAAACCTTAGTGAGTCCATACATCTAGTAACCCCTTTGTAAAGGCTATTTTGTGATCTCTTGACCATACACCGACGGTTGTGTACTGGTATAATGGAGGTTCTGCAGTCGCCGACGGGTGACGAAATCACAAACTTGTGGGCAAACTCTGCAGAGTTACTAAAACTATCATGATAGCCGAGCTTACGGTCACGAGCACCTGGCTAAACTGCCATGATTAGATGGGATGGTTATTGGGAAGGTTATTGGTTATGGTTATTGGTTATGGTTTGGTTTGGGACTGTTGAGTCCGGGAGATGAGATGGTTGCATGACTGATGGGTCATGACATGAGATTGGTCTCGGTGCGAGACGAGGTTGTTTTATGAGGTGAAATGGTAGCGAATACGAGGAGGTATTCGTGAGTATGAATAAAAGATTGGTTAATGTTCGGATGGAACACGGGAAGTGATGGAGGTATGTTGGTAATTTAATACATGTTGGGATTACATTTAAACGTAAGTTGTTGTTTTATCATGGTTTTTTTTACAGAACTGTTTTTCTACAAATAAGCCTTTTATACCTACTTTGTTTATAAGCTGCATATCATGTGTTATTCCCGCACTTGCTGAGTACATCATTGTGCTCAAACTTGCATTATTATTTCTTCACCAACAGCAAGAGAAGACTACTATGAAGACCGAGTAGAGCATTATGGCGTGTGATCTGTTCTCAACCTTGCCTGTGGAGGGAATAGAGATGGAGCCACTTCTGCTTAGTTTTGCTTCCGCATTAGTTTTTGGCTTCTGCATTTAAATAAGAATTCCGCTGCGTAGAAATAAGGACTTCCGCTGTAAGCATGAGTCCAAGACTCATGAGGTGATTGTAATAAACTCTTTTATTCGTGGTAATATATAATCTGAATTCAGTTTGTGGAACGTATGTGTATGTGTGATAAACATCCTGGGCACACATATGCATTAGTTCTCGGTTCCGTGGTTTTCCACAGAATTGAGGGCGTCACATATACTAATTTTTTCACAGTTGAACCCGTTTATATTAATCGCACACACACTTTCTTTAACAGATCAGTTTTCTGCTGAGGGGTGTTTTGTTGCTTCCGCTGAAAAGTTTTTATCTATCATTCACCCCCCTATGGTAGCTTTACACGTGTACTTCGATCCTACAAAGGTCAGCATTGGGGCTGCCACGTGAGCTTGAGTTCCAGAGCCGACGCGTGCCCTGGGCTCCAGTTCGAAGCCTACCCGCTGAGGTGGAACCCGGAGCTGCCACGCATCACCTGGCTCAGAGCCTCCTCCCCGGTGAGGATAGCTCCGGAGCTCACATGTGCCCTGTGTACTCTCCCTTTACAGTTTGTGCTTGCTCATGCATATCAATTGTAAACAGGCAAGCCACGTGCCCTTGGCTCTAAGGTCAGCTCTGGGGCTGCCACGTGAGCTTGAGTTCCGGAGACGATGCGTGCCCTGGGATCCGGTCCGAAGCCTCCCTGCTGAGGTGGAACACGGAGCTGCCACGCATCACCTGGCTCAGAGCCTCCTCCCCGCTGAGAATAGCTCTGGAGCTCGCATGCCCCCCGTGCACTCTCCCTTACAGTTTGTGCTTGCTCATGCATATCAACTGTAAACGGGCAAGCCACGTGCCCTTGGCCCTAAGGTCAGCCCTGGGGCTGCCACGTCAGCTTGAGTTCCGGAGCTGACGCGTGCCCTGGGCTCCGGTCCGAAGCCTCGCCACTGGGGTGGAACCCGGAGCTGAAACGCATCACCTGGCTCAGAGCCTCCTCCCCGCTGAGGATAGCTCCGGAGCTCGCACGTGCCCTTTGGACTCTCCCTTTACAGTTTGTGCTTGCTCATGCATATCAACTATAAAGGGGCAAGCCACGTGCCCTTGGCCCTAAGGTCAGCCTTGGGGCTGCCACGTGAGCTTGAGTTCTGGAGCCGACGCATGCCCTGGGCTCCGGTCCGAAGCCTCCCCGCTAAGGTGGAATCCGGAGCTGCCACACATCACCAGGCTCAGAGCCTCTACTCCGCCGAGGATAGCTCCGGAGCTCACACGTGCCCTGGGCTCCAGTCTAAAGCCTCCCCGCTGAGGTGAGGTCAGGAGCTGCTACGCGTCCCCTCTGGGACAAGATGAAGGCGATGACCAAACTTCCCTCGAGTCCTTGCGCTGCCAAGAACCCGGAAGAAGTGGTAGCCACACTGCCAGAGCGCCCCGGGCCCTTACGCTGCTAAGGATTCGGAGGAACAAGCTCAAGACATCGGCAAAAAATATCCATGTCGGCTAAGTCATTCTGGACCCTTTCTCTGCCAGGGGTCCGAAGTCTACATCGACAATTCAGGAAATGAAAGACTTGAAGCAAAGGACTTTCATTAATGACAGAGTTCTGGCATACAAAAGGGGATACAAGACAACTAAGGACTAGCAGCTACAAGTCGAGCAATCTCCTGCTCCATGGCATACTTGGTTGTCCCCCAAGCCATTCTCTGCGCTGGGAGACGGTCACCTGCTATAAGATCGAGGATGGCAGCAACTTATGCTGGACCGAGGCAACAATGACATCCAGTGTCGTGTGGGCCAAACGCCATCTATGGCAGATTTGGTTATCCACAACAGTACCTAGACGAAGGCTTGATCACTTCGGACCTAATCTTCCTCCGATGCTGGCGGATCGCCCTTCTTCGGCAAGGCGCCTAGAGAACATGTCCCACAAGACACTGGCAAGGAGACTCCCAGCAAGTCGAGGATCCTGTCCCTGACGGCCTCCCTTACCATCGGCATGCCACCAGGATGGCTTGTGCTTCTATATGGAACCGTCAAGGAGAGGGACGCCTCAGAGAGCCACACCAAAGGCCACACACACACGAACATCTCGCAAAAGTGGACGAAGACGGCTACCGATGTAAGAGCATCTGGGAGGCGAGAGTGCTGGGAAGCGGAGGCTTCCAGCGTGCAAGAGGAGAACAAAGGCCACATGATGAGGGAGGGTGCCATCCAACACCGGAAGGCCTCGTGCTATACACAACCGCGGCCTCTAGCAGGGCAACAGGTGCGACGATTGGGCTTCCACCTCTGCACAACGCCGGTTATTCCCTTCCCCCAACGATGGGTAGGATCTAGGTCTGCCCGTTAGATGGTGGGGATTGGGCAGATAACCTCTCGGGAACGTCCGGTGGTTCCCGAGGAGAGCGGTGCGACCAACCCATTGGTCGCCGTAGTAAGTACCCCGAGGCAACCCCTCGGGCACAACGCCTCGATACTCACCTCCCCCTTTGGTGGGTAGGACCCAGGTCCACCCGTCAGACACTAGGGGCCAGGCGAGTAACATCTTAGGAACGTACGGCGATTCCCGAGAAGAGTGGCGCGGTGGAGCTGTGGTGATCAAACTGTTGGTTGCCACAGTAAGTGCCCCGAGGCAACCCCTAGAACACGTCGCCTTGGCACTCGCCCCCCTCCCCCCCTCCCCCCGATGACGGGTAGGGCCCAGGTCCACCGATCAGATACTGGACGTCAGGCGTGTAACGTCTCGGGAATGCCCGGCGGTTCCCGAGGAGAGCGGCGTGGTATGCCTGCGACCTATGGGTTGTCGCACTAATTACCCCAAGGCGAACCCTCGAGTGTGTCGTCGTGACCCATTAATCAAGAGTGAACACGCCGACACGCTGCCGCTTCGACTGGCAAGTACACCCACTACGCCAAGGACGTGCAACCTTTTGTCTCCTAGGTACGACCACTCGTCCACTACGCGAAAATCTTGCCACCACTTTGGTTTCCAAGGTAAAGGCTCAAAACCACCACGTGGGAGATATGGGGTCCCAACCTACGGTCTCAATGTCTCCCACGAGATGGGCTCGGGGGCCACTGTTGGTACCCTACAAACCAGGTACCCCCACATAGTGGGTAAAAGACAGCCTAGGCCCTGCCTCCCCGTTGAGGCGGTCCCCACCATAGCCACGTTCCCTTGGCCCCATGGTCAGCCCTGGGGATGCTACGTGCGCTTGAGCTCCGGAGCTGACACATGCCCTGGGCTCCGGTCCGAGCCTACCTGCTGAGGTGAGGGTCCGGGTCTGCCACGTGTCCCCTGGCACCAAGCCTGTCGATAAGAGCTCTAGGTTCGTCACGTGCCCCACGATCCGTCTTGGGCCGTGGGTCGACGAAGTCAAGAAGGAAGTGCATTGTGAGGCTTCGCATTCAAGGCTCGCGCCTTCCCCAGAAGCATGGCGCACTACGCACGCCTTCGTCCTCTGCCTGTTCGCCATTGTGGTGACAAGACACGACGGCAAGGCGTGACAACAGCACAATGCTACCCAACGGCACGAAGCCGCCCAAGCAGGGCAAGAAGACGTGGCGACAAGACGTCATCTTCATCATCACCTGACACGCAGTCAGGGGCGCTCAGCGCGCCAGGCGACGGGACTTAACTCCACCGTCGACCATTCTACTCAGAGGACGAAGCCCTAGATCATGTATAGGGTACACATAGCATTGGGGCCACCTATCGGGCCCCAAGCCACATTGTAACCACCCCGGCCGTGAACTATAAAAGGACCGGGGTGACCACTCAGCAAAGGGTTCGCACCCATCACCCTCTCACGCATATACAAGCAAACAATACAGAAAGCACTCCCATGGACGTTGGGTATTACGCTCCGGTGGCCTGAACCACGTAAATCTCGGTGTTCATCCGTTCCCTCAAACCCAAGTCGCGTAGGGCGCCAAGCCCCCTCCGACAAAAAAAGAACCTCGTTGGCTGCTTTCGAGCAGGTCGGGAGGAGTTTCGCAGCTCTCACACTCTGACACGTGTCATGAAAGAAAGGAGTGTCATTTTTGTGTGCCCATGTAGCGTCTCCAGTGTAGTAGAGTCTTCGTTGTTAGTCTGGTTATGTAGATTCAAGCATCTTGTCCATCCTATCAACCCCCATGCTATAAACTACTACTACTACTACTACTACTACTACTACTACTACTACTACTACTACTACTACTACTACTACTACTACTACTACTACTACTACTACTACTACTACTACTACTACTACTACTACTACTACTACTACTACTACTACTACTACTACTACTACTACTACTACTACTACTACTACTACTACTACTACTACTACTACTACTACTACTACTACTACTACTACTACTACTACTACTACTACTACTACTACTACTACTACTACTACTACTACTACTACTACTACTACTACTACTACTACTACTACTACTACTACTACTACTACTACTACTACTACTACTACTACTACTACTACTACTACTACTACTACTACTACTACTACTACTACTACTACTACTACTACTACTACTACTACTACTACTACTACTACTACTACTACTACTACTACTACTACTACTACTACTACTACTACTACTACTACTACTACTACTACTACTACTACTACTACTACTACTACTACTACTACTACTACTACTACTACTACTACTACTACTACTACTACTACTACTACTACTACTACTACTACTACTACTACTACTACTACTACTACTACTACTACTACTACTACTACTACTACTACTACTACTACTACTACTACTACTACTACTACTACTACTACTACTACTACTACTACTACTACTACTACTACTACTACTACTACTACTACTACTACTACTACTACTACTACTACTACTACTACTACTACTACTACTACTACTACTACTACTACTACTACTACTACTACTACTACTACTACTACTACTACTACTACTACTACTACTACTACTACTACTACTACTACTACTACTACTACTACTACTACTACTACTACTACTACTACTACTACTACTACTACTACTACTACTACTACTACTACTACTACTACTACTACTACTACTACTACTACTACTACTACTACTACTACTACTACTACTACTACTACTACTACTACTACTACTACTACTACTACTACTACTACTACTACTACTACTACTACTACTACTACTACTACTACTACTACTACTACTACTACTACTACTACTACTACTACTACTACTACTACTACTACTACTACTACTACTACTACTACTACTACTACTACTACTACTACTACTACTACTACTACTACTACTACTACTACTACTACTACTACTACTACTACTACTACTACTACTACTACTACTACTACTACTACTACTACTACTACTACTACTACTACTACTACTACTACTACTACTACTACTACTACTACTACTACTACTACTACTACTACTACTACTACTACTACTACTACTACTACTACTACTACTACTACTACTACTACTACTACTACTACTACTACTACTACTACTACTACTACTACTACTACTACTACTACTACTACTACTACTACTACTACTACTACTACTACTACTACTACTACTACTACTACTACTACTACTACTACTACTACTACTACTACTACTACTACTACTACTACTACTACTACTACTACTACTACTACTACTACTACTACTACTACTACTACTACTACTACTACTACTACTACTACTACTACTACTACTACTACTACTACTACTACTACTACTACTACTACTACTACTACTACTACTACTACTACTACTACTACTACTACTACTACTACTACTACTACTACTACTACTACTACTACTACTACTACTACTACTACTACTACTACTACTACTACTACTACTACTACTACTACTACTACTACTACTACTACTACTACTACTACTACTACTACTACTACTACTACTACTACTACTACTACTACTACTACTACTACTACTACTACTACTACTACTACTACTACTACTACTACTACTACTACTACTACTACTACTACTACTACTACTACTACTACTACTACTACTACTACTACTACTACTACTACTACTACTACTACTACTACTACTACTACTACTACTACTACTACTACTACTACTACTACTACTACTACTACTACTACTACTACTACTACTACTACTACTACTACTACTACTACTACTACTACTACTACTACTACTACTACTACTACTACTACTACTACTACTACTACTACTACTACTACTACTACTACTACTACTACTACTACTACTACTACTACTACTACTACTACTACTACTACTACTACTACTACTACTACTACTACTACTACTACTACTACTACTACTACTACTACTACTACTACTACTACTACTACTACTACTACTACTACTACTACTACTACTACTACTACTACTACTACTACTACTACTACTACTACTACTACTACTACTACTACTACTACTACTACTACTACTACTACTACTACTACTACTACTACTACTACTACTACTACTACTACTACTACTACTTCTTCTTCTTCTTCTTCTTCTTCTTCTTCTTCTTCTTCTTCTTCTTCTTCTTCTTCTTCTTAGAAACTATATGCCCTAAACCCACCCAAGAGTGACTGAGAGAGCTTGCTTACAACGATACGCGGGTCCGGATCCTGATAAAATTTCACCAGCATAACCCTGCAGTTCTCCAACTGCACGCCCGAAATGGTGCAGCGGAGAACATCAGATTTATACAACCGAAACTTCAATCAGTTCCGGACCTCTTGCGTCTTGCCATAAGCAAGCTCTCTCACTCACTCCGAGGTTGTCCAAAAAAGGACAATTCTGAACCTACACATGTCACGTGCGTATCGCAAGTGACACATGCCGGATCGAAACGGGTGACACATAAGTTACGTTACTTAGTTTTGATTCATTCAATACCATCGTAAAAAAGCATATTTACGGCGATTTTCATATGTTCCAATGAGAGACAGAGGAAAGAAATAGAGAAAGAGAGGGAAAGGTTAGGAGATGGCCAGTGAACGTCTCATGTACACCGTCGTGTTCCAATGAGCGCTTCGCGTCCGCACCTGCACCGTTCGCCTCCAAACCCAGCTCGACAATTGTCCTACCACAGTTGTCCTACTAATAATTCTCGTACTACATGCTCTCATGATGGTGTATATACCTAACCGCCGTGAAACAAATAATTAACACTCAATTTCCATATATTTTCAACTAAATAATCAAATAAAATAAATAATTAACAATTAAACTAACAATATAATATATTATTTAATATTAAATCTAACTAACACCTAACATAGCACTCATTAACAAACTAAATACAATTTACAATTACATAATCAAATAAAACATATAGTTAAAAATTGAACTAACTAATTAAACAACAAATTAAACTAAATTCAATTTACAACTCAACTACAAACAACTTACAACTAAAATAATACTAATAAAAAACTAAATACAATTTACAACTATATAAATATATAATTAACAAGTAAACTAACTAATACAACTAATTACACAACTAATTAACCAACGAATTACACTAAAATCATTTTACAGCTACTAAAAACTAGTTATCAGTAATTAAACGACAAATAAATTTTTTTACTTGTAATCTGGAGGCAGCCCGGGCCGGCCTTGAGCGGCGGTTGTCGAGCGCAGGGGCGGCCGGGCTAGGACGCGGGGGGGGGGGGGGGGGGGGGGGGGGGCGAGGCGGTCGAGCTCGAGGTCGGTTCACACCTGCGCTGACCCCGGGCCCGTGGATATACCCCTTATTTACGATGTCCCATGGCGAGGCCATAAAAAATAACCTTATTTACGACAGCCGAGTCAAGAATCGTCGTAAATAAGTTGAAATTTACACGGCTTAGGTCAGGCCGTCGTAAATAATATTTATTTACGACGACCAAACTTGGAGCATTCGTCTTCTAAAGGGGCACAACTTGTGACAACCTGTTCTCTCTTCTTCCTTCCCAGTTCTTCCTCTCCTCTCCTCTTCTATCCTGAACCCCCGATTCCCCATTTTGTACCGTCACCATGTGGAGTGATTAAGGAGAGGAAGTTCCAGCGAGAAATTCAGTCTTATCGTACCATCTGGTACTGTCCTGGGTGTTGATCGGTGATTGTCTCCTGGTCGTAATTTCTTCCCCTTTTGTGATCAGCCTTGGAATTTGACACCGGTATCAGATTCAGGCTACTTGCCGTTGGCTCGGCGATTTCTCGGTTTGGTCCGTTAAATCCCCTTCCAAGGGTTGGATTACCCGAGAGAAGAGCAAACATGACGGTGTCTTATCATCCAGGTTCGCAGGCCCGCTTCCTTGTCGAGAAAATGGAGGCATCGAAAGTGAATCTGTTGGAGGCTGTGAGCAAGCTCACGGCGACTCTTGAGGCGGTGGACAAGAGGGTGGGGTCGATCGGCTTCGAGTTGTCCAAGGTTCAGTTCCATGTTGATCTCTCGATGAAGTCGATTGCCGTGTTGCAGCAGGAACAAGTTCATGGGAGCTTCTCCGTCTTCATCAACACCTCTGCCGCCTAGTAAGACTTCTCCTCAAATGAATCGGGATCCCAATCACCCTGCTGTATTTCATACTGCTATACCATATGCGGATGTTGATCACGCCCCTAGAAGACAGTGCATTCCTAAAATGGATTTTCCAAAATTTAATGGTTCGAGGTTAAAATTTGGTTGGATAGATGTGAGTCTTATTTCTCTCTATATGAAATTCCGGAGGAGTTCCGAGTTACTTCTGCTTCATTACATATGATGGATCGGAATCTCATTGGTTCCAGTCATATAAACGATATTTTCAGCATTTGGATTGGCTTAGTTTTTCAGTAGCAGTAAGCATGAGTTTGATATGGACTCTCATCGTGTTAAAACAATGGAACTTCTGAATTTAAAACAAACTGGTTCTGTAACTGCATACAGACAATCATTTGAACAGCTTGTGTATCACATACGGCTGTATGATTCCACTTTAAGTGAAGCGATGCTGGTGTCCCAATTTTTGTTGGGGTTAAAAGATGATTTACGGTTGTCCGTTGAGATGCTTATGCCTACCACTGTCGCCCAAGCCGCCAATTTAGCATCTGTGTAAGAGCATCTGACAGACAAGTTCAGAACCAAGCGGTTCACACAAGTTTTGTCTAGTCACAGAAACAAAGTAGATACCAAACCAGCAACAACAACAACAACAACCAAGCCTTTATCCCAAGCCTGTTGGGGTCGGCTAGACATGAAACCCAATATCAATAAAGTAAAAGAGAGGAAGAGATATAAGAACAAGGAAAAAAGAAAAAAAGAGAAAAAAAAAGAGAAAAAGAAAAAAGAAAAAGGAAAAAGAGAAAAGAAATAAGAAAAAAGGAAAAGAAAAGAAAAAAGAAAAAAGAAAAAAAAACAAGACTACGATTCTGGCACATGAATTGCTACTTTCCATGCGGTCCTATCATGAGCTAAGTCTCTGGATACATTCCAATCTCTCAAATCTCGTTTTACCGCCTCCTCCCAAGTCAACCTTGGTCGTCCTCTACCCCTCCTAATATTTTCTCTACCTCTTAAAATCCCACTGTTAACCGGTGCTTCTGGAGGTCTCCGTTGGATATGTCCAAACCACCTAAGTCGATGTTGGACTAACTTCTCTTCAATCGGCGCCACCCCTACCTTATCACGAATCGCCTCATTCCTTATTCGGTCTCTTCTCGTGTGCCCGCACATCCACCGTAGCATTCGCATCTCTGCGACACTCATTTGTTGGACATGTTGCCGTTTAGTTGGCCAACATTCCGCCCCATAGAGCATCGCGGGTCTGATCACCGTCCTATAGAACTTCCCTTTTAGCTTTTGTGGGACTTTCCTATCACATAGGATTCCAGAGGCTTGCCGCCATTTCATCCACCCTACCTTGATCTTGTGGCAAACATCCTCGTCAATATCGCCATTGCTTTGTAACATTGATCCTAAGTATCGGAAAGAGTCCCTTCTAGGTACTATTTGTCCTTGTAGACTAACATTTCCTTCTTCACGACCAACACCACTAAAGTCACACCTCATATACTCGGTTTTAGTCCTACTAAGTCTAAACCCCTTGGACTCTAAGGTTTGTCTCCATAACTCTAATTTCTTATCAACACCATATCTAGTTTCATCTACCAGCACTACATCATCAGCAAAGAGCATGCACCAAGGGATATCCCCTTGTATATCCTTCGACACCTCATCCATCACCAAGGAAAAGATGTATGGGCTCAAAGCTGATCCTTGATGTAGTCCTACCGTGATAGGAAATGCATCAGTCTCACTATCACTTACGCGCACACTTGTCCTAACATTATTGTACATATCCTTGATAAGGGTAATGTACTTTGTTGGCACTTTATGTTTCTCTAGTGCCCACCACATCACTGACCTTGGTATATTGTCGTACGCCTTCTCCAAGTCGATGAACACCATATGCAAGTCCTTCTTCTGCTCCCTATATCTCTCCATAAGCTGACGAAGCAAGAAAATCGCCTCCATTGTAGACCTCCCAGGCATAAAACCAAACTGGTTTTTAGTGACATTGGTCACTTTCCTCAGGCGGTGTTCAATCACTCTCTCCCAAAGTTTCATAGTATGACTCATAAGCTTAATACCTCGATAATTAGTACAACTTTGAATATCTCCTTTATTTTTGAAGATAGGTACTAATATACTTTTCCTCCATTCTTCAGGCATCTTGTTTGACCGAAAAATGTGGTTGAATAGCTTTGTGAGCCATACTATTGCGACGTCCCCAAGACATCTCCACACCTCAATAGGGACATCGTCAGGGCCGAGGGCCTTTCCTCCTTTCATCCTCTTTAAGGCCTCCTTAACCTCAAACTCTTGTATCCTCCGCACGAACCGCCTGTTGGAGTCATCAAAGGAGTCATCCAACTCAACCATAGTGCTCCCATTCCCATCATTGAATAGCCCATTAAAGTAATCACGCCATCTACTCTTAATCTCTTCATCCTTCACTAGAATGCGGTCAGTCTCATCTTTGATGCATTTAACTTGATTGAGATCCCTCATCTTTCTCTCGCGGATTTTTGCTACCTTGTATATGTCCTTTTCACCTTCTTTTGTCCCTAGTCTCTCATATAACTTATCATAGGCCTGTCCTCTTGCCTTACTCACAACCCGCCTTGCATTCTTCTTAGCATCTTTGTACTTAAGCATGTTGCTTGCGCTTCTATCATTATGCCAACTCTTATAACACTCCTTCTTCTCCTTAATGGCCTTTTGTACATCCTCATTCCACCATGAAGTGTCTTTATCTACAAGTTTCTTTCCCTTTGTCACACCGAACACCTCACTAGCTACCTTCCTAATGCAAGTTGCCATCTTCATCCACATACTATCTGCATCTCCATTTTCTGCCCAGGGTCCTTCTGTGATCACCCTATTTTTAAAGGATACTTGTGATTCTCCCTTCAACTTCCACCACTTTGTTCTTGTGATTTTGACACCTTTGTCCCGCAAAGAACATGTATGGAAGCGAAAATCAGCTACCACAAGCTTATGTTGTGTCACAACACACTCCCCCGGGATCACCTTACAATCTAGACACTCCCGTCTATCCTTTCTCCTAGTGAGGACAAAGTCAATCTGGCTAGAGTGTTGGGCACTACTAAAGGTCACTAGGTGAGATTGCCTCTTCCTAAAGAGGGTGTTAGCTATCAACAGATCATAGGCTACGGCAAAGTCTAGGATGTCCTTACCCTCTTGATTTCTATCGCTGCATCCAAAACCTCCATGTACTCCCTCAAATCCTAGGTTAGTTGCACCCACATGACCATTGAGATCTCCCCCTATGAGGAGTTTCTCGGTTATCGGTACACTACTAACCATATCCTCCAAGTCCTCCCAAAATTGCCTCTTAGCACTCATGTTGAGCCCAACTTGTGGGGCATAAGCACTAATGACGTTCAAGACAACGTCCCCAATTACTATCTTGATTAAGATGATCCTATCTCCTCGTCTTCGAACATCCACTACTCCATCCTTAAGACTCTTATCTATTAGAACACCTACGCCATTCCTAGTCCCAGCCGAACCAGAATACCAAAGCTTGAAACCGGTATTCTCGACTTCTCTCGCCTTTTGACCCGCCCATCTAGTCTCTTGTACACAAAGGATATTTACTCGTCTCCTAATGGCAACATCTACTAACTCACGTAGCTTCCCCGTCAAGGATCCTACATTCCAACTACCCACCCGAAATCTATGTTCCTCGGCTAGCTTCCTTACGCTTTGCACCCGTCGAGTAAGATGCAAAGACCCTTGCTCACTTATCACTACATCCGGGCGATGATGTAGCGCGCCACTAAGGTGATGGCGATCCGGCCCTTGCTCATTTAACACCATATCCGGGTTCCGATATGGCGCGCCACTAAGGCGGTGGCGACCTGGCCCTTGCCCACTTAACACCATACCCGGGTTCCGATATGGCGCGTCGCTAAGAGGGTTACGCCCCAACGAATTTCTATTGGGTTTCATTTCCATGAGAATGGCTAAGTGTAGTTGTTGGCTCGCCAAGCCTATCACAACCCCCTCCTCCTTTACCCGGGCTTGGGACCGGCTATGTCATTACAACATAGGCGGACCAGCATTCACAAATAATGATTTGTGGAAGGCTCGACAGTTGAAAGAATATCGCAGGGTTCACAATCTATGCTTCAAATGTTGCGAGAATAATACTCCCATTCATAATTGCAGTAGTCCTGTGGAAGCTCAGCTTAATGCTTTGTGGTCAGCCACTGTGGATGAGGGGGGATGAGGGGGGGTCCTCTCTGATGAAATTCTTGCTCTTTTGGAGGGTTCCCATTCTATTTCACCTGATAACAATACTCAGCATTGGTGGGAAATAAAACACTACTTATTCTGATGGACTCTGGCAGTTCACAATCTTTTATTAACTCATCATTAGCTCGAGCGTTACAGTGTCCCCTCAACCCCTATTCCTGTTATGCAAACTAAAGTAGAAAATGGAGCTTCCTTGTGTACTTTTTCTGAAGTGAAAGCCTTCAGTTGGTGGATTCAGGGCTACACTTTCACACATTCAGTTAAGGTGCTGGACATTGGAGCTTATGACCTCATTTTAAGAATGGATTGGCTGGAGTTATTCATCCCCATGAGCTGTAACTGGAACGATACATGGATTGAGTTCATGTATCAAGGGACATGAATCGGACTACAAGGTGTTATTCCTATAAATGATAAGAGTATCAAAGAGGCTTCAGGGGAACGGGTATACAAAATGTGTCAGGGCAATGAGATTTAGGCTGCAGTGTTGTTAGAGCCAGCTCAGCAATCTTCTTTTCACTTGGACCAGAGGACACTTCAGGATGTTCCTCCAGCAATACAAGACCTTTTATATCGATACAAGGACATTCAAGAGCCTACTTAACTGCCCCCTTCTCGGGTATATGACCATTCTATTTATTTACTTCCTAACGCAACACCTGTTAACTGTTAACTGCCGCCCTTACCGATATTCCCTAGAACAAAAGGATGAAGTAGAGTGGCGAGTGTCAGAAATGCTTTTGTATGACACTATGGTCCCTAGCATGAGTCCATTCGCTTCACCAGTATTACTTGTCAAAAAATAAAGATGGCCCATGGTGGTTTAGCGTTGATTATAGAAAGTTAAATTGTATAACAATAAAAAAACGAGTTTCTAATGCCTATGTTGGTACCCTGCAGACCGGGTACCCCCGCGTGGAGGGGAAAAGACAGCCCAGGTCTCGCCTCCCTACTAAGGCGGGCGCTAGCATAGCCACGTGTCCTTGGCCCCGAGGTCAGCCCCAGGGCTGCCACGTGCGCTTGGGCTCCGGAGCCTACACGTTCCCTTGACACCGGTCCGAGGCTCCTCGCTGAGGTGAGGTCCGGGGCTGCCACGTGTCAGTGGGCTCTGAACTCCTCCCTACTGAGGAGGGCTCCGCAGCCAACACGTGCCCTTGGCTCCGGCCTGAGCCTCCCCGCTGAGGTGAGGTCCGAGGCTGCCACGTGTCGATGGGCTCTGAACCAACTCCCTGCCGAGGAGGGCTCTGCAGCCAACACGTGTCCTTGGCTCCGGCCCGAGCCTCCCCACTGAGGTGAGGTCCGGGGCTGCCACGTGTCGGTAGGCCCTGAACCTCCTCCTTGTTGAGGAGGGCTCCGGAGTTGACACGTGCCCTTGGCTCCGGTTCGAGCCTCCCCGCTGAGGTGAGGTCCGGAGCTGCCACGTGTATCCCCGCTGAGGAGAGCTCCGGAACCGCCACGTGTCCCCTGATCCGTCGAGGGTCATGGAACGACGAAGTCAAGGAGGAAGTGCACTGTCAGGTCATGCATTCAAGGCTCGAGCCTTCCCCAGAAACATGGCGCGTGTCACACGCCTATGTCCTCCACCAGTTCGCCATTATGGTGATAAGATAGGGCGATGAGATGTGACAGTGGTACAATGCCGCTCAGTAGAGCGAGAAGACGCGGCGACAAGACGACGGCTTCATCATCCCCTGCCACACGGGCAGGGGCGCTCAGAGCGCTAGGCAGTGGGACTTAACTACCCCACCAGCTACTCTACTCAGAGTGTAAAACCCTAGATCATGTATAGGGTTCATACAGCTTCGGAGACACCTGTCGAGTCTCAGGCCTCATTGTACCACCCTGGCCTTGGACTATAAAAGGATTGGGGTGTCCAACCAACAAAGGGTTCGCAACCCTGCGACTCTCACACTCATACGTGCAAGCAATACAACAATCACACCGTGGACGTAGGGTATTACGCTCCGGTGGCCCGAACCACGTAAATCCTGGTGTTCACCCGCTCTCTCGAGTTGGATCGCTCTAGGGAAAGTCAAGCCCCTTAATTCAAAGAACCTCCGCGGGTTGCTCCCATAGCAGATCGGGGGAAGTGTCGTCTCATCAAGTGTTAATCATCAAGTCGATCATCTGTCGGTTCGGGGTCCCGAACAAAATCATCACCGACAACGGGACCCAGTTCACCAGCGAAGTGTTCCAAAACTACTGCGAAGACCTCGGCATCCAAGTTTGCTATGTTTCCGTTGCCCACCTAGAGAGCAATGGTAAAGTCGAAAGAGCAAACGCCGAGATACTCAAGGGACTCAAGACACGCACTTACGACAGCTTGAAGAAGCACGATGCCTTTGGGTTGAAGAACTTCCATGTGCACTGTAGGCTAGCCGTACGTCCCTTAGTCGCGCGACAGGGGAAACACCCTTCTCCTGGTGTATGGGGCTGAGGCCGTCCTCCCCCGGAATTCACCATGGGCTCATCCCGTGTCCAAGCGTATGACGAAGCCACACAGGACCAACTTCAGTGTTAAGATATCGACCTTGTCGATGAGCGAAGGTGGGAAACAACTGCTCAAAACGTGCAATACCGTCAAGCGCTTCGGCGTTATCAACAGCGGTTCACGCGGAGTAGACAGCTCGAGGTGAGCGACCTGGTGGTTCGGCGAATACTTTCTCGAGAAGGGGGGAACAAACTCTCCCCCAGCTGGGAGGGTCCCTTCCGAGTGACACAAGTATGCTGCCCCGGGTGCGTCCGCCTAGCCACGGAGGATGGGGTACCTCTATCCAATCCATGGAACATAGAACACCTCCGTACGTTGTGGGGACCACCCCGTGGTTCACCCACTCCGGGATCGCAGAGGGTGGTGCCGTGCGATGCGGTACCTAACAGCACACAAGAAAATAATAAGAGCAACATACAAACTTTTATTTGATATGAAACAACGGAAGTATTTTACAAACCATAATTATACAACGGAAGTAATATACATAGCTACTCTCTAAT